>CM076582.1:25275121-25916159 GCA_034641835.2 Pinus albicaulis | reverse complement strand
AATGTAGTAGTGTGTAGCCACAATTTTACCATACCTGCCTTTCTTGATTTCACATTTTGTGGAGTTGAATAGCATTGTGTGTCCTTGATCACACATTTTTCCAACACTGAGCATATTGTGATTCATGTTTTTGACCAATAGAACATTCTTGGCTATAACATCTGTTAGCCACCTATAGTATTTTTTTCAAAGAAAACAGGTGGCTAAATCTATTCAAGCCTTCAAGTGAAAATTTCCTTTGAAAAATTATCATCCTTGAAGCCTTGTGATTTCCTTATCCTTCAAAATTATCTTCACTACTGTATCCATTAAAGAACCCTGCTATTTTTTGAAAGAAACTGTCTTCAAAAGGCCTCCATTTTCCCCTTTTCACTCCCACAAATTTCCCTTTTTCATCTTTGTTTCCTTCAAATAATCCCTCAGAAAACATCCTCATTTAACCTCATAACCATCCTAAATCCCCATTTAAACCTTATATTTCCCTTTGTGGGGCTTAAAATCCCTTCTTTACCCCTATCGGAACCTCAAAATTCCTCAAAAAACCCTTCAAAATCCTTGAAAATCTTCATTTTTACACTAATGCCTTAAGCCCCTTTTCGGCCTTAGCCCTAGCCCCTTTTTCGCACATGACCCAAAGTCGCGACCAAGCACAAGCCCTTATCGCTAATCGCAGTCGAATCTTTCTTTCCCGTCTTTTCCTTTGTTCTTCAAATCTTCCAATGCGATGAGCCCCTCTCCTCTGATCCCTCCGAGCAAATCTCAACCGTTGATCCACCGCCATCCGACAGTCCAGATCTCATCGCATCGCGCCCACCCATCAGGTTACCCTCCGCCTATGCGATCCTCGATTTAATCTAAACCGTTGATCATCCTTCCGATCCAATGGCCTTCGCTCCGTCGCAAATTGACAATCGCAATTTCCCTTTTCCCTTTTTCCTTGCCTCCTCCGATGTCAATCCACCGATTCGATCTGGACCGTTGAATCCACAAGAACCAACAGCTAGGATCTAATCACGCTCCACCCATGGCCTTCTGCCATTTCTCTTCCAATTTAATCCTCACCATTGATCTCTCCCGATCCAATGGCCAGCGCTTAATCGGACATCGCAAATCCAAAGTCCCGTTCGCTTTTCCTCCTCCGATGTCGATCCTCCGATTTAATCTCAGCCGTTGAATCCACAAGAACCAATGGCCAGGATTCAATCACACTTCGTTCGCCTCCCCCTTCATCGTATCCACCGAATTGATTTGAACCGTTGAATCCACAAGAACCAACGGCCAGGATCTCATCGCGCTCCACTCATAATCCTTCACCATCCCAACCTCCAATTAAATCTCCACCATTGATCAAGATTGATCGAATGGTCCACATTACTCCTGCTCTTCAAACTCCACCCTTTCTCATTCTTCCCATCGACAGATCTCCGCCGTCCATTCCCCTAATCCAAAGGTCAGGATTTAAACCACCATTGACCCCACCTACCTTTCCGCTCCGTGCATCTTACCTCCCATCGCACGAAATCTGCACCGTCCGATCAAAACCAAGAAATCTGACAGCTCAAACCATGTTTCGCATTTTTTCTGCACCCAGGGTTTAACGTTTCAAAAAAATGTGAAATGGACGGTTTTATAAATCCACATGGCAATCAGTGTATGGAATCATGTTTTTTGGCCAAAATCTTAAAACCGCTCGAAATTCGCGCGAAGACCACTAATGGTTTTCCGTTATACCGCTCCCCCCTCCACAATGTAACCCCTGAGTAGATCCTGACCGTCGATCTCTGAGATTGGATGGTCATGACTTAATTTCACCCCCATTTGTTTCTCCATTCATATAACCTCTCTAATGACTTCATCAGACAATCTCCACCGTAGATCATCCTGATCTAACGGTCCCAGTTTATCCTCGCGCCCAAACCTCCAAAGCACCTGGTTAGTTGCTCTGCCAGTGTTTTTTCCCCATTTTTCCGCTGCGCTCACTATTTCCCTCATTGCTCCTCCATCCTCCTGGACCCTTTGAAGCAGTCCTTCCCCACTCCCACTAGTTTTTATCACATTTTTATCATGTTTTCCATGGTTTACAGGTGGTGAATTCACATTGTTTTCACAGTCACAGCCATGGTGAAATACCTTCACAGAGCAGAAGATCGCCGAAGAAGAAATCAAAGGGATTAAAGGGTTAAAAGCAAAATATTGAAGATTAAGAAGCATAATCCACCATCAACGCAGATTAAATACAATCATTTATCACGGCAACACAAAGGACATATCAGCAGGACATTCCTTTTACTGAAGAAAGGACCAAAATCACTACTACCCATTCTCTTTTATTCATCGAGCTCTAGAGTAGTTACTACTCTGACAAGAAAGGCCTAAAGAACTGTCAATGAATTAGTTACAAAGCATGGAAGACCTGAAAGGAAAATCTTCATCCTTTCTTGTTTTAGAGTACAAACAGAGTACCAACAGCCAGAAAGTACTTCAAGGAACATACCCAGGGAGATAATATCAATTTGTCGAAGTCCCCTATTTCATCTAAAGGGTAATAAAAGTCAATGTAAAGATATTAAAACAGAATGGGATTCATAGACACCTCTCTCTCTGTTTTAATGAATCATTTAAGTTCTATCTACCACTACTATCACTCTTTCATCTATAAGAAATCACAAGGAATATATTGTAAACATTGGTTGGTTGGATATTGAAAATCACTAATTGTAAGTTGTTTCACTGAGTTAGAGTTCTGTGAGTAGTAGTTGTAAATAGGCTGGGAGATGATTTCTGGATGATATCAAGCTATTGGACAAGAATGTATGTGGTTGGTTTTTCTCTTCTAATATGACAAGCATGTTCATTGGATCCTAATCTAAAGTAGTGGTGATGTGTTCTTTCTTTACTATTGTTTCCCTTTGTTTAACATCATTTCCATTTTATCTGATAAGAAAATAGTAAATTTAGCTTAGGATATACTGCTACAAGTACCCTAATGCTCACTGCATTTTCTTATCTTTATGTTTTCTACTAATTGTGTATCTTAGAACAAATTCAACATAATTTAACCAGTATAGAAGTTGATCTGTCCATGCTTACTGATGTGTGAATTTAGAGTTTGTTTCTTAGGTGTTCTTGTTTGGTTTTGCTGAAAGAATAGGAGAATAGGGAGATTTAGTGATTATTCATGTCCCCTAAGTTCCTTTTTCCAATAGTCAGCATTTCTAAGATCCCTTTGAGTTGAAGGCCAAAGCAGAGAAGGTTAAAAGTCTTTCTCTGATCTTAGACTTCACTCTATGTCCGACCTTAAATGTGTTCTATTGTCTGAAATTAGTCAGGAGGACTGCTGGATTTTTGTCTTTAGAGTTAACCTTATTAGGATTTATGGTCATAGAGGTATAAGGCATGTCTTGCCACTAGACTTACTCCGAAGTGGTCACCTTGGAAGGTTTTCCTTTTCATTCCCTTTCACTTCCTTATTGTTTCATCCCATACTATCATCTTAAGAGATCCTCTGTTTTAGATTACTAGCCCTTTGAAAGCCTTGGATATTTTAATTGCAAGTAAACCCTTTTATGACCCTATTGCCCAATGGACTTTTGTTTTCTTTGAATTATCTCCCCATTGCAAAAATCCTTCTCTACACATTTCTTTACCTTATATTGAACCTGTTAGCCACCTATAAATTTTTGACATAGCAAACAGGTGGCTAAAAATGTTTCTGAGTCTTCAAGAGAAACATTTCCCTTGAAAATATTTCATCCTTGAAGCCTCCATGTGCCTTTTTCCCTTTGAAAAAATCTTCACTGTTGTTTCCATTGAAAAGCCTCATTGTTTTTGAAAGAAACTGTTGTCAAAAATACCTCCATTTTCCCATTATATTCCCTCAAGACCCCATTTTTCATCCCTTTCCCCTCATAAATTTCCTCTAAAAATCCCTTCATCAGCCCTCTATCTCAATCTAAAACCCTTTGTAAGCCTTAGATTATCCTTTATCTGGTTTTAAATGGCTTTCTTTCATCTACCGGAACCCTCCTTTGGGCCTAAAAATCACCGAATTTGGCCTAAAAATACCCTATTTTACTCTTTATCAGGCTTAAGCCCCCATGGGCTTATATGCCATAGCACCTCTCCTCATACACCTCTAGTCCCGCAATCGGGTGCTAAAAAACCCAAAAACCCTTTAAAAAGGCCTATAAAACACTTTCTTCTCTTTATTTAAGTTTTAAGCCCCGAGGGCTCATTATGATTCAGCACCCTCTCCCATGCAACCTAAACACTGAGATCGGGCACTAAAGGAACTATAAAACCTCACCAAAGCCATTTTTTCCCTTGTTCTACCATTCCCTGGAAATATGGTTATGAACGATTTGGACCGTGGGATGCATAATACCAACGGCAGAGATCTTGCCTTTCCTCCATTTGTTCACTCATTCCCCTTTCCGCCGATATCAGATATCCACTGTCTATTGTGTAGATCCTACGGCCACAATTAAACCCGATGAGCCCGACAGCCCAGCGCATACACTGCCACTCCATCCAATCTTAGCCGTTCATCCGGGCAGATTTAATGGCTCACAAGAAACCCGATGATTTAACCTCCGCCCCGTTTATCTTTCCCCACCGGGATTTCTCTGCACCGTCCAATCAAAATCATCAGATCCGATGGCTGAGAATAGGTTTCACGTAAATTTAGTGTCAGAAGGATAACATTTAGAAATCGCGTGATACAGTCGATATTGTTTTTCCACGTGGCGCGCGATGAATGGAATCGCGTGAATTTCTTGAAAACCACATACCACTCCAAACCCCGCGTGAAAACCGGTCTGGTTTTCCGCTTTCCACCTTCCACAATGAAACCTCGCGATTAATCGTGTTTGTCGAATTCTTTGATCTGACGGTCCTGATCTGATCGTGCATTGTCCCTTTGCCTCCCATCCGACCTTTCAAAGAACTTCCTCCACAGATCCCAACCGCCCATTTATCTGATCCAATGGCCACGGTTGGATCTCACCCCCGCTCATTCTCCATTCATCTGCTTCCTAATGACTCCAATTCAAACGATCTATGTCGTTCACTTGTTTAATCTGACAGTCAAGATATAACTTCACCCCATCCCCTCATTTCTTCATACATCCTCCAAAATCCCCATCGTGCAATATCAATTGTTGATTGCCGTGGTCAAATCTAATCCAACGGTCCAGAATCCTCCTTGCACCAAAACTTCATCAGGCCCGTTTTTCACCATTATTTCACAATTTCCACCGTTTCTTCGCTGCTACCATTGTTTTTCATCGTTTCTCTCCTTCCTCCACGACCCTCCAGAGCATCCATCTTCCCTCCCGCATGGATTTCTTAACTTGTTGATCTTGTTTTTGCAGGTTTTAAAGGGGTGTGAATTCACTCTGTTTTACGATCAAAGATAGGGCTATTTAGAACAGAGAATATCAGTTCCAGGGCAAGAAGTAGTAGAGAAAGGCACCAGAGAGGGTTCAGAGCATGTTTTAATTAAGAATCAGTGTTATTAACCCTGATTAAAACCCTCCTACGCCTCCAAAACCTATATATGCACCAAAACAGTCAGCAGAAGTGGAAAATAGTATCAGAGGATAGATTAAGGGATTTAAGGCTCCTTATTGAAGATTTAACGCCTATAATCCAATGTTTAAAGCTCAAAGGACATAAGTGAAGACCATGAAGATGATTATGAGGCTTAATGGAACAAGCCATATCTGTGTCTTAATATCAGCAGAACACCTTTTCTCCAAAAAGGACTAGCTACATCACTTCTACCATTTTCTATCGAACACCAGAACCATTATTACACTGACAGGGGCCTTAAAATACTATTAGGACAACAGTTATGGAAGTATGGGAGAACTTGCAGACTTGATAGCCACCTTACTTCTTTCAGAAGGCAGAACAGAGAACCATGCAGCCAGAGTACTTCAAAGAACATACCTAAAGTCATGGTCAATCTGACCAAGACTTCTAAACCAGACTACAGGGTACACACAGTTAATGAAGAGCCATTATGCAGAATGGGCACTCAAACTTCCTCCACTCTATTTTGATGAATCAATTAATTTTACATCTACTACTACTACTCATTCTCCTATAAGAACTCCTGAAGAATACATTGTAAAGGTTGTTGGTTGTTGGGATTCTATTAGTTGTTAGAACTGTTATTGAGGGGAAGTAGCTTAGTTGTCTGTAATATAGTAGGCTGGGAAGAGAAGTCTGGATTGTAAAATGTCATTGACTCAAAGTATGTGACTGGTTTTGTACATCAATTAATCAAGCAGATTCATAGGATGCTGGTCTATATTATTCGTGATGTATTCTTACGGTAATTGTTTCCTTTCATGTTTATCATACTGTCCATTATTCTCAGATAAAGAATAGCAAGCATAGATTAGGATATACTGTTGGAAGTACCCTAAATCTCACTGTAATCTTTATCTTGATGTTTTCTGCTAATTTGTTTATCTAAGAACCAATTCATCATGATCTAACCAGTATAGAAGTTGGCATGTCCATGCTTACTGATGTATGAATCTAGAGTTGTTTCCTTAGATGTTCTTGATTAGTTTCAGCTGGAAGAATTGGGATACTGGGGATTAGAGTTAGCCCTGTCCACTACGGTCCTTTTCCAACAGTTGGCCTTTCTAATATCCCTTTGAGTGAGTGTCAAAAGCATTGAAGGTTAAAATTACCTCTCTGATCTTAGGCCTTACTCTATGTTTAATCTTAAATGTTTCTACTATATGAAAGTGGTTATGAGGACTGTTGGATTGTTTTCCTCCAAAGTATGCTGAAAGCAGGTCTGGATTTAAATGACATTTGCCCTGATCTTAAGCTACCCTTTGTGTATTTATGAGAGTTTCCTTTGAAGTATGTCAAAAGCAGGCCTGGATTTAAATGACATCTGACCTGATCTTAGGCTGCACTTTGGTTTCTTTCTTTCACCCATTCTTAATGTTCCATCCCACCATCTATCTAAAATATCCTTTGGTATAGATGAATTTCCCTATGGAACCCTTGGATAGTTGTTATGCAAGTAATCCCCTTTCATGACTCCATAGCCCAATGGATTAACCTTTCTCTTAACCCATTTTCCCATGCTGAAACATCCTTCTACTCAGTTCCTTCTTTACTTCCATAACCTTCTCAGTTAATGATCTCCAACCAAACAAACAAAATCAAAAACCCTTGTGCTTCATACCTAGCCTAATACCTCATTTTGAGCTTCAAAGATATATCATTCTTTACATTTATAGAGAGATCCCTCTCTGGATCCAGGAGGGCTAGATCCTAGGATCCCAAAGTGGTTTAATGTTGTCTTATATTTTGGTCTTTCCCATCTGGCCAAAACATAGAAACCACAACATAATGGCGACTCTGCTGGGGAACTCTGAGTGAATTTTATCTTATGCATCCTTAGAGCCTCAGAAGACCCAAAATCTCTGGTTAGATTGGTATTTACTTGCTGATGGTGGATAGAAACCCTCATTTAAGCATTGAAAACCCTCCACCTGGCGACTCCACAATTCCTAATAGACCTAAAGACTCCACTGGAGGAAGAACCTGAAATATGGCCAGACCTTATAGAAGGATAGAACATTTAGGCTGGATTTGGTTTAAATAATTCATTGTTTTTATCTACCACTACGTTCTATCCTACTTTAAGCCTTATCAAGTGTACAAAGATGATACCCACATTGATTATGGGAAAGATCTCAAGCCTCAGTCTTCAGACCATGAGCAGACCCATACACCTGTGAAAGACTTAGTGAAAAAAGAGTCGCATGCCGTATCTCTTACCCCTAATGAAACTTCAAGCAGTCATAGTCCTCTTGTTGCACTACCTACACCCACAAAGGTCATAGAAAGATATAAGCCTTTGGTTTTTCCTCTCATCTTCCAGCCTCTTCCTACGGGACTTACAAATAAGCTGCCCCTTTTTGATGGAGAAAATTCAAAGATCACTGCTGAGCAGCATGTTTGAAATCTTGAGGATTTGCTTGACTTATATGAAATAGAAGAAGATAATGTGTGTATTAGAATGTTTGCCTTGTCATTACAAGGAAATGTTAAGATTTGGTTTAAAAACCTTCCAGCTGCAAGCATCATCAATTTTCATCAGTTTGCTCAAGTTTTCCTTGATAGATGGGTAGTCCCGGGAAATGTCTTCCTCATCCTAGAAGAATACCAGAATTTGAGAAGACAACTAGGAGAGACAGTACAAGAATTTTCAGCCAGGTTTAATAAGGTATACAATGCAATACCTGCTAACATCAAACCACCCCTGGAATGGGCCCTATCGCACTATCCAAGTTCTTTTGACCCTGAGGTGGAATTCCATAGAAGATAAAGAGAGCCTTCAAGCCTTGAAGAAATGCAAAACATAGCATTTACTGTCGAATACAACATAAAGTGCAGAGAGGAAAGATTAAGTGCAATAAAGAAGGACCAAGCAGAGAAAAAAAGGCAGATCTCTTTAGAAAACAAGCTGGAAAGATTGATAGAGACAGCCAACACCTTGCTAAACAGAGAAGAGGAAGAATATGAGGTTGAAACTAGAAATGATGATTGGAAAATACCTACACCTTGTCCTCAGGAAAATCAAACCAGACCACTGCAAGACATAAGCAACATGCAAAGCATGTATGATGAACAAGATTTTAAATCAGAAGATGAGCTTGCAGACTATTTTGAAGAAAGACTTGCTGAGAGCCCAGAAGGTTTGATTGGTAACACCGCTTATAATTATGATTTTCCTAGTTTTGATCTATCTGATGATGATTTTTTCCAAAGGGAAACTAAGCTTGCAAGACCATCATCAGTAGATTTATGGGAAGAATATCATGACCAGAAAATTCAAGAAAGAAATGAGCCAATGCTGGCTATTTATGATACTGATGAAGAAGATTATGAAAATTTAGTAGCAGGTGAAGATCCATTGAATCTTCACTCTGCTTTGTATCAGATCATCAGTGATAATTTCCATGAAGATGGAAGTCAACAGCCTTTCAGCACAGAGGATGAAGAAGAAAGCAATGAAGAAACTCTTGAGCAAGTTGAATATATTGAACCTTATCCTAAAAGGGTTGAGGTAATCAAAGAAACCCCTGCTCAAGAATATGTTAGTCTTTTCACAGACTTCAACCCACCTGATCGGAATATCTCAAGGCTACAAGAGAACAGAACTGCCAAATATGATGAGTCCACTAGCTCAGATGATGATGAAGATGAGGGAGATTTCCTTTCTAACAAGGATCTTCTGTTGGATCCAGTGGAAAAGGAAGCAGTCCTGGTTAAAAACCACTTGTCAAATACTCACAACCAGGTATTATTTCAAGATCCTTATGCGCATTTCCTGCAGACATTTGAAGAAGGATCAAAGGTCATCAAGAGCAGCTTGTTGTAGACAAAAAGAAACATTTTAAAAGCTTCTGTTAAAAAACAAAGAGAGTGCGAGTGGCCCTGCCTATCTAGCATGCTCAAAGAATTGAGCAGAAAATACCAGTCATGGGATCATCTGATTGACTGAATGTATTGGAAAAGAGTGTTTGTCAGCTAGATATGTAAATATTTCAAGTTAGAGTAGGGTAGGTAGGAAACCTCAATAAAGCTCGGCCTGTGAGCATTTAGTTAGTTGTTTTTAATTCCTGCAAAGTCCAACAAACCAGACAGTCTAATCCTGGTTTGGTTGTGTTTCAATTTCTATTTTAGAATGTAGAGAATGAAATCTGCCAGACAGTTTAACCCTGGCAGATATTAGTTTAGGTAGAGAAACTATGAGGCCAACTGTTTAATGTGGTCTCATGGAGTAATAATGGTAGAAGTAGATAGGTTTATTTCCCTATTTGCAAAAACTATGATGTGAAAGTTCTGCAAGGCTAAATGCACCATGAAGAAAAAATGCTAGGACAATAAGATGGGTAGGTAGTGTTTGGGAAAGTGTTTTCTACTGATATAACATCCTTCATGTTTGTGGCAGCTGATTCAAGAAAAGAAAAGATGCATCAAGTACCAGGCATCTGGCCTACTTCGAAAGATTATTTTCTGAGATTCTTGACACCTTTAAGAAGATGACATCCCCATGTGGAGCCACTGTTAGCCACCTATAAATTTTTTACATAGCAAACAGGTGGCTAAAAATGTTTCTGATTCTTCAAGAGAAACATTTCCCTTGAAAATATTTCATCGTTGAAGTTTCCATGTGTCTTTTTCCCTCTGAAGAAATCTTCACTATTGTTTCCATTGAAAAGCCTCATTGTTTGTGAAAGAAACTGCTGTCAAAAAGACCTCCATTTGCCCATTTTATTCCCTCAAGACCCCATTTTTCATCCCTTTCCCCTCACAAATTTCCTCTAAAAATCCCTTCATCAGCCCCCTATCTCAATCTAAAACCCTTTGTAAGCCTTAGATTATCCTTTATCTGGTTTTAAATGGCTTTCTTCCATCTACCGGAACCCTCCTTTGGGCCTAAAAAGCACTGAATTTGGCCTAAAAATACCGTATTTTACTCTTTATCTGGCTTAAGCCCCCAAGGGCTTATATGTCGTAGCACCTCTCCTCATACACCCCTCGCCTCGCAATCGGGCGCTAAAAAACCCAAAAACCCTTTAAAAAGGCCTATAAAACATTTTCTCCACTCTATTTAAGTTTTAAGCCCCGAGGGCTCATTCCGATTCAGCACCCTCTCCCATGCAACCTAAACACTGAGATCGGGTGCTAAAGGAACTATAAAACCTCACCAAAACCCTTTTTTCCCTTGTTATACCATTCCCCGACTATGAGGTTATGAACGATTTGGACTGTTGGATGCATAATACCAACAGCAGAGAGCTTGTCTTTCCTCCATTTTTTCACCCGTTCTCCTTTCCACCGATTTCAGATATCCACTGTCTATTGTGTAGATCCTACGGCCACAATTAAACCTGATGAGCATGACAGCCCAGCGCATACACTACTGCTGCATCCAATCTTAGCCATTCATCTAGGCAGATCTAATGGCTCATAAGAAACCCGATTATTTAACCTCTGATCCGTGCATCTTTCCCCATCGGGATTTCTCCGCACCGTCCAATCAAAATCATCAAATCCGACGGTTGAGAATGGGTTTCGCGTAAATTTAGTGTCTGAAGGATAACATTCAGAAATCGCGCGATACAGGCGGTATTGTTTTGCCACGTGGCGTGCGATGAATGGAATCACGTGAATTTCTTGAAAACCACATACCGCTCTATTCCTCGCGCGAAAACTGGTCTGGTTTTCTGCTTTCCACCTTCCACAATGAAACCTCGCGATTAATCATGTTCGTCGATTTCTTTGATCTGACGGTCCTAATCTCATTTTGCATTGTCCCTCTGCCTCCCATCCGACCTTTCAAATAACTTCCTCCGCAGATCCCAACTACCCATTTATCTGATCCAACAGCCACGGTTGGATCTCACCCCCGCTCGTTCTCCATTCATCTGCTCCCTAATGACTCTGATTCAAACGATCTCTGTCGTTCATTTGTTTAATCTGAAGGTCAGGATATAACTTCACCCCATCCCCTCATTTCTTCATACATCCTCCAAAATCCCCATCGCACAATATCAAACATTGATTTCCATGGTCATATCTAATCTGACGGTCCATAATCCTCCTCGCACCAAAACTTCATCGGGCCCGTTTTTCACCATTCTTTCACAATTTCCACCATTTCTTCACTGCTACCATTGTTTTTCATCGTTTCTCTCCATCCTCCACGGCCCTCCAGAGCATCCATATTCCCTCCCGCATGGATTTCCTAATGTGTTGATCATGTTTTTGCAGGTTTTAAAGGGGTTTGAATTCACTCTGTTTTACGATCACAGACAGGGTTATTTAGAAAAAAGAATATCAGTTTCAGGGCCAGAAGTAGCAGAGAAAGGCACCAGAGAGGGTTCAGAGCATGTTTTAATTAATAATCAGCATTATTAACCCTAATTAAAACCCTCCTGCACCTCAAAAACTTGTATATGCACAAAAACAGTCAGCAGAAGCAGAAAAGAGTATCAGAGGACAAATTAAGGGATTTAAGGCTCCTTATTGAAGATTTAACGCCTATAATCCAATGTTTAAAGCTCAAAGGACACAGGCGAATACCATGAATATGATTAAGAGGCTTAATGAAGCCTAAAGCACATGAAACAAGCCATATATGTGTCTTAATATCAGCATAACACCTTTTCTCCAAAAAGGACTAGCTACATCACTTCTACCATTTTCCATCGAACACCAAAACCATTATTACACTGACAGGAGACTTAAAATACTGTCAAGACAACAGTTATGGAAGTATGGGAGACCTTGCAAACCTGCTAGCCACCTTACTTCTTTCAGAAGGCGGAACAGAGTACCATGCAGCCAGAGTACTTCAAAGAACATACCTAAAGTCATGGTCAATCTGACCAAGACTTCTAAACCAGACTACAAGGTACACACAGTTAATGAAGATCCATTATGCAGAATGGGCACTCGAACTTCCTCCACTCTGTTTTGATGAATCAATTAATTTTACATCTACTACTACTACTCATTCTCCTATAAGAACTCCTGAAGAATACATTGTAAAGGTTGTTGGTTGTTGGGATTCTATTAGTTGTTAGAACTGTTATTGAGGGGAAGTAGCTTAGTAGTTTGTAATATAGTAGGCTGGGAAGAGAAGTCTCGATTGTAAAAGTCCATTGAGCTCAAAGTATGTGACTGGTTTTGCACATTAATTAATCAAGCAGATTCACAGGATCTTGGTCTATATTATTGGTGATGTATTCTTACGGTAATTGTTTCCTTTCACGTTTATCATACTGTCCATTATTCTCAGATAAAGAACAGCAAGCATAGATTAGGATATACTGTTGGAAGTACCCTAAATCTCACTGTAATCTTTATCTAGATGTTTTCTGCTAAGTTGTGTATCTAAGAACCAATTCATCATGATCTAACCAGTATATAAGTTGGCCTGTCCATGCTTACTGATGTATGAATCTAGAGTTGTTTCCTTAGATGTTATTGATTGGTTTCAGCTGGAAGAATTGGGATACTGGGGATTAGAGTTAGCCCTGTCCACTAGGGTCCTTTTCCAACAGTTGGCCTTTCTAAGATCCCTTTGAGTGGGTGTCAAAATCATTGAAGGTTAAAAGTCCCTCTCTGATCTTAGGCCTTACTCTGTGTTTAATATTAAATGTTTCTACTGTCTGAAAGTGGTTATGAGGACTGCTGGATTGTTTTCCTTCAGAGAATGCTAAAAGCAGGTCTGGCTTTAAATGAAATCTGCCCTGATCTTAAGCTACCCTTTGTGTCTTTATGAGAGTTTCCTTTGAAGTATGTAAAAAGCAGGCCTGGATTTAAATGACATCTGACTTGATCTTAGGCTGCACTTTGGTTTCTTTCTTTCACCCATTCTTAATGTTCCATCCCACCATCTATCTAAAAGATCCTTTGGTATAGATGACTTGCCCTATGGAACCCTTGGATAGTTGTTATGAAAGTAATCCCCTTTCATGACTCCATAGCCCAATGGATTAACCTTTCTCTTAACCCATTTTCCCATGCTGAAACATTCTTCTACTCAGTTCCTTCTTTACTTCCATAACCTTCTCAATTAATGATCTCCAACCAAACAAACAAAATAAAAAACCCTTGTGCTTCATACCTAGCCTAATACCTCATTTTGAGCTTCAAATATATATCATTCTTTACATTTATAGAGAGATCCCTCTCTGGATCTAGGAGGGCTAGATCCTAGGATCCCAAAGTGGTTTGATGTTGTCTTATCTTTTGGTCTTGCCAATCTGGCCAAAACATAGGAACCGCAATAGAACCCTTCTTTCATGTTTCCCAACCAAAAAAACAAACAAAAAACAACATTCCTTGTGCCATATAACTAGCCTAACACCTTAAATTGACCTTTAAAGATACATTATTTCTTTACTTTATAGAGAGATCGCTTTATGGATACAGGAGGGCTAGATCCTGAGATCCCAAAGTGGTTTGATGTTGTCTTGTAATTTGGTATTGCCAAATCTTCCAAATCACAAGAACCACAACATAATGGTGACTCCACTGGGGAATATTTGAGCAAGACACTCCTTAAAACATATCTCAGAACTCAAAGAAGACCAAATTAGCCTTAATCTGGTAGTTAATCACTGTGGTGGACAGTAAATCTCTTTGAACATTTTAAACCTTCCACCTGGCGACTCCACGGTTCCTAAATGACCAAAAGACTCCACAAGTGATCAGTAGGCCTGCTGATTATCTTTGTTTTCACAAGACTCCACTAGGAGACTAGTTTCATTACAACATCATCCATACTAAAAGAAACTCTGAGGATTAAGTTTATTTGTTTAAGGATATTTTGCCTCTTAAAGATTGTCATATCTGGCTAGCTTTCTCCTTTTTGGATCCGAAACTTAACATACTAGCTTCAAGGACAATCCATACCAGAGCTTATCCTGATCCAAATCCTCCTGAAGTAGTTGACAATACTGAGAGCATTCTTAGGAAGTCTTTCACATCTAGGGATCCAACTATTGTCATACCCATTCATAGAGCTAACTCAGCACCTGAAAACCTTGCAGCTCTATCAGATACTCAAGTTGACTTAGATCTACCAAGTAACCTACCAAGAACTAAGTCATTCAGTGATATAGATCAGACATACTTTGAGCCTCCAAGTTCACCACCGCATAGTGGTCAACATATTAGGGACAGAGAAACTCCTCCATCAACACCTCCTGATATCCACTTCATTCATAACTGGGGCCTCTCCCACCCTAAATCTGCTCAATGGTTTGTTGTTGGTCCAAAAAAAATTTCCATCCATATACCTGCTACTCAAGCCAATCCTTTACCTCCATAAAACACCATCATGGCAGCATGGTATGCTCCCCTAGTGTTGCCACAGCCTCTAGCTCCTTTACCCAATGACTATCAGTCTAAAATCCCTCATTTCACTGGAAAAGATTCTACCATAGCTCAACACCATGTAGATAGGATGGAAGATGCTTTTGATTACATGGAAATAGAAGATGAGACCATTAAGATGAGAATATTTGCTCAAAGTTTAGGAGGAGAAGTAAAAAATTAGTTTAAAGGTTTAACTCCTAATAGTATCCATGACCTTCCCTCTTTACACAAAAATTTCATAAACAAATGGGAAGTCAAAAGAAACCATCTACGGATACTAGCAGAGTATAATAATCTTAAAATAAATCAGGGATATATTTTTCATGATTACTCCACTAGATTTAATAGTGCCTACAATGCTCTTCCACCTCACATGAAACCTCCCCAAGGCATGGCCTTAATAAAATATCCTGAAGGTTTCGATGCTGACATGGCCTATCAACTAAGGGATCGAGACTATGACACATTAGAAGACATGCAGAAGGGAGCAATGAGTGTAGAAGCAAACTTAATTGAAAAAGAGCTAGGATGAGGGCTGAAAAGAAGGTGACCAACAGGGAAGACACCGCAGCTTCTGCATCTGATCCAAAATATAATGATCTAGCCAAAAACATGAATAGGCTAGAAAAAATGATGGATAAAATGGTTGTCCAAGTCAGTAATCAGAATAGAAATCAGTCTCAAAACCAGAACCAAAACTTTAGGAGAAACACTGCTCCTAATAGACAAATGGACTCTGACCAACAAGTCATACCTCCATTCCAAGAAAATTTCCTTGATGAGGATGAGGGAATAATAAAAGAGTCAGAGGGTACTACCATATACATGGTGGAAGTGGATAACCAAGATCACACCTTTTCCTCAGAAGACAACCAGACCTCATACACTCATTGGGATGAGGAAGGGTTAGAATCTGAAGACTATAGGTTAGGATTCGAGAATGACATCATGTAGGTCCGAGAACAATATGATCTCAGAAGCAAGAAGAATCCTGAAGTTGTTAAGTCCCTATATTAATAGTGTAGCCCCTTATTATGTTAGTGTAGCCCCCTTATTGTTATTATTGTACCCCTGTAACCCCCATATTGTTATTATTGTGCCCTTACATTATTATTGTTAGGTCGGCTAGGATTACATTGTGGCCCCACTAGGATTATATTGTGGCCCCATGGACTCCTATATATAGAAGGAGGTTTTGTTCATTTGTATCATCCAAGAATTGTTCATTTATGTAATGTATTAGAGTTTTTCCCCTCGAAGTGTCTTATTTCTAAGGCGTTGATATCTTTTTTCTTCTATTTTTGGAGCTGGTTACACAACATTTGGTATCAGAGGTGTGGATTCTAGGGTTTCGCTACTCCAAACAGGTCATCATGGAACTTTCACTACAAATTATTTTCTACGAAGTTTCAGAAGCTAAATTTTTTATGGTACGAAGCTGAAATCCTGAGGAATATTTTCTAAAAATTTCAGAGCTTGGTTCGCAATATTTTCGGAGATATCATCTGTGGAAGTTAGGTCTTTTTTCAGGCTCCTAAACAGGTCATCGTGGAATTTACGCTATAACGTTTTTTGTACGAAGGTTCAGAATCTAAAATTTGTATGGTGTGAAGATGAAATCCTGAGGAAACTCGTCAAAATATTTCAGAGCTTGGTTCGCAATATTTTTGGAGATATGATCTGTGGAAGGTAGTGCTTTTTCAGGCTCCTGAATTTCATCTCAAAGAGGTGATCGTGGGAAAATTTCAATAAATCTCTCTCTGGGCATCGGATTGGAGTGCCGTAAAAAGTGGTCACAAGTACACAGACTATAGTTTCTTGGCTATCAATTTTAGAGACAGAGGACGAAACAGTGACACGTGGAAATTCATACAAGTTAGCTCTACTGAACTAGTCCAAAATTAGGTCATTGTGGGAGATTGGACACAACTTTGTCTTGGAGAATCCAAATCAGGTCAGAACTGTGGCATTAGAAAGGTAATTTAGAGGGCTACGTTGGTACTGAAATTAAAATATTGAAGTGCTGAAATCACAGAGATAATCCAATTTCAATATCGAGCTCCTCAAAAGCAAGAAAAAGGTGTGTATTTGTTTTTTAAAATTGCATAACGTTTGTTTGAAAAAGCAGTTTGAAGTGATTCCAAGGGCATATTGAAGAATATTTATCAGCATTGGGTTATATAATGCCTCCAAAAAATAATTCCATACCCATTAAGCCCTCAGAAATCTATACAAAGATGCATGAAGAGGAAGAATTGCAGTATGAGATATCAAAATTACGGTACCAAGTGCAACAAGTTTCGATCTTACGAAGAGCAATCGAAGATGAAATAGATGGTTTAAAAGCATAAATGGAGGCTAAGTTGGATGGTTTGAAGGATAAAATAATAGCTAATATGGATGATAAATTAGTGGAAGATCACAGCGAGCATCAACAACAAGTTCTCCAACTCTCAAAGGATAACCCAACTTTGGTGCAGAATCTAATGAAACAACAAGAAGATCAACATCACATCGAAAGAAGTTATGAAGTAGTCATAGAAACAAGAAATCAACAAGTGTGATCAATTTCAAAGTATCTCAGCAAGTGGAAGAACTTTCCTGTAGAATATTTCACATGGGAGGATGAAAATTTTATATAGAAGCATCAAGAAATAATCAAGCGTTGAGGACAACACTTGTTTGAAGGAGAGGGGCATGTTAAGTCCCTATATTAATATTGTAGCCCCTTATTATGTTAGTGTAGCCCCCCTTATTGTTATTATTGTACCCCTGTAACCCCCATATTGTTATTATAGTGCCCTTACATTATTATTGTTAGGTCGGCTAGGATTACATTGTGGCCCCACTAGGATTATATTGTGGCCCCATGGACTCCTATATATATAAGGAGGTTTTTTTAATTTGTATCATCCAATAATTGTTCATTTATGTAATTTATTGGAGGTTTCCCCCTCGAAGTGGCTTATTTCTAAGGCGTTGATATCTTTTTTCTTCTATTTTTGGAGCTGGTTACACAACAGAAGCTCCCAAAACAAAAACTTCTAAGGTCACTATCAAGAAAAGGCCTGAAAAGACTCCTAAAGAAACTGCTGAAAATACCAAAACAGTAGCTGAAATTTCTGGTAAAACCAAGGCTAAGAGTACCCAACCCACTGATAAACCAAGTCAAGAATCCAGTAGCACTAGCATTGCAGCTACTGCTCCTGATAAAATAGTTTCAAATAATGTACATACTGAGAATCAGCAAGCTGATTCTACCAATAAAACAGTGACCAACAAAACAGATATGAACCTTTCAAAGCTTCAGTCTCCTTTCAGTCTGGAAAGTGAGATTGCCAAAATCAAAATTTCTGTCCCCCTCACTGAGTTGGCCACCCAAGATGTATATAAATTTCAAATTTTTAAAGCTTTAAACTTAGGAGAAAATAGTGATTCTGTCAACTTAAATGATGATCAACCAGCTCTCTTGTTTGGCCCAAAAATTGAAGGGAAAATTCAGGAAGGAGTGGTACCTCCTTTCTATGTCAATCTTAACATCCATGACAAAATCCTACACAATTCTATACATGACTCAGGGGCTTCACACAACCTCATGCCCAAAGTGATCATGGAAAGATTAGGCCTAGAGATAACTAGACCCTATAAGGATTTATATTCTTTTGACTCTACCAGAGTAAAGTGTTTAGGCCTAATCAAAGATCTCTGTGTGAATTTGACCCAAATCCCAGCCAAGTGCATGGTAATGGATGTTGTAGTGGTTGATGTGCCTCCTAAGTATGGAATGTTGCTGTCAATATCATGGGGTGCCAAGCTACAAGGTACAATGCAAATGGACATGACATATGCCACTATCCCTGTTTTTCAGCCAGCTTAGAAGACTATATAGGGAAGCACACATGAAATTTATGGTAAGCAGCCTTGAGAAACCAGAAAATTCCCCTTTAGTACTCTATCCATAGAGAACTAGACTCTTTTATCCTCTACAATGATGATTTGAGAGTGCAAGCTTCTGTGATCCATAACATTTTTAATAATAAATCTTTCGGTAAATCACATAAGAAATTTAGGAACCGACGCATTTCGAACTACTAACTGTAGTTCATCTATAGTTGGTAGTTCGAAATGCGTCGGTTCCTAAATTTCTTATGTGATTTACCGAAAGATTTATGATTAAAAATGATGAGTTTACGGATGAGCAAGAACTAGAATATAAAAATTCAAATAGCAGAGTAGAGGCCACAAATCTAAACATAATGGCAGCTCTGGATATAGAGGAAAACAAGGGAGAAACATCTAAACAGTCTGCAGAATTAGAAAATCAAAACCAAGACTGTAGAGAGAATATTATACATCAGCGTGCTAACCTCAACAAACAAGATGACAGTAAGGAGGAAGCTGATAAAAAATCTGCAAACAATCCCTTATGGAACATGAGTTTTGATGGATCTTGCACTAGAAGAAGTGCAGGAGCTGGGGTATGGTTGCACAATACTTAAAATGATTACATTGAGAGTCATGCTTACAAGTTAAATTCCAAATGCACAACCAACATAGCTGAATATGAAGGTCTCCTCTTAGGATTACATCTATTGAAAAAACTAGGAGCTGAGAGGATAGTTGTTCATGGAGATTAAAAAATGGCCATCAAACAAATAAATGGGGAATACATTGCAAAACATCCCAGATTAAGAGCATATAGGAACGATGCCATGGATCTTTTGCAAACATTTGTAGAATATGAGCTTGTATTTGTCCCTAGAAGCCAAAATATACTTGCAAATGGATTAGCTTGTGTTGCTAGTTCAAATCAAAGACCACTCAGTGACAAACAACTCATTGTTCAAACAAAACATAGACCAGCAGTACCAGACAATGAAAAGTATTGGCAGGTCTTTGAGGGTGACAAACACATAGAGGACTTCTTGCTTTCTAGGAATGAGTTTGAATTACCAGATTCAAATTCCAAGTTTGAGGAAGGCTGTTTGGATGAAGAACCCCCTAATGAAGATAAAACATCCCCTACTGCAGAAATAAACATGCTGACTAGAGAATTTGAGAATCAAACTGAAGAATACAAGAACGCAGATAAAGAAGACATAGAGGTAGTGTGGTCTAAAGACAAAAGAATACCCAGAGGAATAGCACCCCTAGAGGGCCTTTTTGATTTTAATGATGTGGCAAAGAAGCCCACTATAGAACCCACTGAATCCGATGCAGAAGAATGTAATATAGGCAGCAAGGACAAGCCTAAAATGATCAAATTATCTAAAACCTTGCCAGCACATTTCAAATAGAAATACATTGATCTATTTAAAGAATTTGCTGATGTTTTTACTTGGAGTTGTGAGGATTTGAAAGCTTATGATATAAAGATCATCCAGCATAAGATTCCATTGAAAGAAAACCAGAAACCTTTTAAGCAAAAGCTGCGCAGAATCAACCCTGTACAATTGCCTCTAGTAGATGTTGGCATGTGTTGTCCTTTATGGCAACCTACTTGATGAAATAAGATTGTTGGCAATATGATGCAATGTGTTGTCTTTGATGGCAACCTACTAGATGAAGTTGTCCTTGATGGCGGCTTGATGAGTTGTCTTTGGATGGCAACCTACTTGATGTAGTTGTTCTTGATGAGAGCACCTTGATGAGTTGCCTATGATAAAGCAACCTATGTGTTAAAAGGAAGGATGATATATCTATAGATTAGCTCAGAAGTAACAGAAGAAAGGAATTCTAGTAAAGTGCCAGAGAAATGATAAATAAGTCATGTCACAACGCATACGCGGGTTTGTTAAGGAGAAGTAGCGTATGCACGCAAAAAAGTACGTGCCAAGTCGCGTATGCCCATTTGCGCTCTAAATTTAGGAAACCAGGGGACATTACCATGGTATTGACCCATTGTATTGAGCACTGGAATATCTATGTGATCTCGTCCAGGAATACCATCGGAAGTTGTGTGGTTTTATCTCATGGTATTGACAAAGGTTAAATCTATATAAGGAGAAGAAGTTCATAAGTGCAAGGGTGTGCATGTGTCTGGGTATGGAATGAATACTTCACTCTGGAGTATATCTGTATGGGTTGAGTAACAGTTTACTGATTGATCTGAATTAATAATTCACCTATGAAGAAAATGATGAAGAGGGATCTCTAGATCTGAAATGTATATGTATTTTCTAGATCTGTTTATGGAATGTTTAGATCTGAGATGAGGCGAAATACTTTCTGAAGTAAAGGATGAAATCTGAGTTGTTTATCTGATCTGAAGAGCTACACAGTCCTGAAAAGTTACAGATCGATACGCAGGTTCACTTCATCAAAAGCACGTGTATATGCGGGTCTTCTTAAGGAAAAGCACGTATGGGCAGTTAGGGTTTCCTGAAGAATGCACAGAAGTATGCGCGGGTTGGTGTGCATGAAAGCGCGTACATACGCAGGTTCAGTAAAGTAAAAGCGTGTATGGAATCTAGGGTTTGCTGAAGTAAGTGGAATGAACTATCTGATTTGTTTTGCTGTTTTACTGCTGTCTGTCAATGATTTATTCATACAAAACTAGGTTGTTTGAATAATGAATATGATGTTGATTATGTTAATTGAAGATCAAGTTGTTGTTTTATTGATTGATGATTCAATGAATGAATTGATGGGGTTATAAGTTTCAGTTTGATATATGATGAGCTTAAATGTGTGGAGTGGGTCCATTCTGAAAATCTGATGAAAAGTGGCCTACAAGTTGTGTTGTATGGAAGCTGTTGGATCCAGTATGAAAATTGATGAAACGTGGTCCATGGTGGTGCTGAGGGTTGAAGCCTTCAGTGAGGGGGTTGTAGCTACCTTCCAGTGGTAGCTGGTAAATGAGAGCAGGGGGTAGTAGATCCCTTCCAGGAGAGGGTTCCGGTAGCGAGTACGGTGGGTAGTGGCTCCTTCCGGGGAGAGGGTACAGTGAAACGAGAGAGAAAGGTTGTATGCAACGGGTGGGTTACGCGTGTTGATATGAGTACCCGGTACATGGTTGTACGATGTTTTCTTTATAATAAAATATTGAAGACTGAGACGACGGCAGTGGTGGTTTTCTCCCGAATTGGGTTTCCACCTTAAATCCTGGTGTTGATGTGTGTTTCTTATGTGTGATGATTTATTCTGTTCTTACTGCACATGTTTACTGCTTACTAAACATCTAATGAAGGAATGATGCAATGATCTAAGCTAAGAATTATCGGCATAATTAAATCTCTGTTAATACGCGAGTTTTATTAAGGATATCCGCGTGTATACGCGAGTTGGCTTCATTAAAGTAGCGTATGGGTTTTATAGAAAGAAAAGTAAAAAAATTTCAGTCTGCACTAAATACTGATTCACCCCCCCCCCCTCTCAGTATTTTTCCCAAAAATTGGTTTCGGAGCGAGTCCTTCTATAGAGGCTTGATCGCTTGAAGGAGAACCGTCGCAATGGGAAGGAAGAAAAATAAGAAGGCTACTCAAAAGGAGATATCTCAGAAAACATGTGCAGCAAAAAATGAAGAAGATAAAACAGGTACTGATTGTTGTTCTTGTGCTTTACCTTCTTGTGCATGCAATGGTAAAGATAGTGAAAGTAATGTTATGGATCTAGAAGAAGCTCTCAAGATTAAAGTTGAAGAACAACAAATATCATCTAATAAGAAAGAATCTATCTACAAAGAAATGATCTCTAGAATGAAAGAACAGATAGAAATGTATCAACAACTGCAGGATAAAGTAACCCATCAAAATAGAAGACTTGAAGCAGAAATCCTATTTCTCAATACAAATCTGGAAAAATCAAATAAGAAGAATGAAGAACTTAACGCAGAAAACATCTCCCTGAAAGCAGATCTTGAAGATATTCTACAGACATTTGAAGAACAAGAAAATGGGTTGAAAGAATAGATTCTAAAATTGAATGATCAAGTAGAAGAAGGAAGAAGGAAAGAAGAAAGCATGAAGAAGCAATGCCAAAGTTTGGAGGTTGAGGTAAATATTTTGAAAGGTAAATTAGAAGAAAAATATAAACTCTTGAGGTTTCAAGATAGTACTAAGATTCTGGACAATATTCTTAGTAGTCAAAGGTCTCCCCCTGTTAAATTTGGTCTTGGTTTTCATGAAACTGTTAAAGGAGAATCTAGTTCACAAGGAAGTGCTAAAGATTCAAAGGATATCAATGCAAAACCTGAAGTGTTGGAAGAAACAAAAGGTCAACCGACAATCATGAAATCTCAAAAGAAATCATTCCCTCCTAACTATAGAAGCATCAATAATGTTGAATGCTTTAAATGTCATAATTATGGGCATGTTGCAGCCAATTGCAGAAGCACATCATTTCAGTCACAAACAAACAGATTCTACACAGAAAGGTACTCTGGTTTCTTCAAGGGATATTGTTTTTCATGTAGCAAGTATGGTCATAAAGCAGCTGATTGCAATAGAAGAAAGAATAGAAAAACACATTATGATCCTTATGCTTATTTTTCTGGTCATGCAAGATGTTATTCCTGTAACAAGTATGGACATGTAGAAAAAGAATGTAGGATGAATGGATCTGAGAAATTGGATAATTTCCAGCACACAATAAGAAATTTCAAGCAAAGTTGGAAAAGGAAGGAGGACCGGTCAAAAACGTAGGGGATAATAATCCTACTGCACTCATCCGCTTCTAAAGCCTACTTCTCATAATGGCTGTAGGATGATGTGAGATACATTATAGGGATTAGTAATGTATCATCACAGGGGGAGCAATGTATGATGATTCCCATGGCTGGTTTGGTAATTCTGGTTATGTTTATTTTTGACAGTGCATCTGATGTGAAGAAGAAAGGTATAGGTGGTACAAATTCAGGGGGAGATGAAGTTGTGAAAATTTTCAGTGTTTCACTTTCCATACACGGGTTTAGTGAACTAAAGCCGCATATACACACAAGTTCTGCTGGAGACAGTCGCGTATGCTTTTCTGATAAGAAAAATAGTAAGATAGCTAAAGATCAGGAACACAGGTTGAGGGGGAGCTTCAGCCTAACAACTTATGATTGCATTGTTGGCATTGTATCTTATTATTCCTTAGTTCTTGCTCAAATGATGATGACATGATATATGGTTTCTTATGATGAGATTATGGATGAATCCTAATTGCTTTTTTCTGAAGAATATCTTTTGTTTTCACCATGGATAAGATGGAAGTCTTATGATTCAGAGATAAGGATAGATCATGCAGAGTTTGTTGCTGATGACTTGTGACACGATTGAGATCTTATATACATAATTCCTACACAAATCTGATTGTGAAATAAAGATAAATCATGAAGATCTTGGTGATAACAGATCACATGGATGATTTCTTGACACATATTGCCTATTGAAGAAGTTGTTCTGGTGTGATAATTCCTATTGGGAAGAATTTGTTGATGCTACAAAAAGTCTGAAGGCCTGGTTACTTATGCACTTATGCTACATATGTTGGATGTCACTTGAAAACATAGCTACATTTTTCTATCTTTCTTCTCCCAGGGAAGCATTCGAATATCTCAGACAGAAGCTAGGAGTAGTCTCTGCCATGCAGAAAATCAAAACTGCTTAAATTCAGAAGATTAAATTGGATACGCAGGTTTCCTGAAAGACAATCGCGTATATACGCGAGTTTATACACAGAAAACCGCGTATGGGTGGTTGCTGATAGAATGTTTCTGGGTCAGCATTTTTCAGCACAGCTGCAGTATTGTTTGGTATCTCTGGTAATGTTTCAACTCTCATATTTCGATATTTGATGAAGATGCCTTGATGATTTGCTGTTGAAAGTGTTCAGGATGCACAGGCTAAGGGGGAGCATTGGTCATATGGAAAGTAATGCATTGTTGGCATTATGATGCTTCTGAAATATGATCTCTCTCTTGAGGTCTTTCTGATATTGGTCATAAAAAGTCATATTTGTATTTTGATGAAAAGGTCATATTGAGACCTATGATGTAAAATTGTAATATTCAGTCATGTAAGGACTTGATCAAATTTGTAAACCCACTTGGTTGGGTATTTGAGTCAAATATGTGTAAACCCACTTGGTTGGGTACTTGAGTCACATATGTAAATCCACTTGGTTGGATCATTGATGTAAGTATGAGTCCTTGGTGATAGGAAAGGTCATAGAGTCATGTACTGCATTGAAAAATATGTTTTGAAGATTCGGCATGAACTCAGGGGGAGCATGGTAACTTCAGTGAACATCAGATCTACAGAGCTCTTCTTTCTAAATGTGGAGAAAAACATTGTCTTGGCTTTGATCTTCCCTTTGCCCTTGATGTCAAAGGGGGAGAGTAACATGGTGTTTGAATAAGGGGAGAGTATCATGGTGTTTGCATAATGGTTATAATCAATGTATCTATCTGTTATGGTGATCAAACACCATCATGGTTGCCATCAAGTCCAAAGGGGGAGATTTTTGGCATGTGTTGTCCTTGATGGAAACCTACTTGATGAAATAAGATTGTTGGCAATATGATGCAATGTGTTGTCTTTGATGGCAACCTACTAGATGAAGTTGTCCTTGATGAAAACTGACTTGATGAGTTGTCTTTGGATGGAAACCTACTTGATGTAGTTGTTCTTGATGGAAACCTTCTTGATGAGTTGCCTATGATAAGCAACCTATGTGTTAAAAGGAAGGATGATGTATCTACAGATCAGCTCAGAAGTAACAGAAGAAAGGAAATTCAGTAAGAGCCAGAGAAATGATAAATAAGGCATGTCACAACGCATACGCGGGTTTGTTAAGGAGAAGTAGTGTATGCACGCGGAAAAGTACGTGCCAAGTCGCATATGCCCATTTGCGCACTAAATTTAGGAAACCAGGGGACAATACCATGGTATTGACCCATTGTATTGAGAACTGGAATATCTATGTGATCTCGTCCAGGAATACCATCGGAAGTTGTGTGGTTTTGGCGTATGGTATTGACAAAGGTTAAATCTATATAAGGAGAAGAAGTTCGTAAGTGCAAGGGTGTGCATGTGTCTAGGTATGGAATGAATACTTCACTCTGGAGTATATCTGTATGGATTGGGTAACATTTTACTGATTGATCTGAATTAATAATGCACCTATGAAGAAAATGATGAAGAGGGATCTCTAGATCTGAAATGTATATGTATTTTCTAGATCTGTTTATGGAATGTTTAGATCTGAGATGAGGCAAAATACTTTCTGAAGTAAAGGATGAAATCTGAGTTGTTTATCTGATCCGAAGAGATGCACAGTCCTGAAAATTTACAGATCTATACGCAGGTTCGCTTCATCAAAAGCGCGTGTATACGCGGGTCTGCTTAAGGAAAAGCGTGTATGGGCAGTTAGGGTTTTCTGAAGAATGCACAAAAGTATACGCGGGTTGGTGTGCATGAAAGCGCATACATACACAGGTTCAGTAAAGTAAAATCGCGTATGGAATCTAGGGTTTGCTGAAGTAAGTGGAATGAACTATCTGATCTGCTTTGTTGTTTTACTGCTATCTGATATATTCATACAGAACTGGGTTATTTGAATAATGAATATGCTGCTAATTATGTTAATTGAAGATCAAGTTTTTGGTTGATTGGTTGATGATTCAATGAATGAATTGATGGGGTTATAAGTTTTAGTTTGATATATGATGAGCTTAAATGTGTGGAGTGGGTCCAATCTTAAAATCTGATGAAAAGTGGCCTACAAGGTATGTTATATGGAATTTGATGGATCCAGTATGAAAATTGATGAAACGTGGTCCATGGTGGTGCTGAGGGTCGAAGCCTTCAGTGAGGGGGTTGTAGCTCCCTTCCAGTGGTAGCTGGTAAACGAGAGCAGGGGGTAGTGGCTCCCTTCCAGGAGAGGCTGGTAAACGAGTACAGGGGGTAGTGGCTCCCTTCCAGGAGAGGCTGGTAAACGAGAGAAGGTTGTAGCCTTCTGCAGGTGGGTGCCTGCGTGCTAGTATGAGTCTGCGCCAGTACATGGTTGTACGATGTTTTCTTTATAATAAAATATTGAAGACTGAAACGATGGCAGCGGTGGTTTTCTCCCAAATTGGGTTTCCACCTTAAATCCTGGTGTTCATGTGTGTTTCTTATGTGTGATGAGTTATTTTGTTCTTACTGCACATGTTTACTGCTTACTAAACATCTAATGAATGAATGATGTAATGATCTAAGCAAAGAATTATCAACATAATGAGATCTCTGTTAATACGTGAGTTTTATTAAGGATATCCACGCGTATACGTGAGTTGGATTCAGTAAAGTAGCGTATGGGTTTTAGGAAAAGAAAAAGTAAAAAAAATTTAGTCTGCACTAAATACTGATTCACCCCCCCCCCCCCCCTCAGTATTTTTCCCAACAGTAGAAAAGGAAATTAAGAAAATGTATGAGGCTGGAATCATAGTCCCTGTGAGGTTTTCAGATTGGGTATCTAACCTTGTGGCTTTAAGGAAAAAGACAGGAGAAATTAGGTTGTGCATTGAATTTAGAAACTTAAATAGAGCCTCACTAAAATACAATTACGATTTACCCAAAATGGAACACATCCTACAAAGGGTAGTTGGTTCTAAGAGGATTTCTTTGTTAGATGGCTTTTCAGGGTATAACCAGGTCTTGGTACTCCCAGAAGATCAGCTTAAAACAGCTTTCACCACTCCTTGGGGCACTTTCATGTATGTGAAAATGCCTTTTGGATTAATGAATGTTGGTGCCACCTTTCAAAGAGCTATGGACATTGCATTCTCAGAAGAAATAGGGTACTTCATTGTAATTTATCTTGATGAGATTACGGTCTATTCCAAAACTAATGAAGAGCACCTTAAACATTTGAGAAAAGTATTTGAAAAGTGCAGGAGGTTTGGGCTATCTTTAAATCTCAAAAAAACAGTGTTTGGTCTCCAAGAAGGTAAACTTCTTGGTCACATTATATCTGAAAAGGGAATTAAAAAGACCCAAAGAGGGTTGAGGGAATATTGCAAATTAGTCACCCAAGAAACATCAAGGAATTTCATTCCTTTATTGGGAAGATTAATTTCTTGAGGAGGTTTATACCCAACCTAGCAGAACTCCTTAGAAACATGAAAAATATTCTTAAAAAAGAAGTAGGAGTTAAATGGACTCTAGAAGCCAAAAATTATTTTGAGCTTATAAAACATGCACTCACCTGAGCACCAGTCCTAATCAGCCTTAATTTTTCTAAAGAATTCCTCATATTCTCTTTTTCATCAGAACATATTGTCGTTGTTGTCCTATTGCAGAAAAAATCCAGAGGGACAAGAGCATCCAATTGCATTTTTTAGCAAAGCATTGAGAGATGCACCTCTGAAATATAACATCATGGAAAAATAGGCTTATGTTTTGGTAAAGGCCTTAAAGGATTTCAAAGTGTATATCTTACATTCCCATATTATTTCCTTTGTGCCTAACATAGTGGTGAAAGACATTTTGTCACAAGATCCAGATGGAAAAAGAGGCAAGTGGATTGCTGTGATACTAGAGTATGATTTGGAGATCAAACCCACTAAACTCATCAATGGTCAAGGCTTGGCACAATTGATGGTTGAATCTAACTTACAAGCCCTTGACATAAACATGGTAGATGCGTTGGATGAACATGAAGGATTACCTGCTCCCACTGTTGAAGAGAAATTCCAAAACTCACCTTGGTATGTTGATATCTTGTATGTGCTTACCAATCTCAATGCCCCTCCTGATTTATCTAAGATAAAGGCAAGGTTTTTAAAGTTGAAAGATAGAAATTATTGCATTTTGAATGAAATTTTATATTGGAAAAATGTCAATGGGTTATTGCTTAAATGTTTTCCTGAAGTGGATGCAGATAGGATCAAGCATGAGTTTCATGAAGGTGAATGTGGAGGCCATCTCTACTGGAAAACCACTGCCAATAAAATCCTTAGAGCTGGCTATTACTAGCCCACCCTATTCCAAGATGTCCACAAGATCCACCCTATTCCAAGATGTCCACAAGATGATAGTTTCCTGCCACAAGTGCCAAATTTTTTAGGGCAAAAGAAAACTCCTTCCTCTACCGTTACAACCAATCACTGTTGAAGCTCCTTTTCAACAGTGGGGCCTAGATTTAATAGGGGAAATCCATCCTGCTTCATCTGCCCAACATATATGGATACTCACAGCCACTGAATACTTCACCAAATGGATAGAGGCCATCCCTTCTAGGAATGCCACAGACTCTGTTATTATAAAATTCTTTGAAGACCATATCCTATCTATATTTAGCTGCCCTAGGAAAATTATCACTGATAATCCTGCTGCATTTGGTTCCAAAAAGATGATTTATTTTTGTCATAGGTACCAGATTGCACTTGGTCATTCTACTGCTTATTACCCTCAAGGTAATGGGCTGGAAGAATCATCAAATAAAATTTTGGTGACCATCATCAAGAAGGTGCTTGAAGATAATAAAAAATCATGGCACAACAAGTTGGTGCATGCTCTATGGGCAGACAGATTGACCACAAAGAAATCCATAGGAATGTCTCCCTGTTAGCTTGTTTATGGAATAGATGCAGTGTTCCCTACCAGCTTGGGAGTACCAGTGATAAAATTGGTCCAATAAATACATTCAGAAGAAGACAGCATGGTTAGAAGGATCAGTCAGACCATACATCTCCAGCAGACAAGGGAAGAAGTCTACAATAGAGCTCAGAAAGTGCAAGAGAACATCAAAAAGTTGTTTGATAAGAGAACCAAGGCTTGTGATTTCAAGATTGGAGACAAGGTGCTAAAATGGGACTCTAGGAGAGAAGATAAGGGTAAGCATGTCAAATTTGACAATTTGTTGCAAGGTCCTTACATTATTCAATCTGCCATTGGTCCAAATGCCTTTTTTCTGCAAGAATTAGATGGTAGAGATCTGTTTGGGGGTCCTGTCAATGGCAGGATGCTCAAGCATTACTTTTGATGATTTTCAGTTTATATTCTTCACTTCCATTATAAATACCATTGCTATGTTTTAGTTCTGAAAAGAAAAGGAAAAATATACAAAAAAAAGGAGAAAATAAAGGTTCAAAAAAGCTCAAATCTTGAACCTATATAAAAAAAATAATGGCTCAAATTAGATCAAAACCTAAGCCAGAGAAAGAGGAAAGAGGTTGGTTCTAACATGCTCAAAACTCGAACCAGCAAAGAAGAAGAAACAGCTCCAACAAGGTCAGAATCAGAGCTGAAATGAAGAAAGAAAGGTGACTCTAACAAGCTCAAAATCTGAGTCACAAGAAGAAGGAAGGATGCTCTTAAATTTCAGAATTTCAAGCCTTCAAATTTTGTTTTTAATTTCTGCAAAGTTCATTTCAAGTGTAGCTTGTCTTTATGCCTTGGACCCATATCAAATCATACAGTCTAATCTTGGTTTGGCTGTGTTTTAATTTCTGTTTTAGAATGTAGAGAATGAAATCTGCCAAACAGTTTAATCCTAGCAGATATTAGTTTAGGTAGAGAAATTTATGAGTCCAACTGTTTAATCTGGTCTCATGGAGAAATAAGGGTAGAATTAGATTATTTTTCTACTTTCAATAAAAAATAATGATGAAGAAGTTCTGCAAGTCTAAATTCACCTTGAAGAAAAAATGTTAGGACAGTAGGATGGTAGGTAGATTATTTGGGTAAGTAGTGCTGCTGATTTAATGCTTTCACTTGTGTAGCAGTTGATCGAAAAGAAAATAAATATGGTCAAGGATCAGGCTGTGGCCTACTTCCAAAGATTATTTTTGAGATTCTTGACATCTTCAAGAAGATGCCATCCCCATGTGGAGCCACTGTTAGCCACCTATAGTATTTTTTCAAAGCAAACAAGTGGCTAAATCTATTCAAGCCTTCAAGTGAAAATTTCCTTTGAAAAATTATCATCCTTGAAGCCTTGTGATGTCCTTATCCTTCAAAATTATCTTCACTATTGTTTCCATTAAATAACCCTGTTGTTTTGTGAAAGAAATTTTTTTCAAAAGGCCTCCATTTTCCCCTTTTCACTCCCACAAATTTCCCTTTTTCATCTTTGTTTCCTTCAAAATATTCCTCAAAAAACATCCTCATTTAACCTCATAACCATCTTAAATCCCCATTTAAACCTTATATTTCCCATTGTGAGGCTTAAAATCCCTTCTTTACCCCTATCTGAACCTTAAAATTCCTCAAACAACCCTTCAAAATCCTTGAAAATCTTCATTTTTACACTAAGGCCTTAAGCGCCTTTTCGGCGTTAGCCCTAGCCCCTTTTTCGCACATGACCCGGAGCCGCAACCAGGCACAAGCCCTTATCGCTAATCGTAGTCGGAGCTTTATTTCCTGTCTTTTCCTTTGTTCTTCAAATCTTCCGATGCGATGAGCCCCTCTCCTCCGATCCCTCCGAGCAAATCTCAGCCGTTGATCCACCGCCATCCGACGATCCAGATCTCATCGCATCGTTCCCACCCATCATGTTACGCTTCGCCTGTGCGATCCCTGATTTAATTTGAACCATTTATCATCCTTCCGATCTAATGGCCTTCGCTCCATCGCAAATCAGCAATCACAATTTCCCTTTTCCCTTTTCCCTTGCCTCCTCCAATGCCAATCCGTCGATTCGATCTGGACCGTTGAATCCACAAGAACCAACTGCCAGGATCTAATCGTGCTCTACCCATGGCCCTCCATCATTTCCCTTCCGATTTAATCCTGAACATCGATCTCTCCCGATCCAACGGCCAGCGCTTAATCGCACATCGCAAATCCAAAGTCTCGTTCGCTTTGCCTCCTCCGATGCCGATCCTCCGATTTAATCTCAGTCGTTGAACCCACAAGAACCAACGGCCAAGATTCAATCATGCTCCATTCGCCTCCCTTGTCATCGCATCCTTCAATTTTATCTGAACCATTGAATCCACAAGAACCAATGGCCAAGATCTCATCGCTCTCCACTCATAATCCTTCACCATCCCGACCTCCGATTAAATCTCCACCGTTGATCAAGATTGATCGGACGGTCCACATTACTCTTGCTCGTCAAACTCCGCCCTTTCTCATTCTTCTCGTCGATAGATCTTTTCCGTCCATTCCCCTGATCCAATGGTCAGGATTTAAATCGCCATTGACCCCACCTACCTTTCCGCTATGTGCATCTTACCTCCCATCGCAAAAAATCCGCACCGTCCGATCAAAACCAAGAAATCCGACGGCTCAAACCACATTTCGCGTTTTTTCTGCGCCCAGGGTTTAACGTTTCAAAAAAATGTGAAATGGGCGGTTTTATAAATCCACGTGGCAATCAGTGTATGGAATCGTGTTTTTTGGCCAAAATCTTAAAACAGCTCGAAAGTTGCGTGAAGACCACTAATGGTTTTCCGCTATACCGCTCCCCCCTCTGCAATGTAACTCTTGAGTAGATCCTGACCGTCAATCTCTGAGATCGGGTGGTCATGACTTAATTTCACCCCCATTTGTTTCTCCATTCATCTAACCTCTCCAATGACTTCATCGGACAGTCTCCACCATAGATCATCCTGATCTTACGGTCCCAGTTTATCCTCGCGCCCAAACCTCCAAAGCACCTGGTTAGTTTCTCTGCCAGTGTTTTTTCCCCATTTTTCCGCTGCACTCACTATTTCCCTCATTGCTCCTCCCTCCTCCTGGACCCTCTGAAGTAGTCCTTCCCCACTCCCACTGGTTTTTATAACAAGTTTATCGTGTTTTGCAGGGTTTACAGGTGGTGAATTCACATTGTTTTCACAGTCACAGCCATGGTGAAAGACCATCACAGAGTAGAAGATCGCCGAAGAATAAATCAAAGGGATTAAAGGGTTAAAAGCATAATATTGAAGATTAAGAAGTATAATCCACTGTCAGCGCATATTAAATACAATCATTGATCGCGGCAACGCAAAGGACATATTAGTAGGACATTCCTTTTACTGAAGAAAGGACCAAAATCACTACTACCCATTCTCTATTATTCATCGAGCTCCAGAGTAGTTACTATGACAAGAAAGGCCTAAAGAATTGTCAGTGCATTAGTTAAAAAGCATGGAAGACCTGAAAGGAAAATCTTCATCCTTTCTTGTCTCAGAGTACAAATAGAGTACCAACAGCCAAAAAGTACTTCAAGGAACATACCCAGGGAGTTAATATCAATCTGTCGAAGTCTCCTATTTCATCTAAAGGGTACTAAAAGTCAATGTAAAGATATTAAAACAGAATGGGCTTCATAGACACCTCTCCCTCTGTTTTAATGAATCATTTAAGTTCTATCTACCACCACTATCACTCTTTCATCTATAAGAACTCACAAGAAATATATTGTAAACGTTGGTTGGTTGGATATTGAAAATCAGTGATTTTAAGTTGTTTCACTGAGTTAGAGTTCTGTGAGTAGTAGTTGTAAATAGGCTAGGAGATGATTTCTGGATGATATCAAGCTATTGTAAAAGAATGTATGTGACTGTTTTTTCTCTTCTAATATGACAAGCGTGCTCATTGGATCCTGATCTAAAGAATTGGTGATGTGTTCTTTCTTTGTTATTGTTTCCCTTTGTTTAACATCATGTCCATTTTCTCTGATAAGAAAACAGTAAATTTAGCTTAGGATATACTGTTGCAAGTACCCTAATGCTTACTGCATTTTCTTTTCTTTTTGTTTTCTGCTAATTGTGTATCTTAGAACAAATTCAACATAATTTAACCAGTATAGAAGTTGGTCTGTCCATGCTTACTGATGTGTGAATTTAGAGTTTGTTTCTTAGATGTTCTTGTTTGGTTTTGCTGAAAGAATAGGAGAATAGGGAGATTTAGTGATTATTCCTATCCCCTATGTTCCTTTTTCCAACAGTCGGCCTTTCTAAGATCCCTTTGAGTTTAAGGCCAAAGCAAAGAAGGTTAAAAGTATTTCTCTGATCTCAGAATTCACTCTGTTTCCAACCTTAAATGTGTTCTATTATCTGAAAGTAGTCAGGAGGACTACTAGATCGTTGTCTTCAGAGTTAACCTTATTAGGATTTATGGTCATAGAGGTATAAGGCATTTCCTGTCCCTAGACTTACTCCGAAATGGTCACCTTGGAAGGTTTTCTCTGTCATTCCCTTTCACTTTCTTATTGTTTCATCCCATACTATCATCTTAAGAGATCCTCTGTTTTAGATGACTAGCCCTTTGAAAGCCTTGGATATTTGAATTGCAAGTAAACCCTTTTATGACCCCATTTCCCAATGGACTTGTGTTTTCTTTGAATTATCTCCCCATTGCCAAAATCCTTCTCTACGCATTTCTTTACCTTATATTGAACCCTTCTTTCATGTTTCCCAACCAAACAAACAAACAAAAAACAAAAACCCTTGTGCCCTATAACTAGCCTAACACCTTAAATTGACCCTTAAAGATACATTATTTCTTTACTTTATAGAGAGATCCCTCTCTGGATCTAGGAGGGCTAGATCCTGAGATCCCAAAGTGGTTTGATGTTGTCTTTTCATTTGGTATTGTCAGATCTACCAAATCACAGGAACCACAACAGCATCTTTGCTTCCAAGAGTGACGGTACCTAATCCTATAACATTTGAAGATCCATCATTTCCAAAGGATATGGTTCCATCCTTCTTCTCTTTCAGAGATACAAATTTCTTTCTATCTCCAGTCATATGCGTTGAGAAACCGCTGTCAATATACCACACATATTTAATTTTTTTTAGCCTTGAGAGCGAGAACACAATTATCATTCTTCTTCTTCTTCCATGTTCGTTCATTTTGTGGCTTCGAAGATTCTTCTGGAGGATTTTCAAGTCTGCAGTCTCTAGCTATGTGTCCAAAGTTTTGACATTTGTAACATTCCATATTATTTCTTAAATGTTCAAATCTATTGAAGTTTCTTTGAGCCCTGGGAGGTTCATATTTGAAGAATCTCTTGGAATTGTATTGGTTCCTAGGGTACGTGCGACATTATACAGCTTTATGACCAAATTTTCCACATGAATAACAATAGTCATGAAAAATATGTTGGTACCTGGATGAAAATATTCGTCGAGGAATCATCTTCCAAGGATGTGCTTGCGAATATTGTCCAATGAAGTCTTCATGTATGTCAGATCTCATAGGTTCATTGTATTTTGTTGTAGAAGGTCCTGCTTCTTCTTCTTTGTAACCGAGGCCAGTTCTATCATTGTAAGATCGTTGATTGTTGATGATTTCTTCCAATGCCCTTGAGCTGTTGGCATGGTTTTGGACATTTTTTCCCTTCTTCACTTCCTTATGCAGCGAGACTACTTCAGCTTCTAATGCTTCCCTTTCTTGGTTGCTTTCTTCCAACTTCTTTTGAATTGAATCTTCAATACATTTGTGTTCTTCAACCTCAATTTTGAGACCTTGAACTTGTTCTTCAAGAGTATTGGAACAGATCCTCTTAGCATTGAGCTCTTTTATAAGCTTAATTGCCTCCTCATAAAATTCTTCTATTGTCAACCCTTCTTCTTCATTGTTTGATACTTCTTGTTTATTGTGCTGGGCCATAAAAAATACTTTCTCATTGGCTTCTTCTTTGCTATCACTTTCTTCATCGGATGATGAGCTATCTTCTTTAGAGAGAAAGTTCCTTTTGGATCCTTTCTTTTTGCCTTGCTTGTTGAATTTCTTAAATCCTTTCTTTCCTTTTGAGTTTCCATCACTTTTGTTTGGACATTTTGCTACGAAATTCCCAACCTCACCACAACCGAAACATATCAATGGAAGTTTACCTTTGAATTTTCCCTTACCAAGTTTTAGTTTTCTCGTAAAGTAAGCATATTCTTCATCTGAAATACCTTCTCCATCATCTCCCTTTTCTTCACACTTGCAAGTGCATGTCATTTCAATTGAAGGTTGTTTGTCCTTATTGGTTTGCTTAGATGCAATGAACGTAGTTTCTAGATTTGAAGTACCCTTTTCTTCATCAAGTCTCATTTCATATGCTATGAGAACTCCATGTAATTCTTCCTTGCTGAGTTTGTCCAGATTTGCACTGTATTCTAAGACCGATACCTTTGGGTTGAATCTCCCTGGTAATGTTCTAAGAATATTCCGTATAATAGTCTTCTCGTCAACTGGCTCTCCCAATCCTTCCAGAGTATTGGTTATTTCATCAACGTATTGGAAGTATGCAGCAATGTTGCAATCTTCTTTCATTCTGATTTGCTCAAATTTTCTCTATAGATTTGAAACTTTGCTTCTTTGACATTTAGGTCACCTACATATATATTCTCAAGCTTGTCCCATACATGTTTAGTGGTTTTAAAACCCAACACCTTATGATAGGAAGGTTCAATAAGTCCATTGATAATAATATTCTTTGCTTTTGCATCATTTACCAAATTCTTCTTACCTTGTTCATCCGCGGTTGATGTAAATCCATTTTGAACAGTGTCCCATACTTAGTAACCTTGCGCCAAGAGATAGACCTCCATTCTTCCTTTCCAAAGTGCATAATTATTTTCATTGAATAGAGGTACACCATTCTTGGTATGCTCCATGACCTCCTTCCAGCTGTTAAACTGCTATTGAAGGAACCAAGCTCTGAAACCAATTCTTGGAAATACTAAGAGGGGGGGGTGAATCAGTATTCATTTCAATTATAAAATTAGTTAATCTTCAATTATTATCAGTGTTTTTACAATGATAGCAGCAAACAAAAGGAACACAAATGCACACAGTTTTTAAGGTGGAAACCCACTCCAGGACAAAAACCACCTAATGTTTTTCTAATAATTCTTTAATATTCAACTCCAATTGAAAATAAAGCTCCAACTTCCTAGAATCTAGAAAAGCATTCTTCTCCAGCTCCCACTGGATGGACGCTCCAATGCCCGAGATTCTTCAGTAGTCAACTGAATGGATGCCCCAACACCCAATGAACTACAACTCACCCTAGCACCACCCTACCACCTTATAGAAGAATAAAAGAAGAATGGACTCTCGTACCAGGGAAAATGGTCCACTTTACAATGATATAGAATGATGTAGAAGAAGAAGATATGGTGAAAATGTGAATTTGGGTTACACTTTTTGCCCTTTTTTGAGAAAAAAATTTCATTTTTTTCGGTTCTTCAACTTTCTGCAAACTATAACAATTTTTCTGTGTAGAATTTCTTTTTGCGATAAAAATAAAAGTTGTGAGAAATTTTGTTAGCTTTCTATTACTTATTTTTTGAAATTTTTTTATGCAGATTTGATATGTCAACTTAGAGTTTCTTTGAGTGTGTGTTTCTTAACAATCAAAGGATTCATAAGAAGTCATGTTATGTTGCAATATAAAAAACAGCGGTAACAAACGGCCAAGGGGGCATCTGTAACACAGTAATTTTTGGTCAAGGTGACCCTGGAAAAACCCCCTACAACTCTTGGGGAAAACCAGTTCGAAAGCTCCTTTTTATTTCTGGAAAAATGCTTTTTACAGTGAGAGAAATATTCAACAAAATAAAAATCAGCAAACAAACTTTTACAACTTATCTCTTTTTTCGTGTTTAACCACCGCCTCGGAAAATGTACAAACAACAAAAACAGAACAGCAATAAATGCTGTACGTTCTCCTCGATTTGCGTGCCCAGAAATCTGCAATAAATGCAGCTGTACGGCCTCCTCAAAATCTGTGCAAACAACAATTAATGCTGCTGTCCAAAACCTCGATTTGCGTGCCAAAACTGCTGCAAAACTCTGCTGTACGGTACAGCCCCTTGCTGCCTCGATTTCCGTGCCCAATATTGCTGTACGGCCTCCCTGCCTAGAAAACCGTGCCAAAAATCTGCCTGCTGTTTGCTAAATCTGCTGAACTGTCTTGCTGAAAATGTCTTGCTGAAATGCTGCCTTGGAATGCGTGCCAAGCTGCTGCCTCCTTCTCCTCACTGCCCAGAAATCTCCCTTGCTCTCTTGCTCTCCTTCTCCCAATCTTCTCATGAAAGAATGAATGACCTTTTCCTCCTTTTCCTCCTTTAACCTAACCCTAAGTGACTTTTGGGGAATCCCTAAATCCAATGGCTGAAATAGATTGAGATCTAGGGCTGAGATTAAATGCTCATTTAAATCTCACTTTCTATTTTTTAATTCACCCCACTGTAATAAAGACCCACTTAGTCATTTATTTCCAAAGTCACTTTTCCTTTCTAATTTTACATTGACTTTATTAAAGTCACTTTAAAATTAGACTTTAGTAACTTTATCACTTAAAGTCACTTTTAAATTAGACTTTAGTAACTTTATCACTTAAAGTCACTTTTAAATTAGACTTTAATAACTTTATCACTTAAAGTCACTTTTAAATTAGATTTGACTTTATAAAAATTATAAAGTCACTTTAGGAGAAAAATTAAATTCTTTTGGACACTTTCCCTAGGCCAAAGATCAAAGCCTTAGGGAACCACCTGTCCTCCGGTAACCAAATTTGAACACTCCCTCTTACCGAGGAAGGTGTTCCTCACCACACCCATCTTGTCTCTGAAGTAGACATGCTTGCCCCGTGGTAAGGCTTTGGTAAGAATATCTGCAACATGCTCATCAGTGGGAATATACTCAAGCTTCACAGCTCCTTTCTGAACATAGTCTCTGATGAAGTGATATTTGATCCCGATATGCTTTGACCTGTCATGAAATACTGGATTCTCCGTGAGTTTAATACAACTCTGATTATCACAGTAAATCACTGAAGGTCTCAACGGCTGACCAAATAAGCCAAACAACATCTTGCGAAGCCAGATGGCCTCACAACTAGCTAGACTGGCTGCCATATACTCTGCTTCCGTTGAACTCAATGCTACTGACTGCTGCTTTCGGCTGAACCATGACACCATTGCCGAACCCAACCCAAAACAGCACCCTGAAGTGCTCTTCCTATCAGAAGCACAACCTGCCCAATCAGAATCAGTGTAACCTGCCAATCTCACTCCATCCCCCTGCCTGTAGTCCAGACCATAATCCACTGTCCCCTGCAAGTACCGCAAAATGTGTTTTGCGGCCACCCAGTGAACCTTCCTAGGCTCACACATAAACTGACTCATCGTGTTGACTGCAAAACAAATATCTGGTCTAGTGTTGACCAAATACATCAAGGAACCAATCAGCTGCCTGTACAATGTGGGATCCACCAACTCGGAATCCGAAGCATGAAGCTTCTTCCAATTGGTGATCATCGGTGTCGACATGGGTCTACAATACTCCATGTGGAATCTGCCAAGGATGTCCACAATATACTTCCCCTGTCCCAGGAAGAAATGCCCCTCCTCCTGCCACACCTCCAAACCCAAAAAGTAATGCATCAAGCCGATGTCCTTCATCTCAAACTGCGCCGCAAGATCTCTCTTGCAGTGCTCTATGAGTCTCTCTGCACCTGTAATGACTAAGTCATCCACATACAGCACCAGAATGAGAGGCTCCTCACCTATCACAATATAGTAAAGGTTGGGGATGCTACTCTTTGACCCTGCAAAGTAAAGATATACCAGGTATATGACTTAGCAAGATGCAAGGGCTGCAAGGGCCTTCTTCAGTCTGCACATGGGACTCCTTCCCATGCACCTCAAAGCCCTGTGGCTGCTCAATGTACACCTCCTCCTGTATGAAGCCATTGAGAAATGCAGTCTTCACATCCATCTGGTGGATCTTCCAACCCATCTCTGTTGCTATCGATATAATGGAGCGGATCGAAGTATATCGAGCCACGGGAGCGAAGGTCTCCTCATAATCAACTCCCTCTACCTGGGAGAACCCTCTAGCCACAAATCTCGCTTTGAATTTCTCAATGCTGCCATCTACAGCATGCTTTACCTTGTAAAGCCATCTGGAAGTAACCACGGATTTGCCCTCAGGCCTCGGCACCACCTCCCAAACATCATTCTTCATGAGAGAAGAATACTCCTCCTGCATGGCCTCTCTCCAGACCTGCTGGCTAGCTGCCTCCTCATAGCTAGAAGGCTCAGAGTCAAGGATGCTGGTAGCCATTGCCATATCGCTACAAAACCTCTCAGGTGGTCTGCTCTCTCTGACCGGCCTCTTAGGCTCAGCAACAGATGTGGCATCTCTCAAGGTGTCCTGAAGCCACTTGGGCTTCCTCTTCCCTGAGCACACTTCTCCCGCCGGAGAATAAAACTCCTCCTCCTCAACATCGGGAGCCTGAACTCCTGACTGTCTGTCTGCTGTCCTCCTGCCTGCACCTGAACCTGTAGATGCTGAGGTACCGTGTGAACTGTCCATCAGTGGACTCCCCAGTGAACTGCTCTGTGGACTGCTCTGCGTGCTGCCCATAGCACCACCCCTCTGACTCTGCGAGCCACTCCCCACTGACGGACCTGACATCGTCATAGATGTACCTCCGGATCCTCTTGATCCCTGCCCACTGGATCCCTGTGACTGACTCAACTGCTGCTGAGGGTCTGGCTGATCTAGATACTCTAACTCCCGTGACCTCCTAAAGGCCCTGTCCTCCTCGAACTTCACATCCTGCCTGACAACAACTTTCCTCTGTGCAGGAATGTAAATCCGAAAGGCCTTTGAGGTCTCACTGTAGCCCACAAAGATACCCTTCTATGCGGTGGGCTCTAGTTTGGTCCTCTTCTCCTTGGGTATGTAGGAGTATGTGATGCACCCAAAGATACGAAGATGACCAATATCAGGCTTCTTCCCAGAAAAAGCCTCCTCCGGAGTCATGTGCCCCAAGGCACGATGCGGACTCTTGTTCTGCAAGTAAACAGCTGTGTTGCAGGCCTCTGCCCACAAAAACAATGGCAACCCCTGATCATGTAACATGGCTTTGGCAGCCCCTCCGATGGATCTGTTCTTCCTCTCCGCAACCCCGTTCTGCTGGGGGTTGTAAGGAACAGTGAGCTCCCTCCTAATGCCTGCCTCCGCACAATAGTCAACAAACTCTCCAAAGGTGTACTCTCCCCCATTGTCGAGCCCTGGAGGACTTGATCTTCCGACTTTACGTGTCTCCACAAGGCTGACTCACAGAAACCGCTTGAAGACCTCACTCTTGGTCTTAGAAATAATCAGGTCCTGCAGGGTGATCACGATGAATACTTACTGACCTGCCTCCTCGAAACATGGACTTCGTATCTACCCAACATCGGGACAGATCAAATCTCGTATCCCCGGTCGCTGCTTTGTCCTTATTTGGGAAAAGGGATTTGGCAAGCTGCCCATGCACATCACCTCTACCGTATCAAAGTGATCGAGTACGTTTCTGCTTTTTAGTGATCTCATAAGATCCTCAAGGCTCCATGATGCCGCCCCATCTGCGCGGTGCAGATCTCACTTTGCCTCGGGCCTGCTGGCTGCTGCGTCGGTGCCTAAGCAATGCCCCGAAAAGGGAATGAAGGCCACAAGCCTTGCACCTTTGCATAGGCGGCTACTATCCTCTGGGCGGAATCGGTTGGAGTGCCTATACATCCTTTGTCCTCCCACGAATAGTATCTCATATCTGTCCTCCAAAGCCGAGACGGATATGAGGTTCTTCCTCATCCCTGGCACATAAAGAACATCTGACACCTTCAAGGGAGGTTTGGACTCCCTCTGAAATGTCAATGTTCCCACACCGACTGCTCTAACAACTCTGTCATCACCGAGTACTACCTCTACATCAGTGCCACTCTCTGAAAGCTCTGAGAAGTACTCACGGACTCCTGTCATGTGACGTGAAGCCCCACTGTCCACATACCAGATACCCGAAGATGCTCTGCTAATCGAGGGAAATGCATGCTCCCTCTGAACCTCTATGGCAGATAATCCCGCACTAGAGGACTCACACGCAGTGAACCCAAACTCCCGGTCAAAACGATCTGCAAAGTCCTCAACCTCTGCTGAAGCTGCCATACTCTAGTTCTTCCCCTTCTTCTTCTTCTTCTCCGGACACACAACTGCATAGTGTCCCATCTTCTGACAATTCCAACACTTCACCTTGGAATAGTCCTTCTGTGTGTTATCCTGTTTACCTTTACCTTTGCCTTTTCCCCCACCATTGCTTGTGGAAGCCTGCTTCTTCCCTTTGCCTTTCTTGCGTCTTGCCAACAGTGCTACATCCTCATCCTGCTCAACTGGCTTGGCTGCCCCAAGCTGACCTTTCCTGATCTCTGTCTGAATGCAATCATCCCAAAACCTCTCCCATGTGGGAAGGGTCTCACGTGCACAAGCTCCATCAGCAAAGTTCATCCATGAACGGGGGAGGCCATTCACTGCAATCCGCACCAACTCAGTGGGTGGAATGGCCTCTCCAATCGCTGCCAACTCATCTCTCACATTAGTAATCTTTGTGAGATATCCAGCTGCACTATCATTTCCCATCTTAATGGTCTTCAGCTTCTCCTTCAGGACCATTTTCCGGTTCTTATTGGTACTCTGGTAGAGATTGGACAATGCTGTCCACATCTCATGAGCATTTCTCTTCTCTCTCACATGAGGAATGCAATGGTCTTTGATTCCGTCTAGAATCAATCTCTTACCCTTGTTGTTCTTTTTATTATATGCTGCCAACTGAGTAGCATCAGTAGGCACATTCACAGGGTTCTGTGTGGTATGCACCATAATGTCCCAGACTTATGCCTCCTCAAAGATACTCTGCATTCTCTCCTTCCAAATGTTGTAATTGGAATGCCCATCCAACCTATCCTCCACCCTCAGTCCCAAAGACATCCTGCTGTCCTAAAACTGAAAAATAGCACTGCTGTAGTAAAGGTAAAAATTTTGTTTGTGAAAAAATCAGCTTGCTGGAATTTTCTGAGTGAAAAATCAGCAGGCTGTATTTTTCTCCTTGCTGTCCCAAACTGCTCTTTCAGCACTCAAGCTCCGATACCATGTAAAAATTTATAGTTTCCCACCCCGGTTTTCAGTTTTCACCTTATTACTCCAAAATAGTTAAATGCCCTTTCCCATAACCATACATTCAACAACTGGAAAATAAATTTTGCTGAAAACACAAATTCTGGAAATTTTTCAGAATGCTGGAAAATGCAGAAATAAAAAAATAGCAGTAACAAACAGCCATTCAACACATCATAACACGGTAATTTTTGGTCAAGGTGACCCTGAAAAAACCCCCTACAACTCTTGGGGAAAACCAGTTCGAAAGCTCCTTCTTATTTCTGGAAAAATGCTTTTTACAGTGAGAGAAATATTCAGCAAAATAAAAATCAGCAAACAGAATTTTACAACATCTCACCCAAGTGTAACCACCGCCTCGGAAAATGTACAAGCAATAGCAGAACCTCAATATTAATCTTGTATATTCTCTCGATTTGCGTGCCAAAACAGCAATAAATGTGGCTGTATGGACCTCGAAATTCGTGCCAAAACTGCTGCAAAACTCTACTGTACGGTACAGCCCCTTGTTGCCTCGATTTTCGTGCCCAATATTGTTGTACGGCTTGCTGTACGGCCTGTCGTACGGCCCTGCTGTACGGCCTCCCTGCCTAGAAAACCGTGCCAAAAATCTGCCTGCTGTTACCCTGGAAAAACCCCCTACAACTCTTGGGGAAAACCAGTTCGAAAGCTCCTTCTTATTTCTAGAAAAATGCTTTTTACAGTGAGAGAAATATTCAGCAAAATAAAAATCAGCAAACAGACTTTTACAACTTATCTCGTTTTCCGTGCTTAACCACCGCCTCGAAAAATGTACAAACAGCAAAAACAGAACAGCAATAAATGTTGTACGTTCTCCTCGATTTGCATGCCCAGAAATCTACAATAAATGCAGCTGTACGGCCTCCTCAAAATCTGTGCAAACATCAATTAATGCTGCTGTCCAAAACCTCGATTTGCGTGCCAAAAATACTGCAAAACTCTGCTGTACGGTACAGCCCCTTGCTGCCTCGATTTCTGTGCCCAATATTGCTGTACGGCTTGCTGTACGGTCTGTTGTACGGCCCTGTTGTACGGCCTTGCTGTACGGCCTCCCTGCCTAGAAAACCGTGCCAAAAATGTGCCTGCTGTTTGCTAAATCTGCTGCACTTGTCTTGCTGAAATGTCTTGCTAAAATGCTGCCTTGGAATGCGTGCCAAGCTGCTGCCTCCTTCTCCTCACTGCCCAGAAATATCCCTTGCTCTCTTGCTCTCCTTCTCCCAATCCGCTCATGAAAGAATGAATGACCTTTTCCTCCTTTTCCTCCTTTAACCTAACCCTAAGTGACTTTTGGGGAATCCCTAAATCCAATGGCTGAGATAGATTGAGATCTAGGGCCGAGATTAAATGCTCATTTAAATCTCACTTTCTATTTTTTAATTCACCCCACTTTAATAAAGACCCACTTAGTCTTTTATTTCCAAAGTCACTTTTTCCTTTCTAATTTTATATTGACTTTATTAAAGTCACTTTAAAATTAGACTTTAGTAACTTTATCACTTAAAGTCATTTTTAAATTAGATTTGACTTTATAACTTTATAAAGTCACTTTAGTAACTTTATCACTTAAAAGTCACTTTTAAATTAGATTTGACTTTATAACTTTATAAAGTCACTTTAGGAGAAAAATTAAATTCTTTTGGACACTTTTCCCTAGGCCAAAGATCAAAGCCTTAGGGAACCACCTGTCCTCCGGTACCAAATTTCAACAACCCCAACTTTGATACAACCACCTAATGATGATCCTAGACCTCCCAACACTGCCTCTTCAACCCTTGGCAGATAGACACTAGTACAATTTGTACAATAATGTATTTACAATGACTAAGTACAATGATACCTTTACAATGATTGTATGCAATGCTGCCCACTTGAAGACTTCATATGATGAATTTCTTGTCAATAGTTATGCACTCCTTGTTGTTTTGTCAAGCAATTGCACCTTGCTTTGCTTTTCTGCCATAGAAAGTCTGGTCCTTTGCAACCCTTGACAACACATGATCTAGCTTTTTCTTGCCTTCTAGGAGCTCGATATTGAATCTGGTGTATCTCTGTAATTTCAGATCCTTAATATCTAATTTTTGGTCCTGCAGTAGTACTCTGAGTCATCTTTCCAATGCCACAGGTCTGACCCAATTTTGATTTTTGAAGAGAGAGTTATACCCAATCTCTCACAATGCCCTAATTATGGACTGTTTCAGCAGAGCACACTTGTACGGCATGCCACGTGTCACTGTTTCTTCATTTGTTTCTAAAATTGATAGAGAAAAAATTAAAGACTGTGCACTATTCATCAATTTTTACGGAATTCCAATCTGATACTCAGAGAGAGATTTATGACGAATTTACCAAGGTCACTTCTTTGAGATGAATTTCAGGAGCTTGCAAAAACCCTGACTTACACAGATCATATCTCCAAAAATATTGCGCACCTTGATCTGATATTTTTACTGCAGCTTCCTCAAGATTTTGGATTTGCCTCATAAAAATTTCAGCTTCTGAACCTTCGTAGAAAAAATGTTAGAGCGAAAATTCCAAGATGACCTGTTTCAGATGGCTGAATCCCTTGCATAAGGAGGAAATGAAGATCACAATTTATATGAATGCTTAAGTTGAGAGGGGCTTCAACAAGTGAAAGTGGGAGGGATTTTAGGAGAATAAAAAATATTAATTATGAGTTTTCAATGACCCATGCCCCAACCCCATGGGGTTTTAGCCCACTAACTGGGGATACAAACTTCAAACATGAATATCTCTCAAACCGTGAAGAATTACATGGCGTGCCATATATCAACGGAAACATCTCGACAAGTAGAAACAATAAAAATCATTATTGACCCAGAATATATTAATTTGGTAGGTAAAAATTCCCATGCAATATTGGGTTAGCCCCTGGTGCTGCTTGGGTTGAAATCAATGACAATCGCTGATCAACACAAGGGCTTCTCTAATGATCGAGTGGGAGTGGTAAGGGGCAGAAGCCAAGATTTTGGTATTTTCAAAGTGAATCAGGTGTTTAGTAGAATGGGAGTGCTCCACAATGGTTGATTTTGCAATGCGGTTATGGAAGGTGTCAGCTATGTGCTCTTTTAGTTGGGCTTTAAAGGATCTACCAATTTTTCCTATGTAAGACATTCCATAGGAGCAAGGGATTTCATAGACTCCAAGACCTAACATAGGATCATATCGGATTTGAAGATATTTCTAAGGGTTTTATGGGGTTTGGAATAGGTTTTTATATTATTTTGAGATATGATTATGGTTAAGTGATCGGTCACGCCTCAAATGTAAGGAAGGGTAACTTTGGCTAAGGGTGGGGGGTTGGGATGGGGATGGAAACCCGAGTGGAAAGATCAGTTAATTTGGGAAGAGGAGTAACTATTAGATTTAAGAGTTTGGGAGAGATGGGATTTTTCCTTATGAAAATATTGGGAGGAGGATATTCGAATGGTTCGGGTGACAAGGGTTTTGATAACAACAAATTTTTCAGCAGGATGGTGGGGGGAGTTAGCATGAAGATACCTATCCGTATGAGTTTTATTTCGATAGACTTGCTGCGTAAGGAATCCAGTGGGAAGGTGCGAGAGAAGGACATCTAGAAAGGGAATGGAATGGTTCTCTTCCAGCTCCATAGTGAACTTGATGTGTGGGGAGATGTTATTGAGATGGGAAAGAAAATATTGGAGTGTGGGAATACCACGTGACCAAATGACAAAGGTGTCATTAACAAACTGTTTCCAACATTTAGGTTTAAGGTGGAAGATTTCAATGGAAGTGGTTTCAAAGTGTTCCATAAAAATATTAGCGACAATCGGGGAAAGGGAGGATCCCATGGATGTGCCCTCAGTTTTCTCATAACATACACCTTCAAAGGTAAAAAAGGTGGAGGAAAGACAAATTGTGATAAGGTTGAGAGTCTTAGGATTGACAATTTTGGAGGTGAGATCAATGGCTTCAGGGACAAGAATTTTGGTATATAATGTGACAACATCAAAGCTAACCATGATATCATTCTCATCTAATTTAAGGTTCTTAATTTTCTCGATGAAATCGGAGGAATACTTAATGAAGGAGGAAGAATGGACAGAAAGGGGGTGAAGATTTTTGGCCAAAAATTTGGAAAGGGCATGGGTGGGACCTCCTATGGCACTGAAAATAGGTCTGAGGGGAATACCCTTCTTATGAATTTTAGGTTAACCATAAATCTGGGGGGTAATGGGGTTAAGGGGAATAAGAATTTTTTGGATGGAAGGATTAAGAGAGGAGGATTTAATGGTTTTGGTGACCTTGTTAGTAACATACTGGATGGGATTTTTAGGAAGGGGTTTATAAGAAGAAAATGAAAGGAGATCAAGCATCTTATGATGGTAATCACATGAATTCATCAGAATAGAATCATTTCCTTTATCGGCTTCAAGGATGAGAATGTTGGGGCTGGAATTGAGTTGAAAAAGGGATAAGAACTCATCTTTAGTAAGATTAGGTTTAGGAAGCTTGGAGTTTCGGAGTATGCGACCGCATTCTTGCCAAAGCTTGTTCGTTATATTGGAGGGAAAGCAATGGGAGATGGATTCAATGGAGAAAATGATATCTTTAAAGGGAATGGTTGGGGGAGTAAGAGAAAATTTGAAACCTTTCTCAAGAAGGTTTAGAGAGGGGGCATGAATCTCAACTAAGGAGAGGTTAACTATTTTGGAATTAAGAGATGAGGGAGGGGGATGAGCAGAAATTTTAGGGGAGGAAGAGGATATAGATTTACAATTATTAGTATTAAAGGAGGAACTAGGATTAGATGGAGGAGAGGAAATATGAGGGGTGGGAGAGGAAGAATTATTACTAGAATTAGGAATATCAATTTTAAGATTAGATGAGAAATTGAGATTGAGATTAGAATATTTTTCAAGGCCAGGGGATTTTGAATGAGAATTAGATATTCGATTATTAGAATAAGAATGATGAAGTCAACCAATGCACACTTTAGTATTGAATGTAGCAAGAAATTATATTATATATAATTCCAAATAAATTGGACTCTCCAAATGTGATTGAATTCATGCTTTGATTTTCTTTTAATGCGCAACATCAATTTTCTAACAATCATATAGCATAGAAGCAACAGAGCCACAATTGCATTTGCAACTTCACTATTTACCAATGCAAATTCCATTCAACTATGAATGTCAACCCAATACATATTGAAATTACTACCATAGGTGAGACGTTGCATAAGAATGAAAAGCTTGAAATAACGTTTTCTATATAAATGGAATCGTTGACAAATATGGGTGGCGTTCAAAAGAGGAAAGGTTGTATGGAATTTTTTGTGTTACTGGAATGGCCGCTAAACATGAGACATCGCATAGGAGGATCAAAGAAAATACAATCAGACCCTTGTTAGAAATCATATAATACGATTTCAAAGCTGGTTGCAATCATTGATTCCCAGCTTCCCTTTAGAGTGTGAATTCAGAATGGTGTTGTATACATATCTCTGCTAACACAAGATCGAATACTCGCCGTACACCATGATCCCATGGTGACTGCGTCTAAAATTTAAACCATACATACCAAACTGCTAACGCAGTATTAAATCCAGTTCACGCTGGCCACACTCCAAATCTCCACGGTGACAACATCCTTGCAACGAGGACTGCGTTCAAATCCAACCACCACTGCTTCATTACACAACATCGATCCTTCTCACTTGTTGGCCGATTCGACTTCACCAACGACATAGAATCTAGGTGAACTCATCTTCCTGCAATTTCCATATCAATATACTGCTACAAATTTAAACAAAAAAAACAAAATGAAAACATGGGATTACAGAAAACATAGATATATTGATTTGCAAGGCAAATATGTCTTTAGTTTCCCTTTGCGTTTGCAGTCTTTGCATTGGCACTCTTGGCCCTTCCTCTCTCCTTCCCTATTATTTATACTTGAAATATGAAACTGTTCCTCTTAGAATATATTTCTTCTCGAATTTTTCCAACAAATCAGTACCTCCCTATTTTTAAGTGCTTATCCCTATTTTGGCTCTATTTCCACGCAGGGAAAGAAACCAATTCCTAATTTTATTCCTAATTAATTAAAATACAAAACAACTAACTGCTCTCATGAATAAATAATAAAATAAAATAAATATTAATAATAATTTTTATTCCTTTTGGATTAGCTACAACATGTGAACAAAACATCACATTGCTGGCTAAGTCCAGATGCTCCTGCATCAGACTCCCAGGGAAGAAAAAGAGAACTGATATTGCAATGCTTCGGAATCTACTCGAAACTTCTGTAGCTCTGCTACAGTCATCCAACTGGTGTCTTCCACTAGCTGTCCTTTCCATTTGACTAAATACTGATAATAGGTTTGACTCCTGGTTTTCTTTGATACTCTCTTTTCCAAAATGGCTTAGACTTCCCTCTTTCCTGTTTTGGCCATCTGCACTTCCCAATTTACTGTCGGTTTTCTTCTGCTGTGGAGTTCCATTATGGTTCTTCTTATGGTTCTTGGTATAGATACAAATCTGAAACATTGAAGATTGGCGATATTCCAATTCCTGATGGCAATTTAACTTCATATGCATTTGAAGAAAATTTCCTTATAACTTTACATGGCCCTATCTTATTCATTTTTAATTTGTTATAAGTTTTAACAGGAAATATTTCTTTTCTTAAATATACCATGACTAAGTTACCCACTTGGAATTCCTTTTCTCTCCTCCTTATATTTGCTCTTTGCTTGTATTTGCTACTGCTTTCCTGCAATCTATTTTTGACATCTTCCTATAGTTCTTGCATCTGTTCTGCAAATTATTCAGCCTTTGCGCTCCTTACCCCCTGTTTTCCCAGATCTTTGAGTTCATACACACCTCTTGGATGCATTCCAAAAACAATTTGGAATGGAATCATACCATTACTTCGATTTGGAGTATCATTGTAAGAAAATTCAGCCTGGGCAAGGGCTAAATCCCACTGTTTAGGATTTTTATATACCAAACTTCTCAAGATGTTTCCAAAACTTATATTTACTAGCTTGGTTTGTCCATTCGTTTGAGGATGATATGCTGAACTGAAACTAAGGTTGGTACATAGTTTCTTCCACAGGGTTCTCCACAAATGTCCCACAAACTTGGTATCCCCGTCAGACACAATGCTTACAGGTAATCCATGTAATGTTATGACTTCTAAAAAAAACAGATTAGCAATATGTGTTGCATCTCTTGTTTTCTTGCATGCAATAAAATGAGCCATTTTAGAAAATCTATCCACAACAACATAAATGGAATAATTTCCCCTTTTAGTTTTTGGCAAACCTAAAACAAAATCCATACTAACTGCATCCCATGGTCGGTCGGGTATTGGTAATGGTTGATACAATCCTGTCTTCTAAGTTTTACCCTTAGCATGCTGACAAATCTTTTATTTTTCCACAAACCGTTTAACATCAGTTTGCATCTTTGGCCAGTAGTAAAAATTATTTATCTGAGCAAAGGTTTTGTCCTGTCCAAATGTCCGGATAGGCCTCCACTATGCTTCTCTTTGATTATGTTTTCCCTCATAGAACATTTAGGAATACATAATTTATTACTTTTGAATAGTAATTCCCCTTGGATAATATAATCCAACCACTGGCTTCTATTATGGAATGTTGGATTTTCTACAGCTGCATAAATTTCCTTAAACTCCGCATCATCTTTATACATGTCAACCATTTCCTCGAACCCTACAACACCGACTTTCAATTCCTGCATAATTAAATTCACCCTGCTCAAAGCATCAACAACTTTGTTCAATTTACCAATCATATGTTTGATTACAAAAGTGAAACTCTGGAAATATTCTACCCATTTGGTGAAACTGTAATGCATGAATATCAGAATATAACACAAACTCTTTTGGAAACAAATAATGTCTCCATTTTTTTAAAGCCTGTATAACAACATAAAACTCTTTGTCATAAGATGAATATTTCTTCTTTGCTTCATTTAGTTTTTCACTGAAGTATGCTATTGGTTTCTGATCTTGACTCAATACTGCTCCAATCGCAATTCCACTAGCATTAGTTTCCACCTGGAAAACCTTCTCAAAATTTGGTAAAGCTAAAATTGGTTTTTCAGTAATTTTTTTCTTCAACAATTTAAAGTTTTGGATTGTTGCTTCTATCCATTTGAATGGCTGATTACTTTCTCTGATTGTTTCAATAATGGGTGCACAAATCTGACTAAAGCTTCGGATAAATTTTCTGTAGAAACTTGCAAGACCATGGAAGGTTCTTACCTCAAATATGCTTCTAGGAGTTGGCTAATTCACAATTGCTTGGATTTTCTCTAGATCCATTTTCAACCCTTCCTTAGAGACTACGAATCCAAAATAAATTAGTTCTTCCTTCATAAAGTTGCACTTCTTGAAATTTATTAGCAATTTTTCTTTTTGCAAAGTTCTTAGAACTAATTTAAGGTGTTCTAGATGCTCATGTTTACTTCAATTGAAAATGAGAATATCATCAAGATAAACAATTACAAACTTGCCTGCATATTCCTTCAAAAATTCATTCATTAACCTCATGAAGGTACTGGGTGCATTAGTAAGCCCAAAAGGCATTACTAACCATTCATACAAACCACTGTTTGTTTTGAATGCGGTTTTCCATTCATCCCCTTCTCGAATCCTTATCTGATGATACCCACTCTTCAAATCTATCTTAGAAAAATAATTCGACCCACTCAAACAATCCATAAAATCATCCATTCGTGGTAAAGGAAAACAATACATAATGGTGATTTTATTTATGGCTCTAGAATCTATGCACATGCGCCATTCACCCCCTCTCTTTGGACTGAGTACTGTTGGTACAACACATGGGTTGAGGCTTTCTCTGATTAATCCTTTATCCATTAACTCTTGCACTTGTCTCCCCACTTCGGCATTTTCTTGCGGTGTTAACCTGTAGGCTGCTTTATTCGGAAAAATGGCTCCAGGGATTAGATCAATGTGATGACTAATACTCCTGATGGGCGGCATCTCATTTGGCAACTCATCCACAACAATATCAGCAAAATCATTCAACAAATTTAAAATTTCTTCAGGTAAATCTTCTAAATTCGTAGAAGTTAAAATTACCTTGGGTCTCCCTACAATAGCAAAATGCATCTCCTCGCCTTTCTCGATTTCTTGCAACAGGGTTTTTCCACTCATCAACATAACGCTGTTTCCAGGTGCCTCTTCATCAGCTTTAGCTTTCAATGGCAACAATGTATGCTTGTTCCCATATTTCTCGAGGGTATAAGTGTTTCTTCTGCCATCATGTATGGATTTCCGATCAAACTGCCATGGTCTTCGTAACAATATGTGACACACATCCATCGGCATTACATCACACAAAATAACATCCTTATAAGTACCAATTTGGATTTCGACCTTACATTGTTTAGTTACAATAATTTGATGGCCTTTTTGGAGCTAGGATACTTTATAAGGAGTGAGGTGTACTGTTTTCTCTAACTTAAATTTATCCACCATTTCTGTAGAAACAAGGTTATCAGTACTTCCGCTATCAATTAGTAATTTGCAACACTTACCTTTTGACTTAAACATAGTTTTGAACATACTATTCCTCTGAGCTGGTTCTCTAGATTCCTTAGCAGCTTTAAGCAATATCCTTTTCAACAACAAGGATTATCCGGCTTCAGGTGGTTCCTCTTTGGCTACAGTCTGAGGAATTTCTTCTTTTGTTTCAGCAACATTCACATTTCACTGAGCTGTCGGTCTATTGTGAGGACAATCTCATGACACATGTCCCCACTCACCACATGTAAATCACCGAATATCTCTTCCTTGGCCTCTACCTCTGGGCACAAACCTTCCGCGACCAGAGTCTCCTCTCTATGGTTATCTATTACTCAAACTCCCTGCTTCATTCTGGGAGTGTTGAAATCTAGACTTAAATTTTCCTCTTCCTCTTGCCGGATTCTTGCTTCTATTCCTCTGATTTTGTTTGCGCAACATTTTCTCTTCTGCCCTTAAAGCTGTCTGATAAGCATATTCAATCGTCTTAAAATTTAATAAGCCGATTTCATCCTATATTTCATATCTTAAACCATTTACATATCTAGCTACTTTTTCTATCATCCTCAACATGTCCCACTCTAATACTTAGCTTATACAATTCTTCAGTGTATTCTTTGATAGTCATCCTTTTTTGCTTTAAATTTTGCAATTGTCTAAAAATATTTAATTCATAATTTTTCGACATAAACTTACCTTTCAGTTTACTCACCATCTTATCCCATTGTTTGATTTTGGGTTTCCATTTCTGCTCTCTGGACAACTACAATTCATCCCACCACAGGGCTGCATGGCCTTTCAATCTTGTGGCTGCAAAATTCACTTTCTTCTTGTCATTGAGTTATTCATAGTCGAAGTATTTGTCTAATGCACTAATCTAGTCCATTAGTACTTCCACACTAAGGTTTCCATCGTATAAAGGTACTTCTACCTTTAGTTTGCTACTGGCCTTTGTTGAGGTATAAAAGGTGTCTTTTTAAAGCCTATTTATCCTACATTAATTATCAATCCAGGAACGACTTTTTATTTGAAGAGTGTACTCAGTCTGAGGCGGCAATTTATCCAAGAGTAATGCTCTTCAATATGTAGTACAATTTTCTAAATACAAGAGTAAATGGATGCTTGGAAAATAAATCTAATTCTAATAAGATGAACTCAAATGCTCTGAAATCCAACTATTCACTCAGCAAACATCAATCGAGGATACAATTGCAATAACTCATTCCTCTAGAAATTGATGCAATTGAAATCAAACTGGAACAAGAAAATCAATCTGGGGACGTGGAAGCAATAACCAGTGTTCTCTACAGTTGACAGTCCCGCTTTAAAGCAATCAAAGGGAAATAGAAATTGAATTAAATCATTGCTATTGAAAGTAAACTAGGAAAACTCTTTAAAAGCAAACTCTTTGAAATATGTAAACTAATGAATTGGAAATGAACATCGCAATGTAAATGAGTAGAAAAATGTAACTTAGAAGAATCGAACAACAAATACTAACTAATGGATCTGAACAACAAACTCTTAACTAATGGAATCAAATGGAAAATTCTATTGAACAACAATCTGCAAATGAACAACAGTCAAATGAAATAGCAATCAATTCATCAATGTAACACAACGATATCAATAAGAAATTAAACAATAAACTACTTACTTGCAAATCGTAATGAAAACAATTAGAAATTGTCACACAATAATAATGAAAAGATAGAGATACAAACAGCGGATCGATCCACCAGGGCTGGGCCCTCAACCACCGGTGAAATGCCACTGGGATTTAATCCAGAGCTAAGAAATGGAACAGAGACGCATTCTTGTATTAATCAAACATGAATAGCATTTACATTATTTGCTCTTCGATCACGAGAGTCAAGGAATTACAAAGTTACAAAAAGAGAATTTAATCATCAAATCATTGTCTTCATACATAATACATGCTCTCATTTTATAATTAGAAAGAGGAGAAATTAAATAGTAAATATGATCCCTCATAACAATATTGGATTTTCTCTAACCAATTGATCAACAAGAAAATATATTTCCATCAATCTTTCAACAAGAGCAAGTCAAATTTGGATTTGCAGCTGAGATAATTTGGAGGATGGCCACAACAGTAAATCTGAGAAAATTGTGCTCAAAGAACCTTCCGTTTCTCTCAATACAGGCTGAATTTGGGCAAATCGTTCTTTAAAAAAAAGTTAATTCGGTCCGTTCTGGACAAAACCCATGTTCTAGATTTTCCAGATTCTTCTCCATTTGCCCAGAATATCAACTGCAAAACTATCACTTCTTATTCCAACGAATTTCTGAGTTGGAATATTGAATGATGTGCTGGAGATCAAATCTGCAACCTAGCAAATATCTTGGAGGCAAAAATGGTGAGTGCTGTTACAAAATATATTAATAAACCATTATTGATAAAATCATGCATAATAATCATCAATTTATTAAAAATAAAGGAGAAGAAATAATATTTATCCATAAGAGCATAAATAATTATAAAATGGATTTATATAATAAATTATGATAAAATTACATGACAAAGAAGAGTAGAAATGGATGAAATAAGTGTTTAAAAGTGGTCGTATTCGCCGCCCAACATACCCCCAAACTGAATATATTGCATGCCCTCATGCAACCCAAAGAAAAAACCCATGTGTTAACCAAACAAAAAAATTGCTCATCTCAACTCATGAAATGGATGGAACAAATGAATTTTTCCTCAAATAACGAATATTCAATTTTAGCAATCTTGATGAAGGCGTAACAATTTTTACAGTTGATGTTCAACTATATGTATACGAAGTTGCAGAAAAATGTGACATAAGTAACATCAAATTTCATTAACCATTTTCTCAAAAATAAGATTGTTTTGATGCACAGATCATAAGATATAAACAAAATGGTTGTAGGTGATAGTGCATAATTTTCGAAATTTTATGAACTAATTTTGGGTTTGTGTATTTTAATGATACTTCTTTGTTATCCAGAAATCACAAGAATTCAGTTCATAGTTTTAAATATATATGCAAATCAATTTCTACACTGTATAAAAATGAAATTGTATGCCTTAAACGAAAAAGGGAGCAGAAAACATCCATTATTTGTAGCAATTCCTCCCCCAAACTAAAAGATTAGCATGTCCTCATGCAAGGCTAGAAAACAAAGAGAGGTGGTTGCTACAATCTATTGAAATCTATGCTTGGTGTAAAACAACATGGAATAAGGGAGGTGTTGAGAATGAATAAGAATACCAATAGATGATAAAGAATATTACTGACATGGTCATAAGAAAGAAATGAAGGAAATCAACACTCCCCCAAACTGAAAGATGAGACGCCTCTAAAAAATGGGAAGTGGTAAAGATGTGGAATGAATGATGATAAATAATGCTCAATGGATTCCATGAAATTCTCCTAAATTCGTAATAAATCAGAAAATCATGCTATTTTACCTCAAGTGTTACCTCCAAAAAAAAATGTGGAATGACATGTAGGGACTGGCCTTTCTTGAAGCTGATGTAGGCTAAGCGGATACTGAAAGTGATGCAAAAGGTGGAAGACATGCAAGCACATCATGTCTAAAGAATTGTGCGCGTTCGCGAGTTCCGCGAGCCTTTGCTGTGTGCTGCGAATAGAATTTCCCCCATACTTTTTTTTCTCCTGTAACCAAATCACAATTCTGCATGCAATTTTCTTGAATCCACAGTGTTAATTTTGAAGAGCAACAGATAAGATGTATGCCAAAAGTTCAATCATAAAAACTTCTGTAGAAATGCAGTATGAATATTGTGGCAAATCATCAAAATAGAAGAGCAGCGTACTGCACAACAATTGTACATCATGGAAACGCATACATACTTATGATATGATAAAAAAATTATCGCATTACTGAAATCAATGCATATTTTGAAATTGTGAGTAGATATGGAAATGTTTATGTAATGATTCGAAAATAAGAGAAAATGATAGCTGATGTGAAAAAAAGTACTTATGCGGTCATTATCCACATAAACTATTATGATTGATTTATAAATAAATTTCATGCATAAGAGGTTCCGAACAAAGGGTTTAGAAACATACTCTCATTTGATATTAGATAAATATATAAAAAAATGATTTATCATTACTATTGATTTGTGAAAAATATGACTCCAATACCATCAGCAGAGTTCTGTTGCCCACAGGTGTCTATAACCTTGACAAAGTTACTTTCTCACCCTTGGAACCATTATCATTTCTTTATGCTTAGGGAAGTTTTGTGTGATGTCATGATGGAGGCCACTGTGCTAGTTTGGGAACCAGATGAATCACAATGCCATTCACTAGGAATGAGTGAAAGGTGGGCAGGCCAGCTCGTGATGAGACCTCCTGTTCCAAGGACTTTTTATTTTTCTGAGTTGTCCATTGGATCATATCCCTGGTGTGGTGGCCATAATGGGAATGCCACTTCACTGCTCCCTTATGATCATGGTAGGCTGGCTCTTGATGATACCTCCTATCCTTCCTCTGCCATATCATAGAATTGTTAGTAATCATCTAGAGATTTTTCTTTTTCTTTTTCTTTACATATAGCACTTCCCTATTTATATATAAAGGGTGGCTCAACACTCCTTAAGAGTAGGGACAATGAAAGAATTCTGAACATCTCAATAGAGAAAATATGCCCTTATTCTTATTCAATGAAATAAAAATCAAAGAGAGTTATGAGAATTTAGGGAAGAACCAACATGATAAAGATAATCAATCATATTAATTTTAGTGAAAATAAAGACAACAAAGTGATATAGATGGTTGTGTCCTTTCCTTTTTCTTATCACTACAAAAAATTTTCTTAAAAATGACAATTTATCTTGATTAGCTGATTCTAGTAACCTCTAATTTGTGTATCCTTGCATAAATTGTATATTTTCCTTTCAAAGAGTCATGAAGAATTCAGAAAATTCCTAGAAATGTTGTTTAAAAAACAAAAATAATGCACTAAAAAAGTGTTGTTCCTTAGATGGAACAGCTGTTGTTCCATAAGAGGAGCAGCAAAAACAATCTGTGAAAATGTTGTTCCTTTTAAAAGGAACAACAAGAAAAACCACACAAACGCACTGCTCCTTTAGAGGAATGGCTATTGTTCCTTAAGAGGAACATCAAACAAATATAAGCATGCAAGATTGTTATTCCTTAAGAAGGACGGCTGCTGTTCCTTAAGAGGAACATCATAAAAAAAAAAAGGCACACAAAAAAGCATGGAACAACAAAGAAAATGCACGCAGAAATTGCTGTAGGGAACAACGAAGGAAAAAAATAGAGGAAAGAGCAAAACTAATGTACAATCTATTTTCAAGAAAATCCAATCAAATAGAAAGGCAAATTTATGTACAAGTTTCAAGAAAAATTAATTTTTTATAGAATTTATGCTGTCGAAGAATTGCCTCCTGAAATTTGCATGGTGGGGTCCTTATTTTTCAATTGTCAATGGAGCGGAAACTACAATTTGAAGGGATCAACACCTGAAACACAAAAATATAAAAGAAATAAGAAAATAAACAACACTTTATTAAGTTACAACAGCTATGATGTTATTTCTTAAGGGAATATCAATCTGTTAATGGGGAAAGAAAATGATCTTTTTGAAAAATGTTTTGGCAGCAGTGACATGAATTTCAAATGGAAACCAATTCTTAATTTCTTCTTGTTATGAATCTATTAGGTAATGAACTGGATGAAATGCCCTTGTTTCACTAAAATTTCTTTCAAGAATCGCTTGTCCATAAATTGACCTTCTTTGTTCTCCTAAGACCTGCAAAAAACGAGTGTCTACCTGCAATAAAACATTAAATCATGGAGAAAGAGAGGTGCGCGGGTTCCCATAATCCAAAAATTATGTAAAAAACTAACAAATAGTTACTCTGTAGAACAAATCCACGGACAAAGTAAAATTAATTTATTACCTGCGAGAGAGCAGTGGCCAATCATGCTAACCAGTAGTGTTTCAATCATAACTTCTTTGTTTTTCGTTCCATTTGAGTGATTCCAAAGAAAAATGAGATCCAATTAAAAGTTTTATCTCTAATAGAAATAGGTTTTAAAATTCAATGCTATGATATGTCAAATTTGCTTAGAACTACTTGCATAATAGAGTCATTTTCGATTTTTCAGCTTAGACCAACAGTTGATATTTTAAGCATAAATTTTTCGTTTGATGGAAGATTGAGCTGATTAAAATTGAAAATGAAAGTATATTCATTTATTTATCTCCAATAGAAATAGGTTTTGAATACAAGAAGAATTGATAGGTCAAATACGCTAGTGAACAACCGAGAAAACAGAGTTTGAAGAGTGCTGATTTATGATAGGCAGTCAGCATTTTGGTCATACATTCCTCATACGATATCAAAATTGAGTGATTAAAATTGAGTTTTAAACTAGATTAATAGAGGAATATACCATAGAAACAAGTTTTAAAAATATAGTCATTTAGGCCTCCAAAAACTGACTGTCCCAACTATGTTCTTGAGCTGCCTACTAGAATCCCTGTCAATGTTCTGGTTCTAACTTTTTCGTTTCAAATCCAAATTGAGTTATTAAAATTGGGTTGGAAAGTAGAAATCAAGGTCTACCTAAGATAGAAATAGGTTTTAAAAGTATTCACTTTTGGTCCCCCAAAACATGACTGTTCCGAATGTGTTTTCAGAAATTTCATCAAGCCCACAAGCCAAAAAAATGATATTCAAGAAATTTTTCCATATTGATGATAAAAATGAATATAAGTGTTTGTAGAATTTTTATTTGAAATATAATTCATCTAAGTACACAAATAAATTAGAATAATTATCATCGATGTTGATTTCCACAGCGTGTTGCAACACAAACAACTTTTTTTACAAAAATAAAAAAATGTGTTTATTTTATTTCCTTATTTATTTTATTTTCTACACTAGCCTACTCTGAATTGGAAAATGAATATGATTACGTATAAGAGTATTTCCAGTGGAGCCATTTCTGAAATAATGCCTCTAGTATGTACATACCCAAATTTGAAAAATGCATGTTAATAAAAATTAGGGTATGATAAGTCAACTTCCCTTGAAAAGATGGTGCCAAAAATTGTTGAAGCATGGAGTAATGCTGTAAAAAAATGGAGTGAAACCAATCTTCAATGTATCCCTTACTTTCTTGATTTCCCATAGCCATTGTATCATGAAGTTATTGAACTTTTAAAATGGTTTGTTGGTGCAAACTAGAAGAAACCTCATTTTCTTTCATAACTTCTACAATTTTTGGATTTGATACATTCTGAATCTCAGTATAAGTTTTCTCCAATGGTGCATGTGAGATAGAATGGGTGGGAAGGGTGGGTAAATTTTTTAGTTCAACACTGTAAGCATGTTTTACTGGTTTATTATGGTGAGGGTGTGGAATGAGTTGAGCAGGAAAATGTGTAGGGAATGGAGCTTCTTGATGATGTAGTTGATTGGGTTGAGTGTATGATTTTGATACGCAAGAAAGATGTTGTGGAAGAGCTGGAATATGTGTTTGTGCTACAAGATGAGGGAGAGCAGTCATGCAATCATAAGGTGAACCATGCCAAGCTTGTAGACAAGATTGGTGGTGGTTATATTGAGATTGGTATGGCTTCCCTAACATATGAGTATTCCATAATGAATTATGCAAGTAAGAGAATGGAGAGGAAGTGTTTTGAACCATACCTGTAGGCTAGGATTTCCATGGTTTTGACCTTGTTGCAACTTCCCCATCTCTTTGATATGCTACTTCCATCCTAGATAAGGAAGAACAACTATCTATGGGATGCTCCTTTTGGTAATGAGGGAAAAAAACTTCATCAAATTCTTGATTTATCTGAACCTGCAAAACATTCAATTGTGAATTTAGAGAGCTAATAAAATCATATTTAAAATTTTCAAATAAAACATTGATTTCAGCTCTTATATCTCCTATTCTTGTAGCAGATTTCGAAAAGAAAGAACAAACGTCTCTAGAATTCTTACCAGCCCCTCTTGAATACCTTATGCACAATTCACAAACATCATCAAATGATAACTGAAAAACATCACCTTTTCCTATCAGATTTAAGAGTTCTAAAAATTCATCTTTGATTCCTTTAAGAAGGAGTGTTTTCAAGATCTCTTTTTCCAAAGGCTTATGCTTTGATTTTTGAAGGTTATATTGAAATCGCTCTACATATTCCTCCAAGCTTTCATCTTCCCCTTGTATCATACCAAAAATATCTTCATTGGATTTGCAGTAGTGTTGGTACTTCTTCAAGAATATGTTCTTCATGTCCTCCCATGTTTGGATGCAGTTTCCACCTAGGCTCATGAACCATCGGAGAGCTGCTCCTTTTAAAGTAAGAGGAAACACTTTCAACCTTTGATCATTAGTACAATAATCATATCCTCTACAAAGTATTTCAAACTCAAATAAGAATGTATCTGGATCTTCATTTGTCAAACCCTGAAAATTTGGTAGAGACAATGGGGAAATTATGTGCATTTGTGTCACTCCTCCTAGATCTTTGATAGGGAATTCGAAAGTTGCAATGTGAGCCATTTCTTACCATAATAGAAGATGTTCTTCATGTGTTTCTTTGAGGATCCTCCTTCAAATGTTCCTGTCAATTGATTAGTGAAATGGGTGGTGCTTACATCACCACTCGAGTGGAATTACAGGATTCTTTTCAAAAAAATTCTACCTCTAAAATTCAAAAAACGCAAGCATTCATTCCTACCTTAAGCTTTCACTCAATTCTACTGTGAAGCGGGCCAGTGAACAAGTGTGTTCCTTGCTCGGTGCGCAGGTTCTTACATTCTGTCTTTAATACCCAATTCTTCCCAAGCAGAAAAAATTAAATATGCATCACTCTTTCTAAATGGCATACACTCTCCCCGGCAACGGCGCCAAAATGTTGAGGTATAAAAGGTGTCTTTTTAACGCCTATTTATCCTACATTAATTATCAATCTAGGAACGACTTTTTATTTCAAGAGTGTGCTTAGTCTGAGACGAAAATTTATCCAAGAGTAATGCTCTTCAATATGTAGTACAGTGTTATAAATACAAGAGTAAATGGATGCTTGGAAAAGAAATCTAATTCCAATAACATGAACTCAAATGCTCTGAAATCCAACTATTCACTCAGCAAACATCAATAGAGGATACAGTTGCAATAACTCATTCCTCTAGAAATTGATGCAATTGAAATCAAACTGGAACAAGAAAATCAATCTGGGGATGTGGAAGCAATAACCAGTGTTCTCTGCAGTCGATAGTCCTACTTTAAAGCAATCAAAGGGAAATATAAATTGAACTAAATCATTGCTATTGAAAGTAAACTAGGAAAACTCTTTAAAAGAAAACTCTTTGCAATATGTAAACTAATGAATTGGAAATGAACAACGCAACGTAAATGAGTAGTAAACTGTAACTTAGAAGAATCAAATAGCAAATACTAACTAAAGAATCTAAACAGAAAACTCTTAACTAATGGAATTGAATGGTAAATTCTATTGAACAACAATCTGCAAATGAACAATAGTCAAATGAAACAACAATCAATTCATCAATGTAACACAACGATATCAATAAGAAATTAAACAATAAACTACTTACTTGCAAATCGTAATGAAAACAATTAGAAAATGTCACACAATAATAATGTAAATATAGAGATACAAACAACGTGTTGAAAATGCAACAAGATGATGGAGCTTAGTGAAATGAAGTCGCCTTCACTAAGTGGGCCCGCAGGCTATTTTTGGCGCAAAGTCTATTTTTAGACTATGTCTACTTTTAGACATATGGATCATGGTCTATGAGTTGCAGGATGCTATTTATGGATGATTGGTCGAGTTGGTAAAAATAGATGGACCTCTATTTTTAGACATTGGGCGGTTTCTATTTTTAGACTGCCGGGCTAAAAATAGAACAGACAAATATTATTAACCCTTAATAATATTTAGACTATAAACATTATCTTATCCTCTTGGAGCACTTCAGTTTGATGCTTGGATGTGGCACATGCAGCTGACAGAAGGAAATACGCTTTTCCTAAGGGTTAGTTGAGCTATTGCATGGTTGACTTTAGTTAGGACTCAAGTGGCAGAGTTTGGTGGAGTTGATGAGACAGTTGGTGGAGTTGTGTTCTGTTTAACTTAGTTGAACTAGTTGTATTTAGTCTAACTGACAAATACAATAGTGATGAGTGGTGTGAATTAATTATTAATTAATTCACTAATTATTAACTCATAAATCAACTAAAGAACACATCAGTTAACTGCAATGCATGGACAGTTCAGTGGAGACCAGTGTTAGAGGTGGGTGAAAGGGTGAGTGTGACTATCAGTTGTGACCATGATTGTGCATGAGATTTTCACACACATTGATGGAGATTGCCAATGAGGATTGCGCAGTTGGAGCTAGTGGGATTCTAACTTGGATCTCATCATTAATCAACTTGGATTGCGCAGTAGAGGCAGGCAGACTTGTGGAGGAGATTTGAACCCATGACTTGTTCAAATCTCAGTTAGTTTGTGTGTAACTTTTTGGAGATAGTACTGAGTACTTGTGAGGAGTATTATGCTATGTATTGTTACATGTTCTCTATCATTATAATATACAGATAGTTGGGGGTTTTCAGCTATTGCTTTCCCCATTACATACTGTGTTGATATGTGTGCTTGATTATGTTTTAATGAGCGCATGCGACTGCTTTCTATTCCGCATATTGATGATCAATTGTAGAATAGGTTATGTATTATGCATGAAGCTTAAATAGTGTGTAATCAGGATAATCTCGGTGAATATTCAGCTATTATTCAAATTTCTACAAGGTATCAGAGCGAAATTGATCATCGGATCTATTACAGTGATTACAAGTATTTCGGTAGACAGAGTCTGTAACGGGCCAGGTAGCCTCTGGATCCATCCTTTCTCTGAAAGGTGATATATCCAGTAAATTCCCTTACAGTCGATCTCTATGCTAGAAATATTTTGTTCTCACAGATCCAGAAGCAGCTGAGTTTTGAGCTTGGAATTCGAATTTGCAGCAGAATTTGGAATTCGAAATTTGCAGCAGTTTTCTTGGTGCCAAAGTTGAAATGTCTTTCAACAGATTGCGACTGGAGTATGCCCTTGAGGGAAGTTTGAATTATGTTGCATGGAAGGACAAAATGGAGGCGTTATTAGATGATAACGGGCTGAAGGAGTTCATAGAGGCTGAGGTCCCAAAGCCTACTGATGCTGCTCAAGTTGAGGCTTGGAAAAAGAAGATGGCGAAATGTCGAAGGATTCTGTTGGAGGGCGTGAAGGATCACATTGTATCCAGCATGCATGGAAAAGCTTATCCATACTTGATGTGGAAAGCGTTGACAGATTTATTCCAAAGCAAGAGCGACCAGAGGAAGTTGGCGCTCAAGGATAAACTCAGACATATAAAGATGGAGAAAGGCGACAATATGCCCGAGTACCTCACGAAGTTCATCCAATGTAGGGATGAGCTGGGAAGTGTGGGGGTGACTGTCGATGATGAGGAATTGGTGAGCTTGGCTCTCCTTGGTCTTTCGAAGAGTTGGCATGCCTATCAGGATTCTGTCAATGGTCGGGAGAAATTGCCAGGATGGGAGCGACTTTGGTCGGATCTTGTGCAAGAGGAGACAAGGCGGAATACCAGGGATAGATCTTCATCAAAGGCATCTGATGAAGAAAATTGCGCTTTGGCTGCCAAAGAAAAGAAGGGGAAGAGCAAGAAAGCTTCTCATTCCGGTGCGAAAGGCAAGAAGCAGGACATGTCCAATGTGAAGTGTTTTCACTGTCACCAACACGGACATTATGCCACAAATTGTCCGTAGAAGAAGAAAAATAAGCAAGCTACTGGATCTGCAGTGGGAGAGGCCTTAGCCTCGCAGTTTGAGTTGGATTTTTCGCTGATCGCATGCTTGGTCTCAAGTGTGATGGGATCAGTATGGTTCTTGGACAGTGATGCATCTTTTCACATGACTGGAGATCAAGATCTGTTTTCAGATCTGGATGAGAAAGATCTTGGAGTGCACATCGAGATGGGCGATGATGGTAGATACAGTGCGACCAGTATCGGTACCATTTCCTTTGAGAGGGAGTCTGGTAAACCCTTCGTATTGAAGGAAGTGATGCATGTTCCAGGATTGAAGAAGAATCTGATCTATGTGGCGATGTTAGAAGACAAGGGGTATGATGTTGTCTTCAGCGAGGGAAACGCTTTCCTGCACAGTAAGACAACTGGAGAAACCCGAAAGATAGGGGTTCAAATCAAGAACCTTTATCAGCTGCAAGTAGATGGCTACGCAGCAATGGCATGCAAGGCAGAAGGAGTGGTGAGCCGGGATGATGGTGAGCCTAGATGATGGCGAGTCGTGGCACCGCAGATTGGCCAACTTCACCATGGAGCTTGGAAGATACCGCAACGCTGGCATGGCTTCCTTGTTACAATTTTGCCGCCGCATCATAAGGGGTGTACCTTGTACCGTAAAGCTAATTAAGAAGGATAGTCGCTCCACGACGATCCTTGAGAGAATTCACACAGACGTGTGTGGACCTTTCTCAGTAGCTTCGACAGCAAAGCACAAGTACTATGTGATCTTTGTTGATGATTTTTCTCGGAAGTCCTGGATCTTCTTCATGCAGAAGAAGAGCGAGACATACTCAAAGTTTTGTGAGTTCAAGGCGCTGGTTGAGAAGGAATCGGGGAAGCATGTGAAGGCTATTAGGAGCGACAATGGTGGTGAATTCATCTCTGCTGAATTCAAGGACTTTTGCAGTGCAGAAGGAATTCAGAGAGAGCTCATAGCACCTCATAACCCACAGCAGAATGGGGTTGCTGAGCGGAAGAACAGAACGATCGTGGGTGCTGCACGGGCGATGTTGCATGATTAGGGCCTACCCCTTTACTTGTGGGCAGAGGCATGCAATACTGCAGTATATGTGAAGAACCGTTGTCCTCACAAGATACTTGGCATGAGTACACCGGAGGAGGAATTTTCTGGTAAGAGACCTGATATTTCCCATTTGAGGATTTTTGGTTCACCTGTCTACTTGCATGTGACGAAGGATGCCAGGAAGAAGCTAGATCCGGCCGCAGAGGTTGGGATATTTATGGGGTACACTGATACACCCCACAACTATCGTGTATATTTTCCAGACAGTCGCAAGACTGTTGTGCGACGGGATATCAAATTTCAGGAGGAGAAAGCCATGAAGTGTTCGCTTGAGAGGGAGCCACACTTGCATGCAGATGAGGAGCTATTAGTTCCTAAGGATGAGCTTCAGGATGTGGATCAGCCACAAGAGGAAGTTCATGGAGTGGAAGAGACCACTCATGTAGTGCCAACCATCAGAGGGCGGAAGCGCACTACAGAAGCTGAGCGACTGGCTCAAGATGCAGAGAAGGTTGTAGGACCACCTACAGCACAGCGCAGACAGAGACAGTCACCGGACCGGTACACTGGATACATGGCTCTTGTGAGAAAATGTGTCGTGACAGAGCCATCCTCTTTCGAGGAAGCTGTGGAGGACCCCGCATGGGCAGATGCCATGGTGGAAGAGTATGATTCGATTGTCAGAAACAGTGCATGGGAGATTGTCCCGAGGCCGGAGGGGAAATCAGTGGTGGGTTCGAGATGGATCTACAAAGTGAAGCAGGCGGCTGACGGGAGTGTGGAGAAGTACAAGGCAAGATTTGTTGCCCGAGGCTTCTCACAGATAGAGGGTATCGATTATGAGGAGACCTTTGCACCTGTCGCAAGGCACTCTTCCATATGGACGATCCTAGCTCTCTCGGCGCAGATGCGGTGGCACATCCATCAGATGGATGTGAAGACTGCGTTCCTCAACGGATTCATTGAGGAGGAGGTGTACATAGAGCAGCCCTGGTACTTAGGTTCAAAGCAGCTGAGTCGCATGTGCAGCAGACCAAGAGAGCATCGTATGGGTTGAAACAAAGCAAGCACCTCGTGCTTGGTACACTCGGATAGACAGCTACTTCACCGGGCCTGGATTCTCCAAGAGTGAGGCGGATCCTAACCTTGCACTGTGGACTTGTGGTGGAGGGTAAGTTGCTGATCATTGTACTTTATGTAGATGATTTTATTTTGACGGGTGATGAACTGTTGATACACTCATGCAAGGCTGATCTTGCAAAGGAGTTTGAGATGAAGGACTTTGGCCTCCTTCATTATTTCCTGGGATTGGAAATTTGGCAGCGCAGTGATGGACTGTTTGTTTCTCAAGGCAAGTATGCCCGGGAGATACTGGAGAAGTTCAACATGCATGGCTGCAAGCCTGTTGATACTCCTCTTCCTGGTGGATTGAGGAAGGAGGATGCTACTTCGGCGGGAGGTAAAGGATGCCACTGCTATCGACGTTGGTGGGGTCGCTATGTATCTGGTCAATACACGACCCGATATATGCTATGTCATAACCGCCGTGCTGCCAAGTGGTTGGCCAACCAAGCTCTTCGGAAGGCAGGCAAGCATGTATTGCGTTATCTTAGAGGCACACGGATATGGTCAGGTACGTACAGAGGATGGGGTGAAGCAAGACGGATGCGTATTGGGCGGTGGAGCCCAATGGACAAAGAGCACATCTCGGGAGGGATCTTCGCATCGGGTCGACAAGCAGCTTGGTACAACAGAAGCAGAGATCCGTGGCACTCAGTTCAGCAGAGGCTGAGTATATGGCAGCAAGCTTGGCTGCATGCGAGGCCATATGGATGAGGAAGATCCTGGTCGGGTTGTTCGGGTCACACTTGGAGCCTACCGTGATTTATTGTGATAACCAGAGTTGCATTAAACTCTCGGCTAATCCAGTATTTCATGATAGATCCAAACACATCGACATCAGGTACCATCATATCAGAGATTGTGTGCAGCGCAGAATCATGTTACTTTCATACATTCTTACCTGTGAGGACTAGATGCCGATCTTGATGAAGGCGCTCACCAGAGCAAATTCGAATACCTACGTATGCGTGATAGGGGTTGCGTCTAATCCATATCTTGTTGAGAGGGAGTGTTGAAAATGCAACAAGATGATGGAGCTTAGTGAAATGAAGTCGCCTTCACTAAGTGGGCCCGCAGGCTATTTTTGGCGCAAAGTCTATTTTTAGACTATGTCTATTTTTAGACATAGGATCATGGTCTATGAGTTGCAGGATGCTATTTATGGATGATTGGTCGAGTTGGTAAAAATAGATGGACCTCTATTTTTAGACATTGGGCGGTTTCTATTTTTAGACTGCTGGGCTAAAAATAGAACATTCAAATATTATTAACCCTTAATAATATTTAGACTATAAACATTATCTTATCCTCTTGGGGCACTTCAGTTTGATGCTTGGATGTGGCACATGCAGCTCACAGAAGGAATTACACTATTCCTAGGGGTTAGTTGAGCTATTGCATGGTTGACTTCAGTTAGAACTCATGTGGCAGAGTTTGGTGGAGTTGATGAGACAGTTGGTGGAGTTGTGTTCTGTTTAACTTAGTTGAACTATTTGTATTTAGTCTAACTGAAAAATACACTAGTGATGAGTGGTGTGAATTAATTAATAATTAATTCACTAATTATTAACTCATAATTCAACTAAAGAACACATCAATTAACTGCAATGCATGGACAGTTCAGTGGAGACCAGTGTTAGAGGTGGGTGAAAGGGTGAGTCTACTATCAGTTGTGACTATTGGCTGTGCATGAGATTTGCACACACATTGATGGAGATTGCCAATGAGGATTGCGCAGTTGGAGCTAGTGGGATTCGAACTTGGATCTCATCATTAATCAACTTGGATTTCGCAGTAGAGGCAGGCAGACTTGTGGAGGAGATTTGAACCTGTGACTTGTTCACTTTCTATACTAGTTTGTGTGTAGCATGTGAGATAGTGCTGAGAGCTGTGAGAGCTTTGTGCTATGTATTGTTACATGTTCCCTATCATTATAATATACAGATAGTTAGGGGTTTTCAGCTATTGCTTTCCCCATTACATCCTGTGTTGATATGTGTGCTTGATTATGTTTTAATGAGCGCATGCGACTGCTTTCTATTTCCGCATATTGATGATCAATTGTAGAAGAGGTTATATATTATGCATGAAGCTTAAATAGTGTGTAATCAGGATAATCTCGGTGAATAATTCAACTATTATTCAAATTTCTACACAACATCGATCCACCAGGGTCGAGCCCTCAACCGCCGGTGAAACGCCGCTGGGCTACTATAGAGCTTGAGAAATGGAACGAGAACGCATCTCTGTATTAATCAAACATGAATAGCTTTTACATCAACTTCTCTTTGATCACGAGAGTCAAGGAATTACAGTGTTACAAGAGGAATTCAGTAATCATCCATTGTTCTCCAATACATAATACATGCTCTCCTTTGATCATCAAAAAGAGGAGAAATTAAATAGCAAATATGATCTCTCATAACAATATTGGATTGTCTCCTAACCAATTTATCAACAAAAGAAAATATATTTCCATCAATCTTTCAACAAGAGCAAGTCGAATTTGGATTCAGAGCCGAGATACTTGGAGGTACCCGTCAAGTAAATAAAGTAAACTGGAAAATCGTACTCAAATAACCTTCCGTTTCTCTCAATACAAAACACTGGCAAACCATTTTTTGAAAAAATTAATTTGGTCCGTTCTAGACAAAACCCATGTTTCGGATTTTCCAGATTCTTCTTCATTTGCCCAGAATGTCCAATGCAAAACTAACACTTCTTATTCCAGCGAATTTCTGAGTTGGAATATTGAATAATGTGTTGGAGATCAAATCTGCTATCTGGAAAATATCTTGGAGGCTAAAATGGTGAGTGATGTTACAAAATATATTAATAAACCATCATTAATAAAATCATGCATAATAATCATCAATTTATTAAAAATAAAGGAGAAGAAATAATATTTATCCATAAGAGCATAAATAATTATAAAATGGATTTATATAATAAATTATGATAAAATTACATGACAAAGAAGAGTAGAAATGGATGAAATAAGTGTTAAAAAGTGGTCGTATTCACGGCCCAACAGCCTTTGCGAGCATCTTCATAACTCTCGCTGTCTCATTTTCTACCTCTATTTCTTCTTCTATAGTTTCTTCTTCATCTGCACTGGCAACTCCATCAACTGTTGCCCTCCTCTGAGTAGTTTCTATTGTGGCCATCCTTGTACGCAAGTGTCAGATTTCTTCGAGCAGAACTGCATTTTCCATAGGTCTCCCTCGACCTATTCCAGCTCCCCTTCCAGGCGACATTTTCTGCAATGCTCAAGAACAACTTCAACGGCTTTGATACCAAAAATTGATGAAGTCAACCAATGCACACTTTAGTATTGAATGTAGCAAGAAATTGTATTATATATAATTCCAAATAAATTGGACTTTCCATATGTGATTGAATTCGTGCTTTTCTTTTCTTTTAATGCGCAACATCAATTTTCTAACAATCATATAGCATAGAAGCAACAGAGCCACAATTGCGTTTGCAACTTCACTATTTACCAACGCAAATGCCATTCAACTATGAATGTTGACCCAATCCATATTGAAATTAATACCATAGGTGAGACGTTGCATAAGAATGAAAAGCTTGAAATAACGTTTGCTATGTAAATGGAATTGTTGACAAATATGGGTGGCGTTCAAAAGAGGAAATGTTGTATGGCATTTTCTATGTTACTGGAATGGCTACTAAACATGAGACATCGCACATGAGGATCAAAGAAAATACAATTGGACCCTTGTTAGAAATCATATAATACGATTTCAAAGCTGGTTGCAACCGTTGATTCCCAGCTTCCCTTTACAGTGTGAATTCAAAATGGCGTCGTATACATATCTCTGCTAACACAAGATCGAATACTGGCCATACACCATGATCCCATGGTGACTGCGTCTTAAATTTGAACCATACATACCAAACTGCTAACGTAGTATTGAATCCAGTTCACGCTAGCCACACACCACATCTCCACGGTGACAACGTCCTTGCAACGAGGACTGCGTTCAACTCCAACCACCCCTGCTTCATTACACAGCGTCGGTCCTTTACACATGTTGGCTGATTCAACTTCACCAGCGACATAGACTCCAGGTGAAATCATCTTCCTGCAATTTCCATATCAATATACTGCTACAAAGTTAACAAAAAAAACAAAATGAAAACATGGGATTATAGAAAACATAGATATATTGATTCGCAAGGCAAATATGTCTTTAGTTGTCCTTTGCGTTTGCAGTCTTCACATTGGCACTCTTGGCCCTTCCTCTCTACTTCCCGATTATTTATACTTGAAATATTAAAATGTTCCTCTTAGAATATATTTCTTCTCGAATTTTTCCAACAGATCAATACCTCCCTATTTTTAAGTGCTTATCCATATTTTGGCTCTATTTCCATGTAGGGAAAGAAACCAATTCCTAATTTTATTCATAATTAATTAAAAATACAAAACAACTAACTACTCTCATGAATAAATAATAAAATAAAATAAAATATTAATACTAATGTTTATTCCTTTTGGATTAGCCACAACATGTGAACAAAACATCACATTGCTGGCTAAGTCCAGATGCTCCCGCATCAAAGAACAAGTTATAGAATTAAGGTTATTATAGAAAGAAGAATAATGAATATAGAGAGGGGAATTTAAAAAAGGATTAGCTAAATTCAAATTATTAATGTTAAATGAGTAATTAATATTGTTTGAAGCATAGTTATTAGAATTATGGGAGGGAAAAGGAGATGCAACAGAGGTTGCGTTATTAGAATGACAGGAGGGCAAGGGTGAAGAGGATGCATTATCAGTGGATAATCATTGACCGACCATACTGTCGGGAAACGAGAGGGAAAGGGGGAAATCATGGTAGGGATTGACGTGCATAGAGAGGGACATGAGGGAATCAAGGTAGGTATTATATCGATGCAGGGAGGGAATAGTTCGATGCAGGGAGTAAGAGAGTTCAAGGGGGGGTGTCGATGGCAGAGGTCACAGGATTGAGGTAGGACGGGGACGAACCTACTTCAACAGACATTGAGGTCGCTAAGGGAATTGGCGAAGCCTGAGAGGTTGGGTCTGCCGTGGGGCTTGGAGAAGACTGCAAGTTAAGGGGAGTCTGAGAGAATGGTGTGAGGAAAAAATTAGAGTTGAAGAGTTGGGAGAAGATTTAATTCCCTTGAAACCTTCCACATTAAACCTACATGTTGGAAACAATTTGTTGATAACACCTTTTTCATTTCTTTCCATGGTATTCACGCACTCCTGGATTTTATTTTCCATCTCAATAACATATCCCCTCACATCCCGTTCACTATGGAGATGGAAAAGAACTATTCCCTTCCTTTTCTGGATGTCTTTGTCTCACGCCTTCCCATTGGATTCCTTACTCACCAAGTCTATCGAAAGAAAACTCATATCGATTTGTACCTTCATGCTAACTCGCACCACCATCCTACTAAAAAATCTGCCATTCTTAAAACCTTTGTCACCTGAGCCATTAAAATATCCTCCTCCTAATATTTTCCTAAAGAAAAATCCCATATCTCCCAAACTCTTAAATCTAATGGTTACTCCTCTTCCCAAATTAACCGAGCCTTCCAATTGGGTTTCCATCCCCATCCTAAACCCCACCCCAACCCCCCACCCTTAGCCAAAGTTACCCTTCCTTACATTTAAGGAGACACTGATCGCTTATCCAAAATCCTGTCTAAAAAAATATAAAAACATATTTCAAACCCCATAAAACCCTTAGCCAACTCTTCAAATCTGTCAAGGATAAACATGATCCTATGTCAGGTGCTGGAGTTTATGAAATCCCCTGCTCCTGTGGAATGTCTTATATAGGAAAAATCGGTAGATCATTTAAAGCCCAGTTGAAAGAACAATAGCTAACACCTTCCATAACCTCATTTCAAAATCAACCATTGTGGAGCACTCCCATTATACTAAACACCTGATTCACTTTGACAATACCAAAATTTTGGCTTTTGTCCCTTACCACTCGCACCAGATCATTAAATAAGTCTCTAAAATTGAAAAGCATCCTAATAATTTTAACCGAGATGATGCCTACCATTTAAGCTGCTCCTAGAAACCAACCCTCCATATTATTTCATCTAAACCCTCACCATCTACCTTAAATTATAACCCCTCCTAATCTCTTTAATAAATGTAATCCTACCCCCTTTTGTTCTCATAATTCTCTTCTTATGATTAATATATCCTTACTTAATCCTTCCTCATTTTCATTTGTCGCTTTTATTTAACTTCTTAACCCCAATTTAAATTTATTAATTATAAATTTATTTATTTATTAATAATGAATGTATTTAATATTTTATACAATTTTAGTAAAGGATTTGAACTAATTATTCCCCTCCCCTGCCCCTCTCTTTTGACCGTTGACTAATCCTTACATTCTATATGATTTATTTATTAATAAATTGCTCTTATTATTATTGTTATTACTTAATTACCTCTACCTCGGGTTATAAATCCCATTTAATAATTCTTATCCATCTCAAAAGGCTTGATCTTACTTTTTTTTAATATCATAATCATATCTTTTATTTTTATTTTTAATTTTATTTTCATCTTGTTATTCATAATCATATCTTTATGTTTTTATATAAATCTTCCCTCTAATATTCTGAATTTTAAATAATTTATTTTTAATTTTTATAATTTAAAATCTCAAACAATAACTCATAAAATATTAATACTAATCCAATACTAACAATCACTTTAACTCTTATATAATGTTATTTTATTGATAGTATATCAATTTATCATATTTTTAATTCAATTTGGATATTTTAGTTATTTATTCATCCTTTCTCTAAATAACTCTTTGATAATTCCAACAATAATAATATTAAATTATTAAATCAAATAATTTCAACGTTTCTTCTTATCTCTTTTTCTCTAAAGCCGATCTCCCTCATCCCTTTATATATCATGGTCCTGCTCTCTTCCTATCAGCAGATAAGCTTCGTGCCCTTGAAGACGGGTGAAGTGCTCACCCGAAACGTTGGGCTCTTCATGCACAACACACAGGTTTCCAGAAGTTCTCAACATCATTATGATACTGCCCATGGAAATCTACATACCATAATTTTCCATTGCAAAAAATTCTTTAATTGGTTTTAATTTTCTGTTCTAAATAGTGAATGGATTTTCTATTGAAGTTCCATAGGATCTATCTATGAGGAGCATAATATGATTAAAATTAATATGACTTTATTGAGATTGGAATATGTTGAGGAGTAACTATTTATTGTTCAACTACATTTCTATTTTGGTTTCTCTTTCATTAATGAATTGAACTACTTTTCTAATTGATGAAAATTATATAATGGATTCAAGAATATAAAAAATCCTCTTCCCCTATTTAGTTATTTAACCTGTTCTTGAATTGAGAGAGGGCTATCCTTTTCCTAATTCAAGATAGGATTAGTTTACTCGCATATTATAATAAATTAGCATTTATTTTTAATTTCTACATTCTAAAAGTCCCCTCATAGAGGGGAAAAACTTTAGTTGTGGCTTGGCTGAGTCCTAGATCAACTTAAGGATCACTCTCTTGCCTGAATTCAACAAGAGGGATGATCTGATGTATCTTCTCTATTGGTAAGAAAAGGTCACACTTTAAGCCAACAGAGATAGAGAGAAGGTAACTCGACCTACTTTAACTAGTTGGAACCACCATTCCAAACGAAAAATGAGCCACTTAGTTCCCGACCGGGTGGTCTCCCTTACAATGTTGAATGGTTATTTTGGGTCATCAATGCTTTCTTACGATGAAATATTTTTCAATTATTCCCTCATGTCGCAACTTGACTATCTTCATACCTCCAAGCTTCTTTTATGCATTCTTCCATATTATTCAAGTAGAAAATATTCCTGTCGTGACAACATAATTCTTCCATATATTGAAGAATATTCTTATAAGGATGTTTATGTTAGTGTAGAGGGTCCTTGTGGTCCTGAAATGATTGCTTCTAGATTAACATGCTAAAATGTGGTTGTTGCGTGAATTTTGAAGTGCTAGATGGTCCAAATCCTTCTATCCTTGTCTTACTAGATGAATGCTTCCAATAAAATGCAACTGACAATGTAGAATCTAATTCTTTCAATGCTTATATACATCTTTCCATGGAGCCATATTTTGCAAAATCCAAGATTCTTCTACAAATGTAACTACATATGATACTCTAACTACCATATTCTAGTAAAAGAGAAAACAAACTACTAGTAAACTTGGTATTATTGGAGTTATTCAATAACAAATATCCTTATGATCTTCAGTTTTCAGCTTTTTTTTCAGGCTCTTCATTTTCTTTAGCAATGTGAGCTCCATTTATTTCCTTCTTCTTATTTTTCTTCCTGTTTTGAGGACCATTGGGATAATCCCTTCTAAAGTGTCCATATTCATTGCACCCAAAGAATTGTACTTTGGACATATATTGTCTTCCACGTGTCTGATTATTATTGTTGTTGTTGTACTTTTGACAAGGTTCAAATCTTCCAAAATTTTCGTTCTACTTCTTTGATCTAGCAACAAAAGATTGAGACTTTTTGCTATTGGGTTTGGTGTCATCCTTTTCTTTCAATATTGTCTCTTCTATAATACACAAATCCCATATCTCATTGAAGTTTGGAGTGTCATTTATTGAATAGATACTAGTCACAAAAACAATCCATTATGAAGGTAAAGCATTTATTACACAAGTAGTTAATTCAGAATCAGAGATGACTTCACCAAGTCCTTTTAGTTGATCCTTCAACTGGGAGATTTTTATAAGATATGAGGCCAAGTCTTCATATTTTGATAACCTTGTTTTGTAAAGTCGATTCCTCAAATATTTTTGTTGACATGTGGTACTCAGTGTATATAGTTTTACCAATTTGTCAAAGATTGCTTTATATGTACCCAAATCTGTAACAAAGGGAATAATATAATCTTTGATGGATTCAATTAGAATCATTTGAGCCCTAACTTCTCCATTATTTTACTTGGAAAATTATTAAGTATTATCCTTCTCTGGTTCTGTAACTTTTCCTAGAACGTGGTCCATGACTTCATTTCCTATGAGCACTAAATAATTTCTCTTCTTCCATGCTTGAAAGTTTTATGACCCATCAAGTTTGTTTCATTCCTTACAAAATGTAGCCATTTGATTTGAAGATTGATACATAAGAGTGATGTAGTTATTACTTGTCAAAATATTGTCTTGCTTGATGATGATGTCTTCAAATATCTTGATGCTTCCAATATTTCCAAGAGACTTCAAATATGTCCTAGAATGATGACTTCTAAAATGGATGGTGCAATAGTAACTTCAAATTTCTTCAATGATGAATAATGAATGATGAATCTAAGAATGTATATGAAGTTTCCAAGAATATTTATGTTCCTTGAGTGATGAATTATATAAATAATTTTTCCAAAATGAGTGATGTTCAACAAACTTCGAGGAGAGAGATAAGATGATGATCTTCTTCATAATGATGATGACTAACCAAGAGCCTTTAATGATAGAGAGAGAGATGGATAACTGCTGTAGTAGAATTTCTTCAGTATGAGTGATGGTATTTTAAGTCTTCTTTCTTATACCCTTTGCAAATTGTGTCGTGTAAAGTAGCTTAGATGATTGTTGTAGAAACGTCTTCCACTTATGCCAACATGAGTGATCTTAAAGATACATTCTCCTCACCTTAGCGTTGATACCATGTTGAGAAATCACTAGGGCAACCAATTATGATTGATTTCTCTTACTTGATAATTGATTGTGAATATACATAAGCTTCTTATTAATTTAATTATGTTTTCTTCATCAAAAAATCACCAAATCATAAATATGAAGATCAAAATAAGACAATGAATGCAAGATATAGGCTCAAAGCCAGGGAAAAACTCCACAAGGGGGAAAACCTAGTCAACTCTTCTCTTCTTATAGAATTAGATCAAAGTGAGAAATATATGACTAAAAACCAAGACCAAGACCTTTAATAAGATTCAAGGCAACCCTTATTCAAGCCTTCCTCAACCATGTCAACAATAGTCAAACATTCCAGATCTTAGTCAAAATATGATTTTCGCCCCCTTGTAACATATTTTTAGACCTGTAATTACTTCTAAAATTTTACCCCTATGTAGTAGCCTGAAATGTCGCACGTGTGATAGAAACTAGGGAATAATTTTGCACTTGTGACATATTCTTCTTCCTCCTTGACTTTAGCTCTCTCTCCCTTGACTTTAGCTCTTTTCCTTGACTTCTTCATTGTTTTTCTCACTCTTCTTATTCGTCATCAAATGAGGTAAAATTGCAATGTAGATATACACATCCATGAGGTATAATGGGTCCCTTTCGGGTCCGACCTTCCTAGGCAGGTTCAACTTGGTCTTGTGGAGGCAAAATTCACTTTTTTTGACTTAAATACTCTTTTTTTTTCACTTTATTTCAAGAGTCCAAACAAGACTTGATTCTAGAACAATGAATTGACTCATGAAAAATATTTCTTTGACTCAATAAACCCTAGAAGCATGAAGAACATGCTTGACTAATGAAATAATAATAGTAAATTATTTTTTCTTCTTTTTCTTTTACATGGAAAATACAATGATAATTATGAAATCCAAACCTAGTTACATTTTCCAACGCTCTCTCTTAACTAGGGAGGTATTCATAATTGCACAACCATATACAAAGATACTCTCCATTTGAAATGTTTTCATAAGAAGTGTGGGATTGATAAACCATCATCAAACATCAACATCATAACCAACATTTTCAGTTTGAAAAATAGAAAGGTCTTGAATAACAAGTTCTAACTCTCCACTAGATTAGAGCACAATGCTGGGAGGCATACATTTGGACACCAATACCACAACCCCTCAATGCACATTCTCAATCTAGATGTTCACTAGGTATGCCCTTACATGACTATTTTTATCTTGGATTCCCAATCCTTAAAGAATATTGGTCCTCTTCGAATAGGGATGAGATCCTTACTCCATCTCAACGAGGGATACATCATCACAATCCTTAGATTGTCTCAATCATCAACTACTTATTCTTATATAGAGATATTGGTAGTACCTGGAAGGGCTCCTATCTCGCATCATGATATCATAATTGAGCTTCGACTTTCTTGGATGTCATGGAGCCAAATTTTTTCATAATTTATCTTCGTGACAAGGTCCTTTCCATTAATATTTTATATCACTTTCCATCAACCATCATTTGTAGTATCTTTGTCATCAAAAGTATATTTTCAAACTAATCAATGTAGAGATAATCATAGCTTCCTCTGTCCATCTGGGAAAGTGAACTTCTTTTAGATCAACATTGAATCCATCATGCCATCAAGTGATCAACAAACTATATCATGACTTCCTATATCAAATTATTGTCTTTCCTGCTTTTATAATGTAGACAATTTTTCCCTCAAAATCTTAGAAGCTCGGTGTAGTCTACGAAGAGTAAATGACCCACGATTTGGAAAGCAACGCCTTTCTCCACATTTTCCAATTACTACTCTCAAAAGGTTACCAGAATTAAGTGAAGTATCCAAATTCAAAATTAAATAAGGAAGAAAGGCAATTGGGAAGTATCAACTCTCCATGTCTATGGTCTCATTCTACAAGTGTGAGAAAATTGGCTCTCATATCGGATTCCCACTCTCACGAAAGCTTCAAAATTAGCCTCATCGATCTCCTCATACAATTATCCTCTACAAATTTGGTTCAAATTTCATCGCACTGATAATTAATAAAAAATGGCACATCACTATCAACAATGCTCTCACCCTCCCTTGGATTGGCATGCTGAAATCTTAGACCTCCGATAGATGATTATTTCCTTGTCATAGCAAGTGCAAAGGAAGCAACACAATATTCACCAATTAGAGGACAAAATGGATGGGATGTGCGAGCAAATGTGAGATCTCCAAGCTCAAAGAGCCAATGAAGATAACAAAAGTACTGCTAGCAGTGCCCTAGGCAACCCTATGGACAAAATGTGTATCGATCCTCCATAATAATATATGTCAATCGCGTGCAAATGTATTTTGTTGAATGACCAATTTTGTAGAATCTATAGTAGCAGCAGGCCTAGTTTTGGTCTCGAGATCACATGTAAAGAAAATCTGAAAGAGAATTTTGAGAGAAGTCCTCCCATGCTTTTTGAAGAAGCATATCTAGATAATATATAAATCCCCCATGTATTTTGTTGTGACCCTACACAAAATTAATAAAAAGTTTCTTCTTATTATTGTGATTTTTTTAAAAACTTTTTATGGACACTACAATATCTCCCCCACACTAGGCTTTATATTAATTTTAAAATTTTATTATTATTTAATTGAGGAGACATATAAATATTAACAAATCCTTTATCTCTTATAAATTGAACATATTAATATAAATTCAAGATATTGAACAGAATTGTAAAAATGTTTACATAGTTTCTTAGACTACACCTACACATCTCCCCTATACTGGGCTGTAATGTTTACATAGTTTCATAGATTACACCTACACATATCCCCTATACTGGGCTGTATAGCACCTCTCGACACAATTTTGAATTAAATGTTGTGATGCTTATTATTAATTTTAAAATTTTATTATTATTTAATTGAGGAGACATATAAATATTTACAAATCCTTTATCTCTTATAAATTGAACATATTAATATAAATTCAAGATATTGAATAGACTTAGTTTCTTAGATTACACCTACACATCCCCCTATACTAGGCTGTAATGTTTACATAGTTTCATAGATTACACCTACACATATCCCCTATACTATGCTGTATAGCACCTCTCGACACAATTTTGAATTAAATGTTGTGATGCTTATTATGAATTAACCTAAATTCATCTTAACTCACAATGTAGCAAGCGACTATAGGATCAAATCTCTCCTCTTTTAAAGTGAAAAGAGATTTAATCCCTTTAGGTGCTTGGTAGATCAAAATCTAAGCTGGATCTAGGATAATTTAATTACCCCCTTTAGATAAGTTATATTCCACATTAATACCATGGAGTTATTTTTTAAATTATTTTTATTTTATTTTGAGTGAGTAAAAATGTTTTTACGTTATTAATTTTAATTTTATATACTTTAATATAGTCAAAATATTTACAAAACAAAACATTACAACATCTCTTCCATATTAAGAGAAAACCAATCAATATTTATTTAATTTAATTTAATTTATATAACTTTTCTAATTATTTTCAATTCTATATCTCATGATTAATATAATTAAATTTTATTATTTCTTCAATTTATAAATTTATACAGCTAAGCTAGTTCAATTCCATAAGTTATAATAATATGAGATGCAACTAAACTTCGAAAGAAAGAGGATCACTAAACTTTCAAGGAACGATGATTTAGAAATCCAAGTAGCAAAGATTAGGATGATAAAAAGATAGTGTAGACTGTAGAGATTAGGACGATGAAAAGAAAGGTGCTATATTTTGGACATTCCCAACAAATTACGCAAAAAACATTATATCTTTCCTTACAATTCGAGCATCGAAAAAAGCATAAGTATATTTCTCTTATTGCAGCAGCTTGAACTCTATCAGATTTTCTATGACTGGCAACTGGGCATTCAATGCCAGCGGAAGCCTCAATTACAGCATATTGGTTTGTTTATTGTCTCTCTGGCAACTGATTACATATTTACATATGTTGGATTTCAGGTGCCATATGTTAATTTTATTAAACTTGGCTTCCTGATTGCATAGTCTTGCAATCAACGCCCATCATCAATTTCTCCAGTTTTTTATTGCTTAAACGCTGTCGGTACGCCCTCGAATCCTCCCAGCTGCAGTAACATACAGCCACCATTTCCACCATTATAGAAAAGTTCAACTCTCATATATATATATATATATATATATATATATATATATATATAACTCATGGCTAATGCTTTCTATATTTACCTGTCTGATAAGGTGACCGTTGGCCTTAAGCTTCTGGCAAGATCGACTGCAAGTTCTGAAGTATTGATTATGTGATTGAAACAGATATATCGCCCATAAGCCGCTGGATCCTCCATCAAACAAATATGGATATCTGCTAAGAATCTCACGTCCACGCTGGCCAACACTCCATCTTCATACATTTGTGTTGCACCTGCTCACAACTAATAATTTCCTTATGAGGTTCTATATATTCAATCATATTTTATTGAAGAAATTAGGCATTTATTCAAACTGTAAGAATATTAGATTCAATAAGTAGTAAGGTCAGTGTTTTAAAAGGGGTAACAGAAATTTGGAATTTGAGAATGCTGTGAAAGAGAAAGACCAGTATAAAATTATTATTATTATTATCTATTCTTCTTTTTGAGAACTGGCCTTTAAGGTATGATAATGTTGATGCTGAATTCTGGTGGAAGCCAGGTCCCTCAATCAGAGCTGCATTGATTGATACCATGTTGAGTCCTCTATCCATGGCCAGCGCCCATGCCGTCTTCTCTGATAATGTCTTCGCCAAGGCATACCACAGCTGCAGAATGCACATATCGTCAGACTAAATCAACATAACTTAATTCATAAAATTCTACTTGAATCTCTATGCAAAAAAATCAACCTTTGATATAATAAACCAGAGCAAAAATAAGTCTGGCATTTAAGCTTTGTCTGAATCAATTAACCCTCTATTTCTCATTCTTATCTGGATTGTCAACAGGCCTGTCATGCAGCTTCATTGTCCAACCTTTGAACAAACAACGTTACTAACACTCAACAAAGAAAGCTTAGCCAACTGAATTTGCAAACAAAACAACCAACCAAGTTGTAATGTTAGATTTAAATTTTTTATGATTTATAATGTAGATAAATGTTTTTAGGATTAAGTACATTATTAGGATTTGGTTCAAGTTTCGATCCATCTAATATGGTTTATTCTTAGAACAAGGTGAAGAAAGGTTCATTCTCAAAACAAAGTGAAAAAGAAATCAATCTCATTAAATAAATAGTAAGAATAAACCATTGTCCAATAATAACTATTCAAACTACCCATAATTATATGCATTTGCATTGTGTACCTATCCAATCCAATATACATATGTAGTGTGTATATATGACTATATATAAATCTACTACCTGTATATATATCCACATCCATATCTTTTTTCAAAAAATAAATAAATAAATTATATTGAGTACCAACACATTTATCTTCACCCTTATCTTTAAATTGCTTTCTAATACATCCCTTTGATTACTGAAATAAAACAACGTCTCCAGTATCCAAGTCCATATCTGCAATGTGTATATATCTAGTACCAACACATTTATCTTCACCTTCACCCTTATCTTTAAATTGCTTTCTAATACATCCCTTTGATTACTGAAATAAAACAACGTCTCCAGTATCCAAGTCCATATCTGCAATGTGTATATATCTAATTTCGTATGTGCAAAGTGCATGTATCGAACTTCGAAGCACCTTGATTCAACGTAGAAAGTCAGTATGGGAAATGTGTTTATATCCAGTTCATATGAGACGCGCAGTGTGTTTATATCTAGTTCATATTTGGCGTGTGTATGTTTCCGAACCCTAGATTAAATGTTCAGCGTGTGCATGCATTCGAGCCTTTCACTTCAATGGAGTGTGCTTTTCAAGGTGGTGACTGACCTTTTCCGTCTCAACCGCAATGCGTAGATTGTTCATTGTTCACATAACTACATGGTATATGCAAAATAAGGATGTCTCCATGGGATGTTTATGGTATATTCACCTCATTGATCTGTGTAGATTGTTCATTGTTCACATAACTGCATTGGTCTGTGTAGATTGTTCATTGTTCACATAACTGCATGGTTCACATAACGACAACCCATCTCATTATTATACTTATTTTATTGGGAATCAATTACATGAGTTCATTGAAGTGATTAATTTCAAAATGGGAAATGAGACTAATTATTCCATTGTCTTAGTTATTTCATAGAAAATTGGAAATAAGAATAATTATTTACTAGTAAGTTATGCACCGAACTTAGTTGTGGATACTGGTTTACTATACTGTTTATATTAGCTTATTTACTATACTGTTTATATTAGCTCATACTTGACTATGAAGCCTGTTTATCTTGATGCTACATGATGGCATACTTAGTAAAATGTAACATGTAATTTTTCTACTTAATGAAAGATTACGAATTTTTCCTTTGTGAAAAAAAGAGAATAATTATTTCATTGTCTTAGTTATTTTATTGAAAATTAATTATTCATTTCATTGAAAATAAATTACTTGAACTATCCTAACCTCACTTGAAAGTATGAGACTAACCACCCACACTCAAAGCAATGATAAAGGCTATAAAACATAGATTTTGATATAACTAACAGTAAAGCCTAGATTTTGGTGTGAAGGAAATCTAAAGCCTAAATTTTGTCTCACCATGATATCAAAACCTTAGTTTAGTTTAAATTCTCTAATAATTGTGACATTAGCCTTATTGAAATTAATTATAAAATCGAAAAGTAATAGTCACACTAACTATATTGAAATTAATTATAAAATCAATTTTGCCACAACATGATATCAAAACCTTAGTTGAGTTTAAATTCTCCAACTATAATTGTGGCACTAACTTTATCGAAATTAATTATAGAATTGAAAAGTAATTGTCACACTAACCATATTGAAATTAATTATAAACTCAAATTTACGTCAACGTGATATCAAAACCTTAGTTCAGTTTAATTTTTCCAACAATAATTGTGGCACTAACCTTATCGGAATTAATAATATAATCGAAAAGTAATTCTCACACTAACATTATTGAAATTAATTATAAAATCAAGTAATAATTGTCACACAAAACCTGATTCAAATCATAACCTCATTAAAATTAATAATAATGGTCACACTAACCTTATTTGGATCATTTACATAACCTTGACCGAATTTCGATTCCCCAATTACCTTAGAGTAACTATCACTTATCACACTAAATTACTAATCAATTATTAGAGAAAACCACAACATAAAAGAACTATATAATGTTAATAGTTATATCTATGAGATAGTAATGTTAGTAATTAAGATTAATTTGATTTATTTGTTTTGTGTTTTTTTAGGATTACATTTTTATTGAGTTGAGACTTTTACTTTTATTTACAATCTAGTATGAAGAGCATGTGTAAGTTTGTCATGTCCTCAAAAAATAATAACCAATATAGATCTATCTTAAGTACGGATCTAACATGAGCCTAGAGAGATCAAATTTCTTCACCCACAAATTTTTTTGGAGTGTAAAAATATTATTTTTGAATGGTACATATAGTAAGACCAAATATAATTTTTAACCATAAACATTTTTTTCTTCTATATATGAATATATATGAATTTGATATCGACATAAATTAGTTAACATAGATATTCAAATAGTTTATTTAAATCTTTTGTTAAAATATTTTTGAAAACTATTTAATTAAAAGCTACATCATTTTTCTATTTAGAAGATAATTTTTAATTTTTATTTTAAAGGGGCACGACCTAAAAACTTAGACATTCCCTCATATTGGGCTATAGAATGAACCTCTAGGCTCAAAAAAAATAATTTTGGTTAATTTTGATTAAAAAAAAAAACAAAAATTAAATAACTATATAAATAAACAATTAAAAATAGGTTAACACAACAATTAACAAAGTGATTAATATTTCACTTTCATTCTACTTGGTTTTTTGATATTTCACTTTCACATTCACTCTTCAAGTAAAATAAAATATTTCCATATTTATGTTAAATAACATAATTTTATATAATTTTACCGAAATAAAATAGTTAATTTTTTTTTCTCTCTTATAACATCTTAACATAAAATATTAATATTCAAGTATATTAATATAATATAATATAAATATTTAGTATTAGTATCTTATATTAAATTCAAATTTTAATATAAATTATTAATAATGATAAAATACTCAAAAATACAATTTAAACAATGAAAAATTACTATTATAGATTTATTCTAAAAGCATATTTATCTAGCATTAAAAAAGATTAAATCTCTTAAATCTCTTGACCTGTAATTTTTTTTTCAAGTTAGAAATTTGATCTCTCAACTCTAATAAATCAATAATTAAAATGAATCTTTTAAAAAAGTCTCTACCTAAATTTTTAAGTGAAAAAGCTACCTGAAAGTGTTTTGACTCTAGTCTGGAGCTACATGTTTGCAGCGTTAAATTGCTTGTTTGTGATTTTTGATGGTCTCTCAATCAATCAATCAATCTAGTACTGTTTCCATCAGAAATATGCAGTTTGCTGGTCTGAGTTCAAGGTTTACTAGTACTGGTTCCATCAGAAATATGCAGCTTGTTTGTGAGTTAAAGGTTTACTTCTTGGTTTTAGATGAAATTTCAAATGGCCTCTTCACATACCTTTTCTTTCCTCAAGCGTTATTTGTTACGTATAGTATTTCCAAACGGTTTACTTCTTGGTTTTAGATAAAATTTCAAATGGCCTCTTCACATACCTTTTCTTTCCTTGAGCGTTATTTGTTACGTATAGTATTTCTTTTTGGAGGAAACTTGACTTGTTCCTTTCGTAAGGGAGTTGACTTGTTTCTTACTTCAGGGTTTCCAACTAGATGAAAGGTTGACTTGTTCACATTCGAATCACAAAGTTGGAAATTCAGGCAATTTTTTTTAGGGAACACGCATGTAATCACTCACACCTATTTCTGGTTTGGTACACATGGAGCAACTGAACTTCGAGTCAAAATGGATTATATATATAAATATAACTTGTCTCGACCTGTCATCCATAAATTTCTGCCTTTATGCTCGTCATCCTATGTTGTTCCTGGTAATTAGATCAAATTTCTAAATGCTCTAATGGTTTAATCAAGTATACCTTAGTATTCCTGCAATAATTTTCATCGCTCCAAGATCTTTCATCCAGAACATTATCATCAGCGCCGCTAATTCGGTCCCCTCTCCATATCATTGCACAGACAGAGGAACTAAACACAACTTTCTCTATGGTTTCTGTCTGGGCGCAGGCCTCCAGCACATTATGAGCTCCTCTAACTTCAATTTCGACCATTCGCTCCTGTGGTATATTAATTCTTCTTCAGTCATACACAACCAAAAAAAATGGCAGACCTGCCAACAGTCCATAGAAATCCAAAGGATTTTTATATATATCCATTAAAAACACAATTTAAGATAACAAAATATCTTACATCATAGGCAGATCCATTCTGAGTCGATTGATCAAATGCACAAAAAAGACCCGAACAACCTTTGAGAGCTTCTGCAATACTATGATAGTCCAACACATCAGCTGCAAATATTCTCAGTCCCTCGTTAGTCGTTTTCATTTCAATAAGCCTTCTTCCTCCCTCCGATTCTTCTGCATCAAGGACATTCAAGTTTCTTCTACGTCAAGAATATGAACATTATTATATTATAGTTACCAAATTTGAATTCAAATTTAGATTGAATTTCATAAGCTAAAAGTTTTAATAAAAAAATTGTAAATCTAAATTTTTTTTAACCCCATATATCTTAAAAACTGTTGTTTTTTGAAAACAATATCTTTAACTTACTATTTTCTAAATTTCTTTTGAATTAAAAACCACACTTATCACTTTTTTTCAAAACTTATATTATTTTTTAAATTTAAATTAAAATACTCTAAAAACTGTTGTCTTTGTGAAAACAATACCTTTTACTTACTATTTTCTAAATTTATTTTGAATTCAAAATTACACTTATGACTTTTTTTCAAAATTTATTTTACTTTTCAAACTTAAATTTAAAATACTCTCTTAATTTAAAAACTTATATATCTAAAATTCTTCATAATATTCCATTATGATTTTCCATTTTCTTTTGTATTTTCTTACTTTCTTTTTCTCAATTTCTAAGTTTTTTATGTCTTTGAAAGCAAAAATGAAATTAGAAAATGGTAAATTTTCTAATTTCCCTGTAATTTTCCATTTTCTTTTGTATTTTTTACCTTTTTTGTGTAAATATTGCCATTAATGTCATCTGTTATTGAATAAATAATCTACCTATATAATAAACTGTTAAGATTTTAAGTAATATTTTATTATTTTTAAGTATGAAGGGTTTCCGCAGTGCATTATATTAGATATCATTTTTGGGATTCAACTGCGTTAATTTAGTCATTCATCTATGACCATTTCCATGAGAGATAGTCATAACTGACTAATTTCAAAAATAGTCAGTTACAACTACCTCTCACGGAAATGGTCATAGATGAACGACTAAATTAACCCAGTTGAATCCCAAAAATGATATCTAATATTTTATTAATTAAACATTGATCTAATAACCAAATCAAATTTTAACTAATTTTTTGGCCCGATTTTAACTAGCTTGATAACTATGCATTATATACAAAATCAATTGAAAGTTATCCTATTTCACAGACGGTATTCAATCTTTACCATCAATATTATATTATCGGTGAGGTTAAATACCATTTCTGATCAGAAAAAAGACAATTTGTAAAACATACGACAAAGGCAACAACTACTCTGAAATGAAATGAAATGATTTTAATGTCTTTGAGGTTAAAGATAATCTATAAAATAGATTGATTATTATATTTTATCTTTTTTCTTTTTTAATAAAGTCTCATAATAAACACTCAAAGGCTTCTCATTGAAACTCCTAAACCTCTTAATAAAATTAAAAGCTAAACTCTTAAACACTTTCTCTCTCTGTATATGACATCACTCAAAACTGTATAAGAAAGAGAAAGTATTTTTAACGTCTGGAGAGCTAAAATTAACCTATGTATATATAGATTATTGAGTCATGGAAAAAAGGCAGGGTCTAAGTCACCTCTGCGTTGAAAGGTGGCCGCATGTACATCGTAACCCCTGAGGAGAAGGCCTTTTACGATCCAGAGGCCGACATAGGTCGAAGCATCCACAACACACAGAGTCTTGGATTTTGTCGACAAAACAGCCATAGTGAAGGAATTCAATTTACAGAGCCGAGTCAATGATCCAAATTATCAGGGTTGATTATATCCTTGCCTGCTTGCCTGCCTGGTGAGTATTTTAGATTGAAATTAATAGGGTCGTGTCTTCTGGGTTGCATGCAACGAACGCCATGTTATCGTGCAGCATGGACAATGCGTGTTGGGTTTGAAGGAGTAAGGTATTTTGTGAGGGGTGTCGAGAGCGGATTGGTTTTAATGGTAGTAGTTGGGGATTTGGTGCCCTAATTTAGTCACCTCGCGTTTGGATTCTGGATTTTCTATATCGTTAAGAAAATGCATTCCAATAATATCCACGTGGAAATCAGAATCTTTCCTTCTTGACCACGTGTTTGATTTGATTTGTTTATTACTTTGACATATCTCAACAATGCTTCGAGAGAAAAAGGACCTGGATGAGCTCTGGTAGGCTTCTCGATTCTTTAGCATTTTTAATATTTTTGAGTGTAAGAATTCAAATAGTACGTGTTGCAACCACTGCAAGTTATTTGGTACGATGATGTATTAAATAAGTAATTGACTTGGAGTTTGATAACTTGAATAAAGAAGGTTTAGAGGTCAGAATTTGAATATGGGTTAATTTTTTATATTTTTCCTCGAAAAAATTATTGACCTTTATCTAATAGTAATTTTAATGGTGAATTTATATTAAAATTGGGTAAAAATTTGAATAGAAGGTTATTACAAGAAAATATTTTGAACTGTATTGCAAAATTGACCCATCTATAAAAGTGAAAGTACTATGATATATAAAAGTGGTAGTAGTATGATATTTAGTGGTAAAAATATGTTAATTTTTTTTTTTTTAAATTTTACATGATTTTGTATACATTCTAAAGTATTTAGTGGTAAAAACATGTTAAAAAATTCTTAAAATTTTACACGATTTTATAGACATTCTAAAGTAAAATAGAATGGAGTCATAATTTTTTTGGATTTAATTTCTATCTTGCTCTCTAATTGGATCATTCAAATTTGGAAGGTTTGTTAATGATTGACTTATAATTTGTAAGATGAAGTAGAACTAGAGGGTCATTTTCACTTCCTCAAGCTCTTGATGCAGACTCGCGATCTTATTCTTGGTCTTTTAGATGAATGTTTTATGATCAATGATCATCTCCATTGTTGAAGTGACACTGGAGATTAATTGATTAGACTTTAATTGCATTTTATTGACATCTGATTGCACTTATTGCAATTGCTCCTTTAACTACCCCTAGATTGATTCACTCTGCACTCCGACAAGGTCTTATAGTCTTCAAAACATATTGTATACCAGAATACATTAATAAAAATCCCAATAGGTCCCATTTCCTACAACTAGTGCCCAAGACAAACCACAAGTGCTTGAATTGACCCAAGAGAATTTTTTTTCGTTGCCCAAACAATCCAATACAATTGCAACAGTGTCTTTCAAGTTGCAAGAAACATTGATTATCAAGCTAAAATGACAAAAAATCGTATTCAAGGCTCGATTTCCAACAACTATTGCGATGATCAACCTAATGTTCCTCATTTGACTAGAGAAATCTTTAAAACAATGTCTAAACAACCCAACACAAAGAAAATTCTCAATTTTAAAGACTCCCAACACCAAATTTAATAACAGATCCAATAGGTCCCATTTCCTAAAAATAGTGCCCAAGACAAACAACAAGTGCTTGAATTGACCCAAGAGAGCTTTTTTTTCGTTGCCCAAACAATCCAACACAATTGCAACAAGGTCCTTCAAGCTGCAAGAAACACTGATTATCAAGATAAAATGACAACCATTCATATTCAAGGCTCCATTTCCAACAACTATTGTGATGATCAACCTCAAGTTTGTGATTTGACTAGAGAAAGATTTAAATCACTCTCTAACCAACCAAACACAAAGAGACTTCTCAATTTTATAGACTCCCAACACCAGATTTAAAGTTTGTGTGCCATTGACCTTATCATTTTGTTGAAATGAAACTCGAAGTGCCTTAGATAATTTCACACTGTTTACACAGGGGAAGGGGATTGTTCACCATTTCTAATGATTCCAATTTCTTCACTAAAACTCCTCCAACATTCGAATTGATTATGTTGATGCAACACATAACCACCATTTCTAGAATTATATTCCTAATTTGGGAAATTTCCAAAACAAAAACTAATTGATTCGACATTTGGGCCATCAAAAGTACCCATGAATTCTTGTCATATGATCTTAGAGCACTTGATAATCCACAAAAAATTGATCTCGGGTAAATGAGATGAACAAATCTACCTTAGTCCCACGATCCATAGACCCTGGGACACTTCATATCATGCATTGCCATGAACTACCTATTCCACCTTCCCTTACTCTTCACACAGAGCGAATGTCAAGGAGACTCTATTTCCTCCGAGACACCAATTCAGTGAAACTTGCATGCTTCAATTCACATGAACATGCCGCCTATAGCCTACTAAATTGGGGCCCATAGATACTTAATAAGGAAAATCAATTCATTAAGGTATATGTAAGGATACCTCATGACCATTAATCCATGATGTTAGCATGGTCAAATTTGTTCCCCTATATGCCATTTGGCTAATTACTAGATTGTTCTTATGAAGCACATGGAATAAGGAAGATCACTGAAATTATGAAAGAAGATTTCTAATTGGCTTGAGAATATTATGCAATTTGTCTTTTCTTGGGGAGTTTCCTACAACTAGGTGATGAATTAAGTCTTCTAGAGTTTCAGTAATTATCAAGTTGTTGATTCTTGAAATCATGGGTAAAATCTTGAGCTAGACCTTGAAATAGTGCATAAGCTTATATAATGTTATTTGATCCATTTTCCAAACACCATGCATATGATATCTTCATTTTTTGATTTATAGTAATAGATTTATTATGATTGTCATTTAAATTTTCTATGTTTTGTTTTTGACATATTTTTTGTTTGTTAATTTTATCCAAAATCTGACTAGATTTTTGTTGGAAGAAGATTGAGTTATGAAATCTAATTACTTTAAGTGTTCCAAGGATTTTTTTTTTGGCATTGAATTTATTTATGTATTCAAAAAAAAATTTTAAACAAAAAAGAATCACGATTTCACCAATAATTGTATCATGGGATTTTGACAAAAAAAAAAAATCCAAAACATAGAAGTTTAGACTAAGTTTTTATTATGAGTTGGTTTTCCCGATATAGAGTTTATAATAGTGGTGTTTTATTGCAATGAGTTTTGTTGTTGCTGGCTGTTAATTATTGATCAGGAGATCATGTGTTTTTCTCAAAATTGAAAGTGTTCGAAACTGTACCGAACCTGAGCGACCAGATAGGTCTCCTCGTTGCTATTCTGGCATCATGAACGTTTCGAAAAACCGATGTCGTATGAGGAAGATATCACATTTTGTTCGTTTTCCTAAACAACTAAAATTTTTGTGACAGAAGTGACTGGGATGCCCAGTCGACATACAGGTAGAGTCAGCAGGTGGCATATACTAGGAATATTCCCTTTTCTTAAACCCAATCATATTTTGACACGTGGCTGTTTCTGGACCGTTGGATGGAGATGTACGTTTTTTATTATGCAATGTTGGATGGGTTACACGTGGCAAGCTCGGAGGCTGCCATGTGTCCACAGGAGGTTAGGGTAAAATTTTAGTGGAGTCAAGAGGGTTCAACCCTGCGACCTTCGGCGCATGCACAAGGGTCTTCACCATCCGGGCTACCATGTAGTTCTTACCCGTATAGTTTGCCGCATAAATTTATGTTGTATTGGTTTAAAATTTGGTGGGGGGGGCGCACACCAGCGGTCCCAACCTACTGGCAGCCCCATTGAATATGGTCACATCTAATGTTGAAAAAACTGCGACATCAAACAGTTTAACCGGTGGTTGGAACAAACCATTACTCCAGCGGTTACGAAGATGTGGTCACAAGTGAATCCGTTACATAAAACTTGAATGCGAACAGTTTCATAACCCTTAACCTCCGACGGAAAACTATAAGTGTCACATATGCAGTTTGCATGGTAATGAATGCCACGATTTTCAGAACCTTGATGACTCTAGGTTCCACTCCATTGTTATGCGTATTTTTAAAACCATAATTGCGGGGTTTAAGGTGGGGGGTCGGCTTGTGACCACCTCGCCCTAACCACTAGACTTCAATACAAACGGTTTATTCTGGCGGAGGCTTTAGTGTCGGCTAAAAATTTGGGATTGTTGCCAAATTAACTGCAGTTAAATGCAGTTCTCCACAATTAGTGGAGGTTTTCTAGCTGAGATTGGGAAAAAGCTTTGGAGGGTCAATTTTCGACCGTTTTGGGTGAAACAAGAGTCTGCCTAGACTAATTTGAGAATTTTGGAGCCACTGGTGCAGATAAAACAACCATTAGAGGCTTGTAAACACATGCATTTGCAATTTTTAGCATAATTACAAATAGGGACATGCCATTGGGAGTTGGACCAGCAGATGTAGTCCAGAAGGGGTGAACTGCTTCATCATGCCTACTGTGTAAAATTTATGTGTGATGTTATTTCTCTGTTATACACTGTTGTACAGTGTTATTTAGGCTTATTTTCATGCTTAAAGCTCACAAATTTATCTATGTTTCATGGTAAAAATACTCATTCCTTAAGCAAACAAATGGAGACAAATTTTACATGTTTTTAATACTGAAAGGACACTTAGCACAACAAAATAATACACTCCTTTCGGATCAGGTTGGTATTAGAGCTAGATTTTAATTTATGGTGTTTTTGTGTGCAAAGTTTTTTTTAACTGTTTGCAAGGGTTTTCATGCTTACTAGGCTCAAGCTTAAGATAGGAGAAGGCAAATTGGTGGAAGCAAGAGGTTCTAAAAGTGAGCCACAACAGAGGAGGGAAATATTTCCACATTCTCCACCACCTAGTTCACCTCCAAAAGAAGCAGAAGTAGCATTAAGCATGTCTCTAGGAGAAGAAGAAATCCATGAAGAGGTGGATCCCAAAGAAGAAGAAAGGGTGTTCAAGAAAGCATTCCTTGACTTGATTGAAATGGTGAGAGTCCTTTATCAAGAAAGCAATGAGAGACTAGAAGGAGAAGGATCCAAAATTCACAAGGAAGGTCAGGGATCATCAGGAGGTAAAAAATATGAAGATAAATAAAAGAAGGGAAATGGAGGAAATGGAGACAGTGGAAAGTCACCATCATCACCCTCATCTTCATCCTCATCATCATCTACTTCATCTTCAGTAAATCAACCATACAAGTCAAAGAACACTGGTAAAATTCCTTTTCTAAAACTTGATGTTAAGTTTGAATTGCCAATGTTTACTGGTGAAGTCAATGCATAAAAGCTTGATAATTGGATTAGGTAATTGGAGGTCTATTTGAGAATTTAGAACCTTCCTGATGATGATACCAAAATCCAACTAGCTTCATTGAGAATGGAAGGTGCCACACTTGTTTGGTGGGAAGCCAAGACAAAGGAGGAGATCAAAAAGCATGGTAAGATTATCCTATCATGGAATGGTTCATTACTGCAATAAAACAACAATTTTATCCATTAGCTCACATGCAGAAAGACATAATGAACTGGCAAAATTTTATACAATTGAAAGGATAGCATGTGCAAGAATACACACAAGAATTTAGGAGAAGAGCTCTCTTATTAGGGGTAGATTTGCAGAGCCAAGATACTTTTCTCAAGTACATAGGAGGCTTACATATCTACCTAAAACATACTATTCTCATGTTTAAGCCTACAAGCTTAGATGAAGTTTGTGTTCAGGCCACACATCTAGAAGCTAGAGGGAAAAACATTACTGATGAGGGTAGGAAGAAACCTTTTAAGGAGGAAAACAAAGAGAAGACCTCAAAAGGTAAGGGAAAAAATAATGCATCTGTCAAGAAAGAGGGAGAGAAAGTGGTTTGTAAAAATTGTGCAAGAGAAGGCCATGAAGAGAAACTTTGTTGGAAATTACATCCTGAAAAGAGACCCAAATATAACAATAACAAAGGGAAGCATAAAATTGCAACTACAACTCAACATGACTTAGGATAGGATTCAGGTGATGAATCTAAAATTACAGCCATGGGATTGAAGAACATGAAGGGGAAAGAAATTGAAACAAAACCCATTACTAGTACATCAAACTGTCACATAAAAGCTCCAAATGAAGAAGAGAGAATTGAACTGTTTCATGTGAGGGTCATATCCAAACATACCAAGATTGACACATTATTTGACAGTGGGTCACAAGCAAACTTAATCTCTGAAGACTTGGTCAAGAAACTTAATATTGAGACCATTCCACATCCAAAACCATATCCACTTGGGTGGATTTGTAAGGATGCAAATTTACAAGTTTCAAAGAAGTGCATATTGCGCTTTGCAATAATTGCACATTTTGTTGACATAGTTGAATTAGATGTGGTTCCGCTTGATATTACAGGTATTGTGTTGGGTAGTCCTTACTTGTTTGACAGGAAAGCGATCTTCCATCGCCATGAGAACAAATAACATTTATTAAAATATGGCAAGGAGTTCATTGTTAGAGCACATCACAAGAAGACACATATTGCAATGGTAAATGCTGGACATGTAAAAAGGCTGGTGAATTCAAGTAAGAATTTTTTTCTTCTAATGATTAAGACTAAAGTTGATGTTAATCATGAATCATTTGAGGATTGCGATCCTAAGTTGAAGTCAGAATTATATGATGTAGTTGATGCACATCATGAGATGTTTCAAGAGCTAACATGATTGCCTCCAAAAAGGGAGATTCAACATGAGATTCAGTTGCAACAAGATTGTCCTCTTCCAAACATAAGCATGTTTCACATGTCGATAATGGAGAATGTTGAAATAAAGAGGCAAATCAAGGACATGTTGGATAAGGGACTCATAAGTCCAAGCACTTCACCATGCGGTTCACCCATAGTCTTGATTCTGAAGAAAGATGGGACTTGGCGCATGTGTGTAGACTTAAGAGCTTTGAACAAGATAAATGTAAAGAATCGATACCCACTCCCAAGGATAGATGATTTTCTAGATCAGCTGAAAGATGCAAAGTTTTTCACTAATTTATATTTACGAAGTGGATATCATCAAGTAAGAATTGCAGAAAGTGATATATGGAAGACTGCATTCAAAACCAAACAAGGAATCTTTGAGTGGTTGGTTACGCCGTTTGGTTTGTGTAATGCATCAACGAATTTCATGCATGTTATGGATAATGTTTTGCGTCCATTTCTTGATGACTTTGTGATTGTTTATTTAGATGATATATTTATTTTCAGCAAAACAAGAGAAGAACTGTCTTGCATGTGAAAAGGGTGCTTGATGTTTTGAAGAAAGATAAATTATTTCTTAAGATGTCTAAGTGTGAATTTGGAAAGATTTCTCTAGTTTATTTGGGACACATTGTAGGAGGAGGTGAGTTGAGAATTGATCCTTATAAAGTGGAAGCCATTGTGAATTGGCCCACTCCAAAAACAGTAATCGAGGTAAGAAGTTTCTTAGGCGCAACTTAGTATTGGAGAAATTTTATTGCTAAATTTTCTGCCATAGCAGCTCCTATGCATGCAGTGACAAGTGTAAAGAAAGGATTCCAATGGGGAGGAAAACAACAACAAGCTTTTGAAGCTTTAAAAGACAAGATCAGTTCAGCTCCGGTCCTTACATTACTGAATTTGAGACAACCATTCGAGATACAAACAGATGCTAGTGATTATGCCATGGGCACAGTACTTTTTCAGCATGGTAAGCCTATCGCTTTTCATTCTGAAACATTCAATGGAACTGTAACTAATTATCCTACATATGACAAAGAGATGTATGTGTTGGTACAAAGCGTCAAGAAGTGGAAACACTACTTGATGTGTAAAGAGACGATTATACATACAGATCACCAACCATTACAATACTTGTAGTTGCAAACAAAATTGCAGCAATCACAACATTTCAGATGGATGGGATTTCTTCAACAATTTCAATTGGTTATAAGGTACAAGAAAGGTATTTTCAATAAAGTTGTTGATATGATTTCAAGGCCAATTATAAGTGCTTCTACTTTACTTAAAAATGATTCTATTGTACATGAGAGTTACATAGAACAATATGCATCTGATGCTAATTTTGAAGATGTGTATGCTAGTTTGAGTGAAGGGAATCAAGTTGAGGAAAATGATTATCACATGCATAACAATTTTCTGTTTCATTTGGGCAAGCTGTGTATACCACAAGGAGAGAGACTTAGTGTCATGAGAGAGGCTCATTCGTCTCTTATTTCTAGACACTTTGGGGTAAGAAAAACAGTGGCACATCTACAGAGGTATTGCTATTGACCTCGCATGATAGATAGTGTGTCACATTTTATAAGAGGCTATTCTATGTGTGCAATAAGAAAGCCTAACAATAGGAAGCTTGGGTTGTACACGCCACTACCGGTACCATCAAGGGCATGAAAGAGTGTCTCCATGGACTTTGTTGGAGGTAAATCTATGTCAAGAAAACAACATGATTATCTTTATGCAGTTGTGGATAGATTCAGTAAAATGTGTATACTTATGCCATGTAAGAAAAACCATTACAGCTAAACAAACAGCTAAACTTTATTTTCAACATGTATGGGTTCATTATGGATTGCCAACTTCTATTGTTAGTGACAGGGATTCCAGGTTCATTGAGAATTTTTGCTACAATCTTTGGAAGATGATGGACACAAAGTTGAAAAAGAGTACTGCTTTTCATCCACAAACTGATGGCCAAAACGAGGTGGTGAATAGGACCGTTGTGCATCTATTGAGAGGATATTGCAACAAACATCCCAAGATGTGGGATGAATAACTGCATTACATTCAGCACGCTTACAACCAGGCCAAGCACTCTTCTACAAATACTTCACCTTTTGAAGCCTACTTTGGGTATTTGCCGAAATCACCATTAGACTTCATCTTAGAGAAGGATGTTACAATTGATGAGCATAGTGATATTGACAAAGCTCGAAATTTCATTGAGAAAATTTAAATTATTCATCAACAAGTTCAAGAATAGCTTGAGAAGAGTCAAAGAAAATACAAGGAGAGGCATGACAAACATAGAGTTGATCACAAGTTTCAAGAAGGATATGAGGTATGGTTGCACATAAGCAAAGAAAGGATGCAAGGAGAAGGTAAAAAGCTCAAGCCCATTCGCTATGGTCCATTCAAGATAATCAAACAAGTTGGTAATAATGCATTTCAACTTGAATTGCCTTCATATATACAAATGTATTCCGTTGTCAATGTGAAAAAATTACATTTGTATGAGCCTCCTTTGATTGATGATTAAGGGAGTGATATTCAGCTGCCATCTATAGAATATTTCTCACCAGAATTTTTGGATGAGCTCAAGAAGGATACCATCCTTGACAGAAGGACACACACTTCTAAGAGGGGAAGTGTCGACTATCTTCGAATTGGGCTCAAGGGTAGCAAACCAAGTAGGGCAAGGTGGATGGAAGTTGAAAAGGTAAGGGAGATGTACCCTCATCTTCTGAACAAGTAATTAAAGTCTTTTGGGGTCCAAAAGCTTCCTAATGGGGAGGTGTGATAAGGATATAATGTGTTTTGCTCAAAATTGAAAGTGCTCGAAACTGTACCGAACCTGAGCGACCGGATAGGTCTTGTTGTTGCAATTTCGGCGCCACGAAAGGTTCGAAAAACCGATGTCAACGAGGAAGATATCATGTTTGTTCGTTTTCCTAAACATCTAAAATTTTTGTGACAGGAGTAACTGGGATGCCTAGTCAGCAGGTGGAATATACTGGGAATATTCCATTTTCTTAAACCTAATCATATTTCGACACGTGGTTGTTTTTGGACTGTTGGATGGAGATGTACGTATTTTAGTATGCACCATTGGATGGGTGACACGTGGCAAGCCTGAAGGCTGCCACGTGTCCCCAGGAGGTTAGTGTAAAATTTTGGTGGAGTCAGGGGGGTGGGACCGCCAGCGGTCCCAACCCACTGGTGACCCCATTGAAGATGGTCACATGTAATGTTGAAAAAATCACGACATCAAATAGTTTAACCATCGGTTGCAACAAGCCATTACTCCTGCAGTTACAAAGATGTGGTCACAAGTGAACCCATTACATAAAACTTGAATGCGAACAGTTTCATAACCCTTAACCTCTGGCAGAAAACTATAACGGTCACATACGCAGTTTGCATGGTAATGAATGCCACGGTTTTCGGAACCTTAATGACTCCGTGTTCCACTCCATTGTTATGCATATTTTTAAAACCATAACCGTGGGGTTTAAGGTGGGGGGTCGGCTTGTGACCACCTCGCCCTAACCACTAGAATTCAATACAAATGGTTTATTCTGGCAGAGGCTTTAGCGCGGGCTAGTAATTCGGGATTGTTGCCAAATTAACTGCAGTTCTCCACAATTAGTGGAGGTTTTCTAGCTGAGATTTGGAAAAAGCTTTGGAAGGTCAATTTTCGACCATTTTGGGTGAAACAAGAGTATACCTAGACTAATTTGAGCATTCTGGAGCCACTGGAGTAGAGAAAACAACCATTAGAGGCTTGTAAACACATGTATTTTCAATTTTGAGCATAATGACAAAGAGGAACATGCCATTGGGAGCTGGACCAGCAGATGTAGCCAAGGAGGGGTGAACTGCTTCATAATGCATACTGTGTAAAACTTATGTGTGATTGAGAGTGCAAGCTTCTGTGATCCATAACATTATAATTATAAATCTTCCGGGAAATCACATACGAAATTTTTAGAACCGACGCGTTTCAAACTACCAACTGTAGTTCATCATCAGGATAATGAGGACTGGCTGATCTGACATACACATTTATAACCTGAAGAGAGAAGCAACGGTCAAAACCCTACAAGTTAAAAAACGGTAAAAAATAAGAAAAATTATAAAATAATCCAAAAATATAACTACCAACATTTAAAAAATTAAAAACGGTCAAAAATATAAAAAGACAAGATTACCCCTTCATATAAAATCAACCCTAAAAACTAAATTAACCCCCCATAGAAACAAGAAAAATAGGTTATTAAGTGAAAAAATATTCAAGTCAAAGTCAATTTTTTTTTTTTTTTTTTTTTTAATAAATAAATTATAAATAAATAGAATAAAATAAAATAAATAAATGAATGAATAAAATTCCAATTAGGAACAAAAAATAAAATAAAAATAAAGTAAAATAAAATTAAAAATATAAGAATAAATTATTTTATTTTAAATTTTTTTACATATGTAAATTAATAAATAAAATAAATAAATAACAAAATAATAATGAAAAGACCAAATCATAAAACTAAAGACTAAAAGAATACAATAAAAAGTAAAATAAAAACCAAAGAAATCAAGTCAAAGTCATAAACTAAAAATAAATAATTTACAATTCAATAAAATAAATTATGAAAAAAAAATAAAAATAATAATAATAATAATAATAATAATAATAATAAATAAATAAATAATTTTAATGTATTTTATTTTAATTAATAAATAAATAACAGAATAAAAAGACCAAATCATAAAAACAAAGAAAAACAAAGAAAACAAGAACCTTACAGGGAATGAAGAGATGGAATCCAACAACTGCTCACTTTCCATCCATCATCCCTGTTCAACGTGCGGGACCTCTTCTCAATCTCAATCGCCTCCCTAAATTTCCGGTGATGGAAATGGTCAACTCTAGCAAGGATTCTAGCGTCCTCCATACAAATGTGATGCTTCGTCTTTTCTGCATGCTCCGCTAATGTAGAGGACTTGGTTCTACCATGCCTAATATCCGCAGCATGTTCCTGGAACCTCTTATTAATCGACCGACTAGTTTCACCAATGTAGGGAGTCCCGCAAGAGCAAGGAATCAAATAAACACCTTTCACGCTTTTAGGGTCTAACTGATCTTTAACCGATTTAAGGGAGCCCCGAATGGTGTTTAAAGGTTTAAAAGAAGAAGAGATCTTATGCTTCCTTAAAATCCGAGCAATCTTGTTAGTAGTACCTTGAATAAAAGGTAAATGAACTTTACCAATAGTATCACTTCTAATCTTATTCCGCCTAGGACCATTGCTTGCATTCATGAAAGCCTTCAAACCCTGACTTCTACTATAACCGTTTTCTCCAAAAACATTAAGGCTTTCATGAATGCAAGCAATGGTCCTAGGCGGAATAAGATTAGCAGTGATACTATTGGTAAAGTTCATTTACCTTTTATTCAAGGTACTACTGACAAGATTGCTCGTATTTTAAGGAAGCATAAGATCTCTTCTTCTTTTAAACCTTTAAACACCATTCGGGGCTCCCTTAAATCGGTTAAAGATCAGTTAGACCCTAAAAGCGTGAAAGGTGTTTATTTGATTCCTTGCTCTTGGGGGACTCTCTACATTGGTGAAACTGGTCGGTCGATTAATAAGAGGTTCCAGGAACATGCTGCAGATATTAGGCATGGTAAAACCAAGTCCTCTGCGTTAGCGGAGCATGCAGAAAAGACGAAGCATCACATTTGTATGGAGGACGCTAGAATCTTTGCTAGAGTTGACCATTTCCATCAGTGGAAATTTAGAGAGGCGATTGAGATTGAGAAGAGGTCCCGCACGTTGAACAGGGATGATGGATGGAAAGTGAGCAGTTGTTGGATTCCATCTCTTCATTCCCTGTAAGGTTCTTGTTTTCTTTGTTTTTATGATTTGGTCTTTTTATTCTGTTATTTATTTATTCATTAAAATAAAATACATTAAAATTATTTATTTATTTATTTATTATTATTATTATTATTTTTAAATTTATTTATTTATTTTTAATTTTTTTTTTCATAATTTTTTTTATTGATTTGTAAATTATTTATTTTTAGTTTATGACTTTGACTTGATTTCTTTGGTTTTTATTTTACTTTTTATTGTATTCTTTTAGTCTTTAGTTTTATGATTTGGTCTTTTCATTATGATTTTGTTATTTTATTTATTGATTTATATATGTAATTTTTTTTAAAATAGAATAATTTATTCTTATATTTTAAATTTATTTTACTTTATTTTACTTTTATTTTTTTGTTCCTAATTGGAATTTTATTCATTCATTTATTTATTTTATTTTATTCTGTTTATTTATAATTTATTTAAATTTTTTTTTTTTTGACTTTGACTTGAATATTTTTTCACTTAATAATCTGTTTTTCTTGAATATTTTTTCACTTAATAACCTGTTTTTCTTGTTTCTATGGGGGGTTAATTTAGTTTTTAGGGTTGATTTTGTATGAAGGGGTAATCTTGTCTTTTTATATTTTTGACAGTTTTTAATTTTTTAAATGTTGGTAGTTATATTTTTGGATTATTTTATAATTTTTCTTATTTTTTACCGTTTTTTAACTTGTAGGGTTTTGACCATTGCTTCTCTCTTCAGGTTATAAATGTGTATGTCAGATCAGCCAGTCCTCATTACCCTGATGATGAACTACAGTTGGTAGTTCGAAACGTCGGTTCTAAAAATTTCGTATGTGATTTACCGGAAGATTTATACTTATGTGTGATGTTATTTATCTGCTATACATTACTGTACAATGTTATTTAAGCTTATTTTGATGCTTAAAACTCACAAATTCATCTATGTTTCATGGTTAAAATTCTCATTCCTTAAACAAACAAATGGAGACAAATTGTACATGTTTTTAATACTGAAATGACACTTAGCACAACAAACTAATACACTCCTTTCAGATCAACTATTGTCTTACATTTTTGTTTCTAACAAATGGTAGATGTGTTTTTGTTGTTGTTGGCTATTAATTATTGCGTATCATATTTTTATTTCAAATAAATGGTAGAGCAAGGTTATCCCAGACTCTATGAGGATTTAGATGAAGTGCGCTGTGGCATGGCTATCTAAGTATAGAACTATAATTTCAACAAAAGAAATCCCACGACTCATTATAACAAGAATTTACCATGCGCATGAAAGACAAAAAGCTTTAGTATGTAGAGAGTAGTAGCAGATCCATAACTGGAGATTAAGGTCGAGCTAGAGTTATCTTTGACTAAGGATTTTGGTGGCAGGGCAGGGCAGGGGAATGATAAGTTAAACATTGACTCGGTAAAATGATCAAAGTTGTTTGGTTAATAGTGTGAGGAGTATTGATCCCATGGATTAAGCATTTAAAAAGGCTTGAGGATATTCAAATGTAACGTGCCACGAGCTGAGAAATAGCTAAATTGGTTGAGTAAAAGAAATAATAAATCTATTGACTGGTTTCTTTGTTGTTTGAGTTTTCAAGCATAAAATCACTTGAAAATAATTGTTGTGCATATTGCTATTACTATACTAGCCTAGGTCCATCATAACTTTGGATCTACCAAGTGCTGAGAGGGATCAAATCTCTCTCTTGAGGTGCAAACTTCTTTTAGAGTGAAAATAAGGAGATCCAAAAGAGATGGATCTAAGATGATTTAATCGTTAGCCTTTAAATAGGTCACAATGAGAATAACACCATGAAAAAAAACCATGGGTTGGAAAATTCTATGATTTCTATTTTATTTTAGATTTATTTTTAATTTAATTTATTTTTGTTTTATTTTATTTTCATAGTCAAAATATTAAACATTACAACATCTCCACATAGTCTAGAGCACCTCTCAACACAATTATTATTAATTATTAATATTTATTTTAAGTGATTGGAGACTTCCACAATTACGTCCAATATTTCGGATGGTTACTCCATTAGGGACCAAAGAGTTATACCATCCGCACAAATCTCCAATAATAATAATTATTTACTCTAACATTTGTATTTTTAAGTTATATATATATTGGGAGTTGACGAAACTTAGCTCAAATGGTATGCCACATATTTTGTGTTCCGAGGTACATAAGTTCAAGTATATGGAGACATGCTCCCTTTGTTCTATTTGGTGATTTCACTAAATAGAATATACTCATTCCATTTTTTTTGGTTAAATTTAAACATTTAAAATTTTGAAGTTTTATGAATTTAATATTTATGTTTTTTTTTACAAAATACTTTTAATTGATCTGTAGTAATTATTAATTAAATTTTTTTTTTTTTTTTATAATATAATACAAATATATATTTTAAATGGAAAGAAAGATTTAAACTTTACGTAAATATTTTATTTATCAATTAATTAAATAAGTTAATATTTTATAATATTTTATTTATTTACATTTTAAGAATTTCTCTTTTTAAAGTAAATATAAACATGTTTCAATAATTAATAATAACTATGAATCTTAACGTGTCATGATATAAATACTCTTTAATAGCATGTAAGGAAAAAATTTGAATATCGTAAAATTCTTCCCTGCAAACAGAAATCGTTTAGGAATCTATGAGCTAATTCCCTAATTTAAATCTATTTATGAGCTAATTACCTAATTTAAATCTATTTATATACTTTTTAATTGATTATTAATTTTTGTTTGAAGGTTTCAAATTTATTTCAAAAATATATTACAAAAGAGAGTTTTCTGTTCTATTGGTATTGGTCTGTTGATAGGGAAACTAGACCAATAAGACAAGTAGATGATCTTGAGGTTGTGGAAATTTCACTTAACTAAATTATGAGATAGAAAAAACCAATAATACAAATAGATGATCTTTAGGTTGTGGAAATATCACTTAACCAAGTTATGAGATAGAAAAAACCAATAATACAAATAAATTATGAGATAGAAAAAACCATTAATACAAATAGATGATCTTGAGGTTGTGGAAATATGACTTAACCAAATTATGAGATAGAAATAAAAAATTCCGAAAATACATTGTCTTTAATACAAAACTACAAAATTGAGTTTGCAATTATTTAAGGACTTCATTTGTTAGAAATGAAGAGAGTGTGCCCAAGGCTGCACTTAGCTAGAAGAAGCGTAATGTAATGAATAGGAAGAGCAAGAACAATGCAAAATCAAGAGCATAGATATCTCATGACCTCAGATCGTGCGTGCCTTAACTGTCCTCGGTTACGAAAATCCCGGCCTCAAACATAGCTTCGATCATAAACCCTACGACCGCGAGCTTGACCAACATGAGCTCCTCGACCCTGAGGAACATGACCATTACCGCGAGCATCCTGACCTCGAACACCTTGGCCATGAGTCTTTTGACCAAAAGCACTGCAACCACTATGCATTCGACTACTATATCCTTTGCCACTATGCCCATTTACATAGCTCAAAGTTGTGAGCGAAAGAAATGATGATAATTGAGCTAGACAAACAGGACATTAGAGTGCCAATTACTCAAAGGTGCCAAAAATCTTGACACCAACCTGAACCCATCACGGTTTGGCCGCTAGTGGAGCTAGTGAGCTTCCATTGCCAGGTCCACTATTTTGTAGAGAGTGAATTCCCCTGTGATTTGGAGACTGCCACCTATAGTGTCTGATAGATGGAAAGGAGACAGAATATCCTGGGCAAAATATGGATCAGGAGGTTAAGGTTGGCCGACCATCCTGATCCCCACAGTGCCCATGCCGACGTAGGAGTGTGTTGGAGGCAAAATAAGAGATGCAGTGAGATGCAAACACACCAACCTAGTGAAAACTAGAGAATGCCCAAGGAGGGTCCGATGGATGTGAACATAGCTGCAATGAAAATCGTCGAAATGATAATTAAGGGCCAACATATCCTACACTTTGTAGATGGATAGAATGTATAGATTGGGTGTAACCACTATTGATCTGAATATGGAAGCTGTTGTGCTCTATGATAGCCTCTGCTTGCAACCAGGCTTGGAATTTCAAATTCGCTTTGCCCATCAAATGAAAATTTGACGACGTTGTTGCATTTTTCATGCCCTTCATTTTAGGTTCTACCCAAATTTGTAGTTCATTGAATACTCCCAATATCCTCAATGAAATCATCATACTTTCCAACCATATATTTTGATGCACACCTTGATTTTTTAATTTTCCATGTTACACAACTCTTCATCCTATTACAATTATTTCATGATTCTATCGCACTCCTTTTAATATAAGTGGTATTTGTGATGCAAGGAATGAGCTTATCTTTTGGGGTTTCCACCATGCCAATTGGGATTCGATGCCATTTCAAACGTTTTTCTTTCCCTTAAATTTTTTCACTATTCCAATGAATGTTAGGCTTGATTATTTTCCATATTTCTAGGTTCAGTAAATTTCCCCTTGCATTGCATCAATTTATGCAATGTGCTTTACTCCACACTGATATATAATTTACTCCACTATTGGTAGTAAGCAACATCTTAAATGACATGAATTTATAGGGTTTCAATTAAAATATAAGATAAACGACAATTTATATTATGCGTCTTATATCATAATAAATATATCTTAGGCTAAAGGAATTTCTAATATATTCCCTGCATCTACATCAGAGGGTTGCGAAGACAAAGGGATTTCAAGTGATTTCCATTCGACATTTCAAGCATGTTTACTGTTTATTCAAGAAACATAATAACGAGTATACTTATGACCAAGGCTCAAAAGGATCCTCTGAAATAGAGACGCAATGATGAGAACAATATATGAATCGTAAAGAAGAAATACCATGACTTTCAATAGATGCGTTGCCATTAAATAACCTGGAAGAATTGTCTCCCTGATCGAGAGAATTGACGGGTGGCTCTCTAGGAGTAAGCATGAACTTGCGCTCCATTGTGCTAAAAGCTAATCAATTTTTGCTTCTTTCCAATGTCTTCAGCCTCCCTTGCATCATTGGCACGTTTCATTGTGTTTTATTTCCTCTCTACGCTTGCTAACTTGACGAGGCCTGAAGATTGTCATTTTGGAGGCAAATTTTATATGGAAAAGGCTTGAAAATTGTCATTTTGGAGGCAAGGTTTATATGGAAAGGGACTGTCGAGTCGTAACTTAGAACCTATAACCTATCATTTTAACCCCGTTACAACTTGCGTTCCGTCATCAACTGCAGGTAACCATCTAATAACAGTTATGACTCGAGAGTCACCATTTAATCCGAAATTAACACATGTCATAACCATTTTACCCCTAGTTTTTTCAATTGCTATGGTCGCCATGTTAATGGATTCACTTTTTGTGGGAAAGAAACTAACAGAAAAGGGATACCACATACATATTAAATATTATTAGTCTACCCGGCGTTTCCTTTTCTAGTGCTAGGTATTATAGATATTGACGGTTCCAATCCGGAAAATTAAACGTCAAAATGACAGGTTAGTGATGTATAGGACATGTCAAACTTGACATGAAGAAATTTATGCCAAAAGTCAAATACGTTCTGAAATGGAAAATACATCCCACAGGACGTTAAATTCCAGGCCTGCTCGCAACTCAAGGTGCCCATCCATGCCATTATAGTTGGCCATCATTTACCTGTAATCCAGATTTGAGCGAGTGTACCTGCCCACTAAATTTGTTAATTCCCACGACATGTGAGGATTTATCATACATTCTTCTTTGAAGCAGAGTCAACATATAAGTTCGTTAGCTCATATCGCACCTGCCGTGTGGTACATCTTAATGTGAGGATTTATCATACTGTACATCTTCATTGGAATGTGCATGTGACCGGGCAGGTGGCCGAAATTGATATTGAAGTTAATCATCGACAATATGTTTAGCCCATATCACACCTGTCGTGGGGTACATCTTAATCAATTATATTTTTTACCGTAAAAATGAAATGAAATGAAATTTTAACGTCCACGAGACTAAAAATAGTCTATGGGACTATGAGTTCCGAGTTTTTCGCCTTTTGCATTTAAGTCCTTTTCTTATTAAAATTGATGATGAGCTGGCCCAACCTTCCAAAATATCATCACTGAAAAGACAATGCCAAGGAACCGATGCTAACATATTCCCATAACTTTCTCTGATGTCTTTGAATGCATCACATTCCAAAATTAAATGTTTTTCCGATTCCACTGCCCCAAACGTGCAAAATGTACACACTCATTCTTCCCAAGCTTCTTTAGGCATTTTCCACCATCCGATGTCACATCGAAGATGATGCGAGTTGGTTCTTAATTGAGAAATAAGAACCTTTTCCCTCCACGGAATGTTAGCTCCAATGTACTCTTTTTGCTGGAGAATACGTAGGGTTGAATTCTTCAATTTAGTACTTCTTCTTTCTACCCAACTCTTTTCCACATACTGGTTTACGAAAATTCTCCATAGCATAATTATTTAGCTCCTTGATATTTGTAGGACAAGCATTGAGGTAGATATTCCATTTTTGCATCCATGTGTAGTTTTGTCTCATCCATGTTTTCTTTCTTTCACTCATGCCTTCCTTGAAGATAACATTAGGCCATCTACCTACTCCCATTTGCTCAATTCTTTTTAGATATATTATGAGATGCACCATAGAAATTGCTTCGATGTGAGTTGCTCCTGTTTCACTCAACATTATCTCATAAGGTACTGAAATTTTTGTTTTGAACTTGCCCATGATCAAATGTTTTTGGATTTTCTCAATTTGCTTCCATTTTGAGATAGGGGCGTTGCTAGTGTTGGGTGTGGAGCCTGATTTTAATATTGATTCAAAGATATTTGTTTCAGCCGGATGTATAGCCTAGGAAGAATGTACACCCCTCCATGCGGGGGGAGGGGGGGGGGGGCTGTTCCCCCCCCCCGACTGGGGGGTCTAGGGACTAGTGGTCCCCTGGCGGGGGTTTCGGGGGCAGTGCCCCCGAAGCTAAAAAAAGATGTAAAATTGTCTTGTAAAAGTATTGTAATTTCTAGTCAATCTGGGCCGTTCATTAGGCGGATGATCTGACGGTAGAAGTTATGTTTAATTTAGAGTTTTTTTTACCTAGAAGGAAACCCCTCATTTTTTATGAGGGCATTGTAATTGCAGTTGTGTATTGTATGTGTATTCTCAAAGCAAGAAATAGATAGGGAGACTATGATAAAGAATAGAGGATATTAAAATGGATCTACTGTAGGTTGTGTCTCTTCATGTTGCTGGATAATAGAAAGGAAGGACTGGCTGTTCGGGGTGGACATAGCCCAAATTGGGTGAACCACGTATATCTGTGTTTCTCTTGTTTTATATGTTTTCTGTGTTTGTGTTTCTGTATATTTTATGTGTTGCATTGCTCTGTAATATATAATTTTCTAAGAACTGGTATCAGAGCCGAAGGTCTATTTGGCTAATAAACTCGCAGGAAATAAGGGTTCTTGGTTCGAGTGGGAGAAATGGCGGAAGATGGTAAGTTTAGGGTCAAGAAATTTAACGACCAAAACTACCCACTGTGGAAGATTCAGATGGAATATTATCTGTATCAGCATTGAGCAGAAAAACAAAGAAGTCGATGAGCATGAAAGATGTATAATGGGAGATTCTCGATAGAAAGGCACTTGGAACAGTACGGTTATGTCTCACGGTGTCGGTAGCTTTCAATATTTCAAAGGAAACAACAATAGAGGGTTTAATTAAGGCATTTGCGAAGCTATATGAAAAACCCTGAGCCTCAAATAAGGTATTTCTTATGAAATATTTATTTAATATGAATATGTTGGAAGGTGGATCTGTTGCTGACCATTTAAATGATTTTAATACGGTTACTAGTCAGTTAAGTTCTGTAGGGGTAAAATTTGATGATGAAGTAAGGGATATGTTATTTTTGTGCTCATTGCCAAGAAGTTGGAATGGTTTAGTTATAGCCATTAGTAACTCTGTCTCTGGATCTAGTACTTTAAAGTTTGATGATGTTGTCGGTGCTACCCTTAGCGAGTAAATATGACGGAAAAGCTTCGGTGAGACATAAAGTAATGATTTGAGTGCAGAGACTAGGGGAGGAAAATAGAAAGATGAAAGAGCTCAGGATATCACAGTAAATCAAGGAAAGGCAGATCCAAGTCTAGATTGGGGATGGTGTGCTGGAAATGCGGAAAGAAAGGACACCTGAAGAAAGATTGTAGATATCGGAAGGGAAAAGAAGGAGACACACAAAAAGAAAAAAATCGTGAAGCAAATGTGACAGGTGATGTTTTACAAGATGCTTTGATTATTTCTTTAGAAAATGTCATTGATTCCTAGTTGGTAGATTCAAGGGCCTCATTCCATGCCACACCTGATAAGAAATATTTTCATGGCTATGTTCAAGGATATTTTGGACAAGTTTGTTTGGGTAATGATAAACCTTGTAAAATTGTTGGAATGGGTAAAGTTCTTGTAAGACAGCATAATGGAAACCAATGGTTATTAAAGGAGGTAAGGCATGTTCCAGATTTGAAGAAAAATTTGATTTCAATAAGACAATTAGGTGGTGAAGGTTGTGTGACAAATTTCACATATAAAACTTCGAAGGTCACCAAAGGAGCCCTGGTAATAGCAAAAGGCGAAAATGTTGGTACATTGTATTTATGTAATGGTATTTCTAACTCTGTTAATGGTTTAACTTCCAAAGGAGCAGATGCATCATTATGGCATCATAGGTTCAGACACATGAGTGAGAAGGGGATGAAGATTCTTCACTCAAGAAATTTGTTGCCGGGTTTGAAGAATATTGGTTTGGATTTATGTGAGAATTGTATTTATGGAAAACAAAAGAGAGTCAGATTTCTTAGAGTCGGGAAAGAAAAGAAGAGAGAAAAAATAGAGCTTGTGCATATAGATGTATGAGGACCTGCTTAGGTATCATCTCTCGATGGATCTCATTATTATGTTACTTTTATTGATGATGCAACTAGAAAAAATTGGATTTATTGTATTCAGAATAAATCTCATGTATATGATACTTCCAAGAAATGGAAATCTTTGGTTGAGATTGAGACAAGAAAGAAGTTGAAGTGTCTAAGATTAGAAAATGGAGGTGAATATTGCAAAAAATAGTTTGATAGGTACTATTCATAGCATGGAATTTGAATATATAAGATAGTTCCAAGAATACCACAAGAAAATGGTGTGTCAGAAAGGACGAACAAAACAATCATGGAGCATGCAAGGTGCATGAGATTGCATGTAGGATTGCCTTTACAATTTTGGGTAGATGCTGTAGATACTGCTATTTATCTAATAAATAGAGGGCCTTCAAGTTCCTTGGATGGTAGTATTCCAGAGGAGGCATGGATAGGTAAAAAGGTAAACTACTCTTTTTTAAATCCATTCGGTTGTGAGGCCTTTTTCCATATTAATAAAGAAACTAAACTTAAAGCTTGAGGAAAAATCAAAGAAATATACCTTTATTGGATATGGTGTTAATGGTTTTTGTTATCGCTTATATAATTATTAAAATCACAAAATCATTAGGAGCAGAGATGTAATATTCAATGAAAAGGTCTTGTATAAGAATCAGTTGTAGGAAAAGAAACAGGAAAAAGAAAACAAAGAATACATAGTTCTTGATGAGATTAAAAAAAGAGTAAAGGTGCCTGAAAATAATAATAATAAAAAACCACAACAACATCAACCACCACAACAAAAACATGCACCTCAAACACTTGAAAGTGGTATCATAAGATCTACCAAGTTAAGTAGACCCCCTGAACGGTACTCTCCTTCATTATATATTTTTTTTTTGATTGATTCAGGTGAAACCGAATGTTATGAAAAAGCAATATAGGTCGAAACTAGGAAGAAGTGGGAGCTATCCATGAAAGGAGAGATGGACTCCTTAATACATAACCAGGCTTGGGACTTAGTCAAGTTGCCTGCAGGTAAAACAAAATTGTAGAAAAAATGGGTTTACAGGCTGAAGGAAGAAGATGGAGGAAAACATAGGTACAAATCTAGACTTGTGGTGAAGGGGTTTGCACAAAAGAAAGATATTGATTTTGATGAAATATTTTCTCCTGTTGTTAAGCTGACTTCAATCAAAACTATTTTAAGTCTTGTAGCAGTGGAATATTTGCATCTTGAACAATTAGATGTAAAGACAACATTTCTCCATGGAGATTTGGAGTAAGAGATCTATATGAAGCAACCAAAAGGATATGAGGAAAAAGGGAAAGAAAGATTAGTGTGTAGGTTAAAGAAGAGCTTGTATGGCTTAAAACAGGCTCCAAGGCAATGGTATCTAAAATTTGATAGGTTTATGTTTGAACAAGTTTATACTAGATGTCACTCTGATCATTGTGTTTATCTAAAAAAGCAAAATGATGACAGCTATATTGTTATTGTTATTGTATGTAGATGACATGCTTGTTGCATGGTATAACATGCAGGAAATAAATGTGCTCATAAGAAAATTGGCAAATTCATTTGCAATGAAGGATTTGGGAGCTACAAAACAAATCCTTGGTATGATAATAACTAGAGACAGGAAAAATCGCAAATTAACATTGTCTCAGAATGAGTACATACAAAAGGTGTTGAAAAGATTTAATATGCAGAATGAAAAACAAGTTAGTACACCTTTTTCTAGTCATTTCAAACTTAGTAAGGAGATGTGCCCCAAGACCCAAGAAGAAATAGATTATATGTCTAAAGTTCCATATGCATTAGCAGTTGGAAGCTTAATGTATGCAATGGTATGCACAAGGCCTAATATTGCACATGCAGTGGGAGTTGTAAGCAGGTACATGAACAATCTAGGAAAAGAACATTGGATGGCAGTGAAATGGATTCTCAGATATTTGAGAGGTAACGCAAATCAAGAATTGTGCTTTGGTGGTTCTAACATTTCTCTACAGGGATATGTTGATGTAAATATGGCAGGTGAAAAAGATAACAGGAGGAGAACTACAGGGTATGTATTTTTTGTAGGTGGAACAACTGTTAGTGGGGTTTCAAAAATCCAAAGTGTTGTTGCACTTTCAACAACATAAGCAGAGTATGTTGCTGCTACAAAGGCTAGTAAAGAAATGATTTGGTTACAAAGGTTTATGGATGAATTGGGTTAGAAGCATGAGATGGGAATGTTATACATTGACAACAAAAGTGTCATTCACCTTGCAAAGAAATCATCATTTCATTCCAAAACTAAACACATACAACTCAAGTACCATTTCATACGGTCAGTATTGGAAGACGGACAATTGAAACTGGAAAAGATACACACTAGCCAGAATCCTGCAGATATGCTAACAAAATTGTAACCAGGGAGAAACTGAGATTATGCTCAGTTTCAATTGGTCTTCAAGTATGATGATGAAGATGAGAAATAGCTAGGTCAAAAGTGGAGTAATTTTCCAACAAATGAAGCAGCGATGGAGTTGCTACAATCAGTCTCCAAGTGGGAGATTGTTGGGTGTGGAGCCTGATTTTCATCCTTATTTAGAGATATTTGTTTCAATTGGATGTATACCCCAGGAAGACTGTAAATCCCTCCACGCGGAGGGGGGGGAGGGTGGCTTCCCCTCTGGCTAGGGGGTCTGGGGGCTAGTGGTCCCTCGGCGAGGGTTTTGAGGGCAGCACCCCGAAGTAAAAACATATGTAAAATTGCCTTGTAAAAGTATTTGTAATTTCTAGTCAATCTGGGCCGTTCATTAGGCGAATGATTTTACGGTAGAAGTTATGTTTAATTTAAGGTTTTTTTTCCCTAGAAGGCAACACCTCGTTTTGTATGAGGGAATTGTAATTGTGGCTGTGTATTGTATGTGTATTCTCAAAACGAGAAACAATAGGGAGACTATGATAGAGAATAGAGGATATTAAATCAAATTTGCTGTAGGTTGTGTCTCTTCATTTTGCTGGATAATAGAGAGGAAGGACTGGTTGTTCCGGGTGGACGTAGCGAAAATTGGGTGAACCACGTATATATGTGTCTCTCTTGTTTCATATTTTTTCTGTGTTTGTGTTTCCGCATATTTTATGTGTTGCATTTCTTTGTAATATATAATTTTCTAACAGCTAGCCAGCAATTCACACCCATATAACATCACTTGACAAACTAGGAGTCCAAAAATCACTTTAATCGTTTTCCAATCCCATAACTTTGCCTCTCTACATCTGTTTTGAAGAGCATATAATGCTTTCCACCCTCCTAAGATTATCTTCTTTCTGCAGTCCTCCCAATTAATTTTGTTATTGAAATCAATCCCAAGGTATTTGTACTCATTTACTTCTTCAAGATTGTTGCCTTCAAAGAAGAACGTATGCTGACTATGCTCCCTTTTATTAGAGAAAATAATTATCTTGGTCTTGCTAATATTGACTTGCATCCCCACTGCTCTAAAAAAATCTCAAGGGCATATAGGTGCATCTGAAATCCATGGGTTGGTTTAGAAATCAATACAATATTATCAACATATAAAAGAAGCTTTATCACAAACTCCCCCAACCGAACGCCATCCATATCTTGCAAATTTAGCCACTCTTCCAGTTTATCAATATGTAAACCAAAAAGAGTAGGGGATAGAGGGAAACCTTGCTTGACTCCAATGTCCGTTCTAAAGCTTTCTAAAATACCCGTTGAGGTTCTAATTTTGACTTTCACCTCTTCATAAAGTCTATGGACAACAACTCTATAATGAAAAGGAATTTCAATTTCTTCCATTCTACGCCACAAATGATCTCTAGGGACTGTGTCAAATTCCTTTTTCAAGTCAACAAAACAACAAAATACTTTTTCTTTATCCCCCCAAACCTTGTCAATAATGTGTCTCAACGTGATGCCGTGATCCACTGTAGAATGCTTCGGCGTAAAACCCGCTTCTCCTTTTTCCCTCTTTTCTTTTACTTCTTCCCACTTACTGATTCTATTTTCCAACATTCTACCGAAAATATTTGCAAACAAAGGATTGATCATAATGGTTCTATATTTGGACGGATTGTTAATGTCTCCACTTTTAAAAATGGAAATTGCTAGGCTAGTTGTTTACTCTCTTGGGAATCCTTGTTGAATATTTTTATGATGTGCGGTGCAAGAGTGTTCCTTCCCCATTTTAGATACTCTGCTTGAAGTTCAACCAAGTCTTTTGCCTTTCCTGTTTTCAACTTTTCAATTCCAATCTCCACCTCTTGTAATGTGAAAAGATTTATAGTTGTGTTGAGCCTCGGGGGAGGCTCAACCTCTAATTATTTCTCATATATTTTTCTTGCATATTCAAACCATTGATTAGCTGTAATATTATTTTCTATTTTCTTCTTCCTTGGTTGAAGTTCCTGCCAAAAAAGTTTTGGGTTATTCTTGCCTAGATATATTAATTCTTCTTGCCTTTTTTGCATGAACTCACCTTTTTTCCTTTTTAGTGTCTTCTTATATAAATTTACATTCATCTTCTCCTTGCCTGTATTTTTCAAGGTTCTCCTTGCCGTTTTGCATTCCTCATAAACCAAGAATTTACAGGAGAACAATTTGATTCTGATTTGCCATTTTTTTCTCTTTTGCACTTCTCAAGTGCCCTTTGAATTATATTTGTTAACTCATGACTGTTGAAGCTTTGGAAACCAATTTTCTCTTTCTGAATTAATCTCTCCAACATTGTCTTGAAGATAATACAATTTTCTTGTGTTAGAAGAATTTTTCCCCTTGGTAGTGATTTCTAAGAGCATTGGGTTTTTCTCTTATGTTGTATTTCTTCTACCCATGATAACTTCATATAAATTGGGTTATGTTCTGATTTTAAGTCCCAATTATGTTCTCCAATCTTAACTTCATCTATCTTTTCTATCAAGCTTTGTGAACAAATCACATAATTAACAACACTTGCCCCATTGTATGTGTTGCAAGTGAAGTTCCCAGACCTTTTCCATCTGTCTAGACCATTGCAAATAATTAGGTTGAAAGCCCCACACAATGTACGTAATTCCTCTCCAAAATGATTGCTAACTTTTCCATCTTCTGAGCATCTCACCCATTGGGGATTCTCCTCTTCAGTAAGCCAAATAGGATTATGATCCTCTTTGGAAAAATGAATACTAGCTTGTTGATTTGTTGTTCTAGCATTAAAATCACCCACTAAAAGCACTTCTCCCTAATGATATTATGCATCAATATCTTGCTTTAAAGATGCATATGGATCCTTGCTGTCTAGCCCCTTATTTTTGTAAGTTTTTGAGACTTGAGGGGAAAAATAGCATGTTGCAATTCTTATGTGATTTTCATTCTCTGATATTTTGAACCATAAATATTGTTTATTTTCATCTTATTTCATCAATTGAATGTGATGAACTTCCTTTTCTTTCACTAAAACTAGTATTCCCCCATACCCCTTGCCATTTTATGCTACCTTGTTACAAAATGCTAACTTCAAATAACCATCAAACACAGGAGTTTCGCAACCATCATGTTCATGAGTTTCCGTGAGACAGATTATATCTCTACCTTTTGCAATAGGCCCTAACCCAGGTCCCCTCCTCCAAGGGTAGCCTCTACAATTCCAACAAACTAAAATTAGGTAGACTTGGGTAGGATTTGATTGCTACGTGGTTTAACACATAAGACTCAACTTTGAGTCTTCGCCCCTTTCCATCCATGTTGATCTTGTTGTTTTCCTCTCTATTATCGAATTCTATGTTTTTTCTTTACTGTAAGCTTGCTGTCCTGTTTGGTCCTAAGTCCAAAACACTACAATAACTGCTTTACCATTGTACAACCATGTCCTTTTCCCTTTATTTCTTGTTGCCATAATTTTCTTCACTTCCTCCCTTCTCTCCTCTTGTTGTTTGCTAGTTAAGTCTTCATCTAGGAAGAAGTGTGAGCCTTTCAAGAGTTTATTTTTGCTCAAGCGATGGTGTTTGACTTGCATGGTTTCCATGGTGACTTTTATGGGACGAGGCTATTGAGCATTGGAAAAGGTATGATTTCACCATGCATTTCTTTATCTTTTTCCCTTAAACATAACTCTTTTTATTCTAGAAAGATGATATATTGAAGGATTATGATACAATTGCAAAGATTAATGTTTATTGTGAAAATTAGCTAAAGATTGTCTTTTATTCTCAACAGGAAACAAATGAAGTGGGAAACCACCATTCGAAAGGCAAAGCTAAAACAAGAGTAATTGTTGTTCCTCCAGCAAAGGGCCGTATCCAGACAGAAAGGATGAAATCAGAACACACAGCTAAAGTAAGGCAGGGGATAGCACGACTACAGCCTAAGAAGACCAAGCATTAGCTAAAAGAAGAAAAGGGAGCTAATCCCTCAGGATCTTTCGATCCTGAGGGATTGTTGTTCAAAGTCTATCGTTGTTTCTTGTATTGTCCGCCGAATTGTTATAAAAGGCAGTGCCTGTAGAAATCGGGGGACAGAACGATTATTAATGAATTTATTTTGTAACTCTGTAATTTCTCACTGACTCTTGTGATCAGAGAGCGACTGTTGTAAACACTATTATTCCTAATTAATACATGATCTAGTTGTCATTCCATTTCTTGACTCTGGAGTAGCCCAACGGTGTTTCACTAGTGGCTAAGGGCCCGGCCCTGGTGGATTCATCTGCTGTTTGTATTATTATATTTCAATTATCGTTGTGTGATGGTTTGCATTTTTTTTCATTACATCTTTCAAGTTTAATGATTTATTACTTAATTACTTCATAATATTGGTGTGCTATATTGGTGAATTGTGTTGCCATTCCTTTCTAATTTAACAAGAATTTGAATCTCTGTATAACTTGTCTTGTTATGCTTTAACAGAGCTACATTGTTCGGCATTTGTTGTTCTATTTCAGTTGCTGTTCCAATTTATTTGCTGTTCTGTTCAATAGGATTTGATGTTTAATAGATTTTTGTTGTTCAATCCCATTAGATAGAAGTGTTGTTCAATTCCAGTAGTTAGAGTTTGCTGTTCATTTCTAGTGCTGTTCAATTCTAGATTTGCTGTTCATTTCAGTTAATTAGTTTACAGTCTATTTCATTCATGCGAAGAGTTGATTTTTCTTTTGAGAACTTGCCTAGTTTACTTTCATCAGCAACATTAGTGATTTAGTTCAATTTCAATTTCCATTTAATTGTTTTAATGCGAGATCATCAACTGTAAAGGACATCTGGTTATTGCTACCTTCGTTCTCAGATTGATTATCTTGTTTTTATTTGATTTCAATTACATCAGTTGCTAAAGGAAAGAGTTATCATTACTGCATCCTTGACTGATGATTTCAGAGTCAATGATTGGATTTCAGAGCATTTAATTTCATGTCATTGTAGTTAGATTTCATTTCCAAGCATCTGTTTACTCTTGTATTTACAACACTGTACTACATATTGCAAGGCATTACTCTTATATTGAATTGCAGCCTCAGACAGAGTACACTCTTGAAATAAAAAATCGTACATGGATTGATAATTAATGTAGGATAAATAGGCATTAAAAAGACACCTTTTATACCTCAACATTTTGGCGCCGTTGCCGGGGAGAGTGTATGCCATTTAGAAAGAGTGATGCATATTTGATTTTTTTCTGCTAGGGAAGAATTGGGTATTAAAAACGGAAGGTAAGAACCTGCGTACCGAGCAAGGAACATACTTGTTCATCGGTTCACTTCACGACAGAATTGAGTAAGAGTTCTACGTAGGAAGGAATTCTTGTGTTTTTTTTGAATGAATAGAAAACCTAAACATAAAAAAATTACTCCTAAACCCGAAAAACCTAAGGTACTGGTGACCCTTGGGCGAACAACTTTCATCGATGAAATCCTAAAGAGAGCCGAATCTCAGCCATCAGTAGGACCTAGAAAAGTTACTTCTAGATAACCTACTAGTTCCCTTCAGGCCACAGAGTCACCATCTGTAGCCTTTGCTAAGGTGCATAGCCAAAAAGAAGAAATTGAGCAAGATTCCTAAGAAGGGAACTCTAGTAATCTCTGCGAAAGAGGAGGAGAAATAGGGGAAACAGAAGAACCAAAATCTTCTCTTGAAGTAATCCAAACAGTGAGCAGCCTAGATAAGGGAAGTGCTGTCAACATCATTCAAAACAGAGCTAAAGGAGCTGAATCTCCTCAGATAGTAGATCAGCAAGGAACACTCATTATTCCAGACCAAGGGAGTGTTGTCAAGGTCATTCCTATTCCTTCTAGTCAGCCTAGGAATAATTCCCTAGAAATCCCAGAAGGATATTGGCACATATTTGATCAAATGGCCCAGAACCAAAACCAAAAACCCCCTCAAAATTCCACACTGCAATATCCCATTGTGGACACTACAGTTAATGCACCTATGAAAACCATTCCCCTCCAACATATTCCTACATTTCATGGTTTAACATCAGAAGATACAGATGCATTTATGTTTGAATTCGATGTATTATGTCGGGGGTATGACTATACCATCGACCCCCAAAAGCTAAAATTATTTCCCTCCACATTAAAAGGAGTAGCTTTACGATGGTTTATGGGGTTAGGTGGAGGTGTTATAAATGACTGGGATCAAATGAAAGCTGCGTTTCTAAAGAAATATCAGGATTATTGTAGGTCTAGGGATTTAAAATACAAAATATTTCAGATGATAGAAAAACATAATGAAACACTTGAGGAATATGTAGAACGCTTTCAATATAACCTCCAGAGATCGCCTTATGCATCTTTACCCTTACCTGATAATGTGTTAAAAACTACATTACTTAAAGGGATGAAGGAACAATGGGTTGAAACATTAAACATCATGGGCAAAGGTGATATATATTAAGAAAATTTTTCTGACATTATTAATTTATGTATAAGGAGTTCGAGAGCCAGTACAAGGCTAAAGTCAGCAGAACGTGATATGATCACAAGGGATAGTAAGACCTCTGGTGAAAGTGTAACCCGCGCAGAAATTGGAAATCTACTAGAAGATTTTAAATCTGATATTCTAGGGACTCTGACAACGCAGTTCAACATTATGCAAGTTGAACAAAAGCAAGTAGAAGTAGAACAAAATCTGGCAATATTCTGTCCTAAATGCAGAAAGAAACACAACCATAAAGAGTGCCCGTTGGATATAGTCAAAGTCTGTGCTATCTGCACAAAAGATCACTCCACATAAGGTTTCCCCTCGCTCCCTGGATTGAAAGAAGTCTACAAGGAGGCGGGAGAAGAATCAGAAATGGTATGCCTACTCAATCAGCGCCGACAATGGCAGCCACGACAAATAGGTATGCCAATTGACACATCCTCTTCTTTTTAGTCTCCTCAGTATAATGCTCAACAATATAATGGAATGTGGCAAAATCAGCCACCTTTCCCCAATTGGTCACAACAGCCATTTCCTACATCACCATGGCCAAATCAAACAAATCAAACCAATTGGCCAAACTTTCCTTACTGTCCACCATTTTGGCAAAATAATGTTTATCCAACACATTGGTCCCCCTCCACTTCACAGAGTCAGACCTGGCAGTCAAACTGGAAAAGACCTACAAATCAGCCAGATGGAACGATCCCTCTCCCTCAACCTACGATGCCAGCACCATATACATTGCAACAAAATCCCCAGACCAACTTGAGACCGCAACTCCTAGCCCAACCCAACCCAACCCAAACCCTAATAATAGGCCAGTTCAGTCTGTTCAAATAATGGAACCACCAGAACTAGAAAATGAATTAAGGGAGTGCAATGACCTGCAACTAAGATCTGGGCGCATAATAGAAACAAAGGGAGACAAAAATGTTCAAGTTGAAGACCCATTACCCACAGAACAAACAGTGCACAAGGAGAATGTGGTTAAATAAAAAACTCAGGAGCAAGCAACCACCTCTTCTCCACCATTCCTAGAACAATTAATCATACCTCGTCTAATAGAATATCCTGATTTTGATCTTCTGGGAGAACTGAAAAATTTGTGTATAAAAATCCCTCTCCTCCAAGCTATCCAAGACATCCCTATTTATGCAAAAAACATCAAATAACTATGTATACAAAATCCAAAGAGGAGAACAACAACTAACCCAACTGTCCAAGTAGTCGGCACTCTATCTGACTTAGTATCAGGAGTGGAAGCACCGGTAAAGTATGAGGACCTAGGAAATCTATAGTGACGGTGAAAATCAATGGACAATCATTTCCAAATGCCTTAGTTTATTTTGGAGCTGCAATTAATATCCTAACAACCACCACTTGTCAAAAACTTGGCATTACATCATTCGATCCAACAACAACCTTATTGGAATTGGCTGACCAATCAGTAGTCAAGCCAGAAGGTACACTACATGATGTAATGGTATCTGTAGACTCCTAGGAGTACCCTACTGAATTCCTGATTATCAACCCCAAGAACCGGCTAGATGAACACCCATTGATCCTAGGTTGACCTTGGCTGGCAATTGCCGATGCTTACATTGGCTGCCGACAAGGCAGCATGACTATAACTAGAGGGAACTATGTCAAGTATTTAGCTTTATATCCCCCAGCCCAACCAAGCCTATCAATAATAAAAACAAGGAAACAACCTGTATCATACCTCATGGAAAACATTAGATCACCATTAACCATAGAAGATGCCCTCGACTTTAAATACCAAACAAAGGATGACATTATTAACAGTTTCATCAATAAACCAAAAATCAGATCCCATTTTCAATGTCACATGATCAAGGCAGCATTTGATAATAAGGAAGAAGAAGATCCCCTGAAAGACATTCACGATCAATCAATATCCACCACTTCTGTTTACAATAGCAAAATTATAGAAAGTGAGCCAAGAAAAACCCTATACATTAACAAAAACCTGACTGCTGAACAAGAAAAGAAGACGATCCAACTACTAAAAAAATATAAGGAAGATTTTGCATGGGATTATCCAGACATGAAGGGAATTGAACCCCAGTTATGTACACACCACATTTATACAGAAAAATATGCTAGACCCATTCGCCAACCCCAACGAATATTAAACCCTCATCTTAAAGATATTGTGAAAGCTAAATTACAAAAACTGTTGGATGTCAACTTTATTTATCCAATATCTGATAGCAAGTGGGTCTCTCCATTAGTAGTGGTGCCAAAGAAGAACGGAAAGTGGAGGATATGTGTAGACTATAGAGAACTAAACAAAGCAACCCAGAAAGACCACTTTCCCCTTCCTTTCATTGACCAGGTATTAGATACATTGGCAGGAAAGAAATTATTTTCTTTCCTAGATGGCTTCAGTGGATACAATCAAATTCAGATTGCCCCTGAAGACCAAGACAAAACTACTTTTACCTGTCCTTGGGGGACATTTTCTTACAGAGTTTTACCCTTTGGCCTATGCAATGCCCCTGCTACATTTCAGAGGGCCATTCTCAACATCTTTTCATATTTAATAAATGAAGGGCTTGAAGTATATATGGATGATTTCACACCTTACGGAGATGATTTTGAGCCAGCATTAGAAACTTTGGAAAAGGTGCTACAAAGATGTATTGACATCAGGCTCTGCTTAAGCCATGAAAAGTGTCACATGATGATGACCGAGGGACTCATCTTAGGTCATTATATCTCAGCAACTGGAATACAGGTAGATCCAACTAAAATCCAGATAATTTTGTTAATACCTACTCCTACCACACAAACAGAGGTACGTAACTTTCTCGAATTTTCTGGTTATTATAGAAGATTTATAGAGCATTATTCTAGAGTAGCTGCACCTTTATACGCATTAACATGGAATGTTGATTTTATTTGAACAGATAAATGTGACCATGCTTTTGAGGATCTGAAAAAGTTTGTATCAACAGCCCTAGTGCTAAGGGGCCAAAATTGGGATTTTCCATTCCAAATTTCATCTGATGCTTCTGACACAGCTACTAGAGCAGTCCTTGGGTAGGAAGAAGATAAAAAACCATATGTAATTTATTATATTAGCAAAAATCTATCTCCTGCTGAATTAAACTATACTGTGACTGAGAAAGAATTTTTAGCTGTAATACATGCTGTAAATAAGTTTAGACATTATATAACTGGGTATCCTATAGTTTTATATACAGATCACTTTGCCATAAATTTTTTAGCAAATAAACCTGTTACAAATGGTAGAGTAACAAGATGGTTGATTCTATTGCAGGAGTTCAATATCACAATAAAGGATTGACCTGGAAAAGAGAACCCTATAGCTGATTTTCTATCATGAATGCCAAAACCAACAGATGGAGCAGCAGTTGAAGATCACTTCCCAGATGAAATTTTTTTTGCAGTTACTGCTAGAACCCCATGGTATGCTGATGTTGCAAATTATTTAGCAGTAGGTAAATTACCTAAGCATCTAACGCCCAATGAACGAAAACAGATAGTACAACGTAGTACTCGATTCTCTTGGATTGGGGGCTACCTGTTTCATACCGGAGCAGATATGCACATCAGGAGATGCGTATGAGAGGACGAAATATTTGATATTCTGAAAGCATGCCACGATGGGCCGTGTGGCGGACATTTTGCAGATCGCAGGACTGGTCACAAGGTTTTACAAACAGGCTATTACTGGCCTACAATTTTTAAAGACGCTAAAAAGTTTGTACAGGCCTGTGGTAGTTGCCAAAGGGCAGGTCACCCTGGACAGTCCGACGAAATGCCTTTGAATTCACAATTAGTAATCGAGCCATTTGAACGCTAGGTGCTCAATTTTTTTGGTCCTATTAACCCACCATCAAATCCGGAAACATACATACTAGTCGCAACAGAATATGTTACTAAATGGGTTGTGTTAGGTCCCTATATTACTAGTATAGTCCCTTATTGTTATTAGTGTAACCCCCTTATTGTTATTATTGTACCCTTGTAACCCCCATTTTGTTATTATTGTGCCCTTAAATTATTATTGTTAGGTCGGCTAGGATTACATTGTGGCCCACTAGGATTACATTATGGCCCCATGGACTCCTATATATAGAAAGGAGGTTTTGTAAATGTATCATCCAAGAATTGTTCATTTATGTAATGTATTGGAGGTTGCCCCCTCGAAGTGGCTTATTTATAAGGCGTTGATATCTCTTTTCTTCTATTTTTGGAGCTAGTTACACAACATTTGGTATTAGAGCTTTGGATTCTAGGGTTTCGCTGCTCCAAACAGGTCATCGTGGAATTTTCACTATAAATTTTTTTCTATGAATTTTCAGAAGCTGAAAGTTTTAGGGTGTGAAGCCGCCTGAGGAAGATCGTCTAAAAATTTCAGAGCTTGGTTCGCAAGATTTTCAGAGATATGATCTTTGGAAGTTAGGTCTTTTTTCAGGCTCCTAAACAGGTCATCATGGAATTTGCACTATAAATTTTTTTCTACGAAGTCTCAGAAGCTGAAATTCATAGGGTGTGAAGCTGAAATCCTGAGGAAAATTGTCAAAAAATTTCAGATCTTTTTTCGCAATATGTTTGGAGATATGATCTATGGAAGGTAGTGCTTTTTCAGGCTCCTGAATTTCATCTCAAAGAGGTGATCATGGGAAAATCTTCATAACTCTCTCTCTGAGCATCGGATTGGAGTGCCGTAAAAATTGGTCGCTATTAAACGGACTGCAATTTCTTGGATATCAATTTCAGAGCTGAAGGACGAAACAATGACATTTGGCAAGTCATACAAGTTCGTTGTACTGAACTAGTCCATAATTAGGTCATTGTGGGAGATTGGACACAACTTTGCCTTGGAGAATATAAATCAAGTCAGACCTATGGCATTCGAAAGATAATTCATAGGGCTAAATTAGTACCAAAATTTAAATATTGAAGTGCTTCAATTACAAAGATAATTCAATTTCAATATCGAGCTCCTCAAAAGCAAGAAAAAGGTGTGTATTGTTTTTGCGAATTTCATAAGTCTTGTTTGAAGAATCAATTTGAATTGATTCCAAGGGCATATTGTAGAATAGATATTAGTATTGGGTTCTAAAAGATGCCCCGTAAAAATAATTCAACACCCATTAAGCCTTCAGAAGGCTCTACTATGAATCATGAAGATGAAGAATTGTAACATGATCTATCAAAATTACAAGAGCAAGTGCAACAAATTTCACTCTCGCAAAGAGCAACAAAAAATGAGATGGAAGTTTTGAAGAAAGGCGTGGAAGCTAAGATGGATGGCATGGAAGATGGCATGGAAGCTAAGATGGATGACATGAAAGACAACATGGAAAACATGAAGAATGATCTAAAAGCAAACATCGAAGGTTTGACAAAGTTGATACAAGAAATGTTTCCTAATGGTGAAAAGATAGTAGAAGAACCTCATGAAGAGAACAAAATAAATGTCAATCGTGATATCATAAACTCTAATGTTGGTGGGAAGAACCACCATATTCCAAAAATGGATATGAGGAAGTTTGATGGAAAGGATCCTGTAAGATGGATACTACAGATGGAGCAATATTTTGATCTCCATAACGTGAAAAACACACAAAAGGTACGCATTGCAACTTTACATTTAGAACAAAATACATTTGTATGGTATCGATGGCTTTGCTCCCGTAAAAAAAATTGTCACTTGGTCAATTTTTACGGAAGAAATGATAGCACATTATGAGGATACAAAGAGCAACACCTTCTTTAGCCAATTGATAAATCTCAAACAAAAGGGTTTAGTGGGGCAGCACATTGAAGACTTCCAAAAATTGAATATAAGGGTAACTGATATTCTAGAGGAACACAGGATTGATCTCTTCATAGGCACTTTAAAGGATAACATCCAACATGAAGTTCGCGTTTTGGAACCGAATTCATTGGAGAAGGCATTCAAGTTGGCAAGAAAAGGTGAATGTAAAATAATGGCGACAAGGAAGCCTACCACTCAATTCTATAAAGAAGGAAGTGTTGCTACGTCTAGATTTCCACAACCTACAAGGTTGACACCACAAGAATTGGAAGCAAAAAGAGCAAAAGGGCTTTGCTACAGTTGTGATAGCAAATACACTAAAGGTCATAAGTGTGCCGAGAAGAAATTATTTTACATAGATTGTGAAGAGGAAGAAGAAAATGAACAAGAAGAGGATATACACCAAGAACCAGCCCTAGAAGAGGAAGAAATGAATCCGACCATATCGTGTAATGCACTGGCAGGAATTACCACTCCTCAAAGTCTCAAGATAGAAGGACAAATCAAGAAGAAAAAGGTAATAGTGTTGATTGATTCAGGTAGCACCCATAATTTTATTCATTGTAAGGTAGCCAAGGAATTAAATTGTTTCCTATACCCAGCACCAGAATGTCAAGTGATGGTTGCAAATGTAGGAACTATAAATTTCTCTGGAAAATACCATAATATCAAGCTAACCATGGGGGAATATGTATTGACTAGTCCAATTCTTTCCATTCCTATGGGAGGTACTGATGTTGTACTAGGAGTGCAATGGTTACAATATTTGGGGACGGTAGCTTTTAATTTTCAAGAACTTTTCTTGGAATTTTTTTTCAGAAGGAAAGGAAGTCGAATTACGGGGTATTGCAGGGAAGCCGGGAAAGATAATAAGCTCTAATGTCATGAAAAAGCTTCTAAATAAAGAACAACGAGGCGTAATTGCACAATTATGCTCACTAGAAGTTCCAACATCAAAATCATCTATTTCTGCAGATCTCCAAAAAGTCTTGGACAATCATTCCAAGGTGTTTGAAACTCCCAAAGGATTCCCACCTATTCGTGATCATGATCATGCTATTCATTTGATTCCAGGAAGTGTTCCTCCAAACATCAGGTCTTATAGATATCCTTACTTCCAAAAGAGCGAAATTGAACGTATGATTGCAGAAATGTTAGAGGCGGGGATAATTCAACGTAGTCAAAGTTCTTTCTCTGCTCCAGTAGTATTGGTACACAAGAAGGATGGAGCATGGTGAATGTGTCCGGATTATAGGGAGCTCAATAAGCTCACCATTAAAGATAAATTTCCCATTCCTGTGATTGATGAATTATTGGATGCATTACATGGAGCAATTTATTTTACCAAGTTGGATCTTCGTTCAGGATATCATCAAATTAGAATGAAGACTGAAGATATTCCAAAAACAGCATTTCGAACTCATGAGGGTCATTATGAATTTTTGGTCATGCCTTTTGCCTTACCAATGCACCTTCTACATTTCAAGGGTTGATGAATTCCATTTTCAAACCCTTCCTTAGAAAATTTGTGCTAGTATTTTTTGATGATATACTAATCTACAGCAGGTCCTGGAAGGATCATGTTGAACATGTTGACATGGTGCTCAAACTATTGCAGGAGAAACAATTATATGCAAAAACATCCAAATGTTTCTTTGGAGTACAAGAGGTGGAATATCTGGGTCATATTATATCTCACGAGGGTGTTGAAGTAGACCCTAACAAAATTAAAGCCATTAAGGAATGGAAAGTCCCCAAGACAATAAAGCAGTTGCGAGGATTTCTCGGGTTAACAGGCTATTATCGCAAGTTTGTTAAGAATTATGGGAGAATAGCAGCAACTCTAACAACATTATTGAAGAAAGATGCATTTTCATGGACTCCTGAAGCAACTAAGGCCTTTGAACATCTTAAAGAGGCAATGTGCCTAGCACCGGTCTTAGCCACGCCAGACTTCACAAAAACCTTTATTGTGGAATGTGATGCCTCAGGAAATGGAATTGGTGCAGTTTTAATGCAGGAAGGAAGACCCATTGCTTTTGAAAGTCGTCCAATCAAAGGAAAGCATTTACAGAAACCTATTTATGAGAAGGAAATGTTAGCAATACTACATGCACTAAAGAAATGGCGAACTTACCTAATGGGAAGACACTTCAAGGTAAAAACTGATCATGATAGTCTTAAACACTTTTTGGAACAAAGACTATCTTCAGAAGAGTAGAAAAAATGGGTCACAAAGATGTTGGGCTATGACTTTGAAATAATCTACAAAAAGGAAAGCTTAATGTTGTTGCAGATGCACTCTCAAGAAAGAATGAAGAGGTGGAAGCATTGCTTTGTGCCATTTCTATTATCCAACCAGATTGGATAACTGAAGCAAGAGATGAATGGAAGAAGAAAAAAGATGTATGGACACTCATTCAAAATTTGCAGCAAGATCCTAGTACATCTGATACATTTAGTTGGAAAAATGATTCCTTATGGTACAAAGATCGCCTATATCTTTGTAAGAATTCCCAACTAAAACAAAAGATTCTTCTGGAATTGCACACTTCTCCTTTAGGAGGACACTCAGGATTTTTAAAAACTTACCATAGGGTGAAGAAAGAATTTTTTTGGGATGGCCTTAAATCTGATATTCAAAAGTTTGTAGCGGAATGTTTGGTTTTCCAGCAGAATAAAGTGGAGACAATTAAGACCCCGGGACTTCTACAACCTTTATCCATTCCAAGTCAACGTTGGGAGGAGATTTCAATGGATTTTATCACAGGTTTACCTAAGTCTGAAGGAAAGAGTGTCATCATGGTGGTAGTTGATAGAATTACCATGTATGCACACTTTTGTGCATTATCTCATCCATTTAAAGCAAGTACAGTTGCTACTACATTTATGGACAGAATTCAAAAGCTACATGGAAGCCCAAGGGTTATTGTGAGCGACCGAGATCCCATTTTTACTGGAAATTTTTGGACGGAGTTATTTTCTTGTTTGGGTACTCAATTAGCTCATAGCTCATCTTATCATCCTCAATCTGATGGTCAAACCGAGATAGTAAATAAATGTTTGGAAGGATATCTTCGTTGTTTTGTATCTGATAAACAAACACAATGGGTCAAGTGGTTACCTCTCGCTGAATGGTGGTATAACACTTCCTTCTATACTGCAGCAAAAATGACCCCATTTATGGCACTTATGGATATCATCCACCATCGATCACATCATCTTTAAGGGAAAATTTGAAGGTTCAAGCAGTGGAAGATCACATCGAGCATCAGCAAGAAGTTCTCCAACTCTTAAAGGATAACCCGAATTTGGCACAAAATCGAATGAAACAACAGGCAGATCAACATCGCAGCGAGAGAAGTTTTGATGTAGGAGATTGGGTATTTTTACGGCTACAACCATATAAACAAATGTCCCTCAAGCAAGCTATGAAGGATAATAAATTATCACCAAAGTACTATGGTACTTACAAGGTGTTGCAAAATATTTGTTCTATGGCATACAAATTGGAGCTTCCTGCTTCTTCATGAGTACATCCAGTTTTCCATGTTTCATGCTTAAAGAAGGTTATAGGTGAAAATCTTCCAGTTCAAACAATATTGCCAGAACTTGATGAGGAAGGAAAAATCATATTGGAACCTGAAGCGGTCACGGAAACAAGAACTTGACAAATACGGAATCGATCAATTTCAGAGTATCTCATCAAGTGGAAGAACTTACCCACTGAAGATTCTACATGGGAGGATGATAATTTTATACAGAAGCACCTAGAGCTACACAAGCGTTGAGGAAAGCACTTTCTTGAAGGAGAGGGGCATGTTAGGTCCCTATATTACTAGTATAGTCCCTTATTGTTGTTAGTGTAACCCCCTTATTGTTATTATTGTACCCTTGTAACCCCCATTTTGTTATTATTGTGCCCTTAAATTATTATTGTTAGGTCGGCTAGGATTACATTGTGGCCCACTAGGATTGCATTATGGCCACATGGACTCCTATATATAGAAAGGAGGTTTTGTAAATTGTATCATCCAAGAATTGTTCATTTATGTAATGTATTGGAGGTCGCCCCCTCGAAGTGGCTTATTTCTAAGGCTTGATATCTCTTTTCTTCTATTTTTGGAGCTGGTTACACAACATGTTGAAGCAGAGGCACTTTCAAGAGCTACAGAGAACTCTGTAATACAATTCATTTTCCAAATATTTGTGCGATACAGCCTCCCATGGGACGTAATTACAGATGGAGGACCGCAATTTGTAGGTAACAAAATCGCTGCAACATTAGAAAATTACCACATTCAGCACAAAATCACAACCCCATAACACCCACAAGCAAATAGCCAGGTAGAGAGCATGAATAAAGTGATAGAATCTATACTTACAAAAATAGTTGCATCACATAGACGTGACTGGGCTTATAGATTACCGGAAGCCTTGTGGGCGTACCGAACAACATGGAGAAATACCACTGGGTATTCACCATATCAATTGGTATTTGGAAAAGAACCCATCTTTCCAATAGAATTTGAAATTCAGACATTAAGAACAGCCCAGGAGTTGGGTTTAGACTTAAATGAAGCCTAGGTTAGAATATTACAACAAATCAATGAGTTATATGAAATTAGGCTCTCAGCTCTTCAGCACACTGCATTAATTCAACAACAGAGAGAAAAATGGGATGACGTCCTCATTAAACAGAAAATATTCCACGAAGGAGATTGGGCACTCCTATATGACTCAAGGTTTTAGGATTTCCCAGGGAAACGCCAAACACGATGGCTTGGACCCTATGAGATACAAAAAGTGCATGAAAATGGCACTATCACACTAACTACCATGGATGGATTTGGACACTCTTTCAGAGTAAACGGTCATCGAGTACGACTTTACCATAAACCGCTTAATTGGGAATCCTTTTACCAGCAATTACGGGAAGATTCTACCATGCAGATTCTCGCTGAGGGAGATAACTCCTCCTCAGCGCCCATTCACTGAATAATTCTTTTAATTTTGAAACTTGTACATAAGTTTTTTTTTTTTTTTTTACTTTACTTTTTTTTTTGTACAGATTTTATTTCTCAAGCTGTTTCTTTTAAGGAACATCAGCCGTTCCTCTGAAGAAACAATGCGTTTGTGTGTTTCTTTTTGCTGTTCCTTTTCAAAGGAACAACAATTTTGCTGTTCCTTTCCAAAGGAACAATAGTTCTTGCCGCGTGTTTTTGTTGTTCCTTTCCAAAGGAACAGCAGTTTTGCTGCATGTTTTTGTTGTTCCTTTCCAAAGGAACATCAGTTCTTGCCGCGTGTTTTTTCTATTCCTTTCCAAAGGAACATCATTTTTGCTGCGTATTTTTGCTGTTCCTTTCCGAAGGAACAACAGTTTTTGCCGTATTTTTTTGCTGGAACAACAGTTTTTTGCTGTTCCTTTCCAAAGGGACAACAGTTTTTGCCGTATGTTTTTGATGTTCCTTTCCAAAGGAACAACAATTTTTGTTGTTCCTTTCCAAAGGAACAACAATTTTTACCGCGTGTTTTTGTTGTTTCTTTCTAAAGGAATAATAGTTTTTCTGCCTGTATTTTACTGTTTCTTTCCAAAGGAACAACATTTTTCCCGCTTTTTTTTTTCTGTTCCTTTCCAAAGGAACAACACTTTTCGCAGATTGTTTTTGTTGTTCCTTTCTAAAGGAACATTAGTTTTGCCGCCTGTTTTTGCTGTTCCTTTCCAAAGGAACAACATTTCTTTTGCTTGTTTTTGTTGTTCCTTTCCAAAGGAACAACAGTTTTTTTCGATTGTTTTTTCTGTTCGTTTCGAAAGGAACAACATTTCCGCTGATTGATTTTGCTGTTCCTTTCCAAAGGAACAACTTTTTCGCTGATTGTTTTTGATGTTCCTTGCGAAAGGAACAACATTTTTGCTGATTGTTTTTATTGTTCCTTTCAAAAGGAACAACATTTTCGCAGATTGTTTTTGTTGTTCCTTTTAAGGAACATCAGCTGTTCCATCTAAGGAACAACACTTTTTGAGTGCATTTTTCTTGTTTTAGAAAAACATTTTGAGGATTTTTGGTGAATTCTTCATGATTTAAAAAAAAAAAAAGGCAAACATACAACTTATGCAAGAACACACAAATTAGAGGTTACTGGAATAAAAAAATCAAGAGAAATTGTCATTTTTAAGAAATTGTTATGTAGTGATAAGAGAAAAGGAAAGGACACAACCATCTATATCACTTTACTATCTTTATTTTCACTAAAATTAATATGATCGGTTATCTTTATCATGTTGGTTCCTCCCTAAATCTTCATAAATATTTTTTATTTTTATTTATTGAATAAGAATAAGGGCATATTTTCTCTATTGAGATGTTTAGACTTCTTCCACCATCCCTACTCTTAAGGAGTGTTGAGCCATCCTCTATATATAAGTAGGGAAGTGCTATAAGAAAAGAAAGAAAATAAAAATCTCTATATATGATTACTAACAATAATATTATATGGAAGATGGAGGATAGGGGGTCTCATCAAGAGCTAGCCTACCATGATCATAAGGAAGCAGTGAAGTGGCATTCCCACTATGGCCACCACACTAGGGATATGATCCAATGGACAACTCAGAAAAAATAAAAAGTCCTTGGAACAGGAGATCTCATCACGAGCCGACCTGTCCACCTTTCACTCCTTCCTGGTGAATGGCATTGTGATTCATCTGGTTCCCAAGCTAGCACAGTGGCCTCCATCATGACATCACACAATACTTCCCTAAGCATAAATAAAGGATAATGGTTCCAAGGGTGAAAAATAAACTTTTTCAAGGTTATAGACACCTGTGGGCAACAGAGCTCTGCTGATGGCATTGGAGTCATATTTTTCACAAATCAAGAGTAATGTTAAACCCTTTTCTTATATCTTTATCTAATATCAAATGATAGTATGATCCTAAACCCTTTGTTCGGAACCTATTATGCATGAAATTTATTTATAAATCGATCATAATATTTTATGTGGATAATGAATGCATAAGTACTTCTTACATCAACTGTCCTTTTCCCTTATGCTCGAAACAATTACACAACGTTTCCATATCTATTCACAATTTAATAATATGCATCGATTTCAGTAATGCGATAATTTGTTGATCATATCATATGTATGCCTTTCAATGTTGTACAATTGTTGTGCAGTACGCTGCTCTTCTATTTTGACGGTCGAGGACGACCTATTATCTTTCAGGGGGGGCACGGATGCCTTTTAATGCCTGCATGCGAGTCGAATCCCTGTGTTCATCAAATTCTTGGAAACAACAAGATTTTAACGGTATTGTGCTGACATACACAAGGTGTTGTTCCATTACATTTCTGTGTATTTGCGAAGAATTAATAGTGTGCAGACAGAATGGGAGGATGAGCAATACGTAGTGAGCCATAGGTGCTAGCAGTTTCCAACACTGCACAGGAAATTATGGAGAGAGTAGGATGGATTACCTACCTCACATGACTGCAACAACCACATGAAACAGTAGCCATTGAATTTTTGCAGAACTTGCAGGAAGGCTATTCCATGGTTAGAGGTAGGAAAATAACAGTAACAGACGCAATAATCGCCGAAGTATCTGGTCTGCCAGTGGATGGACCCATAAAAAAGTGAAACTTCAAGAAACCATGAATCTTTTTTGAGACGAAGGGCAGACCTTGGTCGTCAAAAGGAAAGGAGTTCAGCTGGAAACTTTGGGAGAACCATGGACAGATCTGTAAAAATAGAATAGAGCTACATCACATGCGATGGAAGAAAGGATGTGGTAAGACCACACCACCTTAAGTTATTAGCAGTATTAAAGCAAAAATGTACTGTAAACCTGCCTGCATATTTAAATTTCTTATTGCATGATGCTGCCCGGAGCATAAGAAAGTCTTGTCATATAGCGACGGTGGTAAGTCACCATTGTTTAATCAGATTGATAATGAGTTACAGTCTTGCCCAACAGCAGACTAGTTGGGAAGAATTGATATTCTCAATTGACGGAGGAACAACTCTACCTACCCCAAGCATAAAAGAATTACCAACACAAAAACAAAACCTTTAAAGCGCAGATAGTCCTCCAAGATTAGGAGAAGTAGGGGAATTATAGGAAGTCTTCAGGGTAGCAGTAGCCAACCCTTAGAATTGCCCAGTTCGGAAGATGAACAACCCCTGCAACTCGAAGAAGGAAGTCATCACACTGGTGAAGAAGAAGGAAATCAGGAAGAAGAAGAAAGTCACCACACCAGTGGAGAAGAAGGAAGTCATCACACTGGTGAAGAAGAAGGAAATCAGGAAAAAGAAGAAATTCACCACACCGGTGGAGAAGAAGGAAGTCATCACACTGGTGAAGAAGAAGGAAGTCACCATACCAGTGAAGAAGAAAGAAGTAACCACACCGGTGAAGAGGAAGAAATTAATCACACCAGTGAAGATGAAGGAGGGGAAGCAGAACCTCCCGAAACCGCCATTGAAATTCCACCAAAGAGTCCATTACAGGAAGACCAATTGGCCAAAATTTTGGCCAATATGAGTGAATATATACAACCTCACAGTCCGCTTAACCTCAAAATTGAGATAAAACAATTGCAGGAACAAGTTGTTATCAACAAAGACATGGCCGAAGAAACGCCTGATGAAGAAAACCCTCAAGGAACAACAGAACCAAATAGGGTTACTTCCCCTGAGAAATGCGGTCAGGAGAATGTGAACACTGAAGAAGTGTTCCAGATAGAAAATTTTCAGGAAACAATAGAACCAACTAGGGTTATTTCCCCTGAGGAATGTAGCCAGGAGTATGGGAACACTAAGGAAGTGTCCCAAACAAAAAATATAGAAGCAAGCCTGGGCGAAGGCACGACCACTGGAGAGAAAACCCTAGCCGAGCAACTAAGTATAGGAAAAGGAACAACTGGTCCTTCCAAGAAGAAGAAGAAGACAAATGAACTTGGGAAGCTGTGGAGGGAACGGAGAAAGCTCCAAAAACTAGTAAAACAACTCAGGCAGAGGATTAGGATGCTAAAACAAGGGAAAGTCTCTAAAAGAACCTTGAAAATGAAGAATGCAACTATCCAAATGGAACCCCACAATACAAGGGCCATGGAGACTCAAACTGAGCCCACATTCATTTAGGATAATGAGGAACAACAGGCAGTTGCTATGGACGCAGTTGCCCAAAATGAAAATATATAGGTCTGTGAAAAAGATGTTCAGATCGAGGCACTGTCCTCTAGCAGTATGGCCAACAAAGAGACACAAATTATAGGCACTCGACATTGTAATAAGGACTCCCAAGTCGATTTTCAACACACATTTTTTTTTTAATAGACCCTACTATAGAAAAACTCCAAGAAGAGCTGGCACAGGCTCAACAGGCTAGAGAAAATCTTGAAGAAGTGACTGTTCCCAAAAAGAAATATCAATAGTTACAGCAACACTTAAAGGACATTAGTGCATCAGAGGTTGAAGCCTACGATAAGTGTTGGAATGCAGAAGAGAAAGTTGAAGAGGTAAGGAGTAGATTAAAAATGGTCCAGAATCAAATGGATACTCTCTACTCCTTATACATAGATGTTCTAGCATGTAGATGCCCTGCCAAAAATTATGCTTTGTTTTTATTAGAAAGATATTTACAGTTAAAAATTAAATCTGTTAGGGCAGGAAAACCTATAGAATTAAACATTGTAGATGATTTTATAAGTTGCTGCAAACTATATGGAGTAAAAGTCCAGCATCTGCTCTGTGAGTTCTATTTGCACAATTTTATATTAGCTGGGGAAATGGAGACAAATCCCAGCCCTTTTGTGGGAGATATCCAATTTCAAGCATTTATTTCATTTGCTGTCAACAGTTGAAATGGCTCAAGGCGTATAATACTTTTCAAAGGCAAGAAAATGGGTTAGACCTTTGGGTTAGGGGTGAACTGAGACACCCATTACAACTATGGGCTAGGCAGAAGAGTCTAATGACAAAGGAGGGTGTGATCCAGACATTGGGACCCGTCCACAAAGCAATTGCCTTGGATGGGGTAGAATATTTTCTATCTATCAGAGACCAGGCCTATATAGTAGCTAAAGTTCGATGGAAGATTTCCAATCAGAATATTCAAGACAGAGAGCCATTTAATTATAGAAATTTTGGATTAGCTGCTGACCGCCTGATTCTCTATAGTAACCTCATCTTGAGGGAAGGCCCATACTGGCTAGGTTGTAGGTTTCTAAGTCCCATTATATGGTACCCTGCAACAGACTATAAAGCCAAATACAAATTACCTGAATGACAGATAGGGCACATATTTGAAGCTTTAGCTGCAAATCATGGTTTTAGACCTCTTAATGAAAAACCCTCTCTAGCCTATTCTCTAACTACTTTACATGTAAACTATGGTTTTCATGAGGACATGAAAAAGGGTAAGTAGGGGGGTGTGTTAAGCATTGGAAAAGGTATGATTTCACCATGCATATCTTTATCTTTTTCCCTTAAACATAACTCTTTTTATTTAGAAAGATGATATATTGAAGGATTAAGATAGAATTGCAAAGATTAATGTTTATTGTGAAAATTAGCTAAAGATTGTCTTTTATTCTCAACAAGAAACAAATGAAGTGGGAAAACACCATTCGAAAGGAAAAGCTAAAACAGGAGTAACTGTTGTTCCTCTAGCAAAGGGCCATATCCAGACAGAAAGGATGAAATCAGAATGCACTGCTAAAGTAAGGTAGGGGACAACAAGGCTACAGCCTAAGAAGACCAAGCATTAGCAAAAAGAAGAAAAGGGAGTGAATCGTTGTTCAAAGTCTATCGTTGCTTCTTGTATTGCCCGCCGAATTGTTATAAAAGGCAATGCCTGCAGAAATCGGGGGACAAAACGATTATTATTGAATTTCTTTTGTAACTCTGTGATTTCTCATTGACTCTTGTGATCAGAGAGCGACTATTGTAAACACTATTATTCCTAATTAATACATGATCTAGTTGTTGTTCCATTTCTTGACTCTGGAGTAGCCCAACGGTGTTTCACTGGTGGCTAAGGGCCCGACCCTGGTGGATCCATCTGCTGTTTGTATTATTATCTTTCAATTATCGTTGTGTGACAGTTTGCATTTGTTTTCATTACATCTTTCAAGTTTAATGGTTTATTACTTAATTACCTCATAATATTGGTGTGTTATATTGGTGAACTGCGTTGCCATTCCTTTCTAATTTAACAAGAATTTGAATCTCTGTATAACTTTTCTTGTTATGCTTTAACAGAGATACGCTATTCGGCAGTTGCTGTTCTATTTCAGTTGCTGTTCCAATCCATTTGCTGTTCCGTTCAGTTTGCTGTTCAATAGGATTTAATGTTTAATAGAGTTTTTTTGTTCAATCCCATTAGATAGAAGTGTTGTTCAATTCCAGTAGTTAGAGTTCGTTGTTCATTTCTATTGTTGTTCAATTCTAGATTTGCTGTTCATTTCAGTTAATTAGTTTACAGTGTATTTCATTCCTGCAAATAGTTGATTTTTCTTTTGAGAACTTTCCTAGTTTACTTTCATCAGCAACATTAGTGATTTAGTTCAATTTCAATTTCCATTTAATTGTTTTAATGCGAGATCATCAACTGTAAAGGACATTTGGTTATTGCTACCTTCGTTCTCAGATTGATTATCTTGTTTTCATTTTATTTCAATTACATCAGTTGCTAAAGGAAAGAGTTATTATTACTGCATCCTTGACTGATGATTTCAGATTCAATGATTGTATTTCAGAGCATTTAATTTCATGTCATTGTAGTTAGATTTCATTTCCAAGCATCCGTTTACTCTTGTATTTACAACACTGTATTACATATTGCAAGGCATTACTCTTAGATTGAATTGCAGCCTCAGACAGAGTAATAAAAAATCGTACCTGGATTGATAATTAATGTAGGATAAATAGGCGTTAAAAATACACCTTTTATACCTCAACAAAGGCCTCTCTTCACATATCTTCCCCACCCTCCTTGCTTGGAAAATTTTCCCTTTCCAATGTAGTTTCTCTTTCAGAAAGTCCCTTGTCAAATTGAGAGTACTTTCATTACTCCCATAATATCTTATTCCCCTGATAATAAATTTTTTTTCTCTACCTTTTCTTTCTTTGTGTTCTCTTTATTGTGCTCTACGAGCACTTGGATCTTTTTCTTCCCCCGTCCTTATGTAACCATTAGCGTCTTCAACTCTATCTTTGATCTTTTTTGGACCGCCATCCATATTGTTCTTTTTTGTCTTCTTTTTTGAAAGAGATGTTTGTTGAGATACTTGTGTATCTACTTGAGTTTCTTTAGAAATGATCACATCCTTGTTTGCCGCCCTTGATCTTGTCATGGTTTTCCACGCTGTCTTCATGCTTTTCCATTCTTGTTTTCCTATATCTAGAGCCTCTTATAACATCTTTACCTGTTCTTTTAAAATTTTATTACCTTCCATTAAACACCAATTTGAAAATGTGATCTCTAAAATTTTGCGGTCCCTTTCCTCTTCTTTGGCTTCCAAAATATCTAGTCTTGTCCTAGCCCTCATCATTTCGTCGACATAGAGATCTGATGACCAAATGAGAGGTGTGGATGTGGGACTGTAAATGGTTAACTCTTTTTTATTTTTGCTGCTCTTATTTATTTTATTTCTCTGGCACTGTTTTATTTTTCTTTATCTTTGTTCTTGTTCCCATTTGAGGTGAGCAAGCCTATGCCTTAAAATGCCCCGATATTACTTTGCATTTACCCAAATCCACTTCCCTGCTTTTTCTGTTGAAACAATTTTGACTTGACCTAAATGATTGGTTTCCACAGAACCTAATATTTCCTTGCCATTTTAAACATTTTCTGTTGATTTGATTTCCATTTTAAGATGAGAAATCCTCCTGAGCAAAAATTATATATGCGTGTATGCCATGGTTGCATGTGTATAGGTAGAAACGCAGGCTGTGTAGGCAGGAACGAGTGCGTTGACACTGTCATATGTGTGACACAGTTCAGAACCAACAATTTCTTCAATCAGTGCCCAAGCTGTCCAACGCGAGTCAAATATCTCCTCTATCCAACGCGAGCCACGAGCCGACGATCTCCTCTGTTGGTGTTTTATCACTGGCAGAATTGGTTCAGCATAGCCTTGCTTGTTCAACGTAACCAACTGTCTCTTTAGCATAGAACGAATGTCTGTTCAGCATAACCCTGTCTTTTCACTCGCTCTTTGGTAGAAGGGAACTTAGTCAACTTTCTCTCATATGCAGCCAGTGAAGCATAGGTATGCGTGAAGTATCTGTCTGCTGAGAGATCTCTAACACACAATCAAACAAAAAAATGATGCCGTGTAACCTCCAGTAGTGCCTGACCTATAATCTAAACTGTGTAACCTCCAGTAGCGCTCGACTTGTAATCTTAGGATTCGTAAACATGTGTCTTGTTTGGATAGAATTTCTCTTCAAATGGTTTTCGAACATAAACTTAGATCCTAACACCCAACCTTGGAAGGTGCACACTCTAATAGTTTAAACATAGGAGGACACAACTCAAGAATCCTTAACATTTAATAATGAAGACAAACTAGTTTAGGGATAGGAGCGTACACCTGAAGAATCCTTAACCATCGACAATGAAGGCAAACCACCATTATGTTAGAAATCTACTTTTTTTTTTCACTAGAAATATGGCGAGAGTTACTTTTTCTTTGTACTTTCATATAAATATTATATAATTGCAAACAATTTTTAAGAAATGGTTTGATTGATATTTCGGTACTCTGCGTTCTGTCATTAATTTTCAACTTATTATGTCCTCTTGCTCATATCGTTGGCATCGTCCTTGGTATAAGAACATTAATTATAGTTAAATAAGTTTTTAATTTTGGAATATTTTGTAGTTTTTTAGAGTAATTTTAGACATAATCCTCGTTACCACACAATATAGCAGGCTTTGAGGAGGGAAATGCTACAAGCACAAAAGCTAGAAAAAATGCTAACAATGGGGTAAAGAATAATTGTCAACACAACTAAAAGATCGCTTAGAATATATATGCTAGGTATAAGGCACAAAGTGGTCAAGCTAGAGCTTATTCGAAAGCGAGGCTCAATAACAATTCAAGGATTTTAAGAAAAAAAATCTCTCAAAGAAAATATTTAGAGAATAAGGTTAAAGACCTAGGGTTTTGATATTTTTGGTGTAAACAAGTATTGACAAGGTCAAGACTAAAGAGAAGGGGTTTCTTGCAATGATAATAAGCTATTACAAGGCTCATGAAACCCTCAAGTAAGTCCCCAAGTTGAGGGAAAATAAACACATAGGGAAATATATTTTATGGATAAAATTTGAGTTGATGCCCATCAAAATGATAGGTCATGTAGTCAAGACCTACCTCTTAATGTTTAGGCTCTCAAATGACCAAAAATACTCCTCCCTAAAATTTCGCGCCAAGCCCTAGTTTTTCTTCCTATCCGTAAAAGGACCGAATTTGAAAAGATAAATTTATGGAGAAAATTTAAGTTTTATCACCAAGTGATAGGACCACTGCATTTTCCTATGGGAATATGGAGTTTATAATGTTTAAGATAAGCCAAATTCCCTCTAAGGAGGTCGAAATTTGATGCCCTAACTATCAAAATTTCAACAATTACCCACTTAATGGAATATTAATATATTTTGATGGAGAATAACAAGAAGTAATCCACTAGGAACATTCATTACATGTTACAGTGAGTAATGCATACACCATTTATTTAGATATTCTTCAATAAGCCGGTCTTCAACAAATTAGGGCACATAATTTCAACCTAGAATCAATAGTTCCATGCATTATACATTCGAGAAAAACATATTCAAAAAAATATTCCACTTACAAGATAAAATGCAATATATTTTTCCATTATACCAAGAAATAACTCTAAATAATGTCAAAATCAACTTACAAATATCAAAATGCATCAAAGTATCTCCAAAATCACCCACAAGAAGCAAGTGTGAATTCTCTAGGAGGTCCGAAATTAGTTTGATGATGATTGATCGAAAATGAGTGACATCTTATTTATACATGTCCTAATAACTCAAATTAGAGCAAGAGGCCCCTCCTATGTAATAAAGTAATGTGAAAAATCACTCTAGGTCCCATGTCGACCTAGTAGCCAATGTGTAAACACAATAAATAACCCACAAAGAGGCCAAAATGCTGACAGCATGCATGTGTAGGCCCTTTTGGGGAATGTGTTGGCATCCTCCAGTGCCAAAGCGAGTGTAGAGGGCTCCAAAAATCATGAACTAGGGTTGGCCCCTAGACCTCCATGAAAATCAATATGTGGACCCTCGTTTTGTGTTTTGGGCACAAAGTGAGTTTCATGGGTCTCTTGGTGATAGAATATAAACCTGATTTTGCTTCAACGTTTAGGGATATAAATATGGTGCTATCCCTAAAATGTCTCAAAGGGTGAGACAAACCTCATATGGACCTCAGATTAGTTTCCAAACCATGTGTACACTACTAAGATGGCTGAGACATGCATGTCCAACTGCATCATATCATGAATGACGTGAGGAAAAGTGCAGACTATTGGGGGTGATATAGGTGCCCATCAAATGGTATTATGATTTGAAAGTAATAAGCTATAGGTGCCCATGGAATGGAATTATTCTTTTCAAGTAATAATATCCCCATGGCTCTTAATGCTTCACCTATAGTGTGTCATGATTCTCATCTAGTGGACTTGGGCCCTAGTTAAGTTTCTAAGCCAATGATTAAAACAATCTTCCAATGACACACAATTCCCAATGTTGTATCTTCACAATTAGGTACAATAATGATTAATATATCTAAGTGAACCAATATTTCTGTTCAAGGGAAAATTAAAACTTTATATGAGGCTTCCCTTCCAAATTTGGGGCTTTGATTACATAATAGTGTTACCTCCCTAGGTTAGAGTGGCTAAGGGTCAATCTTATTAGGTGTTCCAAACCCCTAAGGGGAAAGAAAAATCCATAATACATCTCTCAATCAATAGGTGTCATGTGAATAATGATAGAATAGAGGGGACAAGGGGTCTGAAAGTCATATTCCATGGTCAAAGGGATAAAAATGATGAGGAAATCCATATTATTGGCATACACATCTAAGGAGGGAGAAATCATGGATGCATGAGTTATCTCGACCTTTGTTTTTACACCCCTCTTATTTCCTATTGCACTTTCTTGATTTTTTTCTTTATATTATTGCTCAAAGCTCTAGGAAATGAGAGTGTGATGTGAATGATGTGTAGCGGTGGATCACCCCCTTAAAGGTAGGGTATTTCATCGCACACCAAGTGTTGGGACATGCAAGGGTTCATTTTATGACGTGGAAAGGAAACATTGGCCTTAGGGTCTAGGTTAATGGAGATAATGATAAGGGGTAGATCTCATGCTTGAATATTTCCCACGTGCTAATGGTAATGTCTCAACCATCTTGTGCATTTTATAATCTTCTTTTTCATTCATTCTTGCTTGTGGCCATAATAATATTTTTACTTTTCTTTTAGCTGCATCAACCTCCTGGGACAAAGTTTCCAAGCTTGACCTAGTCATGTGAACAAGAGGATGGGGTGTGCTAGAACCCAATGGACCCATGGTCATGTGGACCCATAGATGGGAGGTGGAAAGTAAGACTCACAATGTATGGAGGGAAATAATAGGCATGGAATGGGAAAATGAGATCACCCTATCTTAGTTGAGGTTTCCCAAGTAGGGACCTTCCTAAAGCCATATTCCATTAGGGGTGGTCCCATTGGAACAAGATTGAATATTAACCCCCAATTTAGGGTGATGGAACAAAACCACAATCAAATCCACTCCTTTTTCTAAGTAACCCAATAATCCATCCCAAATTCCCAAATGAAAAATAAGCATAAGAACCCGATTTCATAATGATTAACATACCTTTTGGATTTGATTTCCCACCTTCTAACATGCACTCTTGACAAATGAGAAAGAAAACATATGGCTGATGCAGGTGGAGGGGATAAAATGTCACATCACATTAGCTACAAAGTGGTTGTCAAGGGTTGTTATATGCTGACTAGAAGAAGATGATTAGGAGAAAATCTCTCCTAGGGGTACTCACTTTTGGTGGGTTATTTTTGGATCCAAATGGGACATGAGCTCACTGTAGAGTGCATGATCCATGTATTTGAATGAGGATTTCATGAGAACTCCAAAAATCTCTTGGGGCGTAGACCTATATCCTGCACATCACAATACAACAATTGGGAGAATGTCCAGTGGGCGTACTTTTATCGCCCATGTTTTTCATAAAATAAATCTACACTAATATTCAAGTCTAATCTAAGTGCAAATACTCTAACATGAGAACATGATATGATGATGTTAGCTATGCAAATACAATATGCAATGCACGTATACTACCATGCAATGTGAGCATTTAAAGCATGAGATGTTGATATTTGTAGCTTGTGAGGTACTCAAAACCCTATGCTAGTGGGTTTTGGAGGAATTGGCACACAAAAGTGACTTGTGGGCTAAGAACCCAAACCTATTAGATTTGCAACCAAGAATGTGGGTGTGAATCCATGATTAGGATTGATGGTTTGATCGATGGAGATGATAAAGGACCTATAGAGCAACTAGGGGCAACATAAATAATTGAAATCTGAGGTCTAAAAGTCAAGATATGAATTTTTGAAGTTTATGTGTGGGAAAAGTGGCACAAAATCAAGTCGACCTTGGTTTAGGAAAACCATAGAAGAGGGCTAGTTGTGCCACACCTGAATGATATAAATAAAGGGTTAATTGAGGCTCTTTGAGCACATCCTAAGTGAATCTTGTAACAAGATAAGCTTGAAATTGGACAACAAATATAAGGAAAGGACGAAGAGGTAAGGATTACATGTTTGCGGAGAATTTTATCTCTGTTTGGGTACATATTCCTTGTGAAAGGGAGCCACATGTCCAAGAAACTTGTGTGGAGGCTAGGAAGGACTATTGGAGTGTTTTATCTCCTGTTTATGGTGAGTTTTACTTTATATATTAGGCCATAAATAAAAGTTGTTTGGGGTCTGTTTTGTGCTACTTTAGTGATGTTTTGGTCTCTGTTTGGGTCACAGGAAAAGGGATAATACAACAACAAGTAGGGTGAATTGTTTTGAGGGACATGAGCCCTTAAGAGGGTTTCCTCATTGAGTCACAATCATCTTAGGGAGGCTGTGACCTGAAAAAATCCTTCTTCCTTGGTTTTGGGGTATATTTATGTTGCTGGTATAACATGCTTGTTGTAGGGTTTCTTGTGAAGATTTTCCAAGACCCAAAATAATTCTTGAGGATCCTATAGTGGAAAAAAAGAAAGAAAAACCTAGTTGGAGAAGGAAACACAAATTTTATAGCAGGGATCTAGGGTTGTTTGTGTGCCCTAACCAGACCACTAGAAGCACAAATATAAAGGAAAGAAGGAAGAAACATAAGTTGTAGATGAATTCTTGTTAATGTTTGGATGCTAATGGATGAGAGTTCCTAGGAGAGGAAATTGTATTGGAATCTCATGGAGTGTTGGAGGGAAACGTGACAGTGGACCAAGTTGGAAGAGTTGGAATATCCTAAAGAAAAAATAGGAGGATTGTATAGGATTTCTTCAAGCCCTAAGAAACATGTCTCTTGAAGGACTAAGGGATTGTTAGAAGTGGTATAATAAGAGCTCAAATGTATGATAATCTAGGAGTAGCTTGTAGCCCTATACTTTCCTTGTGGTGAAGGACATCTACAAAAAGAGTTGGGTTGTACTCCATGCCCTAATTTCATTGTTGGAGAAGGGAAGGCACTAATGGGAAGAAAGTACCAAAAGAGCTGAGGAGCAACAATGGGAAGTTGAGAGTTGTTCACAAATCGACAGGAGTCTCGATGTATTGATGCGTTAAATGACTAATGATCAACAAGAGAGCAGGTGATTCTGAGTTCAGTGACCTAATGGATATGGTACAATGATAGAGGCAAATTGGAGTTGATGCAAATTGGGAGCCAAAGGACCGAGCATATGTGGACAGGGTATGACTAAGGAAGCTGTGAGGAGAACTACATCAACTAGATGGTCAGTGTACTTTTTTTTAGGGTAGATTGGTTGTTAAAGGAATGACAGAAAGCCCTTGTTGTTTTTGTCTTGTATCAATGGATGTATGAGGGCCATTATCCGTGGTACGAGAGCCCTAGACTATTGTACTATCAGTTTATTAATATAACTAAGTTGGGTTGTAAAAATTGTAAAAAGTTGTCTATAATTGTGCATGGAATGATTTAATGTTGTATATTGTTTCGTTGTGTAAGGTAGTCTTGTTGTGATACTTGAATATGTAGTTTCAGTGATTTAATATTCTATCCTAGAATCCATCATCGTGGAAAAACAAAAAGGTATCAGAGCTACTTTGAAGGTCCACTGAATCAAAGTGTGCACAACAAAGTGACTCAGTGGGAGATGAGATTGTTTAGATCATGGAGCAAATGGTTCAACTGAAAACATGGAGATGTGGTCTTGACTGGATTGGAAACAATATTGGTTGCGACTTCTCGTGGATTGGTGGTGAGGGACTAGTGAACAAAAATTTGTTGTAGGGCAGGTTACTAATCATGGAATTCCTATGAATTTCCATGGATCGTTGGGACAACTCGAGGATTGTTTCGGCATGGAAAAGATTGATTTTCTAGAGAGTGATTCATGATATTGAATGTATATTGGCATACTAGTTTCTTCATTGGGTTGTGATGTTGCATATCCGAGATTGGAGGGATTTGTATGAGTTGTGTTTGAAGTTGGAGGATGGGTGCTTGTAGGACTCGGTTGCGGTGATTATGGCACGTGTTCAACCGCAACTCAAACTAACCTTGTAGGACATGATACTAGTGAGAAGTTGAGCCAATGGAGATCATGTAGACTCAGAGGGATTTTAGCTTCAGAGAAAGTATCCCTATGGAAGTTTGAGGTCTTCAGGTTCAGATGAGATGAGGCAGAGGCACTACCAAGATTGGATGATTCATTCTGTTAGCTCTCCGTAGTTTGTAAGATTGGAAAGAAAAAACGACAGAGGACAACATCAAACCACTTTGGAGTCCAGGACCTAGCCTTCCTAGACTTGGAGAGGGCTCTATTTTTTCTTTATGATTTTGAATTTATGATATTAGGCTAGTTATAGAGATTATGAGAAATGTTGGTTTTGATTGGTTGGGTGGTTGGACGGATAGAGCTTTGAAGCTTAATCCATTGGGCTATGGAGTCATAAGAGGATGAATTGTGCATCAAATTTTTCAAGGGGGAATTCACAGGGCAAGCCAACTATGCAGACTAGATCTTACTAACAGTTTGAATATAAGATGAAAGAAAGCAATGAGTTCAGTAATAGCTAAAGAGCAGTTAATAATTCTGTAACTATACTTCAGAGGAAAACATTAAGATAAAAAAAACAAATAGAATTAACGTGCTCTCTCAGAAAATATTAATATAAAGCTTCTATTTTGTAATATGAGAAAATGATGCACAACATGAAATGACAGAGGAAAACATTAACACAGAGGAAAGAACATCACCATTAACATAGCTCATGAATCCTGTGAACAATCTATTTGTTATTGATGCCTAGCTCAAAATAATTACAATGCTCCAATACAATGATATTTTACAACACAAAGTCTAACAAGGTTCCACCCTTTGATAATGAAAATTCGAGCAGTGTTTAACTAAAACTTGAGTCAGTTGCCCTAATCTACTTGGGCCAAACTTTATTTATTACAAAACAACTAAAATTAAACAGGCATGGCCATGCAAGGCTTGAGAAAAATTATCTTTGACAACATATTGCCTGTAAAATTAATTTTGAGCAGCTCTTTATGGATCTAAACGCTTTCATGGCTCTGACATATGGTCCCACGCCTTTCCAAAAGATCGGCTTTGGGTAATTAAGTCTGGTGCAGCATTGGCTACTTTCATTTATTGATGCTGGTGTTGATGTGCTTTGCTGCCTTTCTCATCTCTGCTAGTATATGGTAACAGTTCTGCATGCATGCCCTTTGCCCGAGTTGACCTTATTTGGTCCATTTCTTTGCTGCAGTGACGTTTGGCCTTTTCTCTATGTTTAACCTTATTTCTTCATGAAATGATATTCAAACCTTGTAGGCCCAACTTGGCCTGTTTTACACACAAAACAATGTGAAAACTCGTTCACTTGGAACTGAAAGTGCTTAGATCTTGGTTCTGGAAAACATTGCATCCACTCTGACATCGCATTTCACATTTCTTAAATTTTCCTTAGCACGTGTCTTTTAACATTTGTGATGCGTGCATTGTGATCGGGTCCCATCGTCGTCGCACATCGTAATTCGGCAGTTTAACCTTTTACCTTTGCGACTTATCCTTTATCTTTTGTGATGTGTGCATTATGATTGGGTCCCACTGTATCGCACGTCTTACTTCGGCGTTACAAAGATTTTTTTTTTGTAACCTCTTTCCTCCTCCGTTGCGATTTAACACAGAAAAGGCCATGCATGTGGATTCGAAATCCTTTGGAATGTGCCTTTGAAAATACATCACGTCCAGGCCTTCATCGCACTTCGCAACTTTTAAATTTTAACCATAAACTTAACCTGTGAGATCTGCGATGTGCGGTACGCGGGTCCGGCCATGTCATCTACCATGTCATCGCCATGTGACTTTTCCACGTCATCATAATTAAACTGCGATTTGTGGGGCCAAAGCCATGTCACCGCCTCGTCACCACGCCACATCACCTGCCACGCCACTTCATATCGCAGATTGGAGAATTTAACATTTGTCTTTGCACTTGTTTTCTAAAATCTGTGATTTGCGAATGGGCCCCACCCATTGCACATCGCACTTTGGCGATCTTAACATTTACCTCCCGCGCCCATCCTTTAAAATATGCGATTTGCAAATGCGATCAGGAAATGGACCCCACCATAAGATTCTCCAATAAGACAAGTGATTTTAGTTAAAACGTGGAAAAAGGTCGCCCGACCCATAATATGAAAGATTTCCAAGCCTTGGAGTTGCACAAGGGCAATGTGGGTCCTGCTAGTCTGCATATTGCAAATTAAAAACTTTAACTTGCAGGTGCTATAAAGGGGTAAGTTGCAAAATGCGACATGCTAAGCGTCGAAGGGTGCGAACCGGCGAAAGGTAAGGAAAATGAGAAATATGAAGGTTTGCACGCTGTTTGGACAATGCGGTAAAGGTATGGCGGGTCCCACTTCATCGCATCGGCGGAAAAATAAGATTCGACATAAGTCTTAAGAGGTAAGGTTAAAAATTTGTGGGTTGCGAAGTGCAGGCACATGTAAGGTTTATGTTGCATACCAAAGACTGTTTGGTGGGTAGGCGGAGCTATGGGATAGAACTTTGGACTTAGATAATGAGTGGGTTTTATACAAGGATAAGCCTGAGAAGTTTAGGTGTGTGGGGGTTTGAGTGCCAGGTGGGGATTTACAGCATTGGAGTACATAGGTTTTTTAGGCAAATGAAGGTAAGAAGAAGGCAGATGGACTGAATGAGGGTAGTATGGAATTTTTCTCACTATTACACTTACTTAGCAGCCCTTTTCTTCTTCCTTGAATTGAAAATGATAGATGAATTCTGCTAAAGCTCTCAGCAGTCAGGCTCTCCCTTTATTTCTTTGAAAATAAATGATAACCATGGAATATTATTTTTAATGAGAAAAATCTAAACAATAATTAGTCACCTGGTGATGCTGTGAAATATAGGGGTCTAACAGTGGCTCTAATTGGGGATGGAAGCTCCTTCAGGAGCTGTCAAGAACACCATAGATGAGTGGCCTTATCCATTGGGCTGATCCCATCCTGCAACCTGATCTGCTACCATCTTTGTGGCTAAAAACCTTCAAGCTGAAATCAAAATTCTCTGCAAAATGTAGTCTGGAACACACAAAAACTAAAAGGTAACCTAAAACTAAAAAACTGGAAAAATTCTCAAATCACTGATCTCATTTGCATACCTACCTACCCTACTCTACTGAAATTGTTGTTTTTCTAAATAATACAACAATGCCAGTGCAGCCTGTCAAGTAGCAACATAAATAGATGGACAACTTGACTGCTTGTTAGAAAAATCAATAGTATAGTCTAGTTGTGTGTCCTCATAACCAAAGTTATAATATGTAATGGCAACATCTAATGTATTTGATCCTTATAGAGAATACATGTTTGAAAACTTGAGCTAAAAAGAACCTCCATATAATCTGCTATAGGATCAAATGAAACATGATGTATGATTTTTGCTTCTAGGCCTTCAATGAATAGTTGATTAGTTGTATCCCCAATATTAAACCTTGAAACCTCATTTGATTGGTGAGAGAGTTCTCTTCTCCTGTGATTATCAACTAGAATGTGATCCAGATTCTCTTTCACAATCTGAAATGAAGTGAAACATAAGGGTAAAGTCTTAAGATGTATTGGTTCCTCCTCTATTTCAGATTCTGTGATTTCAAGATGACTCGGGGGGAGAACTTCTGGATCTGAAAAAGGTTTTGTATCATCCCTCTTTTCCTCAACTGATTCATTAGAGCATTCCTCCTCCTTTCTATTTTCAAGCTACATGTAATTGTCTCTGAAGAGTGAGGCAAAAGATAGAGGAAGGAATTTTGTACTTACTTGACAACTTCCAACATTTTCCTCTTTACAATCTTGATTAGTATGCAGAGTTTGATTGTCATCTTTGCATTGTGATAACTGATTTTGTTCTTCCCAAGAAGATAGTGTTGGCTGCTTCAAATAATCAGCATCAACCTCAACCTTATAGTCTTCCTCTTGATAATCATATTCGAGATGGCTATCTCTATATGCAAGGTCATTTATCATGTACATTGTTGCTGAGGATTTCCCTGCCTCTTTCTGATTTTGGACTTCATCCTTGGCTATGTTGTGGATAGAGTACATGAAAAAATCATTTTATGTTTTAGGGTGTCTAGGAAGGGCTAAAAACTGCTTGGGTACTGTTGGAGTTCCCATGTTTTGGCAAGGTTGGAAATACCAAAAGATGAGACAACATCAGAACCACTTTCAGACCTCAGGATCTAGCCCTCCTGGGTCCAGAGAGGGATCTCTCTATGTTATATCAAAGGTGTATATGTCTTTGAAGCTCGAATGTTAAGATGTTAGGCTAGCTATAGGCACAAGGTTTGTTTGTTTTGTTTGGTTTGGTTGCTGGTTATTAGGAAGGAAGGGTTCAAGGTAAGACAAAGCTGAGCGAAGAGGGATAAGGTAGAGGTGAAATGTTCCAGGAAATATTCAAAACCATTGGGCAATGGAGTTAGGAAAGGATTTGCTTGCTAACCAATGGGTGTGGGGATGTTTTAGAGGGGATTTCTGGGATGGAAAGGAGGAATTTATGGGGAAGAAATGGGACTTTGAGAAAGGAGAAAAGGGGTGAAAATGAAGCATTTGCAAGGGTATAAAGGGTAGAGATAAAGCCTTTAGGAGCATAATTCTTTATCAGCAAGGCCTATTGACTCAGAACAACAGAGGAAACAGTCACAAGGCAAGGAACCTGAAAAGGCTGCAAAGATGATGTGTTTTCAAGGGAAATGCATTCCTTGCAGGCTTACAAAACAACTTAGCCCCTTGCTTGCTAATCAAGGAATTTATAAGGGGCTAATAGTGGCTCCACATGGGGATGGATTCTTCTTGAAGGAGTCAAGAATTCAGAGAATATATATTTGGTGTAGGCCAGATGCCTACTGCTTTACACATCCCTTCTTTGATTTTCAGCTGTCACAATATGAAGACCTTACATCAACAGAAAAAATTTCCCAACAAACTACCTACCCACACTACAATCCTGACATTTTTCTTCTTCTAGGGTGCATTTGAGCTAGCAGACACTTTACATCATTTATTTTTATAACAGAAAATAAAAATATTCTAAATCTACCCTTATTGCTCCATGAGACCAGATTAGACTGTTGGTCTCACATGTTTCCCTACCTAATCTGATATCTGCTGGGATTAAACTGTCCAGCAGATTTCTTCTCTACATTCTAAGACAGAAATTAAAGAACAGTCAAGCTAGGATTAGACTGTCTGACTTGCTGTGAGTCCAAGGCATAAAGGCAGTTGCACATGGACAGAAGATTGCAGATCATTGAAAACAAAATTGTGAAGGCTTGAAATATGAAACTTGAAGTGTCCTTCTTCTCTTTGTGACTCAAGTTTTGAGCATGTTAGAGTCACTTCCTTTCTTCATCTCAGCTCTAGTTTTGGGCATGTTAGAGCTGATTTTTCTTCTCTCTTTGTTGGTCCAGATTTTGAGCATGTTAGGACCAGCTGCTTTGCTTTCTTTGGCTCAGGTTCTGATCATATTAGAGCCAATATTTTTCACATCAGAGGTTCATGTTTTAAGCATGTATGAACCTCTCGCTTTTCCTCTATTTTTTGGAACATTTTCTCTTTTTTCTTGAAAATAAAAAAAAACTGCAATGGCATGTACAATGGAAATGGAAACTGGAAGTGGAAAATCAGTAGAAGTAGTGTTTGAGCATCCTACCATTGATAGGACCCCCAAACAGCTCTGTACCATCTAATTCATGTAGGAAGAAGGCATTTGGACCCACAGTGGCCTGGATGATGTAGGGACCTTTCCACAAACTATCAAACTTGTTGTGCTTTCCTTTATCCTCTCATCTCGAGTCCCACTTCAGAACTTTATCCCCAATTTTGAAATCAGTAGCTTTGGTCCTTTTGTCAAACAAATTCTTTATAGTTTCCTGAACCTTCATTGCTCTGTTTTAAACCTCTTCCCTTGTTTGTTGGAGATGGATTTTCTGGTTTATCCTTCTCGCCATACTGTCTTCTTCTGTTTGAATCTCTTGGACCAACTTGATCACTGGTACCCCAAGGCTGGTAGGAAATACTGCTTCTGCACCATAGACAAGCTGAAATGGTGACATGCCGATGGAATTCTTTGTTGTAAGCCTGTCAGCCCACAAAGCATGTACTAGCTTGTTATGCCATGAATTTTTGTTCTCTTCTAGCAGCTTCTTGATGATGATCACCAGGCTCTTGTTTGATGATTCAGCTAATCCATTACCTTGAGGGTAATAGGCAGTTGAATGACCAAGCGCTATTTGATACCTGTGACAAAAATCAACCATTTTCTTGGATCCGAAATCAGTAGCATTATCAGTGATTATTTTCCTTGGGCAGCCAAACCGAGAGAGGATGTGACCTTCTAGGAAACTAATGATGAATGAATCTGTGGCATTCCTAGTGGGTATGGCCTCTATCCACTTAGTGAAGTAGTCTGTGGCTGTTAGGATCCATCTGTGTTGTGCAGAAGAAGCAGGGTGAATCTCCCCTATGAAATCTAGGCCCCATTGCAGAAAGGGACCTTCAACAATGATGGGTTGTAGAGGTAAGGGAAGGAGTTTTCTTTTGCCTTCAAAAATCTGGCATTTGTGGCAGGAAATTATCATCTTATGGATGTCATTGAAGAGTGTGGGCCAATAGTAGCCAGCTCTAAGTATTTTATTTGCAGTGGCTTTCCAACTCAGGTGGCCTCCACATTCTCCAGCATGGAATTCTTGTTTGATCCTCTCTGCCTCGTCTTCAGGCAAATATTTAAGAAATAGGCCATTTGGGTTCTTCCAGTATAAGCATTTATTCAATATGAAATAGCTCCTGGCCTTTAGCTTCAAGAATCTGGCCTTAGTCTTTGACAGCTCAGGGGGGGCATTAAGGTGTGTAAGCACATACAAAATGTCAGAATACCAAGGAGAGCTCTGAAACTTTTCCTCAACAATGGGGTCAGGCAATTCTTGTTGCTCATCTAAGGTATTTACCATGTTAATGTCTATGGCTTGTAAGTTGGATTCAACCATTATTCGAGCTAAGCCTTGACCTTTAATTAATTTGGTGGGTTTAATCTCAAGGTCATATTCTAAAATCACAGCAATCCATTTGCCCCTTTTCCCATCCGGGTCTTGGGACAATATGTCTTTGACCACTACATTTGGCACATAGGATATGGTGTGAGAATGCAATATGTACACCCTGAAGTCTTTCAAGGCCTTAATCAGAGCATAGGCATGTTTTTCCATTATGTTGTATTTCAAGGGTGCGTCCCTTAGTGCTTTGCTGAAAAAGGAAATTGGTTGTTCCATTCCCTCTGTGTTTTTCTGCAGCAAGACTGCAGCCACTGTATACTCAGAGGCAAATGAAAAGATCAGGAAATCTTTAGAGAAATCTGGGCTGATCAGAACAGGAGCTTGGGTGAGTGCAAGTTTTACCGATTCAAAAGATTGTTTAGCTCCAACAGTCCATTTAACTCCTTCACCTTTCTTCAGCATATTAGTCATATTCCTAAGGTGTTCAGCCAAGTTGGGAATGAATCTCCTAAGGAAGTTTATTTTCCCAATGAAGGACTGTAATTCTTTGATGTTTCTCGGGTGTGTGATTTATAGTATTCCCTGAACTCTCTATGGGTCTATCTTGATTCCCTTTTCAGATATAATGTGGCCAAGAAGCTTTCCTTCTTGCAGCCCAAATACAGTCTTTTTGGGATTTAGTGACAGACCAAACCTTCTACATTTTTCAAACACTTTCCTCAGATGTTTCAGATGCTCTTCTTCAGTCTTGGAAAAAACTATTGTAGCATCTAAGTAAATAACAATGAAGTGCCCTATCTCATCTGAAAAAGCTATGTCCATTGCTCTTTGGAAGGTTGCACTAGCGTTCATCAATCCAAAAGGAATCTTTACATACATAAAGGTACCCCACGGAGTGGTAAATGCCATTTTGAGTTGGTCTTCTGGGATTACTAAGACTTGGTTGTATCCTGAAAAACCATCTAATAAAGAAATCCTCTTTGAGCCCACTACCTTCTGAAGAATATGTTCCATCTTTGGCAATGGGTAATTGTCTTTGAGTGAGGCTCTATTAAGATTCTTGAAGTCTATAAATAGCCTGATTTCCCCTGTTTTTTTTCTCATAGCCACTAAGTTTGATACCCAATCAGAGAACCTTACAGGCATGATTATACCTGCCTCATACATCTTCTTAATCTCTTTTTCAACTGCAGGAAATTGTTTTGGATTGATTCTGCGAAGTTTTTGTTTGAAGGGCTTCTGCTTTTCTTTCAAGGGTATTTTGTGATGCATGATGTTCGTGTCATAGGCCTTTGAGTCTTCATAACTCCAGGCGAACACGTCAATGAATTCATTGAAAAGGTCAATGTATTTTTTCTTCATGTCCGTAGGTAAATACTTAGCCAGTTTAATCATTTCGGGCTCATCTTTAGTGCCTATGTTGCATTCTTCCACGTTAGAGTTTGCATGTTCTATAGTGGGATTTTTTGCTACATCATCAAAGTCAAATTGGTCCTATAAGGGTGCCACGCCTCTGGGTATATTCTTATCTTTGGCCTGCAGCACCTCCATCTCCTCAATTCCTGTGTTTTTACACTTTCCAGTTGGACTTCCAGTTTACTTAGTTAGAGTGTTTATTTCTATGTTACAGGGTGGGGTTTCTTCGTCAAAGGATTCTTCACTAAGGCAGCTGTTCTCAGATTTAGAGTCTGAATAAGAAAACTCAACTCATTCTTGCCTATCAAGAAATCATTAATATGTTTATCTCCTTCAAAAACCTGCCAATATTTTTCGTTGTCTGGCACTGCAGGTCTGAATTTGGTCTGAATGATGATTTGCTGATCGTCATGAGTCTTAGGATATGAACTAGCTAGGCAAGCTAATCCATTTGCAATGATATTTTGACTCCTAGGAACAAACACTAATTCGTATTCAATAAATGTTTTCAATAAATCCATAGTGTCATTCCTGTAAGCTCTCAGTCTAGGATGTTTCGTTGTGTATTCACCATTCACCTGCTTAATAATCAGCTTAAAGTCCCCATGCACAGTTATCCTACGGGCTCCTAATTTCCTCAACAGGTTCAAACCTAGGATAAGGGCCTCATATTCTGCAACATTGTTTGTACATTTGAAGTGCGGGTTGCAAGCATGGCTCTCTGCGTAACTACTCTTTGTGTTATGTATCCACACTCCTGCCCCAACAGTTCTCCTTGTGCAGGACCCATCGAAGCTAATTTCCCACAAGGGTTCACTCTTGTTTTTGTTATCATTCCTTTCCCTACGGCTGGGTTCGTCGTTATGTTGCGTTATAGGGTCTGCATTAGGCTGAGGGCTGTTTAGTTTTTCGTTATGGATGTGGACATCAGAGAGGTGACTAGTTGGTTGATTGCATTCTGTTTCTGGTTCACTTTGCATTGTTGTTTCAGTGCACTGTTCAAGGTTTTCTACGTCTTCATCCTTTGAGTCTAGGGTAGCCATTATGTTAAAATCCATTGGCTCTGTCTCATCCTGTGTACCTTTTCTTGTATCTACGTTTTCAGACTTTGGTCCCCCCAAAGATTCATCATTGCAAAAAATAAAGGAATCTAGGTCTGTATGTACAGAGTATAGAGGAGAATTTTCAGGCTTTTCAAGACTACTAACCAGGAATTTCATTTGTGCTTCCCTGTATAGTCTCCTAAGTTGGCCAAATATTGGGATTGTGGCATAAGCCCCATCCATCTGCATTGTTCCTTGCAGCTTGGCTCCCCATGATCTTGATAATAACATGCCATACTTGGGTGGCACATCTGCCACAACAACATCCATGACCATACACTTGGCAGGAATTTGAGTAAGGCTCACACACAAATCTTTGATCAGGCCATGACACTTTACTCTACTAGAGTCAAATGAGTATAGGTCTTTATAGGGGCGGATTATCTCCAGGCCTAATCTTTCCATCACTACTTTAGGCATCAGGTTGTGTGATGCCCTAGAATCATGCATTGCATTATGGAGGATCTTATCATGGACATTAAGACTGATATAAAATGGGGGCACTACCCCTTCCTGAAATTTTCCTTCTATCTTTGGACCAAATAGGAGGGCAGGTTGGTCATCACTCAGATTTACAGTGTCACTATTCTCACCTAAATTTAATGCTTTCAAAATTTTGCCTTTATACACATCCTGAGTGGCCAGCTCAGAGAGTGGAACATAGATTTTAATTTTTGCAATCTCACTCTCTAGATTGAAATTGGACTGACTCTTTGGAATGTTCGACTCTGTTTTGTTTGCCACTGCCTTAGTGGCTGAGTCAGTGTGTTTATTCTCATTATGTATAGTGTTTGAGACTGTTTTATTAGGAGCACTAACTGTAGTGTCAGTGCTGCTAGCTGGTTTACCTTGTGTATCAGAGTTTTGGTTGTCCCGTTCTTTGTTCTTTCCAGAACTCTCAGCTGCTGATTTGTTACTTTCAGTAGTTGCTTTAGAAGTTTTCTCAGGTCTTTTCTTGATGGTTACCTCAGAATATTTTGGTTTGGTCGTTTCTAGGCTCTTCTTGCTTCTAAGTTCATATTGTTCCCTGACCTGCATCATGGCATTTTCAAATCCTAATCTGTAATCCTCCGTTTCTGCCCATTCCTCATCCCAACCAGAGGGTGAGGGCTATTCTTCTTCTGAGTAACAGTTATGGATTGAATATTCCATTTCAAACATGTTTATTGTGTTCCCTTCAGACTCTTCTATGATTCCCTCATCTTCATCAAGAAAATTCTCTTGGAATGGGGGAATAACTTGTTGATCTGACTCTCTTTGTCTATTGGGGGTGGCATTGTTTCTTCTAAAGTTTTGGTTCTGGTTTTGATTTTGATTTCGGTTACTGACTATGAAAACCATATTTTCCATCATTTGCTGTAACCTTTCCACATTTTTGGATAATCTGTCATAATTTGGGTCAGATGTGGAAGCTACATTGTCATCTATGTATGTACCCTCTTCTCAGATCTCAGTCTTGCTCTTTTCTCAATCAGGTTTGCCTCTATGTTCACTGCTCCTCTCTGCATGTCCTCTAATGTGTTTTACTCTTTATCCCTAAGCTCATAGGCTATGTCATCATCAAATCCTTCGGGGTATTTTGCCAGAGCCATGCCTTGTGGAGGTTTCATATGTGGAGGGAGGGCATTGCAAATGATGTTAAATCTTGTTGTGTAATCATGGAAACTCTCTCCCACGTTTCTTTTAAGGCTCATGTATTCTGCTAAGAGTTTGCGAGGGTTAGCCTTAGTTTCCCATTTGTTTATGAAAGTCTGATATAAGGCTGGAAGATCATTGATGCTACCCGGAGGTAGGCCTTTAAACCATTTCTTCACATCACCCCCTAAGCTCTGAGCAAAGATTCTCATTTTGACTGTATCATCATCTATTTCCATGTAGTCAAAAGAATCTTCCATCTTATCTACATGTTGTTGGGCTGTGATGGAATCTTTTGCAGTGAAGTGAGGGATCTTTGACTGATAATCATTTGGTAAGGGTACTAGAGGCTGAGGTAAAACCAGAGGTGCATACCAGGCTGCCATGATGATATTCTGATGAGGTGCAACTGGTATGTGGATGACAGGAATATTATGACCAACAAAAAACTGATGAGCAGATCTAGGGTGACTGAGCCCCAAGTTTTGTATGAAATGTGTATCAGGAGGTGTAGAGGGAGGGGTTTGTCTATTCCCAAGGTGTCCACCACTTTGAAGTGGTGAACCAGGGAGCTCAAGGTCTGGCTGGTCTAAGATATTGAATGACCTAGTTCTAGGTAATCTATTAGGTAGGTCTAGGTCAAGGTGAAAGTGTGACAGAGCTGTAAGATCTTCCGGTGCAGAGTTAGATCTAGGGATGTGGCTGGAAATAGTTTGTCTCTTAGGTGTAGGAGCTCCCTTGAGGATACTCTCAGGGTTGTCAACTATTTTAGGTGGGTCTGGGTTAGGGTAAGCTCTTGTATGGATGGTTTTAGAAGCCAGAATGTTGTTTTCTGACTAAGCAGCTTAACCCTACTTGTTACTACTATTGTGGTTGATGTTGTTATGGAAGCTGTGTTACACTAAAAACTGTCATCATGACATTTTACTATGAGTATGAGCTCATTATTACTCATACTTCCTCCTTTTTCAAGTCTAACATATCAACTCCTCATGTCAAGCTTTCAAAATCATATAAAAGTTCCTAAAAATCCCCTAAAGATTGGTATCGCACTTTCTCTATTAATTTCCTGCGGTCCCACACCTAAATTTCAGCCTTCCTGCGGAACCATGCCGCACTTTATTTGTGTTATGGGTGCGGACCTCTGTAAAACTCAAAAAGGCGAGAAAGTAAAGATAAAAAGTTGATTTCAGATGAATTCTAGAAGATTCTAGATGGGAATTTTCGGGAATGGATACGCTTTGAGAAGGTTCATGCATCCCTCACTTGATGGAGCTAACCCCTTGATGTAAGGAGCTAATCCCTTTGAAGGAGGATTCTATCCCTTCATATTTGGAACAAGAAACCTCCTCTTTTCCACTATAAAAAGAGGCCCTGGGTAGCCTCAAAGGGAGTTCAAGCTTAAGATATTTGAAGTTAAATGCTGTTGAGATTCAGACTCAGTTAACTAAGACTTTCTGTGAGGTTAAATCACTCATCTCTATCTGTCTTGGTTCAAAGAGTGAAATGCTTGTCAAATTAGAAGAGATTCCTGCTTCAGACCCCGGGAGGACCTGCACAACATCAATGCACAGGTTGTAAAGGTTTTCTTTACTTGAAGTTAATACAAATATACTCATTTCTCTCATTAAACTGTCTATTTATGGTTTATTTCATAAATTCCTTGATCATTATGATTAGTATGATTTATAATAATGTCTATACAGGTGCTGTGTAATCTTTTTGCTTGTTTGTGACTGCAGATTCACGAGGAGCGTTCTTTCAAGTGCACGGGAAGGACTTCAACGAGATCAAGCAAGCGCTGGATATAAGGTAGGCCTTACACCTATATAGCATTTTTATGAATCATGTATGCTTAGAGAGAGATTAGTATAATTGGTTGTTTGTTGCTAGTTACTTTTAGTACTAGAGAGATCGGTCTTTTCCGCAAGACGGATTAATCTACACAACAAAATGGCGACTCCACTAGGGAAAGAACTTGTTGTTTTTGGTTCTCTTTTATTTTTGATTTGAGGAAACATTTTTTCCTGGTTTTTGATTGATACATATCTGTCTGGGTAATTTATATTTTCCCTGTTTTTGAAAATTTAGAAATATTTTAAGTTTTTCTATAATTTTTCCTAGGACCGCACTCTGCCTTACTTTGACAGTGCGGGACCGCACCTGTCAATACCGGTTGCCTGCGGACCCTGTAAAAATTTTAGAAGATCTCTAGATTTTTTTTTTTTTAGTTTATTTTTAGATCTTTGGTTTCTGCCCAGACTGATTATTGTTTCTATCAAGAATTTTTTGTGAATGAACTCCAACAGTGTTGATGTTTTGATGATTTTCTAGAAGATTTTGCAGTTTGGATTGTTTTTCCACTTGGTCTTTGTAGCGATTCGAACTTTTGACAATTTGCAGTATCTCAGATTACATTGATCTCTTTTTGTCTTTTGAATCCGACCTGATTGCGAAAACATCCTATATTGAGAAATTGAGCCTTTTTGTTTCTTTGCAAATCTTCGAAAAAACTTGGTTGAAAGTTTTGAATTTCATTTTTATAAAAACATATTTTGAGTGTTTTTGATCTGTTTGTTATTCTGAACGAATAGATTCTTAGTTCGCTGAATAACTAAGAAAAACATTCATTAAAAAAAAATCTTAAAAGCTTTTACTCAATTTAGATTTTAGATCTCAAGATTAGATTTTGTAGTTTTGAGTAGTTTTAATTTTTATAGCTTTCTTTCGAAGGAAAATTGTTTTGTAGCTTCAAGTTTGGAAAGAAAAATGATTTTGTTGTGAGCTTTGATCATTTATCTCATTATTGAAAAGACAAGGTAGTTTCTTTCAATTATTTTTCATATTTAAAGAAGGAATTAAAAGGATTGCATTCTCCAACTCTTTCTTTAGATAGTAAGTTCATTGAAAGAAAAAGAATTGAATATCATTCTAGGTGCATTTTAGTTTTTTTTTTTTTTGGAAGTCGAGTCTTCACATCATCCAAAGTTTCATTTCCGCACCCATTGACTTAAGAAACAACTCCTAAAAGTAACGCTTAATTAAAATTCATCTAGTAATCTTTTATTTCTAGGGCTCTTATCACCAACATAGCTTAGGCTAGTATCTTGGAGTAGGGAGTAATTAACTCTCCAAGATAGCTAAAACAAACAAGTAGACAATTCTTGTGGTAGGAAGAAATTCCAATTGTTGCATGTATGCTCTGGGAAGCTCCTCTTAAAGGAGTTAAGCACGAGATCATATCTGAACCAGTGGGGTAATCAATCCTTCCTCATTGGGAACGATAGAAGATATACACGTATTAAAAACGGTAAACCTCGGATAGACCATTGTCGAGGAGCTTGGGGTCACTTGTCGGTAAACCTTGGATTATTTCAAGGAGCCTTCAAGGGGATTGAGCTTTGTTACTCTGCCCTTGCGTGTGTGTCGGATCGTAGACTGTTCCCCCCGGTATATTTGTTTCTTTTGGTAACCTTAGTGGCCATAACTTTAGGATTCTTTCCTAAGGTGATGGTGGAGGGAAGATCCCACTGTACCTGGAATAGACGTCGGCTAGACTCACTTGGACTCTCCGGAGGGTTATCTTCACTCGATATGGTATAGTGAAGAAACTTGCACCGGTCTGTTTCATTAAGTAGGTTGTCGGGGTAACTATTCCAACCGCCCTTTTCGTGTTAAAATTCTACTAAGTTGGATTTCATCACCAACTAGTGTTTTTAGTGCTGAAAGTTACTGTTTGTGTGTGGTTTGAACTCCTAGATTTTTTAAGCGTATGATTCAATTGTTTGTTTCTTAGAGAATTTAGGTGTTTTTATTGAAATTTTTCTTTGTTTGCGTGTGATTAGATAATTTTTAATCGTGGCGGAATTGCCGAGACAATCCCGGAGAATACAAGGGAAACCCCCTGAATATTCACCAAGTCAACTTGAAGGGCTTCGTGCTCTGGTATCATCCAGTAGTAGTAGAATTAGATCAACAGAAATTGGAAGTTCATCTATAGTTATACATCCTGATCATCAAATACCTACAATAGAATACATTCAAGAACCGATTTCAGTTTCTGAAGTTACTGAAAGTATTTCTCCTTCTGGTGAATTATCTGACGAACCTGAAATCTCTGAACCTGAAACTGAATCTTCTTTGTTAGAAACATCCTCAGGATTTATCACACCAACTTCTAGCGATCCAGGTTCACCTAGGGTAAGAAATATCATTACAGAAAATCTTCCCTCTGGACTTATTTCTATTGAAGAACTTACCAATCCAGACGAAGACATATCTCTTCCCAACTCCCCTCAATCGTTAAATCTTAGGGAGCGTGAATCTATTTTCTACAGCCCCATTCGAACTAATCCTTGGTATCTCTCTTTAACGAACTTTTTAGAGAATCCGGGTCTTGCTTTTTATCCACCTCGAATTCCATTTCATCCTACACCCAGAGGTTATTATCCGTCATCTTTTATGGCCAGAGAGTCATCCATGTTTTCTCAAACGCCGGAATCATTTTTACATGGTGGTCCTTCTGTTCCTTCGGGATATCAGTCTTTGTCTGGTACTTTCTCGGGAGCAACTCCTCAACCCATCGAAAATGTGTTATCATCTGGTCTTGATGGACTTAAAATTGAAACGTCGAACGCAGAGCAAATTTTTATGATGTCTGGTAATATTCCCAATCCTCAAACTCAAGGCAGTCAGTTTCCTTCTAGGGGACAACCTCAGGGAACTCAGTTACCGCCTGGGGGGCAACCTCAGGGTAGTCAGTTACCGCCTGGGGGGCAACCTCAAGGTAGTCAGTTACCACCCGGGGCACAACCTCAAGGTAGCTTTTTCCCAGGACAAACTGTGGAATCATATTATTTTGGGGGGCAACCCCAAGGACAGTACATTCCTCAAGGTCAACCCCAAACTTAATATGCTCCTTAGGGTCCTTATCAACCCCAAATTCAGTACGTGCCTCAGGGTTATCAACCTCAAGGGCAGTACCCAATTCAAGGTTACGAACAGCCTTCTGGTCAACCATCTGTTCAAGGAGCCGAAAATTTACCTCTTAATTATCAACCCTACGTTCAACCAGGTTATGGTCCTTATGTTCAACCTTCTACGGGACAATACCCCAGAATGATGGTGTGGGATCCGTCCCAATATCAACAGCCTTTACAGCCTAATGTGCAGTTGCCTTATCAACCTGGCCAGCCATTGGTTTTTGGTTCAACCCAGCAACCTGTTCAGCCAGCTATTCAAACTCCTGCACCTAGTTCAGTTCAGCAGACTGGGCCTAGTACACCTCAGACTCCGCCTCAAACTGCTAAAACTGCTGCAACGTCTGTTCAACCTGTCACACCTGTTTCTGGAGTATCTGTAGCCCCGAGTTCGGCTACCCCTATATCCGTGCAAATCCCTCAAGTCTCTGTACCTCAGTCAGGACCTTCAGTTCAGACTTCGGTTTAGATACCTATAGGACAAACCGGTACAAGTACAGTTGTTACAAGTCAACCTCAATTTACGTATCAACTATACCAGGGACAGCCGCAATTCGGTCCCTATGTACAGAATCCAAGCTATCAGTATCAACCGTACCCCGGTTATACTTATCAGCAACCTCAGTATGGTCCGGTTCATGCTGGTTTTCCGGGAGGTTACACAATACCTAATGCAAATCTGATTCCTAGTTATCCTGGGTATCCGCCTCCTGGATCTGCTTTGGCTTCTCAAGGTTTTCGCGACCCTAACCGTCAATTACCGTTTATCACAACTTTGGACTTCCCTGATTTGACGCGCCTTACAAATGATCCCATTTTCTATTATCAGAACTGGCCGCCAATGCCTCATAAGTTGCCCAGTGATATACCAAAATTCGAAGGTAAGTCAGGAGAGGATCCATCGAATCATGTTATGACTTATCACCTTTGGTGTGCATCTAATTCAATCGTTGATGATTCGATTCGCTTACGTATTTTCCAAAGAACCCTCATAGGTCTTGCTGCCAAATGGTACATTGAGTTACCACGCAGCTCGTTTCATAATTTCAGTCAGTTAGCAACAGCTTTCTTGACTCATTTTCAGTTGCCTGTCAGATACGACAACGACACAGAATTATTAACTTCGCTAAAACAATCTACGTCTACGTATATTTCTGATCATATTCATGAATGGCGACGTAGACGACGTTTGGTGAAAGTTTATATTCCGGATCAAATTTTGGCAGAATGGTTTGTTAAATCATTATTACCCAAGATCACTGAAGATGTAGCTAAGGCTGGTGTTGTTACTGAGGAGCAAGTAATTGCTCAAGCTCAGTACCTTGACCTCGTTTATACGCAGTCAGGTACTCTACATGAAAAAATCCCAGACCTTCCAAAACAAGGTCAAATAGTTGCTGCTCCTTCAGGGTCTCATGCCGCTGACGGTATGATTGGTACGGTCAATTCTAAAAGTAAGAAGAAATCATCAAAGAATTATTCTCCAATTATAACTTTACCTGATTCCCCGAAAGGAGAATCCTCTCCCGAAGTTTCTGCCGACATTCATGTCGTTGAAACATCTACGACAAAATCAAAAACCGGTGGTAAAAAGAAGGGGAGGAATAAAAACAAAAAGAATTCGAAAGAGAAAACTGATAAAGATGAATCCAATGACGAAAAACGTAAACCTCGCTATCCTTGTTTCATTTGTGAATAAGATCATTTCACGAAATAATGTCCATATCGAGACGAAGTTACGAAATTCGTTAAAGGATCGCAACAACCTGCTGTCTTGAAGGATCCCTTTCCACTTCAAGATAGTAAGATGATTGGTTCTTCCTCGACTACTTTAGAAGAGCCTATTATGATGATGTCTCATGTAAGGATTGCGACGCGATCGCAAGATTACGGTTCTAAGAATCCCATTGATGGCAAAGAAGCAGAGTCTTCTAATGCAAATACATCAAATACACCTCCTCCTATTTCCGGTCTGCTACAGATCGAAAAACAAAATCCAGACTTAATAATCAAACCGCCTGCTAAAGGTGTTCTTCGTAAATCAACTTTCAATCCACATGCGAGAGCTGCTCAGAATTACAACATTGTTGAAGACTTAGCTGTTTCTCCTTCAGCAATGTCGGCCTTGGAAGTGCTGCAATCGTGTCCAGCACAACGTAAATTATTATTGTCTGCCATAGGAGCTGTCGATGTTCAGGATTCTAACCTTATAATCTTCGATTTAGAAAATAGTACACCACGTCTTCCTCACCAAATGGCTTTCCAGATTCCAGTGTTAGTAAAAAACAGACCTATTTTTCGGACTGTGATTGATGAAGGAGCTTCAACGTGTATTATGTCGATTCAGTGTTGGAAATCGCTTGGTTCTCCTACACTTAACCAATCTCTGACAATTCTAAAGGCTTTTGATGGTCGAGGTTTTCAACCTTTTGGTATTTTGTAGGATTTACCCATAGGGGTCGAAGGTAAAATCGTTAATCTAGATGTGGAAGTGGTTGATGCCCCTCTAGATTACAACCTTCTTCTGGGTCGTAGTTGGTCCTATGCTATGACTGCTGTTGTTTCTTCGGTCTTTCGACTTATAAAATTTCCATATCAAGGAAAGATCATGACAATAGATCAGTTAACTTATTTCTCGTCCGACCCAGCCTCTACAGAAACAATCCAACATGTTGGTAAAACGGCTATCCCTTATAAGGATGTTGGAGTAGGTTTGATTAAAGATTCTGGTTTACTAGGAACTTTTTCCTTTCCTCCTCCTAACGTATCGCCTTCTACTGCAAGTATTCACATGATTTCGTCAGACACTGTTATGTTTGATGATCCTTGGATTATACGTTCAGAATTCGAGATAGATTCATTTGATGGCGTGATGCCTTTGAGTCCATTTGAAATTGCGTACCAGGCTGTACAGTCTTTTTCCGACCCCTTTTTAACCAAAGTTAATCCAATGAATGGGATCCAAGAGGAATCACTTTCTATATCTAGTTCAGTTACAACGACATTTCCTGAACTTGTTCATACAGATGAGAAAATTCGTGAGTTTTTGTTTGTTGATGATTTACCATGGGAAGATCTACATCACCGATCTTCATTTTTACCTGAATTAGATCATTTTGAAGATGATTTCGCTTCAATTTTTACTGTTGAATATGCCAAGGAACCTCAGAATCCATTGCAAAATTCTGAGTTAAATTTGGAAAATATATCTAGAACGGTTCCAATTGACATTTCAGTAAAACCAAGAATAATTGAAAACATTCATATAGGTGCTTGTTGTACAGATGAAGAAATTCAGACTTATAAAGCCCTATTTCAAGAATTCCATGACGTGTTTGCCTGGTCTTATGAAGAAATGCCAGGAATTGATCCATCGATCGTCGTTCATGAGATTAAGACTTACCCGGATGCTAAACCTGTTCGTCAACGATTACGTCAAATTCATCCTAGAAAAGCTGCTGCTATAAAAGCTGAAGTTGAAAAATTACTTCGAGCAGGATTCATTTATCCAATTCCCTTAACGGATTGGGTATCGAATATTGTGCCTGTGACTAAAAACAAGGAACGATAAGAGTATGTATCGATTATAGGGATATTAATCGAGCGTGTCCAAAAGATAATTATCCAACTCCCTATATCGATCAAATAATCGATGATTGTGCTGGCAGTGAATTGTTTTCCTTCATGGATGGCTTTTCCGGCTATAATCAAATAAACATACTCCCTACTGATCAACCCAAAACAGCTTTTATTTGTCCATGGGGAACGTTTGCCTATTGTAAACTACCTTTTGGACTAAAGAACGCTGGAGCAACTTTTCAACGGGCTATGTCTTATGCATTTCATGACATTAAGCACATTGTCTAGCCTTATCTCGATGATCTACCTGCTCATTCATTACATAGGGCCGATCATCCCACTCATTTAAGAGCAATTTTTATGAGATGTAGGCATTATCGAATAAGGCTGAATCCGCATAAATGTGTTTTCTGCGTAGAATCGGGTCGATTACTGGGATTTGTTGTCTCGAAAGCAGGTATTCGCGTCGATCCATCGAAGGTCGAAGCCATCGTTAATTTGCCTCCTCCTTCTACTTTACGCCAACTCCAAAGTTTGCAGGGGAAAGAAAACTTTTTACGTAGGTTTATTCCTAACTATGCCGAGCTTACAAAGGGTTTTACCCAGTTGTTGAAACAAAACATTCCATTCTTTTGGGACGAGATCGCTGATCGATCTTTTGATGCACTTAAACACGCGTTGACCCATGCACCGTTATTGCATCCTCCCAAATACAACCAAGATTACATTTTGTACCTCGCTTCTTCACATTCCACCATTGGGATGGTACTAGTTCAGGAAGATGAATCTCACAATGAACATGTGATTTATTATCTTAGTCGGAATCTGCATCCGACTGAAATCAAATACACACATATGGAGAAATTGGCCTTGGCAGCTGTTCAAGCTGTTCAATGTTTTAGACATTACATCTTGTTACGTAAAACCACAGTAATTTCTAATTGCAACCCCATGATGTGTATTTTGACCAAACAATTGCTAGGGGGCAAATATTCCAAATGGATAGTTATCCTGCAGGAATTTGACTTGGAATTTGAAAAATCCAAGGCAAAGAAATCTTTGGTATTTGCGGAACTGATGTGCGATTTCCCCTCTACTGATACTGAAACAGTGGCAGAAGAGTCCATTGCGGACGAATCTTTGTTTCTTATCAGTACACTTGATCCTTGGTATGGAGATATTATTGTTTATCTCCAAACCCAATCTTTTCGGCCTGACATTTCACGAACTCAGAGACGGAAAATACGCTTCCAATCCCAACAGTATAATATCATTGGTGATACACTTTATCGACGTGGAGCAGATTCTGTTTTCCGACGTTGTCTAACTCATGAAGAAGCTGAAAAGGTATTAAATGACTGTCATTCTGGAGCATGTGGCGGTCATATGTCTGGGTACGCCACAGCCCAAAAGATATTGCGTGCAGGTTATTTCTGGCCAACGTTGTTCAAATATTGCATTTATGCGGTTCGAAAATGCCACAACTGTTAAATTTTTGATCGGAAAATGCGCGCGCCACCCGCTCCTCTTCACCCTATAATTGCTGTTGGTCCTTTCGCGAAATGGGGTATCGATTTTATTACATGTAGCCCTCACTCGGCCGGGGGGCATGCCTATATTATTCTAGCAGTAGATTATTTTACAAAATGGGCCGAGGCGATGCCTACATATTCAGCTGATGGCAAGACTGCTGCAACATTCATATTTAATCACATAATTGCTAGGTTCGGTGTTCCTCAAGCTATTATTACGGATCATGGAAGTCATTTTCGGAATGTCATGATGACTGAACTGACAAACCAGCTTGGCTTGCGCCATGATAGTTCCACTCCGTATTATCCGCAAGCCAATGGTCTGGTTGAAGCCATTAACAAAGTTTTAGTCACTATGATTAAATGAATCATTGGTATTCACAAGACGAATTGGCATTCCATGTTATTTTCAACACTTTGGGCATATCGAACCTCAGTCAAAACATCAACGGGTTTCACTCCTTTTCAACTGGTTTACGGTTTGGAAGTTGTGTTGCCGATTGAATGCGAAATACCGTCACTAAAATTAGCCGTAGAATTACTTCCAGCTACGTCTGAAGAGGAGAAATGTTTCTTGTACTTAGCTCAATTAGATGAGAATCGACGAAATGCTGCAATAGAAAACAAGGCTCACGTTAAAAGGATAAAAGCTCAGTATGATAGAAGTGTGACCCCTCGAAATTTTTCAGAAGGAGACCTAGTTTTACTTTATGATCAAGCTAACGACAAGCTAGGAGCTGGGAAATTCGTGCCTATGTGGCATGGTCCTTATATTGTTAAACTAAAGTTAGCAAAAGGGGCCTATGAGTTGATAGATTTTGACGGTGTCCCTTTGGATAAACCCAGAAATGGGCTTTATCTAAAGCGATATTATGCTTAAATGAGGTGTGGAGATTTTTGTTAGTTTAGATTTCTTTACTGTTGGTGTGTTTTAGATTAGAAAAGTGTGCCTAGTTTAGAAGTGTGTTTTTGTCACTATTCCTGCTTATCTGAGTTTTACTCTTAATATTGCAGATGTCGACGTCTCTTCAAACCTACATTGGTTTTGCTGATGGTGCTTGTCGTAGTACACGGAACATTTCTTCCGCAGCTTGGGTTATCTATTCACCCTCTGACGAGTTAGTATCCATGCATGGGGTAAGCCTTGGTCAAACAACAAATAACATTGCTGAGTATAGTGCGGTGATTGAGTTATTGTCTGAATCCATATTATTTGGAATTCGGAGTTTGATTGTAAGGTTGGATTCTGAACTTGTTGTATTACAGCTTAACAGGGTTTATACCATTAGAAATCCAGTGTTATTACGGTTGTTTTTGAGAGTTCGTCTCTTGGAACGTGAATTTGATTACATTGAATATCAGCATATTCCAAGATATTTAAATACATTAGCAGATTCAATTGCTTCTAGTATGATAAATAGAAATTTGCAATAATCAAAAGCAGTAAAGCAAACAACATTCACATATGTACACAGATAGCCGTCAAAATAGTGATATATCATAGTATAGGAGTGTTTAAAAAAAATATACATCGTCTTCGATCATAGGTTGGAAACACCTTATGATCGGCAGAAATGATAATACAAAAGTAAAAAATATGAGTCTACACGATCATCCCATCACTGATGGTGATCAAGATAAGAAACCACTGCCCAGGCTACCCTGCATAGGAACCTCCTAAAAGGTCCTGGAACTCCAATCACATATCTCTGCAGCCTGAGAGGAATGTCATCTATGCTGGTCTCTGGAATATCTAGAGTCAAACGCTCTAGATGATGCTCTAAATCAATCAAAATCTCTGCTGATTGGCCTACTGGGGCTGGTGCGGGCGCAACTGGTTGTCTTCTTTCGTAAGGTTGGAGATGAGCTGGTCTTTGTGGACCCACATCTGTTTTCAAAAAAAATTTGGTTATTAGTTTTCAAAGACGATAAAAAATTAAAAAAAAAAAATTAGAATTTAACAAACGTTGAAAAATGATTTTACCTGAATCATCCTACTGTTCCCCTGCAGGGAGAGCCATCTCTCTGTCACCGCGGAAATCTATCCTGGCATATGGAAAATCCTCTATCACAAAAAATTGGCGATCTAGCCAACGAAAATATGAAGAAGGAAATCGCACAATCTCAGTACCCTCAATAGCATGACGAGCCATCAACGCGGACCAACGAACCATTCTCGGTTCTCGAGGTCGACCGGCATCAACAGCAATACTCTGTGGAGCTAACATGGGGATCCTCTCCAGAGCAAAAGAAACAACAATGGATCTGTATCCAAAGTTATTTAGTTTCCCATTTTTTGCTCTGGTTAGTTGGCCTTTTACATTGGCCAACACAGCTTCACACCAGTTAAAGATGGTGCCGCGAAAACAGTCCACGGCAATAAGCATTTGGGAACCAGTAGCTACATGAAGCACAGCACTCCCACATAGTTTGGTAACAGTAAAAGCAATAACTTTCAATTCAGGACGGATGATGTGTTTTATGTCAATCCGTTTGTCCTGAGGATTTGCCTGATCATTGCAGAATTCTAGTTGGAGACTAGCGACAGTCTGGCCACCTGGCCTAGTCCCAAACAAAGAAACTTGTTCGCCCCTCTTGGACAAACCAGTCAAGAAATATATATCCTCCAGCTCAATTTCGAGCCGGTGGCCACCAATGAAGAAGCACTAGTCCTAAACATTCCATCTATTCACCAACCATGTCAAGAGTTCTACTTGTGCCCTCATGCCTGAGATGGCCCAAAATTTGTACAAGCCACATGCTTTTAATGCCTGTTGTGTAGGCAAATGAAGTATTACGGCTTCATCCACTTCCTCATGCTCACGTTCTCGCCAGATCAGCATCTTGTCAATCCTACAATACAGAAAAAGGCAAGTTAGAATAATCTTATTTGAAAATTTTTGGCAAACAAATGTGAAATTATTGTTTTAAATCTAATCACGCGGGTACCGCACCCGCTCTTTGTAAACAGAGCGTAGGTCCGCACGCGCAGTGTGTGCCGGGTGCGGAACCCACGACTTTTTCCTTATAGGAAAAAGTCGGGGTCTGCAGGTAACGTGTGTCCCACCTGCAGACCCAGCAGGCGAAATTTTTAACCATTTTTTGCCCCAAAAATTCAAACTAAAGCCTAAAAACAAATTTGAAATGGATGAAAAACAAGATTGAGAGGTTGTGGATTACCTGGGACTACCGGTTCTCGATTCCAACGGATGAATTTTCCAGAATCTTCACAGGAACTTTCTTACCCAAAAGTTTTTTACTTTTCACTCTGAAACTGAACGGTAAAAATGAAATTGAAAAAGTCCTTTTTATAAGTTTTTTCGAATGGATGAATTTTTAATATATTTATTTTTCACTTTAAAAAGGGTATTTTTGAAAGCATTTTTACTTATCTTAAACAGGTATGTGTAATGTTTCAAGTTTTTGTGCAGAAATTGGATTTTTCAGGAGAACTGATCATTTTTCAACAAAGAGCATACTTTTATCACTTTTTCGGACTCTTTCAAAAAAATTACAAAAAAGCGAAACCATGGAGTCCTCTTTTAAGCCCTTTTCAGACTCTCTAAATATGAAAAGATCGCCGAGTACTTGATTATTCGAACTCGTTAAAGTAAATGAATGATCGTCCCTTCAGTATAAGTTTACCCCTTTTACGGACTGAAATGGACTATTTACGAAAAAGGTATACGTTGACTAATTACGGTCAATAGAGTTCTCTCTCGCATTATTTTATCCTTTTTCGGGCCTGAGAGACTAAATTTACGAAAAAGTACACCCATGGAGTTTTCTTAAGTTTTTCTTCAGACTCCCTAAAATTGAAAAACACCGAGTTTCTCCTATACTGGACTCGTTAAAACTTAATAGTAAAGGACCTGTTTAATTTTCAACAGGAACGAACCACTCCTTCTTAGGGTTTGAATTTTAAACTAAGTTGGACTCATCCGAAGGATGAGCTTATAACCAAGAAAATGTTATCCTCCTCAAGCTTGTCAAAAATAAAGAGGTACTTGCCAGAAATGGTGGGGGAAAAAGAGAGAAAAATGGGTGTGTTTGTTGTATTTTAAATTTTCGAAAATTCAGTCAACCACTCTTGAACACGACACTTTCATTTCACCTGGGTTGGGAAATCCTTTGCCTAACATTTAATCAAACCACATTGAAAGTCTTCAGCCGGTTTCTGGGTATTAGCTTTGGGCCAATTGTTACCAAGCCATCTGCAGTGTCGTTATGTGTTCAAGAGAACAGTGCAAATAAACCATTCATCTGCAAAATATCTGTCATCCATCTTTTGACCATCCCTGAGTCAGTCCTTGCTAATATATTTTCAAAACTTGATCTATGATTTCGTGTTGTGGGATTGCCTACGACAAATCACTTTCTATCGACATCAGCACATTATCTAGGAAGTTGATCCAGAAATCGTCAGTACCTTTAAATCTGCATGCCTTAATGGCAGGTTTCTCGCCTTCGACGACAGGTTGCATCATTGACCTTCGATCGAATGATTCCGTGAGATGTTCGACTTCAGCTCATTCATTCACATTTCATGGATTGTACTGAGTACTTTGAGAGCCATTGACATTACTGGAGGTTTCTCTCACACTTGTCTATCATGTTCGACTTCAACACATTTATTCACATGGATAGAATCGTACTAGTTCGAGATGCGGAAATCAAGACCCTGGATCTAGTTTCCACCATCCAGGCTGCAAGGAATTTTGTTGTCATCTATACAGTAGACTATTTATAAACAGATGGCTGTGTCCATACTGTGTCTACATATATCTGTACTATGATGTATTCAAAATCATTCCTGTATCAGAACGATTTGAGATAGTTTCTAGTTAGTTTTAATCTGAGTATGGGAATGCCTACCTCAGTGATGACATATATATGTATATATTTTGCATTGAATGTTTTTACAGGTTCCGACTGGGGTGTCCACGGGATGATCTTTGAAATGATAAAGTACTGCACTCTTCATATATGACAGACTTCAGCTTCATCTATTCCAGAATTTGCACTTTAGGGGGCAATTTGTTACACTAAAATCTGTCATCCTGACATTTTACTATGAGTATGAGCTCATTATTACTCATACTTCCTCCTTTTGCAAGTCTAACATATCAGCTCCTCATGTCAAGCTTTCAAAATCAGAGAAAAGTTCCTAAAAGTCCCCTAAACATTGGTATCGCACTTTCTCTATTCATCTCCTGCGGTCCCGCACCTAAAGTTCAGCCCTCTTGCGGAACCATACCGCACTTTATTTGTGTTATGGGTGCGGACCTCTGTAAAACTCAAAAAGGCGAGAAAGTAAAGATAAAAAGTTGATTTCAGATGAATTCTAGAAGATTCTAGATGGGAATTTTCGGGAATGGATACGCTTTGAGAAGGTTCATGCATCCCTCACTTAATGGAGCTAACCCCTTGATGTAAGGAGCTAATCCCTTTGAAGGAGGATTCTATCCCTTCATATTTGGAACAGAAAACCTCCTCTTTTCCACTATAAAAAGAGGCCTTGGGTAGCCTCAAAGAGAGTTCAAGCTTAAGATATTTGAAGTTAAATGTTGTTGAGATTCAGACTCAGTTAACTAAGACTTTCTGTGAGGTTAAATCACTCATCTCTATCTGTCTTGGTTCAAAGAGTGCAATGCTTGTCAAATTAGAAGAGATTCCTGCTTCAGACCCCGGGAGGACCTACACGACATCAAGGCACAGGTTGTAAAGGTTTTCTTTATTTGAAGTTAATACAAATATACTCATTTCTCTCATTAAACTGTCTATTTATGGTTTATTTCATAAATTCCTTGATCATTATGATGAGTATGATTTATAATAATGTCTATACAGGTGCTGTGTAATCTTTTTGCTTGTTTGTGACTGCAGATTCACGAAGAGCGTTCTTTCAAGTGCACGGGAAGGACTTCAACGAGATCAAGCAAGCGCTGGATATAAGGTAGGCCTTACACCTATATAGCATTTTTATGAATCATGTATGCTTAGAGAGAGATTAGTATAATTGGCTGTTTGTTGCTAGTTACTTTTAGTACTAGAGAGATCGGTCTTGTCTGCAAGACGGATTAATCTACACAACAAGCTGGTCTCCCAGTGGAGTCTAATGTGAAACCGAGACAATCAGCAGGCCTACTAATCACCAGTGGAGTCTTTAAATCATTTAGGGATTATGGAGTCGCCAGGTGGAAGGTTTAGGATGTTTTTTGGGGGGTACACTGTCCACCACAGTGCTTGTGAAATATCTCTTTTTAGAGATACCTTCAAACATAGAAAACTCTAACCAGAGATTGACTGGGAGGGCATTTACCAGATATGTCACCTCTGAAAGAGTGTGAGATCCAGAGGCTACCTGGCCCTTTCCAAACTCTGTCCAAGAGTATGGGAGAACACAACAAATGGTATAGAGGTTGATCTGTGACTAGGAGTGTTTAACTGCCAACCTAACTAGAGATTGTAGGTTTCTGAAGTTCTTATGATGTAGTAAGATGTAATGCACTCAGATTCTCCAACAGAGTCGCCATTATGTTGGAGTTCCCATGTTTTGGCAAGGTTGGAAATACCAAAAGATGAGACAACATCAGAACCACTTTCAGACCTTAGGATCTAGCCCTCCTGGGTCCAGAGAGGGATCTCTCTATGTTATATCAAAGGTGTATATGTCTTTGAAGCTCGAATTTTAAGATGTTAGGCTAGTTATAGGCACAAGGTTTGTTTGTTTTGTTTGGTTTGGTTGCTGGTTATCAGGAAGGAAGGGTTCAAGGTAAGAAAAAGTTGAGCGAAGAGGGATAAGGCAGAGGTGAAATGTTCCAGGAAATATTCAAAACCATTGGGCAATAGAGTCAGGAAAGTATTTTCTTGCTAACCAATGGGTGTGGGGATGTTTTAGAGGGGATTTCTGGGATGGAAAGGAGGAATTTATGGGGAAGAAAGGGGACTTTGAGAAAGGAGAAAAGGGGTGAAAATGAAGCATTTGAAAGGGTATAAAGGGCAGAGATAAAGCCTTTAGGAGCATAATTCTTTATCAACAAGGCCTATTGACTCAGAACAACAGAGGAAATAGTCACAAGGCAAGGAACCTGAAAAGGCTGCAAGGATGATGTGTTTTCAAGGGAAATGCATTCCTTGCAGGCTTACAAAACAAATTAGCCCCTTGCTTGCTAATCAAGGAATTTATAAGGGGCTAATAGGTACATCGATGTTGTCTTTTCTAGAACTATTGGAACGTGAGGTATTTGAACAACAATTTCTTCTTTCCTTCTAATCATATGGATCATTTCGTTGACTGTGATTGTCAACATATCTAGTTTATCTATGAAGAAATCAGTTTCTCTTTTTATATTTTTTCCTTCTTCATTGCTTTTAACTTTGCTTCCTTGTTCAGTAGGTTGGCTTCCACATAAACTGCCACATTTTTCATTTCTTCCATGGTTGTAGGGTCTCTTTCTCTTAATCGGAATGCCATCTCTGGATCAGAGGCATCTGGGTAGTGCAAGAGAGCCCATGTTGGGGGTGGATTTATCTTATCAAGTATTGAATGGTATACATTGTTGAACATGGCTGAAAAATGCTATATTGTCTCCCCAGACTATCTTTTTAAATGGTTGTACTCTTCTATGATGAGAAATTTTTTTCCCACGACCACCCATCTATCTAGGAAAACTTGAGTGAATTGATGAAAATTGATAATGCTTGCAGCTAAAATATCTTTAAACCAACTTTTAACTTTTCTTTGTAATGATAAGGAAAACATTCTGATACGCACATCATCTTCCCCCACTTCAAATAGATCAAGGAAATCCTCAATATTTTGAATGTGCTTTTCAGCAGTGATCTTTGCATTTTCTCCATCAAATTTGGGTAGATTATTGATAAAATTTGCAGGGAGGTTATGCAGGAGAGGAGGAAAACCAGAGGCTTGTATTTGCTTGGGAATTTTACAGGAATAGGCAATGAAGTAGGAGGCTTATAACCATTTGGAGTTTTTACAAGAGCCGGAGATGAAGTACAAGGCTCATGTGCCGCTGGGTTTTCTACAAGCGCATCAGGAATATGCACAGGTGTAAAAGTATGTACGTGGTCTACAATTTGGGGCTTAGCTTCTTGAGGCTCATAAAAATGCCAATGACTAATTTAAACCTCAACAATTTACTCTTGATCAGGCTCAAATTAGGATAGAATATAGTTACAGATAAAAACAATAATTTCTTGAATCCAATTAGGGCTTAAATAATTTCTCTTTCTTGGCTGACTGGTCATTTTTCAAGTCCTTCCTCCAGTGGAGTCTTTGAATGGAACTGGTTTGAATTGGAGTCTTCAGGTGGATGATTTCAACTTTCTTGTGGCTGGCTTTTGTCCACCATCAACAACCAGAAACCGATCTTATAAAATACTTAGATCATATAATTTTGATTGGGGTTTCTGAGTTCTAAAGAAATATTAAGCTTTTTCACTAACTCAGTGCCCAGTATGGTCGCCATTATGCTAGCTCTTCGTAATTTGTAATATTGGAAAGAAAAAATGAAAGAGGACAACATCAAACCACTTTGAAGTCCAGGACCTAGCCTTCCTAGATTCAGAGAGGGTTCTCTTTGTTCTTTATGATTTATGATTTAGCTTGATGATTATAATTTCTGATATTAGGCTAGTTATAGAGATTACGAGAACTATTGGTTTTGATTGGTTGGGTGGTTGGACAAACAACTATTAAGCTTAATCCATTGGGCTATGGAGTCATAAGAGGCTGAATTGTGCATCAAATGTTTCAAGGGGGCATTCACAGGGAAAGCTAACTATGCAGAATGGATCTTACTACCAGTGTGAATATGAGATGAAAGAAAGTAGTGAGTTCAGTAATAGCTAAAGAGCAGTTAAGATTTATTTAACTATACCTCAGAGGAAAACATTAAGATAACAAAAAAAGATAGAATTAAGGTGCTCTCTTAGCAAATTTTAATCTAAAACTTCTGTTTTGTTATCAGAGAAAATGATGTGCAACATGAAAAGACAGAGGAAAACATAAACACATAGGAAAGAACATCACCATTAACATAGCTCATGAATCCTGTGAACGGTCTCTTTGTTATTGATGCCCAGCTCAAAACAAATACAATGCTCCAATACAATGATCTCTTACAACATAGAGTCTAACAAGGTTCCACCCTTTGATAATGAAAATTCGAGCAATATTTAACTAAAACTTGAGTCGGTTTCCCTAATCTGCTTGGGCCAAACTTCATTTATTACAAAAAAACTGAAATTAAATAGGCATGGCCACGCAAGGCTTGAGCAAAAGATCTCTCACAACATATTGCCTGTAAAATTAAATTTGAGTAGCTCTTTATGGATCTAAACAGTTTGATGGCTCTGACATATGGTCCTGCTCTTCAAAAGATCGACGTTGGGTAATTAAGTCTAGTGCAGCACTGGCTACTCTCATTTATTGATGATGGTGCTGATGTGATTTTCTGCCTTTCTCATCTTTGCTAGTATATGATAACAGTTCTGCGTGTGTGCCCTTTTCCTGAGTCGACCTTATTCGGTCCATTTCTTTACTGCGGTGACGTTTGGCTATTGCTATGTGTTTAACCTTATTTCTTCGTGAAATGAGCTTCAAAACTCGTAGGCCTGACTTGACCTGTTTTACACACAAAACAACGTGAAAAATCGTTCACCTGGACCTGAAAGTGCTTAGATCTTGGTTATGGAAAACATCGCATCCGCTCTGATATCGCATTTTGGATTTCTTAACTTTTCCTTAGCACTTTTCTTTTAACATTTGCGATGTGCGCATTGCGATTGGGTCCCACTGTCGTCGCACATCGCGATTCAACAGTTTAACCTTTTACCTTTGCAACTCATCCTTTATCTTTTGCGATGTGCACATTGCAATTGGGTCCCACCGTATCGCACGTCTTACTTCGGCGTTCCACAACTTTTTTCATTGTAACCTATTTTCCTCCTCTGCTACAGTTTAACACAAAAAATGTCGTGCATGTGGATTCACAATCCTTTGCAATTTTCCTTTCAAAGTACATCGCGTCCGGGCCTCCATTGAAATTCGAAACGTTTAACTTTTAACCATAAACTTAACTCGTGAGATCTGCGATGTGCAGTATGCGGGCCCGGCCATGTCTTCCACATCATCATAATTCAACTGTGATCTATGGGGTCAAAGCCACGTCACCGTACCGTCACCATGCCATGTCACTTGCCACGCCACTTCATATCGCATATCAGTGAATTTAACATTTGTCTTTGATTTTTTTTTCTTAAATCTACGATCTGCAAATGGGCCCCACCCATCGCACATTGCAGTTCAATGAACTTAACGTTTACCTCCCTCACCCATCCTTTAAACTCTAGGATTTGTGATTGTGATCGGGAAATGGACCCTGCCATAAGCTTCTCCAAGTGGACAAGTGATTTTAGTTAAATGTGGAAAAAGGTCGCTCGACCCATAATATGAAATATTTCCAAGCCTCAGAGTTATACAAGGGAAATGTGGGTCTTGCCAGTCCGCATATCGCAAGTTAAAACCTTTAACTTGCGGGCGCTATAAAGGGGTAAGTTGCGAAATGTGCGAAGTACGAAATGCGACGCGCTAAGCGCCGAAGGGTGTGAACTGGAGAAATGTAAGGAAAATGATAAATATGAAGGTTTGCACACAGTTTGGACAATGTGGTAAAGGTATGGAGGGTCCCACTTCATCGCATCAACGGAATAACAAGATTCAACATAAGTCGTAAGAGGTAAGGTTAAAAATCTGTAGGCTGCGAAATGCAGGCACGTGTAAGGTTTATGTTGCATACCAACGACTGTTTGGTGGGCAGGCGTAGCTATGGTATAGAGCTTTGAACTTAGATAACGAGTGGGTTTTATACAAGGATAAGCCCGAGAAGGTTAGGTGTGTGGGGCTTTTAGGGCAAGGTGGGGATTTAGAGTGTTGGAGTACAATTTTTTTTTAGGAAAATGAAGGTAATAAGAAGTCAGATGGATTGAATGAGGGAAATATGGACTTTTTCTCACTATTACAGTTACTTAGTAGCCCTTTCCTTCTTCCTTGAACTAAAAATGGCAGATGAATTTCCTTGAAGCTCTCGACAGTCAGGCTCTCCCTTTCTTTCTCTGAAAATAAATGATAACCATGGAATATTATTTTCAGTGAGAAAAATCTAAACAATAATCAGTCACTTGGTGATGCTATGAAATATAGGTGTCTAACATATTCTACAGAGTATGTTGCAGTGATGGACGCCATATGGGATAATGTCACTGGTGATGATGTTGATGGAGACTTCCTAGTGTTGGAAGTACCTACCTCTCTAAGGGGGAGTGTCGCTATTTGTATCTTGGGAGGTACTCCAAAACCTAGGCTAGTGGGTTTTGGAGGAATTAGCACACAAAAGTGACTTATGGGCTAAGAACCCAAGTTTGTGGGATTTTCACCCAACCATTTGGTTGTGAAACCATGATGAGGATTAATAGTTTTATTGATGGATATGATATATGACATCTAGAGAAACTAGGGGAAATGAAAATCATCGAAATCTAAGGTTTGGAAGTCAAGATATGACTTTTTAAAGTTTATGTGTGGGAAAAGTTGCACAAAATCAAGTCGGCTTTGGTTTTGTAAAACCCTATAAGAGGGCTAGTTATTCCACACATGAATGATGTAAATAGAGGTTTCGTTGAGGCTATTTGAGCACATCTAAAGTGCATCTTCCATCAAGATAAGCTATGAAATTGGAAAACAAATCTGAGGCAAGGAAGAGTAGTCAAGGAGCACAAGTTTGTGGAGAAGTTTATCTCTTTTTGGGTATAAATTCCTTTTGAAAGAGAGCCACAGGTCTAAGGTAGCTTGCATTGAGGCTAGGAAGGCCCATTGGAGTGTTTTATATCTTTTTTATGGTTCATATTACTTGCTACATCAGGCCGTAGATGAGAGCTTAGTTTGTGTTGAGTTTTGTGCTACTTTAATGATGTTTCAGTTTTTGTTTGGGCTGTAGGAAAAGGGTCGTACAATAACGAGTACAGTGGCTAGTTTGGAGGGACGTGATCCATTAATATGGTCTGATAACTGAGCCACAATCATCTCAAGGATGCCACAACTTGAACAAACCCTTCTTCCTTGGTTTTGGGGTGGATACATGTTTCTAGTATAACAAATTTGTTGTAGGGTGTCTTGTGAATATTTTCCAAGGCCTAAAACAATGCTTGACGAGTCTAGAGTGGACATAAAGAAAAAGCAGCCTAGTTGGAGAAGGAAACATAGAGATTGAAGTAGTGATCTAGGGTTGTTGGTGTGCCATAACTAGGGTGCTATAAGAAAATATTGCAAGGCAAGAAAGCAACAAAAATGAGTTGTAGATGAATTCTTGTTTATGGTTGGATGCTAATGAATGAGAGGTCCGAGGAGAGGACATTGTATTGGACACTCGTGGGCTGTTGGAGGGAAACATGAGAGTTGAAAAAGTTGGCAAAGTTGGAGTAGCCTAAAGAACAACTAGGAGGATTGTAGAGGCTTGCTTCAATCCATTAGAAACATGTCTCTTGAAGGAATGAGGTATTGTTAGAAGTGGTAGAAGAAGAGCTCAAAGGTATGATCAACTAGGAGAACTTTGTAGCCCTAGACTTGTCTTGTGGAGAAGGAAATCTACAATAGAGTTTTGTTTGTCCTCCATTGCTGAAGTTCATTGTTGGACAAGGACATTCGACAATGATAGTGCGAAGCCCTCAAGCCCTAAATATTTCTTCATCAGGCAACACAGGAAGGAAATAGTGGGAAGAAATTACCAAAAGAGTTGAGCAGTAGCAGAGGTAAGTTGAGAGTTATTCACAAACTAAGTTGTGAACAACTCGACATGAGTATCAATGTGTTGAGGCGTTGAAGGAATAATGGTCGACAAGAGAGCAGGTGAAGCCGATTTCAGTGGCCTAATGGAGCTGGTACATTTATAGAGGTAGATTGGAGTTTTTACAGATCGAGAGCTGAAGGACTGGGAAGATGTGTACAGGGTATGACCAAGTCAGCTGTGAGGAGCTCTACATCAGCTAGACAATTAGTGTAATTTTTTCAGGTTAGATTGGTTGTCAAAGGACTGACACCAAGCCCTAGTTGTTGTTGTCTTGTATAATTGGATGTATGAGGCCCATTATACCTGTTATGGGAGCCCTAAACTATTATATTATCAGTTGATTAATATAATGAATTTAGGTTGTAAAAATTGTAAAAAGTTATCTATATTTGTGCTCATGTTGATTTACAACTATATATTGTTTCATTATGCAAATAGACTTGTTGCAATACTTCGATTGGTAGTGCTAGTGATTTAAGATTCTATCCTAGACTCCAGTAACGTGGGAAAAAAGCATAAGATAAGTATAGTCATACAACCAATGTAACCAACATATCATTAGATCAATATAATTTTATTTTTTTCATATGAGTTATTGTAATATAAGGCATCAAAATATCACATCGTCCTTTGCAAATTTGGCTTGATGAAGGGAAATCATGGGAGGTGGGAAAAAAAGAAATCCAAGAATCATGAAAAAAATCATTGATGAGGAAGGAAAAGAGGAATCGAACTTGTTCCATAGGATCCTTTCTTGTAACAAAAGAATGGATAATTCAACAACCAAGCCCATAATATTTCGATGAAGAACAACATTGAGCATATCAATCTCATAATTGTCCTTAGAAAAATCTTGGGAGTGATATGAAGAGGAATATGAGGGAAGGATAAGGTCATCATCAATGTCATATATTGAATCATTGTCAAAATGATGGCCAATGTACCCTTTTATTTCTTCTATATGTAAGAATTAAAAAATGTCAACATCAAGTAGATCCCAAGGAGCCATTTCCTTGAGATTTTCATAACAATCAATGGGGGGTCGCCAGGGTGAACTCAAAATGCCTTGAGAGATGGTTGCTCCATCCTACAAGCATTGCCTTTTAGGTTCAATGAAGAACAAGGACTTCGTTCTTCATATGGAGTCATCAAATAAGAATTTATATTGCCATATGGGAAGAAGATACATGTCTCGTGTCACTAGAAACGACACAAAAAATGTTACCATAAAATATAGCATGCCTTGAGGAGGGAAACTGTACAAGAAAAAAGCCTAGACAAAGTGCTAAAAATGGGGTAGATGCCCAATGTCACCTCATCCAAAATACCCTACTCTTTATGAAATTTTATCGATGAGAAGAGTCTAGGAAGAAAGGAGATCACTTAGAATAGATATGCTAGGTATAAGGCATACAATAATCAAGCTAAATCTCATTCAAAAGATAGGCTCAATAATGATTCAATGCTTCCATGAAGAAAAAAACTCTCAAATAATAACTTTAGAAAATAAGGTTCGATACCTAGGGTTTTATATTTTTTGTGAAAAAAAGTTTTCACAAGGTCAAGACCAAAGAGAAAGGGTTTCCTGCAATGATAATCATGTATTACAAGCCTCATGAAACCCTCAATACAGTCCTCAAGTTGAGGGAGAGAAAATTACGGTTTCCTTCTTAAGAAACACATAGGGCAATATATTATATGGATGAATTTGAGTGGATTCTCACCAAAGTGATAGTTCATGTAGTCAATACCCCCCTCTTGATGTTTAGGCTCTTAAACCACCAAAGATCCTCCCCCCTTAACTTTCACTCCAAGCCCTAGTTTTTCTTCCTAACCTTAAAAGGACCGAATTTGAGAAGAGACATTTATGGAGAAAATTTAAGGTTGATCACCAAGTGATAGGACCACTGCATCGTCCTATGGGAATATGGAGTCTAGGATGTTTAAGCTAAGCCAAGTTCCTTCTAAGGAGGTAAAAATTTGATGCCCTAGCTATCAAAATTTCAAAAATTACCCACTTAATGGAATAAGGCATTTTGATGGAGAATAACAAGAAGTAATCCACTAGGAACATTCATTAAATGTTATAATGAATAATGCATACAACATTAATCTAGATATTCTTCAATAAATTGATCTTCAATAAATTAGGACACATAGTTTCAACCTAGAATCAATTGTTCTATGCATTATGCATTCAAGAAAACATATTCAAAAAAAAATTCCACTTTCAAGATAACATGCAATATATCCTTCCATTAGACCAATAAATATCCAAATAATTTCAAAATATACTTCCATATATCAAAATTCATCCAAGTATCTATAAAATCGCCCACAAGAAGCAAGTGTGATTCTCTAAGAGGTCTAAAATTCACAAGTTTTATGATGATTGATCACAAATAAACGATCTCTTATTATACATGTCCTACAAACTTGAATTAGAGCAATAAGACCCTCCTAAGTCATAAAGTAATGTGAAAAATCACTCTAGGAAATAGGCCGACCTAGTAGCTAATGTGTAAACACAAGAAATAACACACAAATAGGCTGAAATGCTAACTCCATGCACACGAAGGCTCTTCTAGGGCATGAGTTGGGCCACTTTAGTTCCAAAGTGAGTTTAAAGGGCTCCAAAAATCATGATCTAGAGGTTGGCCCCTAGACCTCCATGAAAATCATCATGTGGACCCCGATTTTGTGTTTGGGGCACAAAATGACTCTCATAGGTATTGTGGTGATATAATAGCCTGATTATAATCCAACGTTGAAGGCTATGTGGATGGTGATAATCATCCCATGTCTCAAAGGGTGAGAAAAACCTTATCTGGGCCTCAAATTAGTTTAAAAATCATGTCTACATTGTTAAGCGAGCTGGGACACGCTGGTCCAAGTGCATCATATCATGAATGATGTGGGAAAAGTACAGACTACTAGGGGTTCTGTTGGTTCCCATGGAATGGAATGATTCTTGTAGAAAATTATACAACAAGCATGTATATCAAGGATTCAATTCGAATTAACAATGTGCTAAAGATAGATTCTGAATCACTTCTACAAATCAATTGCGGAATTAAAAACACAATCGCCAATCACATGAAGCAAAGAAGAATCAATCAAACCACAACACAGATAATTTCTCGTGGAAAGGTTGTTGCTAAAAACCCCACTATCTTCTATTGTATATTCAACATGGATACATGAAACAATTACATACAACTCTTCTCACAAGAGCCCTCCTGTACTCATCTAACTGTCTCACACTGTCCTAGATAAAACTGACCAATACTTAGTCAATTTTATGCCTCCTGACATCTTGCCTTTCTTGCGCAATTCATGTGGAATGCAATCCCTATTCCATAGGAAGTTTGGCCTTCCTTTACTGCGCAAGGATAATGGGAAATCCAATTGCTGTTTGGTTGCATGGGTGCAACCCAATAATCCTACAACTGATAGTCAACTTCCCTTTCACCTAGATCTCAACTAGGTTATATTATTCAGGAATTCTCATGTTGTGAGTTTGTGATAATTTGTTTCTCTCTGGTATAGTTTTATATGGATGATATACTTGTCTCCTTACCATATCTTTGATCTTCAGTGATTTTCCTAAGAGGTTATAAGCATAATTATTTTCATTAAAGCTCTATTTTGTTAGGAATGTCATTTTGTGTAATTTTCCTTCTTGATTAATGAATTTGTGGTGCACATTCTCATTATGATCTCTTGCTCTTTCAAACCCTACACTACACTGAAACAATCCTAAATCGTCACAAAAACATAGCTACCTTGATCCTCTATATCTCTTGCAGCTGTAACCTTTGATACTTTGATTTAGTTCCCTGATTTTCATCCCTGATCCAACAAAAAAACCCTAAATATTTCAAACCCTAGAGTTGAGCTATCTAGCCAAAACCCACTCTTACACCAGTCAAACCCTTGGATGTGTTTTTAATAGAGAGAGACCTCTCTGGTTTGGTATGGCTAGCTACCAAACTAAAAGCTTGGTTTGATGTTACCTCCACCAATATCCTTTCAGCCTTGGGACATTGTGGAGGCTAACATAATGGATGGGGAGGATCATTGACGCCTTAAGAGTAATGGATGACAACTAGAATTAAAGATGCTAAAGCTAAAAAAAAGTTTTTTCTTTTTTAAATAAAACTTTTCGTGACTGATTAGAAGATCAAACTTTTGATGAATTTTGAGGTTAAAATAAATTACAACTTCCATGGATAAAAGATTTCAAAGTTTTATGATAATTATCCAAATTTCAATTTTGTAATCATTTCCCCAAAAATTTCTACTTTCAAAAGCAAAAAGATCATAATATGATTAGAGATATTAACAAACAACCAAAAGTATGTTACCTAACATTAGTTTTCCTAAAATACATTGATATGTATATGTGAATATTTACATATTTATAGTAGAAAAAATGTTCTTTTATGAAAATAATTTTTTCAGAATTAACCCATTAATAGGAAGAGCATCCCTCTTTCCTTGTAAATCTTGTAGAATGAAATTTGATGGGCCTAATTTCTCAACAATTTGAAATGGTCCAAGCCATAATTTTTGAAATTTTGTATGTTTTCCTTTTTCTTCACCTGCCTTGTCCCATTTCAGGATTAAATCTCCAACTTGAAAGGATTTTTTATCAACCAAGCTTGCATGAAAGGAATATTTTACTAACAGTTTCTTGTGAGCATCTATTTGTTTGGCTTTTTCCATTTCTTCTTCTAATTTAAGTATTTGAGACATTCTTAATTTCCGAGAAGAAGAAGGTTTTTCTTCGATAAATTGTACTAGGGATAATTAGGGGAGGGCTATGTTAGGAGGAAGGATAACCTCTTTCCCATATACCAGATTAAAGGGAGAAGTACCTATGGAGGCCTTCTTAGTTATTCTAGTAGCCCATAGAGCAAATATCAAAGTTTTATGCCAATTCTTTTGGATTTGATCAACAATTCGTTTAATAATACTAATAAGGTTTTTATTAGTTGACTATACTAAACAATTCCCTTGTGGATAGTAATTGGTAGAGTATTTAAGTTTAAACCGTATTTTAAAGAAAACTTAGTCATGCTATTTCCTGAAAAGTAAGATGCATTGTCAAAAATAAGTGCGTCATGTAAGCCAAACCTAGTGATAATGAATTGATCAATGAATTCAGTAATATTGTCAGAATTGGCCACCTTTAGTGGTATTTATTTCACCCACTTGGTGAAGTAGTCTGTAGCAGTAAGGATAAAATTATGTTGCTTGGAAGAATGAGGAACAATCTCACCTATTATATCCAATCCCCATTGTTCAAAAGGTTGCTCAATGTTGACTGGTTGAAGAGGCAAGGCTGGTTTTATTTGTCTTCCTGAAACAATTTGGAAAATTTTACATTTCCTTACATACGCATGGGTATCTTTAAAAAAAGTTGGCCAGTAATACCAAACATGTAGGATTTTATGAGCAGTGGTATCTCCTCCAAAGTGTCCACCAGCTGGTCAATCATGTAACTCTTGCAAAACAATTTTTGCTTCAAATTTTTATAAGCACCTTAACAAAAAAAATTCATTTTTTTTTTTTGAAGAACACATTATCAATGATTTCATATTGATAGGCTTTCAATCTTAAAGCCCTTTTCCTTTTTTAATTGATTTCAGAGGGAGAATAACCATTCCTTAGGTAAAAAATGAGATCAAAATATTGGGACTTAGTATTAGTAAGGCATACCTCATATATCTAGACAATGTTACCTGAGTCTTCATCAACTGATATATGAGAAGCTCCAGTGAGTAATATGAAAAGACCTTGACCTCTGACAATTTTAGTTGGTTTGATCTCTATGTAATATTCTTGCAGAGCGGTGACCCAATTTTCTATTTTTTTCTCCTAACTATTTTTGAACAAGAAATTGTGTTACTGCTGGAAATGGGACAATTACTATGGTGTGAGTTTTAAGAAGAAAAGGCCTAAAATGATTTATGGATTTGAAAGAAACAAAGACCTATTTATCCAACTCTGAATAATTTAGTTCTGCACCCTGAAAGTTTGAGTTGAAGAAAGAGATATGTGCCTCTATTTGTTGATCATTGAGTTGTGTTAATACAACAACATAAGATAACTCAAAAGCAAAAGTATATAAAAAAAAATGATCAGAAAAATTGGGATTTGTTAAAGAATAAGAATTGATAATAGCTTGCTTGATTGAATCAAAGGATTCTCTTTCATTATGTCCCCATTTGAAAACCGAGTTTTTCTTGATCATAGCTTGTAATTGCAAAACAATTTGTGAGAAATCATGAACAAATATCTTAACAAAATTAATCTCTCCTAGGAAATATTGCATTGATTTTTTGTTACGAGGAAAAGAGATTTTAGAAATTTCCTTAATTCTATCAGGGTCTATGCAATTTCCTTCCTTAGATACAATAAATCCTAGGAGTTTTCCTTCACTAAGAGCGAAGTATGACTTCTTAGGATTTAGTGAGATTCCTTATTTTTGCATCATTCAAAGATCTGTTTTAAATCATGGAAATGATTGATCCTTTTCTTGGAATATATAGTTATATCATCCAAGTAAACAAAAACAATTTTATTTATCAGAGCCCTAAAAGTGATGTCCATATCTCTTTGGAAGGTTGCTCCTGTATTTATTAATCCGAAAGGCATTTTCTGGTAGGCATAAGTTCCTAATTTAGTTCTGAAAGTATTTTTAAACATGTCATCTGGATGAAACAAGATTTGGTTATATCCTGAAAATCCATCAAGGAAAGACATAAGTTTAGAACCAGCTACTGATTGTAAGATTTTTTCCATAGGTGGTAGAGGAAAGTTGTCTTTTTCACAAGCTTTATTTAAATTCCTAAAGTCAATCCAAATGCGTATGTCACATTATTCTCCGTGACTGGCACCAATTTTGAAACCCATTTAGAATGCCTAACTGGAAAATGATTTTGGACTTAATAAGTTTGTTCAATTCACTCTTGATTTGATTTTCTAAATTTGGATGAATTTCCTTAATTTCTGATGAACATATTTGACATCAGATACCATTGGAATAGTATGTTGAATTATGGAGGTATCATAAGTTTTTAAATCTTCATAGCTCCAAGAAAAAAAAAATTGTATCTTTTCAACAAATGAATAAAGGCTAATCTTTCATTTGTTGAGAGCCCAAGTCCTAAATTGATGTTCTTAGGTTTAAGCTCTATCCCAAGGTTTACCAATTCAAACCTCAAAGTTGAATTCTGAAGTTTACAGTTAGTAACCTTTTTAAATTTATCCTTTAAGTCATACAAATCTTCAACTTTACCAAAAACATAGGTAGGGAATTTTCTTCAGTTGATCATTTCATCTGTCTATCATGCTCATCTTCATCAATTATTTGATCATTGTATGCCCCTTCACATGTTAAAAGGCTTAAAATGTATTCGTCATAATTAAACACATGCCAATTAGTGACATTGTCAGGAATGGATGGAAAAAAAATTAATTCGATTGAAAACCTATCTGGACTATAATCCTCAGGTGGAATGAGTTTGGATGCTACATTATCTAGGACGTCAATGCTAGAATTTTGAATTCTTGGGATAGGAGAAATATTAATTGCTATAAAATGTGAAGTGAGGGTTTGAATGAGAGATTGTTAATGCTTCAAATGACCAGAGACACAATGAATAATGTTTCTCACCTATTTTACAACAATTTATGAGTCTTCAAACACTTGAAGGTATTTCACACTAAGGCTTATTTCTTTGTACAAACCCTTGACTAGTGCTTCATACTCAACAATATTATTTGTGCATTCAAACTCTAATCTAAATACCAAAATTGTCTTTTCTTCTTTTGGACTTATTAAAATGCATCCCGCTCTTGCACCATTATTGGATTTAGAGCCATTAAAATACAAAGTCCAAAACAAAGATTTAACTATTGGTTTATCTACATTATTTACACTTTTGGATGAATTGATTGAGAAAGGAGATTCTTGCGCATCAAAACTACCGAAAAAAAGATTCAGAAAAATAGTTCCCGAGGATATTATTGGTAAATACCACCGATTCATTCTCTTCTTCAAAATTAGTTACTGAATGTTTCATATGTTTTTCTTAGTAAATTCGATTTTGATTGGGCTTTCCATTGTAAGGAAGCCACATATGAGACTATTCTATGGAAAAATAACCATGAAGCTTTTGAGACCAATCTCTACTTAGAGTCAAACCATAAAATTCAGGAATATCAACAACATGTATATCAATAATTTGACATACTTTGGAATTTGAATAAATTCTTATGAGAACATAATTCATTTCTCACAATACCTTGGATTTGGTTCTTTCAAGTTCAACAATATGAACAACAAATTTTTGGGGTGAAATATTGTGTTTCAGGCAAACTGAATAAGGCATTATATTTGAGGACGCCCCTGAATCTACTAAGCAATTATGTACATTTTTATTAAATATCTCAAAATTCAAAAGGAAAGGAGGACTATGAGAATTTGATCTATCCCCAATTAAGATAACATTAGTGGAATCAATATTTTCTGAAGAATCATTGGAAGGTTTTCCTTTTCCTTTAGAAGATTTGGATGTAACAACAGTAGGTAAAGGGGATGCAGGAACTGCATTCAATTCCTTAAGTAAAAACTTCTATTGTTGTTTTATTTTACTTAATTCATATAAGGAAATAATAGCTTTGACCTTCTTCATATCCTCTACTATATTATATTCTATGGTGTCAGAAACCACCAAAGTCTTAGATTTAGATGGAGAATTTGAAGAAGATCGAACTAATTAAGAAGATGAAGAAGGGGACCTTTTATTTATACCTTTGTCTTTAGCAAAAGGAATTCAGGGTTTCTACTTTTGAATTGATTGTGATGAATCTGCAGGCCCCTTACTTCTTGTGCTAACAGTTAAAGCTTCACGATCCTCTTCATTATCATAAGTGGGAAGAATAAAATCCCATAATCCATGGACTTCAATTAATTATTCATCTTGGGAGTCATCGACAGATAATTTTGTTTCCTCTTCATCTTCATCTTGATTAGATTCAACATTGGATATGATGTTTGGAGGTTGAAAATTTGATGTTTGAGCTTTCTTAAAAGATATAAAAGGGTTCTTAGAGGAATCAACTACCAGTTTCTTGATTTCCACCATTTCATTTAACATGGATTTAAGGACCTTTTACAATCCTTCTAGATCAAAGGGATCTTTAGGAGTTTTCTTCTTTGGTTCTTCCTTGAATGTGACCTTCTTTGTATTTCTTTCTTCTTGAGCAGTTTTCTTTTCTAATGCAAGTATCCTTTTCTCAACATACATGGCTTCTTTCATGTTTTCCACTAAAGTGTATTTATTAGCTATGTATACAAAATTTGTGATATTGGAAGGAAGAGAGGAAATGTACCATTCGATTTGCACATAAACACCAGGATTTTAGGTAGTTGGGATTTTGTTTAGCTATTTGTTGAATCTGGAATCAAAATATTTGATCTTTACACCTGAATTTTCTTTTAGATTGGAAAGATCATTGATCAAAGTGGCGGTTGTGCGATCATCACCAAACTTAGTTAATAATTTCTCTTCAAATATATCCCAAATGGTAATAGTTACTGATGGTAATGAAAAATACCATGGACCTGATGATCCTTTGAAGGTGTATGGAAATAACCTAACAACACAATATTATTCAACCACTCCATTGAGATTGATGACTAACATGAAATTATGGAGGTGTTGCTCGTTAGGGAGTCCATCATCGGGATTATACTTAGGCAACCATATTTCAGGGTGCTTAGGTAAATCATGAAGAGGTCCTGCCATTTGAACATCTCTTGGATTTGTTGATGGTTTGGCTGCAATTATCTAAATTTTGGGAGTAGACGATTTTGTAGGAGTTCAAGAGGTTGCTGCAGTGGTAGAAGAGATAACCCCTAAAATAGCACTGCTTGTGCCAACACTAGTTGACTGATTTTGAGGAATATGAATAGATGAAGGGATTGGTTGGGAGAAAGGAAATGGAGGAGGAATGAATGAAGGAGTTTGTGGAGGTGAGGAAGAAGTAATATCGCTAATGGATGTTTGAGCTTCTAATGCAAGATTTTTCCTTCGGTGAGAATGAAGTGTAAACTCAAAAGGAATAATTATGAGTTTCTCATTTTGAGACCAAGTTAGTACACCAGAAACTTGTAAAGAGGAAGTGACGCCTCCTGCCGAGGGTTCATATTGAACATGATTTTCCTTTGAAATATAAATTTATTCTAATTTCTTAATGAAAGTCTATACATTGGGTGACTCTAGAGTGTAATCTTGAGGGATTTCCTCAGGAAGTGTACTTTGAGATTTAGGAGGTGATTAGACAACTTCAGATCTAGAGGTTGGAGACTTTGAGTGAGATCTTGAATTTGTAGGAGATTTGGAGGGGGATTGATTCTTTTGATGGCCTTTTGATTTGGGATTATACCTTGATGCCATTCATAGTCTTTAGGCCCTCCTTCTAGTGCCAAAAATGTTGAAGGCTAAATTTTTTTTTCCTCAACATTAGGGATAACCACTCGATCGGGAACTTGAAAAATGTTCCTTTTCCGTTTGGAATAGTGGCTCCGACTGGGGATAATGGGATAAATTTCCCTATGAAATATAATTGAGTGTGTGTGAGGTGTAAAATAGTGAAATGGGAGTGATAAATGGAAGTAAAAACACTTAAGTATGTATATTTTTATTTATCTATATCCCAGGACTTAATTTTACTCTTTGTATGTGATTTAAAATATTTTCTTAAGTGAAAGATAATGCAGATCATCAAACACTTAAATAAGTAAATACAAGTAGGATGCTTAATTTTATTAAATATTTAATCAAATTAATTTATAAACGCATATCACATGAAATATCCCGTTGTTTCGTATATATATTTAAAAATGACAATATCACATGTCTAGTAGTGAATTAGTGCTTAATTGTATTAAAAGAACATTCATAGAAAAACAATTTAAAGATAAATATGACTATCAATCACATATAAACACAAAAATCATATGAAGATAAAAGTACCTGATATAACATAGCTCTAATCATGAGAAAATAGCCTTGGTCTAGCCTTTCTATTAAGATGATTCATAAAGTACAATAGTGCAACTTTCCAAAGCCTTCTTTAGAAAAATTCAGAACCCTTTTCTTAAAGACATGAAAGGGTTTTTATAGTTGAGACTTGAATTGTAAGACTATTAAATACATGAAATGTTGAGGAGGTTTGAACAACCATCCTTAAAATAAGACTTAAAAAGAAGAAAAATAGAGTCGGTTTGACCAATAACTTCAAGAATGGGAAGTTGGATACTTTCCCATTTGTTACTTCAGTTCGTAGATATCCATCATGGGCTTCAATTCAAGAGGCTAAGCTGGCCTTATGCACATTTGTCATGTGTACACTGCATCTGAGAGCATAGCAAGCATGTGTGAAGTGGTGTTGGAAAGGCACCACAACATCAGCCTTTGGCTATGTGGTGTTACTAGATATTGCCAATACTTCTGAAGATTCAACTTTGATAACTTTTTAATATTATATTCCTTCTTCTTGGAAAATTCTTGCCATGATTTCAATAATATCTTTACATCAAGAAAGGAATCATCTGGGCATTCTAGAATTAGATTAGTACCAAATAGGCTTTCGTTGATAGTTTCAGTAATATTTCTTGTGATATCTCTTGCTTTGGAAATGGCTCTTTCTTCCTGCTTCAATTTTATATCCCAGTCTGTAAAGAGGATTTATTTATGTGAATATTCTATCCTTGGAGGGTTTTCTGCTCTTCCTTATACACTGTCTTTCCATGTGATATAATCATAAATTTTATCATCAATGTAATTAAAGTTTGTCCTCATATCAGACAACTGTTTCATCAATGAATCACTTTTTTTACATAGATAATTGGTTACTGCCAAATTTTGGCAGAAGACCACCTGCTATTGGGCAAGGTGAGTGTTGAGTTCCACTGCTTCTTTCTTAAAATCCTCAATCTTAGGATTATCCTTCAATTTCTCAATTCCAAGTTGGAGTTCTTGTAACTGAGCGTCATTAATCTTGATGTTAGTTTCATGTTGGAGTTTCATTTCATCAAAGCTCGGTTGCAATTGCGATAGCTGTACTTTCCATTGGTGATCAATGTTATATTTTTCTTTTAATATTTACTAATACAATTGTTGGATCTTGCTATCTTTGTCTCTGATTATTTGTTTCACTTCTGAAGCCTTGTCAATAGTAGTTTTTGCATAGGACCCTACAAATTGAGATAGTCCGGTTAAATCATCAGAGGGTTTTGTTTGTGGATCCTTCCACACAACATTAAATGATACATCTCTAGGAACTGTAAAATATATCGAGAGGAGGTATATATTAATTTTTAAGAACAATTTCTGAAGTGGGGTGTGCCAGGATGAATTCTACATCATCTGCATTAAAAAAAAATTCAGAAGCCCAAATAGTAAGTGGGTTCTGCTTATTAGTTTAAGGAGTGATGATTGTCTCTCTTGGAGTTGAGGTCTTTACCTCTCATGATCTCGATTTACTAATCTGCTGATCAAACTGATCCCATAATTTATCCAAATCACTGCTAAACAATATTTCTCCATTTTGTTGCATTGTTGGTGTAGTTTCCTTTATTCCTTGTGTCATATCATTGTATTTTGTAGATTGTGTCAAATCCTTCTCTGTTTTTAGAAATGGTTGAGAAACCCTAAATGTGTCAAGATGGATATTTTCCAACCTTTTACTCCTGTATTCTCTGAACTTTTTTAGCTTTAGATTTAGACGAGCTTCTGCTAACTTTTATACCTGTATGTATGTTTGGGTAGACTCAAATAGGTCATCAAAGTCATTAGGCTCATGTATGAAATGTCTCACTTTAACCTGAGCGGTGAAGTTTTGGGCTACTTGGTTTGGGTCATACTGCCTACTGGGAATAGTGGGAAAGTTTAGGCATTGTATCTGGTTAATTTCAAGCCCAACATGCTTGAAAATTAACTAAATAATATACTCCACAGTGAATGGGGAATGCTGGCCATGCAAATTTTTTGGCTTCTTTAAGGGCTTTAGTTAAGCAATTTCCCACAACTTGATAGGCAACTTCTCAGCCCAAAATCTTGTCAGGGACATAGAGTGGGATAACATGAGGTATGGCCAAACTACAAAAAACCATAACATAAGTAAATAAATATTCTCTGAACCACTTGCTTATGGCTATGAAATCATCCCCGGCAATATCAAATAATATGGGGGATTTTTCACCAAAGACATCTTGATATAAAGGTAACATGACTCCATGATTTTTTTATAAAAATGGGGTCGAAAATTAGATTCCCAGAGGATACTGTTGTTGGAAATATGATGCAATATGTTGTCCTTGATGGAAACCTATTTGATGATTTTTCTTTTGAGAGAAACCTATTTGTTAAAGTTGTAAAAATGATGTTTCTATAGGTCAGTTCAGATGTGATAGAGAAAGGAATTCTAGTAAGTGCCAAAGAAAGGAAACAGGAAATATTTCTCAATGTATATGGAAGTTTGATGAAGGCAACCCACGTATGAAGGCAATGTATACACTACTTAGTATACAGGCAACCCGCGTATACATCCATAATTAGTATATATGCAGTTTTTATGAAGAGAAGTTGTGTATACACGCGGGTATGAAGAAGCCAAGTCGCGTATGCATTTTGTGCTCTAAAATTATGATACCAAGGGGCATTACCATGGTATTAGCCCACAATATTGAGCGTTGTATCATCTATTTGATTCCATCCAAGAATACCATCGACAATTGTGTGGTTTTGGCTCTGGTATTGGTAAAGGCTAAAACTATATAAGGAGAAGAAGATCATAATGCAAATGTGTGCATGTGTTTGGGTATTAATGAATTATTCACTCTGAAGTATATCTGCATGGAATGGGTTGCAAAATTGATAGATCTAAAATAATAATGCACCTATGAATACAATGATGGATCAAGATATCTAGACCTGAAATGACTATGTATTTTCTAGATATGTTTATGGAATGTTTAGATTTGTGATCTGGCGAATTTTTGTTGAAGTGAAGGGTAAGATTTGAGCTGTTTATTTGTTCTGAAGAGTTGCGCAGTCCTATAATTTTTACAGATCTATACGAAGGGTCGTCCTTGTAAAAGTGTGTATATACGCAGGTTCAGTTAAGTAAAAGCGTGTATGGGATCTAGGGTTTTGCTGAAGTGTGCGGAAGGAAATTTCTGATCTGTTTTGCTGTTTTACTGTTGTCTGTCAATGATGTCTTCATACAGATCTAGGTTTTTTTAATAATGATTATGCTTCTAGTTGAATATGATTAAATATCAGTGGTTGGTTGGTTGATTGATGATTCAATGAATGAGTTGATATGGTTATAAGTTTCAGTTTGATGAATGTTCTTTGAGCTTAAATGTGTGGAGTGGGTCTAGTCTAAAAGTATGATGAAAAGAGGCCTACAAGTTATGTTGTGTTGAAGCTGTTTGGATCCAGTGTGAAAATTGATGAAATGTGGTCCATGGTGGTGCTAAGGGTCGAAGCCTTCAGTGAGGGGTTCGTAGCTCCCTTCTAGTGGTTGCTGGTAAACAAGATCAAGGGGTAGTAGCTCCCTTCCAGGAGTGGCTGGTAAATAAGAAGTAGGGGTTTGTATCTCCCTTCTAGTGGTAGCTGGTAAGTGAGATCAGGGGGTTGGAGCTCCCTTCTAGTAGAAGCTAAATAATGAGAGAAGGTTGCAGCCTTCTGCAGGTGGGTGCCCGCGTGCTGGTATGAGTCAGCACCAATACAAGATTGTAAGCTGTTTTGTTTATAATAAATATGGAAGACAAAGACAACAACAACAATGGTTTTCTCTCGAATTGGGTTTCCACCTTAAATCCTGGTGTTCATTTGTGTTTCTTATGTGTGATTATTTATTATGTTCTTATTTCACATGCTTACTACTTACTAAACATCTCATGAATGAATGATGCACTGATCTAAGTAAAGAATTATCTACATAATAAGATCTCTGGACATAGACAAGTTTTCTTAAAGATAGCCGTGTGTATACGCTAGTTGGGTTCATTAAAGTCACGTATAGAAATCAGTAAAAGTTTACAGTGAGTTATAAATACTGATTCACCCCCCCCATTATTTTTCCCAACAATTGATATCAGAGCAGGTCCTTCAGAAAAGCTTGATCGCTTGAAGGAGATCCGTTGCAATGGGAAGTCGTGAAGGAGTATTTTATATCAAGCCACCACTGTTCAATGGAAGTAATCTATTATTCTAGAAGATACGAACAAGAGCGTATTTGCAAAGTCTTGGAGCAGACATATTGGGAATTGTGGAAGGAGGTCATTAGTATCCAGCAAGTTTTCCTATAGATGCAGTAGAAAGGAAGAGATATGAAATCAATGCCAAATATGTCAATGATTTATTAGGGAGCATGTCAGAAATAGAATTTGTCAAAGTGATGCAACTAAATTTAGCAAAGGAAATATGGGAAAAGATCATTCAGAGCTATGAAGGTGATGCAAAGGTAAATAGTGCCATACTTCAAACTCTTAGAATGCAATATGAAAATTTCAGAATGCATGATGATGGAAGTATTGCAGGTTTATTCCTAAGATTAGATGAGATTGTAAATTCTATGAGGAATATGGGTGAAGATATAAAAGATTCAACTTTAGTAGAAAATATATTGAGATCTCTAACTCCAAAGTTCGAGTCAAAAGTGTCAGCTATTGAAGAAAAGGAGGATAAGAAAAACCTTACTGTTATTCAACTACATGGTATCCTGATTGCTTTTGAAATGAGAAGATAAGGTACTTCACAAGTCGGAGAAGTTGCTTTTAAGGCCCGTGCTAAAGAATAAAAGGAAGTTCTCAAGGAATCAAGTTACATATCAGAAGAAGAAGAAGCAAATTTTGTGAGAAGACTTCAACCTGGTACTGGAAGATTCAAAGGAAAGCTTCCCTTCAAGTGTTTTTCTTGTGGTAGAGTTGGTCATTATGCTGCTAAATGTCCTTATAAAGAAAATCATGATAAAGGGAAACAATTTGAAAAAGGAAGGAGTTATTATACAAATGAAGATAATAATGGATTGTCAAATGAGGAAGAAGAAGATTTTGATCAAGATTTGCAAGTACTCATGGCATGTATCATGGATGATGATAATTTCCCAAAAGAAAGGGATCCGGTTATTGAAGAATTGCATAGACCAAGAAAGAAAGGATGCTTTCATGGATGTTGTTTCTATTGTAACTCATTTGGGCATAAGGCCATTGATTGCAGGTTAAGTATGATGAACATATCTACGAAATTTTAGAATTTCTAGCACATAATAAGAAATTTCAAGCAAAGATGGAAAAAGAAGAAGCACCAGTAAAAAACATAGGGAATATTGACCCTACTGCAGTCATCTGTTTCTAAAGTTTTCTTCTCATAATGAGTGTAGGAGTGATGTGAGATACATTATAGGAATCAGTAATGTATCATCACAGGGGGAGAAATATATGGTCATTCCCATGGTTGATTTGGTAATTCTGGTTGTGTTTATTTCTAATAGTGCATCTGATGTGACAACATAAGACAGGTAAAAAATGTATAAGTTCGATGGAGTTGTGAAATTTTCAATATTTCACTTTCTGTACGCGGGTTTCATGAACTAAAGCTGCGTATACACACGAGTTCCAATGGTGACAGTTGCGTATGTTTTTCTTTGATAAGAAAAATAGTTGGGTAGACTCAAGAAAAATTTCTAATATGCTGCTAACAATAATAATTTTCTTGATATGATGTTGATGGTTATATCTGCTGATATGATATTAAGTTTTGATTATTTACTTGATGAAGATGCTTTGATGAATTGGTTTGTGAAGGTGTTCAGGATGCTCAGGCTTAGGGGGAGCATTAGCCTTGCTGTGAATATTGCATTGTTGGCATTATGATGGTTCTGAAATATGATCTCTCCCTTGAGGTCTTTTTGTCTTGGTTATAAAAATTCATATCTGTAATTTGATGAAAAGGTCATGTTGAGACTTATGATGTAAAATTGTTATATTCGATCATGTAAGGACTTGTTAAAATTTGTAAACCCACTTGGTTGGGATGTTGAGTCAAATATGTAATTCCACTTGGTTGGATCATTGATATAAGTACGAGTCCTTGGTGATAGGAAAGGTCATATTCAGTTGAGTTATAGAGTAATGTACTTCATTGAAAAATCTGTCTGAAGATTCAACATGAACTCAAGGAGAGCATGGTAAATTTCAGTGCACATACACAAGTTTGCTTAAAGATAGTCGCATGTATACGCTAGTTGGGTTCATTAAAGTTGTGTATAGAAATCAGTAAAGAAAATGTAAAAGTTTACAGTGAGTTATAAATACTGATTCACCCCCCCCCCCCCCCCCCCTCTCAGTATTTTTCCCAAAAATTGTGATAGATTTGGATAGGAGTAGGGTATTATAGGGTCCATTTCCATCCCATGAATGGAAAATCAAAGGTAAAGCAAACAACGTCCATGATATATGCACTCATATAAAAAGGGGGCACTGTCTTGGTAGAGACTTTTCTGTCTCTTCTATAGACTAGGATTTCGAAAGCTATGTTATTCAATAGGATAGTGGCCCAATTAATTATATAGGAATCCAATACAACATCAGTTAGGGGGACCCATTCAGATATAAACTTTGTTGTATTGGGATATCCAAACAACCTACACATCATACCAGCAGTATAGCAATGAGGACCAATGAGAGAAGATATGGAGTACATACCCTTTTCATCATGCTAGTGTTTGTTTGGATCCTGTCTCCATTTCATTATTGGATCTGACTCAACTTTGTTTTCATATGAAAACTTCTGAGGTAAATGCTTATCATATGTATTTCGCAGGTCTAGAAGATGATACATTTTCTTCAAATCTTCAGCTCCGAAAGACCCAACTATTGTCTATCTTTAGGTTAGGAAGGTCCTTTTTGAGATATTAAGATTGTCAATAACCCACTTAACCATATTAGTGTAGGGTAGAATCTTAGGCCAAGTAAAAATTCAATGAAGGAAGGAATTAGCGACATCAATATAATTAGTCTTAGAAGACAACAAGGAGTCATCAGTCGTGGCTACCCTTTTCATAACTCTGGGTTCTTCATCGTCAAATAGTTTGTAAATGGCTTCCCAAGAAGAGCTTCTAGAATATGTGGTGCATTTTTTATTGAAGAATAATAGGGGAATCTCAATTATCTCTGGAGTAGGTGGACCCGCCTATGGTGGAACCATAGGCTTCTTGTTCTTCTTGGTTTCTTTCGACATTTAGTTCAATTATTTCTTGTTTGGACTAGCATGCAGCAGAGAGAAAGAGTAGAGAATGAAGAACAAAAACTTGGGACGCGAGAGAATTATGACAAAAAAATCAAGTGATATAAAATATATGTTTAATGAAAAAATCCCAAAACATTAAGTGAAGGCGTTCAAATCATTTGCATTCTCGAGAACATAAATACCGTTACACTTCAATCATTAATGAAAACGTGAATTCACATGGTCTAATAGAAAAATCAGTGCCCTATTGTATATCTCACATCGCAAGTTTTCTTAAATACACAACTTAGAAATTGTGATATTCTCCTTTTGCTAATATGCGATTGAGTCTTGTTATAGCTAGAAGCTAAAATAAAAAGGTAAGCATGTATTTGATTATTATCGCATCGGAATATCATAATACCAAGCTTATTTCAAGTTCTGTGATACGATATAAGTATCTTGATTTCAAAGTTTGATAGATATGCATATGCGATGAGGAATTGCGATATAGAAATTGTGATATATCGTATTAGGGAATTGGAGTGGGCATTAAAAATGAAATGCCGATATCAATTTTGTGATGGTGGGGATGTGATGAGTGATGTGGAAAATGGGTGAGGCCTACTATGGAATTTATGATGTGTGGAAGCTTTTTCCTTTGTTAAAGTATTTTAAGACTTTAACATATTTTCCTTTTAAGTCGGGCAAGTGGCATCACAATTTTTCATGGTAGGGAAATTTGATCTGTCGTTGCAACTTTGCGATATGTGATAAAGCTTCAATAAGCTTTGTTTAAAGTAATTCAACCAAAAAAACTAAATCTTAAGTTCAGATAGAAATTTTTTTTGTCCTTTTGAGTAAAATGACTTGTTTTATTGCTTTTAAAAGGTTCCAGATTAAAAATTAAGAGGGTTGTTGAGTAGTACAACATGACCAGCAGGGGAATTTTCTGCCTTGGGAGACTTATGAAAACTGCTAATAGAAGCTAAAAGTAAAATTGTCTCCACACGTGAAATGAACACAATACTCAAAGGAGCCACCATTGTCAATTATTTGCATAAATACTTTTAGCTTCTTTGGATGATGAGGACTCTTTTTATTGAAAATCCAACATATAATACGATCACTGAATTCAGAATGGACCATGTCAGGTTTATTAAGAGCTCAAATAAAAACACATATATTTGGAATAAGTGTAGAGAATGGATGTCACCCCAAGTAGCTGATGCAGGAGCAGGACCTTCTATCGTTCCTAAGTCACAAATCATCTAATGACAATTTTTTTTTCCAACAACAAAGTTTTATTTTATAATCTTTAGCAAAGACTTTTTATTTCAATTCTATTTTATTTTCCAAATGTAATATTCGAATATAAGGACAGTTGGTCCCGAAGTAGTTTAGGAGGTTGACAGTTTTATAATTGTCCCTTTGAAATTTTGTATAAATAAGACTTTCAAAGGAGAAGTAGGGGTTCTGAAGTTTTGGACCTCAGAGGCAAATACAATATTCTGCTTTCACTTTTCATGTTCATATGAATAAAGTTTTTACAATGATTCTAGAATTTGTTGGGTATGATAATTATTTCATGTTACATCTTGTGTTAATGTTTTATTCTTAGAAAAGAGTAATGAAGTTGTTGGGTTTTGATTTTACAGTGCCATGAGTTTGCATTTTTGACATTTATATTCAACATCAGAAGGCCACTTTGGAAACATTGTCCACACATGGAAGGTTAAAGGGTTTTAATCAATTTTTTGGGGTTTTATAAAATTATGGGACGATAAAGTAATTCCTTTATAGTTTTACATAAATGTCTTGGGCAGAAATATTTTCTCAACTAGATAGTTTCTCCGAAGGTACAACATTTTTTGTCGCTGTTTCTGGGGAACAGAGACATGAATTTATTTTTCCCTGGGATTTTATTCCAAAATCATTTCTTTGATTGGTGAGCAAAGAAAGTGATTAGGTTGCATCTCTCACGAAGACAATAGTCTTGGCTCCAAAATTACCACACACGAGGTCTGATACCTTGCAACATAAAACCCATGTTCTTTCTGACATTGATAAGTTAGTTTCTCAGAGAGTGTGGAAGGCTAAGTCACCATTAACCCCAAACCCTACTTTGACTACTCTTGGTACTAGTTTTGATCAACAATTTCTTGGTTTTTGTTCAGAATAAATTTTTAAATATCTTGATTTTCTCCAAGAAGGTTTAATATCCCCTCAAACTATTTTTCTTGAACCAACTTTAGAAGAAAAATATTTTGAGTTAGTTTCATTATATTTTCGATAGCATAAAGAAATAGAAGTAGTTGATTTTGCAACCTCATGAAAATCTGTTTCTACCATTAGTTAACCAGTCCCTATTTCAATTCAGCCTCCTTAGTCCTTTGTGTTCTGTTGTAGCCGCTACAACACCACCCAAAATTTTTGGTATATTCAAAATTTCGGGTCCCCCTCTGCTCGCTTAGTCATTAAGGTTTCGGCCTGGCCTTCGGTCGGCTGATATCCCCATGACCTATTCCTGCCAAACCCTATTACCACACCCGCTTGTCTTGATGTCTCATTAACACACTAGGGTTTTGGGGTTTGCGGCTAATTCGATATTGATGCTTCTCAAGTGAATTATTTTATACAGTCATTTTTTCTGTTCTCATCACTACCAAGAGCTAACTTATGCTTAACCCACCACTTTCAGGAAATTGGTAAAATATGCCATCAGTATAAATTGAACAACACAACTGTTTCACTAAGAGTCCATTGGCACGACACCATTAAGATACTTTACAAGATGAGGTTCCAATTTTCCATGTGAGCTACACAAACTCTTCGAGGGGGGTTTTGAATATGGCATGATGATACCCTCGACTATGGACTATATTAGCACACTCAAAAGCCTTAGAATTCACATGGTAACGATTGTAAAGGGCTAGCGCACTTCAAATAAATGTGTAAGGATGTAAATGACAAAGAAGGCAAAAGGAATATTTCTATTTACGATTGACATCAGAGGTGCACTTCCTAGAGAATGTTCAAGTGTAGAAAAGGGAATTAAGAGGTCGAGTTGGAAATTAACCTCTAACACAGATAAAAGGGGCCATGCACAAGATCCTCCAAATGACCAATATTAGTAAGGACGCATTGCAAAAATGTATTGAGACGCTGCACGGTAACATTGGCAGTAAAAATGAAGGTTTAACATTGCATGTCATGATGACCATTCGCCGAAGTGGCATTCAGACACCACAACACAGGCACACTAAGAGTAGCGCAGTTATTCATGCGTCCAACGGAATGCCAGGAGAAGTAGTATCCAACCTTTTTTTTCTCTCTCACAGCGTCATAGGATGATGGGATATGCATGCTAACACACAACGTTTGATGGTTGCGTATCCATGGAGTAGGTGGAATCCTCTGTGCCGCATCACTGTTGGGTCCACCATTTTGTTTTACAGTCATATCTATGGATTTTCATCTCTGTTGTAGCAACAATATTTTCTCACAATAATCAACATGCGTAGAGGAACCCAGGAACAAGGAAAACTAGAACCACTGCCAGGGGCTGCTCGAGATGTGACGATGAGGTCATGGAGGTCGAAGGGTATTCGCTCAGTGATAGAACCAGAGAAGAAAATGCAATGCCCGGTGATGACCTTTTGTGGCCAGCCCAAGAGGAGGAAGGTGATTTGGCCTGTTAGTCACCAAGTCGCATATGCTAAAGGAGTGATGTGGAATACGACTTGTGGAGGTTGTGACTCAGCGAACTCGTTGAGTCACGTTGCTAGGATTGCATCCGCACGACTAAATCCATGATATGTGTTTTTAAACATCCAGCCAAGTCATGAGACCGGAGTGGAAATACATGTAACCTACAGGCTATCGCTGTTGTTTGGAATTACCATAAGGTTCAACCTCTGAATGAGACAATGACTGCTTGTGGGAACCATACTTGCAATCGAGTGTGGCATAGGCATGCATGCAAGAGCCGCATTTGATGTGGGCACATAAGTAGGAGCCCCTATGTTCCGAAGAACCTAAGGGAACACGACACATTAGCCTCAGACATGAACTCATGGCCGAAATCCTTCAAATCGCAACGCTAAGGAAGAAATGTTGAATATATTTCTAGTGCCAGCTCATGTCTCAAGGCTCTTTGAACACATTTTTCATTGTTGTTTTGTTTGTTTGGCCTGGAAAAATTGAAACAAAACAACAACGCTCATGGCTCTTATATTTAGCATTGGCGGTCCAAGGTTACTCTGAGCAGTCGCACTTCTCCCACGCAGTCTTTGACAAGGTCACATAGTCACTGGTGTTACCACGAGCATGGTTGCCAACAAAGGTACGCATGGTCGTAGCGAAGCACTTTCATTTCGCCTAGTCCCAACCTGCGCCATCGATTAGGGGATGCGACCCAACCTCAACATGACTACGCGACCTCTCCCAAGTCGCAAGGTTGCAAAACATTATGCCCAAGAGAGCCTACAACTAATGTGACTACCAGACTGTGCGACCTCCACCTAGGTTTGCGACCTCATGCAAATACAACACACATGCCCTTCAAATGGCCAGTATCACTCTCAAGCATTCAAACCGCATAGGGAGGGCATGCACTCAGGTTACGGTATGTGGTAGGTGCCTTGAGGGGCATTACCATCAAAGGTGAAGTTGTATGAGGATAGAGGGCATTGGTCGTTGTGCTTTCTTGAACACATATGGTCGAGGTGTCATAAGAATAAGAAAAGGACCCAACTTCGCGCCCAGTTGAGAAAACACAAGGGATGTTCCAAGGAGATGTGCGCGTGTACACATAGTGGCTTTGTCAAGGATGTAATGGCACACCGCATTTTAGCCTTCCAAAGAATATACAAGGCAGTGACCAAGGAAGCACCATGCGAATAGAAATGAGCTTGGTGCAAATAAGATTTTATTCGATCCTCCTTACCGCTACGCCATAGAGAAGAAATAAGTCTTGGGTAAAAGAGCACAGGGTCATCATATGGAAACTGTCGAGGCATAAAAGGTATCTTTTTAACACCTATTTATCTCACATTAATTATCAATCCGGGAGCGACTTTTTATTTCAAGAGTGTACTCAGTCTGAGGCAGCAATTTATCCAAGAGTAATGCCTTGCAATATGTAGTACAGTGTTCAATATACAAGAGTAAATGGATGCTTGTAAAGAAATTTAACTACAACAACATAAACTCAAATGCTCTGAAATCTTAATTAAACCAATCTGTAAAACATCGATCAGGGATGCAGTAGCAATAACTCTTTCCCTTAGAAATCGATGCAAGGTAACCAATTTTGGGGACTTGGGAGCAATAACCTTTTTCCTCTATATTTGGTGATATTAAAACAATCGAAATGAAAGAAAACTCAATCTTTGTGCTAATGAAAGTAACTGAAAGGAACTGTAAAGAATTAAAAAGGAACAGCTACTTGTAACTTCTACGCATACACAACAACTGTAACCAAACTGCTAAAGCTATGAATCAGAAATAAGCAGTAACTAGAAATGGAACAGCAAGATGATTTGAACAACAATTGTGAACTTCACTAATCTCAATACTTTAATCTATCGTTGGCCAATACTGCAAATCAATCAATCACAAAGAATAATAACTTAGAGTCGAATACAGAACAACAAGGCTTTCGTAATGATAGCAGAATAAATGAACAGCAAAGTAGATAGCAATGTAATTCGTTAATGGATCTGTATTCAAAGCAATCAATTAACTCTGTAATCGAAATAAGTAGTAAACACACTTCACACAACAGAAAATAAAGAAATAGAAATACAAACAGTGGCTCGCTCCACCAGGGTCAGGCCCTCAACCGCTGGTGAAAGCGCCGCTGGGCTACTGCAGAGCTTGAGAAATGGAACGAGAACACCTCTTTGTATTAATAAAACATGGATAGCTTTTACATCAGTTGCTCTTTTCTCACAAGAGTCAAGGAATTATAATGTTACAAAGGAAATTCAATAATCATCCATTGTTCTCCATCCTCCCCAATACATAATACATGCTCTCCTTTTATAATCAGAAGGAAGAGAAATTAAATAGAAAATATGATCTCCCATAACAATATTGGATTGTTCCTAACAACTTGATCAACCAGAAAATACATTTCCAACAATCTTTCAACAAAATCAAGGCGAATTTGGCTTTGCAGCTGAGATTTGGAGGACGGCCGCAACAACAAATCTGAGAAAATCGTGCTCAAATAACCCTGCGTTTGTCTCAATATAGGCCGAATTTGGGCAAATCGTTCTTTGCTAAAGTTAATTGGGCCCGTTCTGGACAAAACTCATGTTCCGGATTTTCCAGATTCTTCTTCATTTGCCCAGAATCTCAACCAAAAAACTGTCACTTCTTATTCCAGCGAATTTCTGAGTTGGAGTATTTGATGATGATTTGGAAATCAAATCTGCAATCTGGCAAATATCTTGGAGGCTAAAATGGTGAGTGATATTACAAAATATATTAATAAACCATCATTGATAAAATTATGCATAATAATATTCAATTTATTAAAAATAAAGGAGAAGAAATAATATTCATCCATAAGAGCATAAATCATTATAAAATGGATTTATATGATAAATTATAATAAATGATATGATAAATAAGAGTAAAAGTGGATGAAATAAGTGTTAAAAGGTGGTCGTATTCATGGCTCAACATACCCCAAAACTGAATATATTGCATGTCCTCATGCAACCCAAAGACAAAACCCATGTGTTAACCAAGCAAAGAAAATTGTTCATCCCAACTCATGAAATGGATAGAACAAATGAATTTTTCCTCAAATAATGAATATTCAATTTTAGCAATATTGATGAAGGCATAACAACTATATGTATATGAAGTTGCAGAAAAATGTGACATAAGTAACAACAAACTTCATTAACCATTTTCTCAAAAATCGGATCGTTTCGATGCACGAATCATGAGATATAAACAAAATGGTTGTAGGTGATAGTGCATAATTTTCGAAATTATATGAACTAATTTGGTGTGAAATTATCTGGGTTTGTGTATTTTAATGATACCTCTTTGTTATTCAGAAATCACAAGAATTCAGTTCATAGTTTTAAAGATATATGCAAAACAATTTCTGCACCATATACAAATGAAATTGTATACCTTAAATGAGAAAGAAAGTGGAAAACATCCATCATGTGTAGCAATTCCCCCCCCAAACTGAAGAATTAACATGTCCTCATGCGATGCTAGAAAACAAAGAGAGGTGGTTGCTACAATCTGTTGAAATCTATGCTTGGTGTAAAACAACATGGAATAAGGGAGGTGTTGAGAATATCAAAGAAGATTACTGACATAGTCATAAGAAAGAAATAGAAGAAATCAACACTCCCCCAAACTGAAAGATGAGACGTGTCTAGAAAAATGGGAAGTGGTAAAGATATGGAATGAATGATAATAAATAATGCTCAATGGATTTTCATGAAATTCTCTTAAATTCATAATAAATCAGAAAATTATGCTATTTTACCTCAAGTGTTACCTCCGAAAAAATGTGAAAGGATATGTAGAGACTAGCCTTTGCTGAAGATGATGTAGGCTGAGCGAATACTGAAAGTGATGCAAAAGGTGGAAGCCATGTGCGCGTTCGCGAGCCTTTGCTGTTAGTTGAAATAGTGTGATCGTGTTGTGAATAGAATTTTCCCCCATATTTGTTGTTTTCCTGTAAACAAATCACAATTATGTATGCAATTTTCTTGAATCCACATTTTAGTTTTGAATGGCAACAGATAAAATGCATGCAAAAAGTTCAATCAACAAAAATTCTGTAGAAATGAAGTATGAATAATGTGGAAAAATGGCAGCGTAATGCACAACAATTATACAACATGGAAAGACATACAAACTTATGATACAATCAATGAAATTATAGCATTTACTGAAATCCATGCATGTGATAAATCGTAAACAAATATAGAAGCATTTTGTAATGATTCAAGGATAAGGAGAAGGGATAGCTTAAGATAAACATAAGTACAAATGCATTTATTATCCACTTAAACTAATGTGATCGATTTATGATGATTTTCATGTATAATAGGTTCGAAATCAAAGGTTAAGGATTCATACTTTCATCTGATTTTTAAATAGAGATATAGGAAAAAGGGTTTAATATTACTATTGATGTGTATAAATGTGACTCCAATACCATCAGCAGAGCTCTGTTGCCCACAGGTGTCCATGACCTTGACAAAGTTGCTCTCTCACCCTTGGAACCATTGTCCTTTATTTATGCTGAGGAAGTGCTTGTTAATTGTCATAACGGAGGCCATTGTGATGGCTTGGTGACTAGATAAATCACAATGCCATTCACTGGGAAGAAGTGAAAAGTGGGCAGGCCGGCTCGTGATGAGACCTCCTATTCCAAAACTTCTTCATTTTTTCAATTGTCCATTGGACCATATCCCTGGTTTGGTGGCCATGATGGGAATGCCACTTCAGTTGCTTCCTTATGAACATGGTATGCCAGCTCTTGATGAGACCCCCTATCCTCCATCTGCCAAATTATAAAATTATTAATGAAATATGTAAATATTTTTCTTTTCATATAGCACTTTCTTATTTATTCATGAAGGATGGCTCAACACTCCTTAAGAGTAGGGATGGTGGAAGAAGTCTGAACAGCTCAATAAAAAAAATATGCCCTTGTTCCTACTCCATAAGTAAAATTCAAAGAAAGTTATAAAATATGGGAAAGAACCAACATGATAAATATAATCGATCATATGAATTTAGTGGTAATAAGATAACAAAATCATTTTATTGATTATGTCCCTTTTTCCTTTTTTTTCATCATTACTAAACAACTTTATTAAAAATGACAATTTCTTTTGATTTGCTGATTACAGTAAGCTTTAATTTGCATGATTGTGTATCGTTTCATAAATTGTATGTTTGTCTTTCAAATATTCATGAAAAATTCAAAAAAAGTTCAAAAAAAGTTCTAAAAATGTTGTTTTAAAAAAACAAGAAAAATGCACTCAAAAAGTGTTGTTCTTTTGGAAAGGAACAGAAAAAACAATCTGCGAAAATGCTGTTCCTTTGGAAAGGAACAAACAGAATAATCTGCAAAAATGCTGTTTCTTTGGAAAGAAACAACAAGAACAGTCGGCGAAAAATGTTGTTCCTTTGCAAAGGAACAGCAAGAACAGTCGGTGTTGTTCCTTTTGAAAGGAACAACAAAACTACTGTTCCTTTAGAAAGGAACAGCAAAAAACGAGCGGTGTTGTTCCTTTTGAAAGGAACAGAAAAAAAACGAGCGGTGATGTTCCTTTTGAAGGGAACAACGAAATAATGCAAAAAAATAATGTTCTTTTTGAAAAGAACAACAAAACTAATTAGCAAAAATGTTGTTCCTTTTGGAAGGAACAACAAAAATAAACACATAAACACACTGCTTCTTAAGAGGAACAACTGCTGTTCCTTAAGAGGAACAACAAACAAATATAAAAACGCAAAAAGGAAAAAAAAATAGAAGAAAGAACAAAACTAATATGCAATCCATTGCCAAGCAAATCCAATCAAATAGAAAGGAAAGTTTATGTATAGGTTTCAAGAAAAAGTAATTTTTTACAAAATTGGTGCTACTGAAGAATTGCCTTCTGCAATTGAAACTTGCATGGTGGGGTCCTTATTGTTCAATTGCCACTGAAGTGGAAATCATAATTTGAAGAGATTAACAGCTGAAACACAAAAACATAAAAGAAATCAGAAAAGAAACAACACTTTATTAAGTTACAACAGCTATGATGTTATTTTTAAGAGAATATCAAATCTATTAATGGAAAAAAAATGATCTTTTGAAAAATGTTTTGGCAGATGTAACATGAATCTTGAAATGGGAACCAATTTTTCATTTCTTCTTGTTATGGATCTGTTAGGTAATAAACTGGATGAAATTCCCTTGTTTCACTAAAATTTCTCTCTAGAATTGCTCGTCCATAAATTGACCTTTTTTGTTCTGCCAGGACCTGCAAAAAACGAGTGTCTACCTGCAATAAAACATTAAATCATGAAGAAAGAGAGGTGCGCGGGCTCTCCTAATATAAGAATTATGCAAAAAACTAACAATTAGTTACTCTGTAGAACAAATCCATGGAAAAATAAAACAAATTATATTTGCTACCTGCGGGAGAGCAGTGGTCGACGATACTAACCAACAGTGTTTTAATCATACCTTCTTTGTTTTTTGTCCGATTTGAGTGATTCCAAAGCCAAATGAGAGCTAATTCAAAGGTTTATCTCCAATAGAAACAGGTTTTAAAAATTCAATGCTATGATATATCAAATGTTCTTAAAAAAACCTGCATAATAGAGTCATTTTCGATTTTCCAGCTCAGACCAACAGTTGGTATTTCAAGCATAAATTTTTCGTTTGATGGAAAATTGAATCGATTCAAATTGGATATTAAACTAGATTCATTTATTGATATCCAATAGAAATATGTTTTGAATACAATAAGAATTGATGGGTCAAATATGTTAAGTAACAGCCGAGAAAACAGAGTTTCAAAAATGCTGATTTATGATAGGCAGTCAGTATTTTGATCATAAATTTCTCATACAATATCGAAATTGAGTGATTCAAATTGAGTTGTAAATTATATTCATATAGGAATCTCCTATAGAAAAAGGTTTTAAAAATATAGTCATTTAGGCCTCCAACAACTGACTGTCCCAACTCTGTTCCTGAGCTGCCTACTAGACACCCTGTCAATGTTTTGGTTATAACTTTTTCGTTTCAAATCAAAATTGAGTGATTCCAATTGAGTTGGAAAGTAGACATCAAGGGCTACTTATGATAGAAACATGTTTTAAAAATATTCAATTTTGGTCCCCCAAAACATGACTGTCCCAACTGTGTTTTCAGAAATTTCATCAAGCCCGCAAGCCAAAAAAATGATATTCAAGCAATTTTTTCATATTGATGATAAAAATGAATATAAGTGTTTGTAGAATTTTTGTTTGCAATATAATTCATCTGCATACACAAATAAATTAGAATATTTATCATCAATGTTGATTTCACAGTGTGTTGCAACAAAGAAACAACTATTTTTACAAAAAAGAAAAAAAAAAATGTGTTTGTTTTATTTCCTTATTTATTTTATTTTCTCCACTATCCTACTCTTATTTGGAGAATGAATAATATTACGTATAAGAGTATTTCCAGTGGAGCCATTTCCAAAATAAGAACTTTAGTACAGACATACCCAAATTTGAAAAATGTATGTTAATAAAAATTAGGGTATGAGAAGCCAACTTCCCTTGAAAAGATGGTACCAAAAAATTGTTGAAGTATGGAGTGATGTTGCAAACAAATGATGGAGTGAAACCAATCTTCAATATATCCTTTACTTCCATGATTTCCTATAGCCATCGTATCATGAAGTTCTTGAGCTTTTAAAATGGTTTGTTGGTGCAAAATAGAAGAAACATCATTTTCTTTCGTAACTTCTACAATTTTTGGATTTGATACATTCTAGATCTCAGTGTAAGTTTTCTCCAATAGTGCATGTGAGATAGAATGGGTGGGAAGGGTGGATGAATTTTGCAGTTCAACACTGTAAGCATGTTGTACTAGTTTATTATGGTGAGGGTGTGGAATGAGTTGAGCAGGAGATTGTGTAAGGAATGGAGCATCTTGATGATGTAGTTGATTGTGTTTTGATAGGTAAGCAAGGTGTTGTGGAAGAGCTGGAAGATGTGTTTGTGCTACAAGATGAGGGAGAGTAGTCATGCAATAATAAGATGAACCATGCCAATCTTGTAGACAAGATTGGTAGTGGTTATATTGAGATTGGCATGGCTGCCCTAACATATGAATATTCCATAATGGATTATGCAAGTAAGGGAATGAAGAGGAAGTGTTTTGAACCATACCTGTTGACCTTGTTGCAGCTTTCCCATCTCTTTGATATGTCACTTCCAAATTAGATAAGGAAGAACAACTATCTATGGGATGCTCCTTTTGGTAATGAGGGAAAAACACTTCATCAAATTCTTGATTTATCTGAACCTGCAAAACATTCAATTGTGAATTTAGAGAGCTAATAAAATCATCTTTAAAATTTTCAAATAAAACCTTGATTTCAGCTCTTATGTATTTTGTTCTTGTAGCAAATTTGGAAAAGAAAGAAGAAGCTTCTTTAGAATTCTTACCAGCCTTGGAAATTCCTCTTGAATACCTTATGCACAACTCACAAACATCATCATATGATAACTGAAAAACATCACCTTTTCCTATCAGATTTAAGAGTTCTAAAAATTTATCTTTGATTCCTTTAAGGAGTGTTTTGAAGGAGTGAGCCATTTCTTACCATAATAGAAGATGTTCTTCAGGTGTTTCTTTGAGGATCCTCCTTAAAATGTTCCTGTCAATTGATTAGTGAAATGGATGGTGCTTACATCACCACTCAAGTGGAACTACAAGATTTAAAAAAAAAAAAAGACTCTACCTCTAAAATTAAAAAAAAAACGCAAGCATTCATTTCTACCTTAAGCTTTCACTCAATTCTACTGTGAAGCGGGCCAGTGAACAAGTGTGTTTCTTGCTCAGTGCGCAGGTTATTACCTTCCGTCTTTAATACCCAATTCTTCCCAAGCAGAAAGAATTAAATATGCATCACTCTTTCTAAATGGCATACACTCTCCCCGGCAACGGCACCAAAATGTCGAGGCATAAAAGGTATCTTTTTAACACCTATTTATCTCACATTAATTATCAATCCGGGAGCGACTTTTTATTTCAAGAGTGTACTCAGTCTGAGGCAGCAATTTATCCAAGAGTAATGCCTTGCAATATGTAGTACAGTGTTCAAGATACAAGAGTAAATGGATGCTTGTAAAGAAATTTAACTACAACAACATAAACTCAAATGCTCTGAAATCTTAATTAAACTAATCTACAAAACATCGATCAAGGATGCAGTAGCAATAACTCTTTCCCTTAGAAATCGATGCAAGATAACCAATTCTGGGGACTTGGGAGCAATAACCTCTGTCCTCTACAGTTGGTGATCTTAAAACAATCGAAATGAAAGCAAACTCAATCTTCGTGCTGATGAAAGTAACTGTAAAGACTTAAAAAGGAACAACAACTTGTAACTCCTACGCATACACAACAACTGTAACCAAACTGCTAAAGCTATGAATCAGAAATAAGCAGTAACTAGAAATGGAACAGCAAGATGATTTGAACAACAATTGCGAACTTCACTAATCTCAATACTTTAATCTATCGCTGGCCAATACTGCAAATCAATCAATCACAAAGAATAATAACTTAGAGTTGAATACAGAACAACAAGGCTTTTGTAATGATAACATAATAAATGAACAGCAAAGTAGATAGCAATGTAATTCGTTAATGGATCTGTATTCAAAGCAATCAATTAACTCTATAATCGAAATAAGTAGTAAACACACTTCACACAACAGAAAATAAAGAAATAGAAATACAAACAGTGGCTCGCTCCACCAGGGTCGGGCCCTCAACCGTCGGTGAAAGCGCCGCTGGGCTACTGCAAAGCTTGAGAAATGGAACGAGAATGCCTCTTTGTATTAATAAAAAATGAATAGCTTTTACATCAGTTGCTCTTTGCTCACAAGAGTCAAGGAATTATAATGTTACAAAGGAAATTCAATAATCATCCATTGTTCTCCATCCTCCCCAATACACAATACATGCTCTTCTTTTATAATCAGAAGAAAGAGAAATTAAATAGAAAATATGATCTCCCATAACAATATTGGATTGTTCCTAACAACTTGATCAACCAAAAAATACATTTCCAACAATCTTTCAACAAAAGCAAGGCGAATTTGGCTTTGCAGCTGAGATTTGGAGGACGGCCGCAACAACAAATCTGAGAAAATTGTGCTCAAAGAACCCTGCGTTTCTCTCAATACAGGCCGAATTTTGGCAAACCGTTCTTTGATAAAGTTAATTGGGCCCGTTCTGGACAAAACTCATGTTCCGGATTTTCCAGATTCTTCTTCATTTGCCCAGAATCTCAACCGCAAAACTATCACTTCTTATTCCAATGAATTTCTGAGTTGGAATATTTGATGATGATTTGGAAATCAAATCTGCAATCTGGCAAATATCTTGGAGGCTAAAATGGTGAGTGATATTACAAAATATATTAATAAACCATCATTGATAAAATTATGCATAATAATAATCAATTTATTAAAAATAAAGGAGAAGAAATAATATTCATCCATAAGAGCATAAATCATTATAAAATGGATTTATATGATAAATTATAATAAATGATATGATAAATAAGAGTTAAAGTGGATGAAATAAGTGTTAAAAGGTGGTCGTATTCATGGCCCAACAGAAACCACATACACCAATAATGCTACGACGTGACAAAAGACTACACAGGGGTCTAAACTAACAACATTTGTTTGAACCACTCTTGCAAATAATTGAATATGCCTCTAGTATGATTATTCGATCATAAAAACATGTGACCTATGCTATTTGATTGCAGATAGAAGCTATTGATTTGCACGAAGAGATTGGGTTTTCCCATCAAGCAAGGGGGGTCTTTTCAAAGGTCGAAAGAACCTCACTACAGGCTTAATGGCACATCTATCACCTATCCATTCGCACAAGGATGGTAACAGGGAAAGGCAACGTGTTTTGCAAGGGCTGAGCTCCCCAAAAGGAGAAGAATAGAAGGAATGGCCCTAGGTCGCAACCTCCCAGGTCGCAACTAACCTCAAGTCACAGATGACCTCAGGTCACATGTCAGAGATGATGCTAGGTCGCAGGTTGCAGGTCACAGATGATCCCAGGTCGCAGGTCGTAGATGAACCTAGGTTGCAGGTCGCAGATGACCCCAGGTCGCAGGTCACAGATGACCCCAGGTCGCAGATCACAGATGACCCCAGGTCGCAGGTCGCAAATGACCTTGGGTCGTAGGTTGCGAATGGCCCAAGTCGCAAGCCAGCCCAACAATCGAGAAGACCAAGAGTCAAGGGAATTCAAGAGTCATCTCAGATTATATGTACACCTTCAGGAGATGATGAGTGGAATTTTAGCTCTGCAATTGAAGTCAGGATAATAGAGGAATTGGTGCTTGAGAGCTAAAGGCATTCAGCTCTTGGTATCAAGTAGAGAGAGAGGTAGCGAGGCTATGGTTTTGGTATCATGCATTGAGATGAATAGCCCATGTTCCACTATTGGGTTTTGACGAGTTGTAAATATGTATTTGAAGTTGCAACAACATTAATAATATATTCTCTTTTCCAACACTGATTCACGTGCTTGCTTGTGGTGATAGTACTAGCTGTCTAATATTTCACTATGTTGTACATGTGCTTTCATGCATGCAATTGGTTATGAACTAATTCACAGTGGTTGCATGTACGTTTTCTCTTGAATCAATGTTTATTTGTTCCTTGCCATGTTGATGATCTATTGTGAAATAATTTGCAGTTAATGTCTAGCGTGTTTTCTTTCATGTATGCCAGACTGGTTTTTCGGCTCACCGATCCCACTCACAGTGTACCCCCTTTTATTTTTCTGCTTAGACTTGCTTGTATCTTTGTTTGTGGTTCGTCAATCTTGGGATGATTTTGCTTCACTGATTGGTCATTTCACCTTTGCCTCCACTTCATCATCTTCTCATCTGACAACCAAGAGTTGAAAAACTTATGGTAGAAGCCAGGTCCACATACCAGATGGGGCTCCTATCCCAAACGGTGTGAGGGCTAATTGGGACCTTTTACAAAGGAGACCCCCTTATTGTCGGCAGTACAATTTTTCCCATCAACATGTTCCAAGCAGGAAGTTCTTCTGTGATTAATCCAAATCCAAACATGGATGTTCTGGCTTTCCTCGTGAACATATATGCTCCCTTAAATATCCCTCAGCTAATGAATTCTCTCCCACAATATTATCTCAAGTTACTACCTAGATTCACAGGGGAAGATGAATTGACAACATAAAAACATGTTATAACATTATGTGCTTTTGCTGGAAATCTCAATGTTTAACATATTGATGTACTAATGAGATTTTTTGTCTAGACACTTGATGGAGAAGCAAGGAAGTGGTTCAAAAGCCTCCTTGATAATTCTATTAATACTTTGGAAGAGTTAGAAAATGTGTTTATACAAAGACATGGAGAGAAAAAAAATCACAATTATTTTCTAATAGTATTTAATGTTATTAAGAGGAAATCAGAAGAATATGTAAATGAATTCATCAAGATATTTAATAAATTATATAACAGTCTTCCAACAAAGATAAAACCTCCATATGCTGGAGAAAAGGTGGTGTTGGCAAGAGCCTTTGAGTCAGATTTTTCATTTACACCGAGGGAAAGGAGATCCCATACCTTAGATCAAATTAAAAATAATGCACTAGAAATCGAGGAAAATTTGTTTGTTGCTCGGAAGATCAAGCTAAAACAACAAGCTGATGACAAGGGAAAGGGAAAAGAGGAAGTAAGGGTGTAAAAAAACCCAAAGATTCACATGAACAAAAGTTGGAAGGGATGACTAAAGTCATTAGGAATCTATCAAAAAATTAGGTAAAATTGGAACTTGAAAATAAAAATCCTTCTAGACAGATTCAACAAGGTCAAAACAAAAATTTTAATCCTGAATTTAGGAGGCAACCACTGCAAATAATGCGAAGAGATAGAAAGGATCAAGATTAGATCCAACCTCCACTGTATATAGAAGATGAACTAGAAGAGGAAGTGAAAGAGACTCTTAAAGAACAGGAGAATCAAATTTCTATTTTGTATGGGGAAGAAGAAGATGTGAGCAAAAGTCAAGATTTAATTTCTGAATTTCAGGTCTCTCTAGACAAGGAGGAAATTGAATATTATTGCAATAGATTGATAGATTTCATGCAGGAAGAGCTACACAAGAATTATGACCTTAGATCAAGAAAAAGGTCGAGGGTACAAGATGGTGGAGAAGAGAAAAAATATCAAACACCTCAACAAATGGCGACTTCACAACAACCCCCAAAAGAACTTGACAAAGGAAAACAATAGGTCAACTCAGTCCCAAAAGTTAAATTTTAGAAAGGAGAAAGTTCAAAGGGAAAAATAGATACAGGGGTATTGGATAAATCTATCCAACAACTTGTAGACAATTGTCATGAGGTTTCAAAAACAATATGAATGAAGAAGAACAAGAGAAGGTGATAAAACATGGCCATTATTTTAACTTGGTAAAGGAATTGGAAAAGATCAAAGTTCCAATCCCTTTGATCGAGTTGATTAAAACTCCATCATATAAGAAAAAAGTCTCTGATTTTATAAATCTTTCACAGCATAACCATGCAGCAAAAATAGTTAATTTGCAGGAGGACAGATAATGGTAATGTTTGGCCCTCATGTGGAAGAAGTGGATTCTTCTACTCCTTTCTATATTTCTCTACTGGTGCATAATTTTATTCTTCATAACTCTATGTTGGATGTTGGAGCCTCTCATAACTTAATGCCTCTTTTAATTATGAAACACTTGAACTTACATATCACTAAGCTTTACAAGGATATTTAGTCTTTTGATTCTAAGAAGGTTAAGTGTGTGGGATTGATTAAATAGTGGTTTCTCTCGCTCAAATTCCAACCAGAAGCATTGTGATGGATATAGTGGTTGGAGACATTACAACACGTTTTGGAATGCTCCTATCTAGATCCCGGGGAGCCAAATTGGGAGGAGTGTTGAAGTTGTATTTTACATATTCCATAATCCTTGTTTTTGGTGGTGAAGAGAGGAGTCTATAAGAAGAAACCAAGTTTGTTAAAACCATTAAAAAGGAGGGTTCTAGTAATTCTCATGTTTATAGTAAGGAAAATGAAGAATTTTTCTATTTCATGTCACAAGAGACAAAAGAAATTGCTAAAGACACAAAAGAGAAAATCCCTTCAACAATTGAAAGAAAGGATATAGAAGTTAGTGGAGGCTGGAAGCTTTATTTTGATGGTGCTTACTCAAAGGATGGCAGTGGAGCAGGAGTGCTTTTGATTTCTCCAAGAGGTAATTTTATTCCTTTCTCTTATAAGTTATAACTTGACTCCACAAACTATATTATTGAATATGAAGCTTCGATTATTGGTTTACAAACTGCTAAACATCTAGGAATACAATGTATTTATGTTTTTGGAGATTCAAAATTAATAGTTAAACATATTAAGAATCACTGTCAAGCAAGGCATCCAATATTGAAAACTTATAGGAATGAATTTTGGAATTTGATAGAAATTTTTTTGCTCCTTTCAATGTATAGTTTATACCTAGGGAGGGAAATAGACTTGTTGATTCTTTAAAAGTTGCAGCCAGTAATTTTAAATGTCCTTTGAATCCTTGGCTAAGATAAGAAGTTGAAATTAGACATAGCCATCTATTGTAGATAATATAAAACATTGGCAAGTGTTTGAAGATGAAGAGCAGATCAATTTTTTTATGGAAATGATTGGTGAGTTTACTAATTTGGAGATTGATCTAGAAGAAGAAACTGAAGAAAATCAGAAGGAGGGATTTCTTTTAAAGATTCTATAGGAAATCAAAAGATATTGCAACTTAAGGATAATGTGATACTAAAAGTCTTAGTACCTTTGGAGATATTTTTTAATTCGAATAATGTTGCAGTCAATCCAAAAAAGATATGATTAGAAGAATAGATTGAGGATTGCAATCTGGGAATGTAGGAACAACCAAAGATGGTGAGGTTAGCTAAGGATGTTCCAAAAAAATTTAAACATAGGTATGTAAATATTTTCAAGAAGTTTGTTGATATTTTCTTGGTCGTATGGAGATTTTAAAACATACGACACTAGTATTATTCAACACAAAATTCCTTTAAAACCAAGGATAAAAGATTATAAGCAGAAATTAAGACATATACACCCCTTATTTTTTCCTTCAATAGAAAAGGAAACCAAAAAGTTGTTGCAGGAAAAATTAATTGTTCCTCTAAGGTACTTTGGTTGGGTGGAAAATATAGTTCCTGTAAGAAAGAAAAATGGGGAAATAAGGTTGTGATTTGATTTCCGAAATTTGAATAACTCATCCTTAAAAGATAACTATCCTCTCCCAAAAATGGATCACATCCTACAAAAAGTAAGAGGGTCATACAAAATATCAATGATTGATGGTTTTTCTGGTTACAACTAGATTTAGGTAGATAAAGAAGATCAAAAAAAGAAAACTTTTACAACTCCTTGAGGAATCTTTATGTATGCTAAGATTCCCTTTGGAATAATGAATGTTGGTGCCAATTTTCAAAGGGCTATGGATATAGCCTTTATATGAGAAAAGGACAAGTTTGTGGTAATATACTTGGATGACATAACAATTTTCTCCAGGTCACATGAGGAGCATCTAAAAGCATTTGCAACAGACTTTTCAGAAGTGTAGAAGGTACGAACTATCTCTAAATCCCAAAAAGTATCATTTTTCTTTGAAGGAAGGGAAATTTTTAGGCCACATTGTGTCAAAAGAAGGAGTTAAAATAGATTCGAAGAGAGTGGAAGAAATTAAAAACATACCTATGCCAAGGAGCAAAAAGGAGATTCATATTTTTCTAGGAAAAATAAATTTCCTTAGAATATTTGTCCCAAATTATGCAAAGATTGATAAAGAAAGAACTGATATGTTGAGAGAAGGCGTGGAGGTTATATGGACTACAAATTCCAAGGAGTCATTCTCAAGGACCAAGGATTCCCTTCAAGAAGCTCCTGTGATGGTAAGCCCTGATTAGAAAAATCCTTTTCATATTTTCTCATTTGCTTCTTCTTCTACTATTGCAAAAGTGCTTTTGAAAAGAAATGAAGGAAAAAAGGAACATCCAGTTGAATTCTTTAGAAAAGTGTTAAGGGTTGCAAAATTCAAATATAATATCTTGGAAAAGAAAACCTACGCTTTGGTCAAATCACTTAAAGCCTTCAGGGTCTATATTCGTCAATCTCAAATTACTGCTTATGTTCCAAATGTCATTGTAAAATATGTATTGACTCAGAGTGATGTTGAAGGAAATATAGGAAAATGGATAACAAGGATTCATGAATATGACATGGATATAAAAATAACCAAGTTGGTGAAAGGACAAGGTTTGGAAAATAGCTTAACATAAACAAATTTTCAAGATAAGGGAATTAATTTGTTGTCTGAAGTTGAGGAGAATAAAGCCACAGAAGAAAAAGGTAAGGATACATAACCTGATAACATAGTTAAATATAAATACCTGTGTTCTGAATGGTATAAGGACATTGTGCATTATTTATGTTTCCTTTGTTGCTCCCCTTCTTTAAATAGATCAAAGTATAAGGCTTTTAGAATCAAAGCTGAAAAATATGTGATAGTAAATGGGAAGCTATATTGGAATGATTTGGTTGGCATCCTTTTAATTTGTTTGACAGGGGGAGAAACTATTGAAATAGTAAATGAATACCATGGTTTCCTTTGTGGCGGTAACTATGGATGGAAGGTAACAACTCATAAAATATTAAAATTTGGGTTTTTCTGGCCTGATCTGTTTTTGGATGTTTATAGATTGTAAGGGGATGTCAAAAATGTCAGATCTTTGCTAAGAAGCAAAGGCTGCCACCATTTCCTTTAATTCATGTGTTTATTGAGGAACCTTTCAGGAAGTGGGAATTGGATTTCATAGGGGAAATCAATCCATCATCTAGTGGGCAGTATAAGTGGGTTTTGACAGTTACATACTATATTACCAAATGGGTGGAAGTTGTCCCAACAAGAAGATCAAATGATTTAGTGGTGATTAAGTTCTTGGAGGAGATTATTTTCAGCAGGTTTGGTTGTCCCAAAAGGTTAGTAGCAGACAATGAAAAAGTTTTTAAATATGAAAGGTTGATTGATTTATTTCAAAATTATAATGTAATTTTGTCTCACTCTACTACCTATCACCCCTAGGGGAATGGTTTAGCAGAGTCTTCTAACAAAACTTTGGGGAAAATACTCAAGAAAACTATTGCAGAAATTCAAAGGAATAGAGATACTAAGCTAAAATTTTCATTATGGAAAAGTAGATTAACTCCAAGAATATCAACTGATAGATCACATTTTGAGCTTGTATATGGAACAATTGCCTTATTTCTGAGCTAGCTGGTAAAACCTGTTGCAACATTTATCCAATATATGCAAGAAGAATTAAGTCCTCTGATCAGAAGAATGAACCAATTGATAGAGTTGAATGAAAACATTGAGAAAGTCATGGAGAATTTGATTGGTTATCAGGAGAAAATGAAACTAGTTTTTGAAAAAAATGCCAAGGATATCCTTTTTCAACTTGGAGATCTAGTGCTCAGAGGCGATGCAAGGAGGGAAGACAAAGGTAAACATGGAAAGTTTGACCGTTTGTGGTTTGGTCCCTTTAAGATACCATAAGCTAGAGAAAATAACACTTTTTTTCTTGAAAATATAGATGGTGAGCTTATACAACTTCCAGTGAATGGGAAGTACCTCAAACATTACTTCCAGCATTGAACTGCAATTATTTAATCATTGTATATATTGGTGTGGCCATTGTTAATATTTCGGTGAGTTATTCATTGTAATGTGCTAAGTTAAAATTTGACTCCATACCCAAAGTGAAGACACTAATATGTGGTTCTTAGTGTTTTTCCTTTTGAAAATCACTATGCCTAGGTGGAGCCAGATGTTGCAACACATTTTAAATTTTCCTATCAACGTGTCTAGATCATATTTTTGTTAAAAAATAAAATAAAATCTTAAAGCAAAAAGAGGAAAAGAGAAAGGTAGAAAGCACTTGGAGTTTTGTTTTATTAATGAAATGTGTTTAAAACTAATGATCAAGATTAGTGTGCTTATCATAAATAGCGCAAAAATAAATTCCTGATAGTGGGTCCTCATACTAATGATCAGAAGAGTTAAAAAGAAGTTATGTTCAATGTCGAGGATGGGTTTGTGCGAAGGGGCCCACAAGATGGGGCAAACCTGACAACACAAAATGCCCGAAGGTTAATTATAACTATGCCTCTGCAAAGGCTTTTGGGTGGGCCTATTGACTTATATATGCAACCTAGATTTACTGCATAGGCACTCCAAAGAGTTCACTTACTAGAGGCTGCCCTTGTAGTATCGTGAGAAAGCGAGCATGATGTCATCAAAAAGCCAACCTGCCCCCACGATTCATCCCACCATGTCGCCTTTCCCTCTGCCACCTATCACCTTTGCATGCCATTTCATTCACTATTTTTGCTCTGCAGAATGAATTTAATACTCTACAGAAGCATTAAATTTATTTTTTCCCTCCCGTTCTTCCATTTAACCTATAAATCCTGTTTTTAGCTCATTCTTATGTACATTTTACTTTTTCTCTCACTATCGTGGTCTTCAAATTCCCCAGAAAGCATCCCAATGAGTACTATCTACCAACAAAAGGTATTTATACAATCATTCACCACTTCAATTATCTGAAAATGTCAAAGAAATTTGTCTTAGTGGGGTCATCCTCCCACACTCCACTCATGGACACTGAAAGAGATATTTTCAACATTGTTTTCACTCTAAATCATTTGGAAACCTATCAACATATCCTTCTAAATCAAGATAGTTTCCCATTTTATGATGTTGTAGTTAGGTCTGGTGTTCTTGCAACTTTCATTTTTTAAACTCACCTTTTCCCAAAATTCATCCACTAGTTAGTGTCAACCATGTATCCACATAAGTGCTTTGTAATTAATAAATCAGGAGAAAACATTTTCCAGGTTTCCTCTCTTCTAATTCAACAAGCATTGTGCTTCCCCTTTGCAAGTTCATATACTTATTTTTTTGAGGAAACCCTGTTAGCCTATTTCGAAAATTTGTGAGGTCAAGAGTATGCTCAACTTGTGTTTTATCTGATGCCAAGTGGGAAATTTTTTTCTTTGAAGTCAAATCAATTCCTTTTAAATACTTTTGTAGAAGATTCAAACCTATTCTTCAAATTCTGAATAGGATCTTGGGAAGAGACAATGCTTCAGTCATTGATAAAGTCACTTTAGGTATTTTTAGTTTGATGATGAATCCTGAGGTTGTCTTGGATATAGCATATTTTTTGGAAGGGGTAGTCAATGCTCAATTCATGAACCTCTCACTTACTATTTGTTTCAGATTCCCTTCTTTAGTTACATACACTTGGGATTAAACATCATGGAACCCAATAAGAATAAACTTAGTCAATACTTTTTTGGAATGATGTGGTGAAAAGTGTTGGAAATACTGAGAGAGGGGTGAATTAGTATTTATTTTCAATTGTTAATTTTACCAGTTAGATCACTTATATTTACAACACAAAAATGAACAATGATGGAATATATACTATTACTAATTTCTTCTTTACAATAAGTAGAGTATAATAATGATATAGGGCTCCAACCCTAGATTAAGACTCCAATATTCCAGGCTCCAACCTGTATTGTGCGAAGCACTGACTTGGTATTTCTAAGTCTCCAACCTTGTCAATTTGAGGCACCAACCTCTATGGCTCCAACCCTATCTCTGGTACAGGCTCCGACCTGGTTTCTTGAGGAATCCAATCCTCTAGGGCTCCAACCCTATCTTCCAAGGCACCAACCTTGTCTCCATGAGGCTCCAACCTCTTGAGCTCCAACCCTCAACTTCACTTCATCAAAATTTGTTTGGTTATTCTTCATGGCTCCCAAATTATTCTTCAATGAGCCCTGTCACACTTAGTCTCCACGTCACATCATCAATGACAAACTTTCCTTCACATGAAGGTGTCTCCACTACTCTTCATGTCACTGAAACACTTGTTTCTTCAAGGTTACATCACGGGGGCCTTCAATAATGCATCATGTTGTCTATCTTCAATCAGCTAAATCTTCTCAATAAGATGTTTTCACCAGGCTCCTTCAAAAGTACTTCAAATTGGTTCAAGTGTTCTTCCAAACTCTCTTCAAATATGCTTCAAGGCTTATTCATCAAGCTTCCAGAACAAGACTTTAAGAGTGTCTACAAGAATGGTTCCTCAACAATACTTCCTTTGTCCAAAGCTTCTAAGTTATTCTCATCAAAGTCTGCTTCAAATGATGATGTAATAGTGACTCTAATTCTGCTCCTTGATACTGGTGTAATAAGCTTCTTTATAAACTACTCAAGGGTCTGCACCAAGAATGTCCAAATCTGAGATATTTTTAATTCAGCTCAAGGTATTATTAGCTACAACATTGTAGCCTCAAACAGAGGTTTGAAAACTATCCAGAAGTTTGTTACCACAGATCTAAGCTCTTTTTCAAATGCAATAGGCCTGAATTTCGTTGAAAACACAGGTCCAAGACTTCTCTGACAATGATTTTGAGGAAATATATAGATCCGAGAGTTTCAGTGCTACTATTGCATATGTGATGAAGCTACAGGTCTGAGCTTATATTCTCCACATCTGTTACTGAGGTATAGTGCGTGAAATATTTGAGCCTTCCACACAAAATGATGATTTATGCCTCCTCCACAAGTCCAAGCTGTTGTAGCTTGAGACTGTAATCAGAAATTTTGTCTTCCAACAAATAATCTGAAATTTACCTCTATAATCCGAGTTCTGAAGATGACACCATAGGTATGTAATATAGATCCTGAAAATTTGCTGCATGATTTTACAAATGTAGGTCCGAGCCTCCAAATAATTGATCTCTTTTGTAATCTAAATTTAAGGTATCAAACAAAAAAATATTTGCCCAAATATATCCTTCTCGACCTTCTTTATTATGTCACTGTATTACCTCTGAAATTCTTGACCAAAATAAGTGAGTAAAAGTGACAAAAAACTCTTCTATTTATATGAATTCAACTAGAAATGAAGGGAAACATCCTTTTGGAGTGAGGCCGACATGTGTATGAGAGTGTAGGTCGGCTAGCAATTAAATATATATTTTTCAACTTAAAAATTAAATTTCTCATCAACCACCAAGAGTTTGGGGGCAAGTAGGGGCTCGTTAGAAAGAGGAAAAAATTCTCTTCAAGATGGTCTAGGAATCATTGTGATAAACTTCCTCCAAGGTGCCAAAATTTATTTTTCTTTGTGATTGTTCTAGGAATTTTTAGTTCAGGCCATGAGATGATTGTTTTGGAATTTGATTTTTTGCATTCCTTGATTCTTTATGGATAAGGATAGAGGGATAGAATTAAGGGCTTTTCCATAATGGCTTCAAAGTATTATTCCAACCATCATCCATATCATTAAATGCATTATCATGATTTCCAACTATGTCATCATATGTCATCAAGTATAGTGTAGTTATTCATGTCATCATAGGCAAATAGGATTTACATCAATATGTAGGGCATTATGATCATTAGGTATTTAGGACAAGACTTTTTCGTAAGTGGCATGACAAATTTTGTTGGGTATGTGTTATATTCTTTCCACGACCAGTCACGTGTGGGGGGGGGGGGGGGGGTGGGGTCAAAGGGGGATCGATTCTTGCGGTGAAAGAAGATGGTGAGTGGCGGGAAGATAGAGATCGAGAAATTTAATGGTCAGAGTTTTGAGTTGTGGAAGCTCGAGATGGAGGATCTGCTGGTGGATAAAGATTAGTGGATCACGGTAGATCTAGGTACTAAACCAATGACAATGTCAAATGAAGACTGGAAGAAGCTTGATCAGAAGGCGAAGAGCACAATATGGTTGTGTGTCTCAGATTCGTATTGTTGAATGTATCTGGGGAAGCTATGGTGAAGACCTTGTGGGATAAGCTAGGGAATTTCTACCAATCTAAGTCTCTGGTGAATAAATTGTTCCTACCGAAAAAGATGTATAACCTGAGGATGAAGGATGGAGACTCGGTGACAGAGCATATGAATGCCTTCAATACTGTGGTAAGTCAGCTGTCATCTATTGATATTAAAATCTCAAATGAAGATAAGTGCATTAGTTTGTTGTGTTCTCTACCAGACTCGTGGGACAGTCTGGTTATTGCAATAGGTAGCAATACAACTACCTTTAATTTTGATGACATTGTCTCAGCCTTGCTATCGGAGGAAATTATACAGATAAATATGGAGGGTCAGAATGGAGATGCTTTATTTATATGAGTAAGGTCCTAGAAAATAAACAATAATAAGGTTTCGAGTGGGAGATATAAATCTAGAGGGAGATATAAATCTGTTGGAAAGTTTGTAAAGGTGTGTTGGAAATGCGGAAAGGAAGGGCACGACAAAAAGGACTTCAGATCTAAAGCTCCTGAGAAAGGAAAGGGATCTGATGATGCTCCTTTTGCAGAGGAAAAAAACACCTCAGATGAAGGTGGGGATGTGTATTTTGCTTCTTCAAATACACATGTAGATCATGAGTCATGGTTGATTGACTCGGGTGCATCCTTTCACTTCACTCCCCATAGGGAGTGGTTCTGCAAGTATGAGAAATATGATGGCGGTGATGTCTTCTTAGGTGATGACAGGAAGGCCAGAATCGTTGGACGTGGAAAATTCAAGCTGAAGCTACAAGGTGGAAGGATTAGAACACTTCTTGGTGTTCTGCACATTCCTGGATTGGCCAGAAATTTGATTTTTGTAAAAACGATGAATGATGTAGGTGTAAAACAGTGTTCGAGAAAGATACCTGTAAGATGGTTCAGGGAGCACTGGTATTAATGCAGGGAGTTTGGATTGGAACTCTGTATAAGATTTAGGGCAACACTGTTATTGATGGGTGCAACAGTTTTGTGGTTCCCGAAAGTGGAGCGGAAAGCCTAGCGGTCTCTGGAGAAAAGACCATGCTATGGCATCAAAGGCTTGGACATATTGGAGAGAAGGGCCTTCGGATATTGCATGGAAATGGTATGGTAGAAGGTATGTCTAATATCTCTCTGGATTTCGATTTCTGTGAACACTGTGTATATGGGAAGTAGAATCGGGTGAGTTTTCCTTCTGGTGCTAAGAGGGCGAACAAGATATTAGAGCTTGTGCACAGTGATGTGTTTGGACCTGTGTCGGTTCCATCACTGGGTAAGTCTGTGTACTGTGTTTCATTCATAGATGACTTCTCAAGGAATACATGGATATATTTCTTGAGGAAGAAATCTGAAGTCTTTGACAAATTTAAAGAATTTAAGGCTTTGGTGGAAAACCAGACATAGAAGAAGATAAAGGTGTTGAGGAAAAATAATGGTGGGGAGTTCTGCAAGAAGGAATTTGAAGAGTTTTGTAAGAAGTGTGGTATAACATGACAGAATACTACTCCATACACACCTCAGCAAAACGGAGTTGCAGAAAGAATGAACAGAACGCTAATAGAAAAGGCAAGAATCATGCTCAGTGGTACCAGGTTAGGACAAGAATTCTGGGAGAGGAAGTGGAGACTGCATGTTACTTGGTTAACAGATCACCTTCATCAGTGTTGGAAGATAATACTCCACATGAGGTATGGAATGGTAAGAAACCCTCTCTTTCACATATGAGGGTATTTGGATGTGATGCATATGTACATGTTCCAAAGGAGAAAAGGATTAAGTTGGATAATAAATCTGAAAGGTGCATCTTTATTGGGTATAAGGATGGTTTAAAGGGTTACAAGATTTGGAACCCGGAAACAATGAAGGTTGTGTACAACCGAGATGTGGTGTTTAGAGAGGTGAAAGATGTTGTTAAACATGAATTCCTACCAAAGGAACTTGAAAAGATAGAGTTTGAGCTAAAGGAGGATGAATCAGACTCTACAACAAAATAATACTCAGAAGAGGAAGAGCCACAAACTCTAGTTGTGAGAAGATCAGTTCAGGAAAGAAGAAAACCATAAAGGTATAGTTCATCTGCTTTCTGTTCAAATTTTTCTTTAACTATAACTGATGATGATCCCAAAACCATCAGGGAGGCCGTAGATTCAGAGGATGGAAAACTCTGGAAGGAGGCCATGGTTGATGAAATTGCATCCTTGCATAAAAATGAGGCATGGGATCTGGTGGAGTTGCTGGCTGGAAGGAAGCCCATCGAGAGCAAATGGGTGTTTAAGAAGAAGATGAATGTCGAAGGTATGGTGGAGAAATACAAAGCTATGTTGGTAGAAAAAGGTTATTCCCAGGTGCCAAGAATTGATTTTGGTGATATTTTTTCTCCTGTTGCCAAAGTTACTTCTATTAGATTACTTTTATCTGTTGCTGCTGCATTTGATTTTGAGATAGAATAGATGGATGTGAAGACAGCATTTCTTCACGGGGATCTAGAAGAGGAGATCTACGTGAAGCAACCTAAATGCTTTATGGTGAAGGGTAAGAAAGAACTGGTATGCAGGTTGAAGAAGTCTCTGTATGGGTTAAAACAGTCACCAAGGATGTGGTATCAGAAATTTGATACCTATATACGGGGACTTGGCTTCACCAAAAGCAAGGAGGATGGTTGTGTGTAGAAATTTGAATAGCTGATATATTATTCAACGAGATTCTCCTGATCACACACTATTTTATCTTCATGCATAATACAGAATCTCTTCTACCATTGATCATCACATGCGGAAATAAAATCAATTGCATGCACTCATTAAAGCCATAAAAATTCACACATATGAACACATTATGTAATGGGAAAGCTTAAAGCTGAAAACCCCCAACTATATGTATATTATATATGTCATAGAGATCATGTAAAAATCATCATACAAAGCTCCTCACAAGCTCTCAGTATAATCTCCACTTGCTACACACTAATCAGGCTTGATCTTGCAAATCCCATGCACCGATCTTTGCCAGCCTTTAGCCTGCCTCTACTGCGCAATCCCTGCTGAAGAATGCCTCTTGATGAGAATGAATTACCCCAGCCTTGCTCACGCAGTATTTATAGGCATCTCTACTGAGTGTTGGATGCAAACCATGCATCACTTATAGTCACAACTGATAGTCACACTTGCCCTTTCACCTATCTTTACACTGGTCTCCACTGAAACTGTCCATGCACTGAAGTTAACTGATGTATTCTTTAGTTGATTAATGAGTTTATAATTAGTGAATTAATTAATAATTAATTCACACCACTCTCTCTAATTGTATCAATCAGTTAAACTAGATACAAATAGCTCAACTATGTTTAGATTAGTTAAACTGAACACAACTCCATTAACTTCCTCAATCAACTCCACCAAACTCTGTCACATGAGTTCTAACTGAAATATCCATGCAATAGCTCCACATAACCCTTAGGAATAGCGTAATTCCTTCTGTCAGCTCCTGTGCCACATCTGTGCACTTAACTGAAGTGCTCCAAGAGAATAAGATAATGTTTAGAGTCCAAATATTATTAAGAGCTAATAATATTGGACATATCTATTTTTAGACTGGCAATCTAAAAATAGATTCCGCCCAATATGTCTAAAAATAGAAGTCCATCTATTTTTCCAACTTGACCAACCATCCACAAATAGCATCCTGCAACTCATAGAATATGATCGACATGTCTAAAAATAGACATAGTCTAAAAATAGACTTTGCGACAAAAATCACCTATGTGGGCCCCACCTAGTTTAGGTGATCACTTTCCAACTAGGATTAGGAATGATGTTTTAGGATGCCTCCTTCACTGTTTCTTGTTGCAATCTTCAACACTCCCTCTCAACAAGAAAGGACTGTCTTTGCATGCGACATGCAACTCCATGCATTCGCCCTCCAACCTTCACAAGCGCCATGCAACTCCATGCATATGCTCTGCAACTCCTCTAAAACTGAATAGGCTCCAAAAAACTCAATCGATCTGATGCATCTATCATCAAAGACTTCGACTTCTGCTGGTACCAACTGCACATGTCATCAAGAACCACTGTGCTGTTGAACTCTTGCACCCATGCACTCTTGCACTTGCTGTCAACTCTGATCTGCGCTCCAGTATCCGACACTATCACTTTGATCTGCCTGCATCACTCCAACTGATCTTGCTACTGCTACGCTGTGGGCACCTCGTAGCCAGGTTCAATTCATGAGATCCACACCATCTCATGAATCTGCCCAAAAATCTCCTCATGGGATTAATCATGCATGTCGCCCCACACAGTCAGAGCCTGTTTTTATCACCTCCCTCACCATACGGCATAGAAATTTCTCTGCAGAGTGGTTTTCCACTCCCATGATCCTCATCTTGTGTTGCTCCACACCCAGGAGTTCACTCTTACCTGCATGCAAATCCAGCTCCTTCTCAAGCTTCAATTGCATGTCTTTCTTGCACTTCCCAACAGTAGGAAGCTCCGTAGAGATCCCATCTACTTCAAGTCTGTAGAGATTCTTTGCTCGAATCCCAACCTTCTTGACTTTTCATGTTGCCTTGTGCCGAAGGAAAACTTTTCCTTCACTAAAGACAACATCATACCCTTTATCCTCTAACATTGCCACTGAGATCAAATTCTTCTTTAAACCTGGAACATGCACTACATCTTGTAAAATAATGAGTTTACCTGACTCCCTCTGAAAGGTTATGGTACCAATGCCGGTCGCATTGTATCGTCCATTGTCGCCCAACTCAACATGCAACTGGAGATCTTTCTCCACCAAGTCACTGAAAAGATTCACATCTCTCGTCATGTGAAAGGAAGCGCCACTATCAAAATACCACCCCGATCCCAATGCACTAGACACCATGCATGCGATCAATGAGAATTCCAGCTCAAATTGCGAGGCAAGAGCCTCACCAGCTGCAACTCCAGCAGCCTGCTTGTTCTTCTTCTTCTGTGGACAATTCGCGGCATAATGCCCATGCTCGTGACAGTGAAAACACTTCACTTTGGACATGTCACGCTCTTTACCATCCGCACCGGATTGAGAAGCATTCTTCTTGCCCTTCCCCTTCCTTGCTTTGGTAGCCAAAGCGCAATCCTCTTCCTCATCATTCTTTGAAGATCTCTTCAGTATCCGCCTTATCTCCTCCTGCTGCACGAATCCGACCAAGAGTCGCTCTTATCTGGAAATTTTCTCCCGACCATTGACAGAATCCTGATAGGAATGCCAACTCTTCGGAAGCCCAGGGAGAGCCAAGCTCACCAATTCCTCATCATCCACACTAACTCCTACACTCCCAAGCTCATCCCTGCAATGGAAAAACTTTGTCAAGTATACCAGAATAGTGTCATTCTTCTCCATATTTATTTTCCCGAGTTTATCCTTGAGCGCCAACTTCCTTTGGTCACTCTTGCTTTGGAACAAATCTGTCAAATATTTCCACATCAAGAATGGAGAAGCTTTACCATGCAGGCTGGATACTATGTGATCCTTCACGCCCTCCAACAGAATCCTTCGACTTTTCGGCAACTGCCACCACCAATAGAAATCTGACATATATTCAGAGAACACAGTTTTGAATTCTTGCATCTAAAGAACTTCTTCAACCCATTGTCATCTAGCACGCCTCCATCATCTCTCCATACCTGTGGTGAGCTTCCCTGAGGGCATACTCAGCCCGCAATCTGTTGAAAGACATCTCAACTTTGACACCAAGAAACCATGACAATTTGAATTCCACCGGCACAAACTCACTTAGCTTCAATGCTTTTACAATTGCTCCAAATGATCGATAAACTCCGATGCCAGCAATTTGAATAACTGATATATTATTCATTGAGATTCTCCTAATCACACACTATTTTAGCTTCATGCATAATACAGAATCTCTTCTACCATTGATCATCACATGCGGAAATAAAATCAATTGCATGCACACATTAAAACTATAAAAATTCACACATATGAACACAGTATGTAATGGGAAAGCTTAAAGCTGAAAACCCCAACTATCTGTATATTATATATGTCATAGAGATCATGTAACAATCATCATACAAAGCTCCTCACAAGCTCTTAGTATAATCTCCACTTGCTACACACTAATCAGGCCCGATCTTGCAAATCCCATGCACCGATCTTTGCCAGCCTTTAGCCTGCCTCTACTGCGCAATCCCTGCTGAAGAATGCCTCTTGATGAGAATGTATTACCCCAACCTTGCTCACGCAGTCTTGATAGGAATATATACTAAGTGTTGGATGCAAACCGTGCATCACTTATAGTCACAACCGATAGTCACACTTTCCCTTTCACCTATCTTTGCACTGGTCTCCATTGAAACTGTCCATGCACTGAAGTTAACTGATGTATTCTTTAGTTGATTAATGAGTTTATAATTAGTGAATTAATTAATAATTAATTCACACCACTCTTCACTAGTGTATTAATCAGTTAGACTAAATACAACTAGCTCAATTATGTTTAGATTAGTTAAACTGAACACAACTCCATTAACTCCTCAATCAACTCCACCAAACTCTGTCACATGAGTTCTAACTGAAGTATCCATGCAATAGCTCCACTTAACCCTCATGAATAGCGTAATTCCTTCTGTCAGCTCCTGTGCCACATCTGTGCACTTAACTGAAGTGCTCCAAGAGAATAAGATAATGTTTATAGTCCAAATATTATTAAGAGCTAATAATATTCGACATATCTATTTTTAGACTGGCAATCTAAAAATAGATTCCGCCCAATATGTCTAAAAATATAAGTCCATATATTTTTTCTGACTTGACCAACCATCCAAAAATAACATCCTGCAACTCATAGAACATGATCCATATGTCTAAAAATAGACATAGTCTAAAAATGGACTTTGCGACAAAAATCACCTGTGTGGGCCCCACATAGTTTAGGTGATCACTTTCCAACTAGGATCAAGAATGATGTTTCAGGATGCCTCCTTCACTATTTTTTGTTGCAATCTTCAACACTGTGTTTATTTTAAATTAATTGGTGACCATGTTATTTATTTGGTCTTGTATGTGGATGATATGTTGTTGATTGGAAATGATAAAGAAATTATCCAAGATTTGAAGACCCAACTGTTCTCCAAATTTGACATGAAGGATCTTGGTGCTGCAAACTATATTTTGAACATGGAAATTAAGAGATATCGGGCAAAAAGGAAGCTCTGGTTAAACTAGAGGAAGTATGTCGAGACTATATTGCAGAGGTTTAATATGCAGGATAGTAAACAGGTGAATGTTCCGATTCCTGAAGGTACAAAGATGTCTGTTGAACAGTGTCCCAAAACACAAGAAGAAGAGGAGGATATGTCCCGTGTTCCATATGCAAGTGCAGTGGGTAGCCTGATGTATGCAATGGTCTGTACTAGACCAGACATTGCACATGCAATGGGATTATTGAGCAGGTTTATGTCAAACCCATGGAAGGAGCATTGGACAACATTGAAGCATGTTTTTAGATATTTGTGTGGCACTAGTGATTATGGCTTGTGCTACCAGGGAAGACCAGGATTGGAAAGAGTGTTGGAAATTCGTGGTTTTGTTGATGCAGACTAGGCTGGAGATCTGGACCAAAGAAGGTCTACAAGTGGGTATGTGTTTAGCCTACTTGGAGGTGCAGTCAGTTGGATGAGTAATAGACAGTCTGTAGTGGCTCTTTCAACTACAGAGGCAGAATACATGGCAGCCACTCATGCAAGCAAGGAAGCAGTTTGGTTGCAGAGATTGTGTTCAAGTATGGGGTTAGTGCAGCAAGCTATAAGGATAGACTGTGATAGCCAAAGTGCAATTTTATTGGCTAAGAACCCTGATTATCATTCAAAGACAAAGCACATTGATGTTCAATATCACTTTGTGAGAGATATGGTTGGGGATAAATAGGTGTTGCTGGTAAAAGTGGACACTTTGAAGAACGTTGCAGATGCATTGATGAAGCATGTGTACCAAAAGTTCTCTTGGTGTAGAGAAACAATGGGTGTTGAAAAGATGGAAGCTAATGACTTCCACCGTGGAGCATAGAACAAATCATGCGAATGTCAGTATGTTATATTCTTCCATCACTAGTCACGCTGGTCGCTGTGGGGCGATAGCCCCTTTGTCAGTTTGGGTAGCGCCAGAAAATATTTGGTCCTTATTTTCCAATGGGCAGATTTTCCCATGGTTTTGTGGATGGGTTTGCACATGGTTTTGGGGTTCGATGGTTTTCGGCCCCTGGTAATTTGTAGATCCGGTCAAGGGAACTACGGTTATGTTCTAATCCAGGGTTAATGGATTGGGGTTTATGTATGCTTCGGCATGTATATATATGTGTTGTAACACTAAAAGGAATATAATGAAAAATCAAGCTGGTCGTCCCGATTTGGGATCCAGGGGAAAGTCTCTGTGTATATTTGTTTTATGTTTTATGCTCTCGCTATTATTTATTTTCTATTTTAAGATTTGTTTGCAGATAATTTCTGTACAGGGTTAAAACCTACATCTTTATTAGTGGCATGTGCTCTTAGTATCTTCATTAATAACATCCTTAGCACCTAGGGATTGCATGAGGTATTGACATCACAATAATATTTGTCATCTCGATTAATTCCATATTGACATCAATGACAACCTTGATTAACAATCTCCCCCTTTTTCATTGATGGAAATATTCTTGTCCTTCAAATATTCTCTCCCCCTTTGACATCAATGGCAAACGGGGTGCCTAAATACTCCCCCTGTCAGTCTGCTTCTTTTCATCATCAATAGTAGTTCTTCATGGGTATGTTACTCCCCTTGTCGTGGTGCTATTCCTTCTGGAAATGAGGTCCATGATAGATGTTTCTACATTTCTTCAATGGAGTTGGTCCCGAGAGATGATCTATCAAAGGATGATTGTCCATGTGTGACTCATCAAGGATTTCATAAGGCCCATTCATGGATAACTTCTACAAGAATGCTTAAGAATCACAAGCTCAAGAATAAAAAATCTCCCCCTAACTGTATGGTCTCATTTTGGCAGAGTCTCACCATCAAATACTTGGAATATCAAGGATGACTTCATAAAGTCAACAACATGCGTTGTTTGTTGGAGTGTTCAAGAGACTTTCTGACCCAGTTTTCTTCCTTCTCCATACTTGTGTAACTTTCTTCTTTGGCTTGGTTGTCATGGTTTTAGGGACCCAAGTCAAGTTACACTCACGTGCTATATGTCCAATGTTATGGAAATCGAAGCACTTCATCTTGTTCATGAATGAGTAATCATGACTTTCTCTTGCAAAAATGATTATAGAAGATAAACGGGGACCATTATATTTGTCTTTGTGATATGCCCTACAATATTTTGCCATGTGCCCAAAGTTTGTACAAGAATAAAAATAACCAAGAAATATAGTTTGGTGCCTGTGATACGATGATTTACTTGATGTACTTCTGAAGTCTTTTTTACTTGGGATTCTTTGATGATATTTATTGCCTTTTGTATTCTTGACATCATCTACAAGTCTCCTTGGAGTAGGATTTCTTCCATTGTCATCTTGACTCTTTCCTTTGCTGGATCTAGGAGTATCATTTCTTCCTGGCTTCCTTACATCCTTGTTGTTTAAAGCATTATCATATTTTCTTGAGGGTTCACCTGCATAGCCAAGACCTGATTTATCAAGGGGGGATCTTTGATGACTTATGATGTCATCTAGGTTTTGATAACTCTTCAAGTTCTTATTTAGCAAGTCAACTTTCTTTTTAAGAGAGACAGTTTCTTGTTTCAAATTTTCACAATCTTCATATTTCATGACTAGTTGCTTCTTCATTTCTTCCATCATCCTTGTTGCTTCATGTGCTTCGTTTTGAAGGGAGATGATATTTGATTTCATTATGAATACTTCTCCATTCTCCTTTGCTAGAATGCTCTCCATTTCTTCTTTTATTCTTATAGCTTCACATGTTTCGGCCTTGAGAAGATTGATGTCTAATTTTAGTTTGAAGGTTTCTTCATCCTTTTCTTCTAGTTGATATTTAAGAGAGGAGACCTCTTCCTTGTATTGACCAATCTCTGCTTCAAGATTTTTGAAGCTCTTAAGTCTTTTTTCAAGGTGGCTTGACAAATTTTATTCCCTTTTCTTTGCCTTATCCAATTTATTTGTCATAGATATGACTTCTTCCTGATGTTTTTGTTTGTTTTAATGAAATTCTTCTTTAAGTTTGGCGAGCTCCTCATCTCTTTCTTGTACTTGAAGCTTGACAAAGTCAACTTCCTTCCTTGTCTTGTCTTGGTTACCATCTTGTGCTTTATTCTTAAGTTCCTCATTTTCCTTTTTCACACTGTCAATCTCTTCCATGGAAGCCATAAGTTTATTCAGGAGATCTTCTTCAAAGTCTTCTTTTTTCTCTTCATCTTCTAGTTCTTCTTTAGTATTGTTGTCATCTCTCTTATCTTCAGCTTCCTTGATGGATTCTGGAATTATTTCTTGTTTTCCATCATCTTCTTGACTAGAGATCATTTTCAATGCTCCTTTTGAGTGAAGATCATGAAGTTTGTCCCATATGAATTTTGCTAACAAACACTTTTCAAAATTGGCCTTCATAGAATTTGGCAACCCACTCAAAATTGCCTTCATTGCTCTTGTATTGTACTCCTTGGATTCTTTGTCCATCTTGTCATCAGTAATCACTGATTTCCAAACTTCAATTTGTTGAGTCTTCAAGAAATTCCTCATTCTTGACTCCCATATATCAAAATTTCCATTGAACAATGGAGCCTTCGGATATTGATTGGTTTCAATTTCGATGGTTGAGGAAGACACATCTTTAGGAGGATTGGAGAATTTCTTCTTTGGCTTTGCCATTTGTGTTCTAATGATAAACCTTCAAGTTGTTAGGCTTTGAGTGAAGGTACTGGCTCTGATACCAATTATTGGAAATACTGAGAAGGAGGTGAATCGATATTTCTTTTCAATTGTTAATTTTACCAGTTAGATCACTTATATTTAGAACATAAAAATGAACAATGATGGAATAGATACAATTATTAATTTCTTATTTACAATAAGTAAAGTACAATAATGATATAGGGATTCAACCCTAGATTAAGACTCTAATCTTCCAGGCTCCAACTTGTATTGTGCCAAGCACCGACTTGGTCTTTCCAAGGCTCCAACCTTGTCAATTTGAGGCACCAACCTCTAGGGCTCCAACCCTATCTCTGGTACAGGATCCGACCTGGTTTCTTGAGGACTCCAATCCTCTAGGGCTCTGACCCTATCTTCCAAGGCACCAACCTTGTCTCTATGAGGCTCCAACATCTTGGGATCCAACCCTCAACTTCACTTCGTCAAAATATGTTTGGTTATTCTTTATGGCTCCCAAATTCTTCTTCAACGAGCCTTGTCACACTTAGTCTCCACGTCACGTCATCATTGACAACCTTGCATTCACATGAAGGTGTCTCCACTGTTCTTCATGTCACCAAAACACTTGTTTCTTCAAGGTTACATCACGAGGGCCTTCAACAATGCATCACGTTGTTTGTCTTCAATCAGCTAAAGCTTCTCAACAAGATGTCTTCATCAGGCTCCTTCAAAAGTACTTCAAACTGGTTCAAGTGTTCTTCCAAACTCTCTTCAAATATGCTTCAAGGCTTATTCATCAAGCTGCCAGAACAAGACTTTGAGAGTGTCTACAACAGCTGTTCCTCAACAAGACTTCCTCTGTCAAAAGATTCTAAGTTCTTCTCATCAAATTTTGCTTCAAATGATGATGTAATAGTGACTCTAATTCTTCTCCTTGATACTAGTGTAGTAAGCTTCTTTATAAACTACTCAAGGTTCTGCACCAAGAATTTCCAAATCTGAGAAATTTTTAATACTGCTCAAGGTATTATTAGCTACAAAATTGTAGCCTCAAACATAGGTCTACATACTATCCAGAAGTTTGTTATCACAGATCTGAACTCTTTTTCAAATGCAACAGGGCTGAATTTCACTGAAAACATAGGTCTAAGACTTCTTTGCCAATGATTTTGAGGAAATATACAGATCCGAGAGTTTTAGTGCTACTATTGCATATGTGATGAAGCTACAGGTCCAAGCTTCTATTCTCCACATCTGTTCCTAAGGTATAGTGTGCCAAAGCTTTGAGACTTCCACACAAAATGATGCTTTATGCCTCCTCCACAAGTCCAAGCTGTTGTAGCTTGAGACTGCAATCAAAATTTTTTTCTTCCAGCAAATAATCTGAAATTTGCCTTTGCAATCCGAGTTCTGAAGATGACACCACAGGTCTATAATATAGACCCTGAAAATTTGTTGCATGATTTTACAAATGCAGGTCCGAGCCTCCATATAATTGATCTCTTCTGTAATCTGAATTTAAGGTATCAAACAAAAAAATATTTTCCAAAATATATCCTTCTCGGCCTCCTTTATTATGTCACTGTATTACCTCTGAAATTCTTGACCGAAGTAAGTGAGTAAAAGTGGAAAACAACTCTTCTATTTATATGAATTCGACTTGAAATGGAGGGACACATCCTTTTGTAGTGAGGCCGACATGTGTATGAGAGTGTAGGTTGGCTAGCAATTAAATATATATTTGTCAACTTAAAAATTCAATTTCTCATCAACCACCAGGAGTTTGGGGGAAGGGTTCGTTAGAAAGAGGAAAAAAATCTCTTTAAGATGGTCTAGGACTCATTGTGATAGACTGCCTCCAAGGTGTCAAAATTTATTTTTCTTCATGACTGTTCTAGGAATTTTTAGTTCAGACCATGAGATGTCTGTTTTGGAATTTGTTTTTGTGCATTCCTTGATTATTTATGGATAAGGATAGAGGGACAAATTAAGGGCTTTTCCATAATGGCTTCAAAGTATTCTTCCAACCATCATCCATATCATTAAATGTGTTATCATGATTTCCAACTATGTCATCAAGTATAGTGTAGTTATTCATGTCATCATAGGCACATGATAGGAACTTAGGATTTACATCAATATTTAGGGCATTATGATCATTAGGTATCTAGGACAAGAATTTTTCCTAAGTGGCATGACATATTTATTAGTGGCATGTGCTCTTAGTATCTTCATTAATAGCATCCTTAGCACCTAGGGATTGCATGAGGTATTGACATCACAATAATATTTGTCATCTCGATTAATTCCATATTGACATCAATGACAACCTTGATTAACAAAAAGGAACCCAAAGAATGAAGACGTGATGAATTTTGTTGCCTCATTCCTCTCAGTTGCATATTCAATTATCAATAGTTCACCTGCACCCTCTATATTTCCAAAAGATCAATATTTTCTTCAATTGAGTAGGGATATAAAAGTAGGAGACTAGTATTCTTTTGAAAACTATTATGAAGCTAGGTTGTAAGGAGATGATATTGAGCCTTATAGATTTCAAACCTTTGTTCCCATGAGGTTGTTTTCTTTGGTGTTTATAAGACAAATTTTAAATGTGGAACAAGTCCATTTTGTTCCAGCCAAGAAAGGGCATCTATTTAGATTGCCAAGAATTGTTGGACCTTTCATTGTGAACACCAGGCAAGCAGCAGAGGAAGTCCAAAAAATTATTGAAGGAATGGATTTATTATTGGGATATAAATGGGCCTATGATGCTTTTCATTTCATTTATAACATAAGAGTACAAAATGGATATTCTCCTTTCTTACATGAAGCTTGACTATAAATTGAGAAGATGGCTAATGGAGGATAGTCTATTGCAACAGGGGGACTAGAGATTGAAACCCCTTCACAGAATGAAAAGAATTTGAATAGAGGTAGGGAGGAGATTATTAATTTGGATGAAGATATAGATAGAGCAAATAAGAGATAAAAACTATATGATGAAGGCAATACAACATTAATTTCCGGTTTCCAATTGCAGTTGGGGGAGACAATTTTCACACCATCTTCTCCCAGTCCAAATGAAGCTACTCAGAGATCTGTCCCAATGATCAGACAAATGTTTTCACAAATTGAAGATAGAAATAAGAAGATTAGAGAAAATATGGAAGCCCAGCTAGAGGCTCAATCATCATCAGATTATCAAACAAGTTGTTATCTGCCATGGATTTAGAAAGGAATAAACTAAGGATTTCCTTTTCTCATCCTTCTGCGTGATCTATTTCCTCTTCAAAAGGTTTCAAAACTGTTAATTTAACAGTAGATTCCAAGAAAATTTGTTTCCCTAACAAAATTAATCTCCACAAGCAAACTGGAGAATTAATTTATAATGATTTGAATAAAATATTTGCAGCTGCCAGGAAAGCTAAAGGTATGGTGGAAAAAGTTGTTAAACAACTAAAATTGTAAAAGGAAAACTCAAGGGCATTAACAACAAAAAATGAAGAGTTGAAGAAGTCAGTTGTTAAAATTAGAGTCAACCCTGAAGATAGAGTGCAATTCAAAAATTGTTGCAAGGTGCCGAAGAAGAAATTCAAGTGCTAAGGAAGAAATTGAAATTACCTTATGTAGAACATCCAATGGCTACAGAGGTAGCACATGTTGAGAACGAGAAAGAAGTGTTGACTCATGAATTATTACAGATGACACGAATTTAATAAGGAACAAAACATAATACATAAATAATCACAAATACATAGATGCATCAGAAATAATATTTCATTTCATTAATATCAAATACTGAAAATGCTCACAGACAAAATTGAGATAAATTAGCTCTGGTGATGGTAGCTTATCTTTGAGAAGAGATGTGGTGGCTACATGCCTCTGAATAGAATTACAATGAGGCTCATTTTTTTTTATTATTGAAAAATAAGATAAAACCATAAACAACCAAAACCCTAACCTGAGGAGATTTAACACCAAGAGTTTATGGGCCATGTTGGGGTTAATTGGGAAACCAACTTCCCAGGGTCATAACTTGGTCATATTATATCCGTTTGGTGCATATGATACCTATTTGGAAATATCTCTATGATAACTAAAAGTTTTGCCATAGTCCCTTGCCTTTGGGTATGGGATTGCAATGAACCTCAAAAAAGCATCGTTTAGGGGGTCAAAATTGCTCCGAAAGTTCAGGACTTGAAAATTGCTAAAAGAAATTATAAGAAAACTAATGAAACTATCTAGGTGAAATTTTTGGGTGGCCACCAACATCCACCTATATTATTCATCCCCCTTTAGGAAGCAATGGTACCCATTGCATGCAGAGTCTCCATGAGGTGGGGAAATTTATTTTGAACCTAGTTCTTGGTGAACCACTTGCCCTGGTGAAGGAGTTGGCCTGCTATGATAAATAGATATAAATGAATCCAATGTTGGTGAGTGCTCATAAGCTATGTTTCCATGATATGATTAGTTTTAGCCTGTTACATGTAGTCTGTATTTAAATCTGTTAGCGTGAGTTGTTCTGCAATGTTGGACGTGTCCAATAATGGTGGAAAGTATGGCCGAAGGCGATCCACATTGAACACTGGGTGCAGGCCAAGGAATGGGGGAATGATGAGCTCAAAATTGATGATGGTGTAAGGCCCATAACAGAGTGGTTTTATTTTCTAATGGGCTCTGGTTAGGCGTTCTTTCTGCAAATGCAACCAAACTTTTCCGGCCACCTAAAACTTGTGTGGCACCCAATGTTGAACATGTTGCTACTTGTACTTGGCATTGGATTTGTCTTAGATGCCATGGAATTGCTGGAAGATGTGTTGGATGTGTTTAATAAGTATGGTTGCTTTATCAGCCTCAGACAGTACATGTGTGGATTATGTCTGTGTGGTCGTCTGAGGTATGGAAACATTAATCAGACACGATGGTTGAAATCCTAGGCCCACTTGAAAGGGACTGCGACCAGTCGAGCTATGGAGAGCTCTGTTATAGCTATGATACACATATGGAAGGCTCTCATCCCATGTTCGTGGATGCTTGGAGTTGTAAATGCAGAGCATATGCACTATCATCTCGTTGATGACCTCTGTTTGGTCATCTATCTGGGGATGGAATACAATTGACTTGGTGAGCTTGGTGTCCAACATTTCCCATAGGCTTGACCAAAATGTGCTTAGGAACCTACTATACTGATCTAATATAATAGTCTACGGGATCCCAAAATGTACCCACACTCATTTAAAGAAGTGTTTGGCAATGTCCTCTATTATGATACTCTTCTTACAGGCCACCAATATAGCCATTTTTGAGAATATGTCCACGACCACAAATACACAGTCATTACCATGCTTGGTAGAAGGGAGGCCAGACATATAGCCCATGGATATGGATTCCCAAGGCTTACTGGGAGTGGGAATAAGAATTTTCAAGCCTTTCCTCTTAATGGTTGGCTTGGCAATGGCACATGCAGTGAAATATCTGATATATTTCCCTACATATTTTCAGAGTTTTGGCCAATAGAAATACTGCTGCAATACAACCACTGTCTTTTCTACCTCGAAGTGTCCAACAACCCGATTTTTGTGTGCCTCCCAAATCACCTTGGCTCGCTTGCTTGAAGGAACACAAAGGTGTCCCAAGTGGCATAACAGTGCATCCTGGAGGTGATAATATGTCACTTGTTTGCCTCCCAATAGAGTTTGGTATGTGTTGTTGAAGTCTGGATCACTCTTGTAAAGATTCAGCCAGCTTGAAGTCTTTCACCCACAAGAGTAAAGCACAGTGGTCGGCGCCATGATAGGTGGTTGACTGAGGTAGTTTGCAACATTTTTTGTGTTTCCCTTCTTGTACGTAATATTCAAATGGAACTATTTTAGGTATGTGGACCATTTCTGATGGCGATCGTTTTACAACTTCCCTTGTGTTTGTATGAATTGTAGGTGTCGGTGGTCTGTGTGGATGGCCGTTTCCTTCCCCAGAATGTAGTGCTTCCACTCCTAACAATACTAGACAATGGAATACATTTTTTTGTCATAGGTGGGATACTTATGGACTGTGTATAAAATTTTATCATTATGATATGCTAATGGATGACCCTGTTGAGTAAGAACTACACCAATCACATAGTCAGAGTGATCTGAATGTGATCGAATAAAGTGCTTAGGTAGTTTGATTAGTTTGTCCTTTAGATTTACTATTAACTAAAGAAAGCTTTTAAGTAAAAAACGAGATAAACCAGCAGTAAATAAATTATTAAATCACAGCAATAAATAGAGAGAAGAAGAAGAAAATAGTTGATTACGGAGTTCGTCCCTGGTGGACTACATCTCCGGGTTCGCTTTCAAGTGGGCGTCCGTTTTATTAGGATTGATCTTGAGGATTTATTTACATATAAATGAAACAGAATGAATGTGCTCGCAGGCACTTCTGAACTCTATAAACATAAATTACTCTCTCTTGCCTTTTCGATGCCTGTCTCTATGCTTAATTCCGACACCCGACGGCTGAGCAATGCTGCAAACAAAACTGCCTAAGTCCTGCTGAAACTAAACTCAAAATACACAATATGTCCCTTTGAATGAATTTGTCATGGTTTAAATAAGCTGCATTCGAATATATGTTTACTCCATTTAGCAAGTGGTTGAGAAAAATTGGGGATTAAGGTCTCGAATCATATCTTTCCATATTCATTAACCTAAAACCTAGGGATAAGAACCTTAGTGCTGATATTAAATACATAAACCCAAAACTGGACCATATTATAAAATTATTAGCCCGACGGTTAGGCTAACCGGGCAGAGAGTTGTTGTTGAGCATGTGAACAATGCCGACATCGGCAGTTAAGCCCAATGGTCACATCTTGAGCCTCACAGTCACGGCTTATCCCAGGCGATTCCATCGCTAACTGTCACATGCGATCTCCCGATGTGTGGTTTTCCAATTGTAAGTTGCATGGTCACAGTTTAACTCTCGATGGTTAACTTAAAATTTTCGACACGGTTTTCTGTTTTCTCACATGCTATATCAACTCCGACACGATTTTCATAACTGCGCAGTTAGCTAGCGCTCTTTTATTTTATTTGTTTTATTCCATAGTCTGTGAGTGGGTTTTATATTTTTTCCTTAGGTTTTGTACCAAGGAAAATTTATGCCAGGAATAGAATTAGGTTTAGAGATATGTTTCAATGTTTATTTTTTAGGTTTTAGACTTAATTCTTAGGTTCTAGATGCATAGTGCTAGGATTAGACCTTAGGATTTCTGATTAGGTCTTAGCACTTAGGTTTGCACTAGGGTTAGAGCTTAGGAATATGACTAGGATTTAGTTCCTTTACATAAACCTAGCCTTTTGACCTCTTACAAAATATTTGTCACTAATGACATAATTTTAACCATGATCAACTTGAGGACGTTTTCTTTGGACGATACTGATGAAACTGGCGGATTGGAGACTGAACCAGATGTCGATTTTACTTGGAACTCTATCAATATGTACTGATCAAGATCCTCCTGGATCAATCCTCTCCACCTGAAAACTTTTGGACCACAAAATCTTGATTTTAAGCAGAAAATAAGTGAGAATACAACTGTCTCACTTTCATCTTGACTTTGATGATATACAACCATACTTATGGCGCAATTTGATCCTAACTTGACTCAATGCTTGTCGTGGTGCAGAATAATGTAAGGCTTGATTGTAAGCTTGATGCACATAAAGTAAAAATTCATCCCACAACTTAGGATTTTTACTGCAGTTACCTCGAATAATATGTATCCCAGTCCTCTTCACCATTTCTATCTGTCCTTGAACCAAATCCATGCTACCCCATGGTTGCAAAGGAATTGGAAGTGGCATGTGCAAACAAATATTTCGATTGCATGGCTTGCTTGTCGAACACATTACACATCTCTTTATGTACTTCACAATTGTTTCATACATATGAGGCCAGTAATAATACTTTTGAATTTGTGTCGTAGTCTTACTTACGCCAAAATATCCTACAATCCGATAAAGATGAACTTCCCGAATGACCTGCACTCTTTCTATCTGAGCATCATGAGTTAGTGATTCATAAGCATCTTTGAAATTATCATCATTTCTATACTGTTCCACATAGCTTTCATATTTCAATGAACTATTCTACAGTACTACTAAAGCAATCAAAGTCATCATAAAAACTACTTTACTTGTTACACCTTCCTTGTCCTTAATTACTAAGTGACTTTGCTGAATAAAACCCATCCAGTTGTAGTGAGTTTGTTGCAACTTAGTATATGACTGAAAGTATTGAAGCAGCTGATAATCTATGTGAATCATTGTTTCCATTGCATAACCTTTAACATCTATTTTAAATTCATATGGTTGTTGATGATCTATCAATGCTGTGAAATTTTTCTGCTTAAATGAATCAACTTTAAAGTCGACACTTATTCCCCATGTCCTGTTTTTCTTATGAGCCAAAATTATGGGTGAACTGTATGGAGATGAATTGGGTCACATTAATTCTTTTCCAAACTTACCTAGAATTTGTTTCTTTATTTATTTATGCTCTATAACTAACTTGTGATACATTTCAACATTAGAAAGAGGGGCAATAGACATCAACTGCAACTCATGTGATATTTCCATTTTATGAAGTAGATGTTTTGGTTCTTTAACTAGATCCTGAAATGAATCTACCTTTTTAACCAAATTACCTTCATACTGAACTCCACAACCTAAACAAGTATCAATAAGATCCTTATGTTTCTCTTTTATCGACATGAGTATGTATCTCTTACTTGAACTAATTAAGTGCTTCATCTTATTAGCATTAATTAAATTCAAGTGATATTTGATTTTATGTGCCTGAACGATGTATTTAATCCCATCTTTCTTGAGATGATACATATGTTCCTTCCTATAAAATAATTCATCACAGCCATAGGGATAAGGGATTCCTAAGACAATTCCACATATGTCTAACGGTATCACATCTAAATCCACTCGATCGATATAGTTAGATGTGATTTCAAATTTTAACCGACACTGTTTGGTAACATGAATTTGAGATTGTTCCTTTAACCATCCTAAAGGATATGGTTTTGGATGATTATGTGTTTTCAAATCCAATTGTTTAACCAATGACTCAGAAATCAATTTTTCCTGTGATCCCCTATCGAACAATGTATCTATCTTTGTATGTTTTGAAGTTACCCTTATATGAAATAACTTGATTCTTTTATATTAATTATGTTGTTTGATGTTTGAAGAAGCAGAAGTACTAGCATCAGAAATTTTACCTGTTGTAACCATAGTAGTGATTTTTCCTTCATCACCTAAATCGGATCCCAAGTCCAAGTCTTGTTGGATTGTTGTTTTAGCGTTCTTTTCACCCTTAGTTGTTTGGAACTTCTTTGGCTTTAGTTCCGGATGAAGTTTCCAACACCTAGCTTCATCATGGCTGATCCTTTGGCAATGTGTACAAGTAGGTCTTTCATCTTCCTTCTGAGTTGTGGCAGTCTTCTTTCCCTTTGACTTGCCCTTCTTTTTGCTATCTTCAGTTTCCATCTGCTTGGATGTCTTTGGTGTAAACTTGAATGGTCTACCACCTGATTCGACATGAATAGCTTGAACACAAAATTCATCAAAATCATTAGGATTGAACATTAATAATGTATGCTGTAAATATGAATGCAAACTGCCAATATACTTCAACAAAGTTTCTTTTGTGTCCAAAGAAATACCAAGTGCTAATGCTTTGTTTCTGAATTCCTGTGTGAACTCTTGAACATTATGTCCCTTACCTTGTCGCAAGCGCTACCAATCAATTACAACTTGTTGTGTGTGACCCAACGGATAGAATTATTTCTTTAGAGATTTAATAAACTTAGTCCATGAGGTAATAAATTTTCCTTTACGCTTTAAATCTATCTATGTCTTACTTTCCCACCATATCAAAGCAGTACTCCCCATTCTAAGAGTAGCTAATTGGATCTTTGTCTTATCATCAGTAATATCTTGAATACAACAATAGAATTATAGCTGTTTTACCCAATTATCTAGTTTCTCAGGGTTTATTTCACCATCATACACAGGTAATTCGAACTTAACATCAAGTTTCAAAAGTGGACTCTTAGGTTTCTTTTATTTTTTTGATTCAGAACTAGAAGTAGAAGAGGAAGAAGAAGATGATGGAGATGATGGAGGAGAAGGAGATTTATCTGCCTTGCCTTTACCCTTTTCCTTTTTTGGTGCCTTCGATGATGAGGCTACATCTCTCGTCTTCTTGTCTTCATATAATTCTACCAACATTTGCTGCATGTTTAGAAACATCTACTGGATTTGATTCTCATCCATGGGTTTCTTTTCAGTAGCTTCAGGAGTCTCAACGGTCTCAGTCCCTGTCATCGTTGATTGATGAATGAATTTTCACTTTCTGATCTTTGGATCTAATTCCTCAAGCTTGCCTTTTCCACGTTACAATCCCAACCTGGTTAACATCCACTAACAAAAAAACTACAAAGCACAACCTGCTCCGATACCAAATATGATCTGAATGTGATCAAATAAAGTGCTTAGGTAGTTTGATTAGTTTTTCCTTTAGATTGACTGTTAACTGGAGAAAGCTTTTAAGTGGAAAATGACATAAACCAACAACAAATAAATGATTAAATCACAACAATAAACAGAGAGAAGAAGAAGAAAACAGTTGATTACGAAGTTCGTCCCTGGTGGACTACATCTCTGGGTCCGCTTTCAACTGGGCATCTGTTTTTATTAGGATTCATCTTGAGGAATTTATTTACATAGAAATGAAATAGAATGACTGTGCTCGCAGACACTTCTGAACTCTGTAAATAGAAATTACTCTCTCTCGCCTTTCTGATGCCTGTCTCTACACTCAATTTCGACACCCGACGGCTGAGAAATGCTGCAAACAAAAATTCCTAAGTCCTATTGAAACTGAACTCAAAATACACAATATGTCCCTTTAAATGAATTTTTCATGGTTTAAATAAGCTGCATTCGAATCTCTATTTAATCCATTTAGCAAGTGGTTGAGCAAAATTAGGGATTAAGGTCTTGAATCATATCTTTCCATATTCATGAACCTAAAACATAGGGATAAGAACCTTAGCGTTGATATTAAATACATAAACCCAAAAATGGACCATATTATAAAATTCTTAGCCCGATGGTTAGGCTAACCGGGCAGAGATTTTTTGCTGAGCATGTGAACAATGCCGACATCAGTGGTTAACCCTGACGGTCACGACTTGAGCCCGGCGGTCACGGCTTAACCCCGACGGTTCCATCACTACCTATCACATGCGATCTCCCGACGCATGGTTTTCCAACTGGCGGTTGCATGGTCACGGTTTAACTCCCGATGGTTAACTTAACATTTCCGACACGGTTTTCTTTTTGCTCACATGCTATATCAACTCTGACATGGTTTTCATAACTGCGTGGTTAGCTAGCACTCTTTTATTTTATTTGTTTTATTCCATAGTCCGTGAGTGGGTTTTATATTTTTCCGTAGGTTTTGTACCAAGGAACCTTTGCGTTAGGAATAGAATTAGGTTTAGAGATAGGTTTCAATGTTTATTTGTTTAGGTTTTAGACTTAATTCTTAGGTTTTAGATGCATAGTGCTAGGATTAGACCTTAGGATTTATGATTAGGTCTTAGCACTTAGGTTTGCACTAGGGTTAGAGATTAGGAATAGGACTAAGATTTAGTTCCTTTACATAAACTTAGCCTTTTGACCCCTTACAAAATATTTGTCACTAATGACATAATTTTAACCATGATCAACTTGAGGACGTTTTCTTTGGACGATACTGACGAAACTGGCAGATGGGAGACTGAATTGGACGTCGATTGTACTTGGAACTCTGTCGATATGTACTGATCAAGATCCTCCTGAACCACAGAGGCATCGGTCTCAATCTCAAATGGTTGTTGCAGGTCTAGTAACGTGAGCATAGGTGTAGAGAAAAGATGATGCTTCAATTTGGCAAATTCATTTTGTTGGGATTCAGACTAGAAGAATTTTTATTTTTCAACTCCTTTGGTGACTTGACTCAGGGGTCAAGTGATATGGGAGAATCCCAACATGAACCTGCGGTAGAAGTAGGAAAGTTGTAGAAAGCTGCGAAGATCTGTTAGAGTGGTTGGGGCTGGCCAATCCTAAATGACATGTATCTTGGTTGGGTCCACATGCACAACTCGCTCATCAATGATGTACCCTAGGTATTAAACCTGGGTCATACCAAAAGTCCATTTTTCCAAATTGGCACAACTTATGTTGTTGTTGTGTTTGGAGGACCTGTTGAATGTGGTGGAGGTCACAAGATGTCGTCCATCAACCTCATGAAGGTTGTGTGGGAATTTTTCAACCCTAAAGGCATGACCAACCATTCAAAGAGGCCCTCCTTAGACTTGAAGGAAGTCTTCCATACATCAGATAGTTCTATTAGTACTTGGTGATAGTCGGACATTAAGTCAATTTTGTTGAAACATCCCCCCCCAAGATAGTCCAGGAGGTCATAGATCCGTGGGATTGGATACCTATTCCAGATAGTGATCTTTTTTAGTGCCTGATAGTCAATACAAAGTCTCCATGTGATATCCTTCTTCTGTACCAAAAATATCGGGCTCCCACAGGGTGTGGAGCTTTGCCTGATGTGCCCTTTTTGCAACAACCGTTGGATTTGAATCTTGATTTCATGATTCTCCAAAATAGAGCGTTGATATATCAGCCCATTAGGTACTGGCGCACCTGGGGTTAGATCAATGGAGTGCTTGACTTGACAGTGTAGAGGAACCCTTGTGGGTGACGACAAAATGACCTTGTAGTCCTCCACGACTTTGTCCATCTGCTACTGTCGCACAGGGGAGACGTGTTTAGAGGTTGTGACCATGATATTATTCTTTCCTTCTGGGCAAATCATAATGAAAAAAAAAAATTGGTTTGGGAAATAATCTTACTACATTTCTTTGCAATAATCAAAGATATGGCGGAAGCCAGTACTACCTCTGGTATCCTATACAACTTATTTATCAAAGGAATATTAACAAAATGAGGCCTAGACTCATACAAAACATGTCGCTTCCACAAATATAGTTGGCCTAATAATACATCAGAAATTTAAAGAGGAGCAACATCACACAGTACCTCATTCGTGAAGAGCTTAGGGAAGGCAACACTATTTACTGACGCAAAAATCTCTTCCTTGGTGAAGCCACTCGATGGTATACGAATGCAGGCATGTTGTGGTTAGTAAGACAAGCCACTTCATGACCTAAGATGAAATGAGGTTCTTTTGACTTCTGCTATCGACAATGAATTGCGGTGGATAACCCTTCACCCACATCTAGGAATGGAAGAGGTGCTTCCCCTCCTCTGGATCCTTGGGCTCCTCCCTCTGGAGCTTGGTGGTGACAATGGTGGCACTAGGTTCCACATCAATGATATGCTTCCCTTTTTCATTCCCCTTGTCCGGTTATAACTCAGAATCATAACATACATATGATTTGGATGCTTTTAGCTTGGCCACCAACGAATGTTTGGCCCAACACTCACTTGTGTTGTGAGTGGAGTTTTTTTTTAATTCACACCACTTCCTCGTGTCCTTCTTTAGATTTGTGGTATTTTTCTTCGCTTGATGCTTGGGCAGGTTGTCCTGAATCACCCAGCTTTTGATTTTCCCCTTGTTCTATGGTTTGGGGGCAACTTTCCCTAAATTTGGATTCGTGGATCCAAAGTCTCGCTTCTTCTGCTTAAATTTCTACTCAATCTTGGTGACATATCAATATGCTACACCAAGCAAGGTAATGTCGAGGAACTCCATTTCCTCCTGAATGTATCCATACAAATAGCTGTGGTACTTGAGCACCAAATTTTTCTCTGAATATTTAATACCCAACTTTGTGTGTAGGGTATGGAACAAATTTGTCATCTCGTGCACATCTTGATCATTTTGTTGCCGCAGTGTGGTTCATTGGATGTACTTGTCCTCATAGCTCGCCAAGGGGTAATATTGTTCCTTGATGCCATATCGGAAAGAATTCCAAGTGGATGCGGCTGAAAAAAGTGAGGGTTCTTCCTCATCCCTCTATTCACAGTAGGTTTCCCACCAATCTTTGACATGAGGGCGGTTTTGAGGAGCACAAAGGTAATATTTTCTCGATCGAAGAAATCATGGACCGAAAAATACCCTTCCAACAAATTCAATCATATATCTATGACGTCTACATCTATCTGGCCTTCGAATACAGGAATGTCAAATTTGACTTGTACCTTGAAGGGAGTGGTGTCTCCAAGGTGACTTTCGGATTAAGATGCATCGCCAGTGGGCATCCATAGCAGGTTCTGAGCAAAGTTATCTATCATTTCGTTCCTTTGTCGCTCGATTGCTTCTTCGAACAATATTTTGATAGGATATCTTGCTGCCTCATATTTCTTTTCACCCATCATGGGAGGTTGTGGGGGTTTGCGATGTTGAGATTGCTAGGTTTCAACCAAATCGAGCCCTAGCTCCTTATACCTTGACTTCGTTGCGGACATTCAAAGAAAAAAATAGAGAAAGTGCAGGCCGCTTTGAAACGACTGATCCAAATTTAATAAGGAATGAAACAAAATACATATATAATCACAAATATAGAGATACAATAGAAAATATATTTCATTTCATTAATATAAAATACTGAAAATGTTTACAGAAAGAATTGAAAGAAACTAGCTCTGGCGATGGTAGCTTATCTCTTAGAAGAGATGTGGCGGCTACATGCCTTTGAACTGTGTTACAATGAGGCTCAAGGGAACTTTTTTTAATGAAAAATAAGAGAAAACCCTAAAAAACCAAAACCCTAACCCAAGGAGATGTAACACCAAGAATATATGGGCCCCATTGGGGTTAGTTAGGCATCCAACTTCCCAGGGTCGTAAATTGGTCATATTATCTTCGTTTGGCGTGTATGATACCTCGTTGAAAAAATATTATAGAGGAATAAATGTTTTTTCCATAGTACCTTGCAACTATGGGACTGCAACAAACCTCAAAAAAGTTCCATTTAGGGGGTCAAAATTGCTCTGGAAGTTAAGGATCATAAAATTTCTAAAAATAGTAAATAAGAAAACTGATCAAATTGTCTATGTGGAATAGGCAGTTGGAAATCAATATCCACCGAGATCAAAAGAGGAATGAAGAAGTGCCTAATTTAGAAGAAATGAATCTTGCCCTGCAACAGAAAATTTACTCACATTTTTATACAATTATGGTCCAATCAGATTCTGAAGATCCAACCACAAAAATTACTCAATTCGTGAATGAATTGAAACTTGCTGAGAATGAAATGAAGAAGAATAAAAGTGACTATGCCAATGCTATGAAGGTAATTAAGGAATTTGAGTATGAGTTATTGATGTCAAAGGAGACTGCTGATAAATAAAGAAATATTGTCAGAATGCCTATCAGGAGATTAGAGAGTTGAAACAAAATTTAAAAGGGAACATGTCCCTTGTTCAGGCAAGGGAGATATTGTGGAATGATATCATTAATACAGTGAGGAATATTTCATAATTTTTACTTGTTGTTGAGGAAGCCTAAGATTATTTTTAGGAATCTAAAGGGTGTAATCATGGATACCAAGAAAAAATTATAGCAAAGGGCCCAATTTGCTAAGAAAATGATTGAATTTCTAAATTCCACTTCTACACAGGATTTAAAAGAAGCTGGAATTGAAGATAGGATTGAGTATGTAATGGAAATCAATAAAATTTCAGTGAATAATTTATATAGGAAAATGGATGAGAAGAAATTGAAATAAGTAAATGAGGTTGTAATGAAGTTTAATTCTGCTTTGGACAAAAGAACCAGGGCATGTTTACCATCATGTTGGGACCAACTGGAGAATTTGCTACCTTGGGAGACTTATGAAACATTACTTGTAGAAGATAAAATTAAAATTGACTCCAGACGTGAAAAGGCCGTAATACTCAAAGGAGCCACCATTGTTAATTATTTTCATAAAGACTTTCAACTTATTTAGATGATGAAGATATTTTTTATTGAAAATCCAACATACATAAGGATTTCTGAATTCATAATGGCTCATGTCAGGTTTATTAAGAGCTCAAATGAAAACACAAATATCTGGAAGAAGTGCAGAGAATGGATGTCACCCCAAGTGGCCAATTTAGGAGCAGGACCTTCAACTGTTCCAAAGTCACAAATCATCCAACGACAAAGAGTTTTCCAACAACAAAGTTTTATTTTATAATTTTTAGCAAATATGTTTTATTTCAATGTAATTTTATTTTCCAAATGAAATATTCGAATAAGAGGATAGTTGGTCCCGAAGTAGTTTAGGAGGTTGACAATTTTATAACTGTCATTTTGAAATTTTGTATAAATAAGACTTTCAAAGGAGTAGTAGGGGTTTCAAAGTTTTGGACCTCAGAGGAAAATACAATATTGTACTTTCACTTTTCATGTGCAGATGAATAAAATTTTCACAGTGATTCCAGAATTTGTCGGGTATGATAAGTCTTTCTTGTTACATCTTGTGTTAATTTTTTCTTCTTATAAAAGAGTAATGAAGTTTCTGGGCTTTTATTTTACAATGTTGTGAGTTTGAGTTTCTGTAAATTAAAGTTAAAAATCTTTAATGATGTGCTCCTCTTTTCTAAATTCCATTGCATGCTAATCATATTTCCTCTAAAGTTAAAGATAAGAGATTCTGTGCAAGGAAACCTGTAATTTAAGACTTTCCAGCATCACTTCTTTATGCTCTTTATTTCATTTATATTTAACATTGGAAGGCCAATTTGTAAACATTGTCCACATATGGAATATTAAATGGTTTTAATAAAATTTCTAGGGTTTATAAAATGACGGGACAATCAATTAATTCCTTTACAGTTTTACATAAATTTCTTGGGAATTGATCTCTTCTCAACCATATATTGTCTCCCAAGGTACAAAAGACCCTATCATAGAATGTGAAGAACCTGTCATTGAGGCATGCAAGCTCTAAGGTGATAAAAGGGAGTTTCTAGATCATCTTCCTGGATAATGAGTCGGATTTGACAAGAAGTGATCCGTCGGAGGGCCCAAATGTTTCCCACATCATTGACACAAAAGATAGGACTTTTCAAAGTTGGTAAGAGTGATTCAATATTGAAACAAAGAAAGTCAAATGGGGTATAAGTGATTTGAATTTACAGGTGGGACTTCTCTTGAACATATCGGTGACACGACTCCAGATTTTGGAAGCATTTGACTCACAATAGGATCATAGGTCACGTTGACAATATATAATCAAATGAGAGGCAAATGGATTTCCCAAACCTATTAAGACAAGTGGCAAAGTGAGGATGTACAAAACCTGACACGAGATGATGCAGCCTTAGCTGTGTTTACCCACATTCTCACCTATGATTTCTTCTTATGTTTGTACATTCCCAAAACGCATCAGCATAATTAATTTCTTTTGCAAGAATATAATATAAATAAGATTTTAAACCCACTTAAATAAAATCTCCATTTCCCTTTATCATATTTATGGTTATAAACCATATTAAAGATTTACTTTATATACTTCTTAAATGTGACTTCAATTTTGATTTGATCAGAGTTCTAACTCACCGCATTTATGAGTAAACCCCAAGGCTTTCGACTTTGATTTTAAATCAAAGGCCAACATATATATACATTTTCCCCACGCCTATCACCGATGAATCTTTAATGAGATTTAACATCTGACCTTAATTAAAATCCAAGTTTCCGCTTATATTTTTTTTTGCATATATTTCACCAGTCCTTACGGAATCAACCAAATTAATATAAGTTATAATAACACTATAAATTACCATTTCGAACTTGTGCGAATACCACTTACTATTTTTGTGAAACCATTTCATTGTTTACTGGGCCATCAATTTGTAGTTCTGGTTTTCATTTCAGGCACAACTTGTGTTGCCACTCCACTCTATTCCCATTAGAAAATTGACTCGCCCTTTGACTTCTTCTCAGGCTTGCACAAAATTCACCACACAGTCTCAAATTCATGATTCCACTTACTATTCACTGGATTACGGTTTCCAAATATATCACAGTTCCAAGCATAAATTTATCATTATGTTGTGCCTTTCTATTCACGATTTCATCCTGGACTACGAATTTAAAAATCAATGCGATAATGTGATCTCATCAAACAAAGATTCATTCTATTGTATGGTCACTATAAATAGATTTCCTTTCTCTGTTATGTTGCCAATAATTTCTTCAGGAACAATTTAATCACATTCCTTTAATACTCTCAGTTCCATCTGGACTACAACGCAGCTCCGAACACCCTCTATTGCCACAGTTTCTTTTAAAACATAAAGGGGCTTTGATCCACTGGAATACAAACATGATATTAAAATGTATATCATGCCAATTATCCAGGATGAAATTCACAAGTTCTGCTCTACTATTCATTCATCAAGTTAATTACAAATCATTTAACGCACTCTCTCAAGCTTCTAAAAATGAATCTATCGAATTCCTTGTGAATTCGATTTCATAGGTTTCAGTTTCTATTTCTGGTTCTTTCAAAATACACCTGCGCACTTATATTATACAAATGCATGCTCTGGTACATACAAACAATTTTTCACTGTACACAATATAACTAATAAATTAAATAATGATATATATTTACCAAATATTTACACAGCTTCTCCTCCTTGGCTTGATGTTCAATTAGTGGCCTCTTTCTTCTTCCTACTGCCCGTAGGCTTCCAATCCAAACCTTCACTATTTGATCCTTAATTTCTCTCTATATATTTTTTCATGCCTTTGAGGCTTATAATTTATACAAATGGTTCTGAAACCAATTTTGGTTTCAGATCCTTTATCTTCTCAACAAATTCCTATGAATCCTCTTTAATCCTAAATTTCAACTTAATCCTTAAGGATCCTCATAAATCCCCAGGTTCATGAAACTAATTCTAAAATAATAAATTTTCAAATCTCTCATACTCTCTTGAGAATATTTACAAAAATCCTCTCAATTTTTATTAATCCTATTTTAAAATATTAAAATCACTCAACTCCAAACAAATCATTCCAATTTATTAGAAATACAAGACCCCTTATATTTAATTAAATTAAATGAAATTGCTGAGCTGAATGCTCCTGCATCAGACTCCCAAAGTAGAAATTTATCATGATCTCCTGATCATGTGATTCCAACCTTTGCCTCTTGGTTCCCATACTCTGTTTTGTTGTTGTCCATAAGTTGTATCATTCTTCAGCTGCACTTTTCCAGGCTTCCATACTTTATTTTGCATCTTCCCACTAGCTATGCTTTCACAGTCTGTTCTGGTCTTTTCCTTGTTGTTGTTTCTTTGCCTTCTTGCTACTGTCTTCTTCTGAGACATCTTACCCCAATTGTTTCAATTGGGGTAGAATTTGGAAACTTTACATGAATTTCCATACCTTCACTTGTTGTTGACCAATCATCAGATGGTCTTTCTTCCTCTGTTTCAATATTTTGCTGAATATTTCCATGAGACCCCTCTATCCTCATTTCTTTCTGAGATCTTGCTATCTCAGCATTAATCTGAACAGATTTCAGATTCAGCTCCTTTTCCTTAACAAACTTCAAGTTTGTTCATCATCCTGTGATGTACCTACAATCACACACAAATCATTAGTTTTAAAACCACAAGACTTTTTAGCCTCGTTTGCTTCCTCAAGCATCAATCTTCCACAATGTACTTTCTGGTTTCTGGTAGATCATATTTGTTGTGATTCAAGTCCATTGAGTCTTTCCTTTTCCAACAAAGAAATATGTATATGTTCAAGTTTTCTGAACTCGTTCACCAGCTTATCATTCCATTTCTTTTGCAATAAGTTCCATCTAACCCATTTCCTCATTTTCCATCCATGTCTTCGGCATTCATTCCCTGTCTCTTGTAGCCGTCCTTGTAGTACCTCCAGCTGTACTTTCATCACTACAATACCTCTTTCTCGATCCTTATCACTTATATTATCTTTGTGGCATTCTTTAGAACCTCTTCTCTGAACCTCCATGGCCATCTTCCTCATGAACTCATCAATGCTCAATTGGTGATCTGCAACATAGCCTTCTCTTGTAGCAATCTCCTTTTTCTACTCAATACCCTATCAAGCTTCCTTTCTAAGCTTGACTTCTTCCTGGTATTCTTTTGGTTCACTCTCTTGAACCTGTTGTTCCTTTAGCTGCTGCACTCAATCACCATCCTTCTCTCTTCCAATTTCTAATTGGAAAGGTTCATTGTCATCATCATCACAACCTTTGTCTTCTTCTTGTCTGCAACCAGAATTCTGCAATCACAATCTTCAAACCAGATTAAATAAAACACATTACCTCACCTTCAAGATATTTTCATGACCTTTTCCTCTTCATTCACTTGTACTCATGTATTTCTGCAATTTCCTGTTACACACCAACTTTGTATATCTGATGCTTATCATATTTAAAATCCGATCTCTTATTTTTTCATCACACTTGCATTAAAAAAAAAAAACTTTAACCTTCAAAAGAGCTTTTCCAGCTCTGATACCACTTGATGTAGCCTTAACTGTGTTTACCCACATTCTCACCTATGATTTCTTCTTATGTTTGCACATTCCCAAAAACACATCAGCAAAATTAATTTCTTTTTCGAGCATATAATATAAATCAAATTTTAAACCCACTTAAATGAAATCTCCATTTCCCTTTATTAGATTTATGGTTATAAACCATATTAAATAATTACTTTATATACTTCTTAATTGTGACTTCAATTTTGATTTGATCAGAGTTCTAACTCACTGCATTTATGAGTAAACCCCAAGGTTTTCGACCTTGATTTTAAATCAAAGGCCAACATATATATACATTTTCCCCATGCCTATCACCGATGAATCTTTAATGAGATTTAACATCTGACCTTAATTAACATCCAAGTCTCCACTTATATTTTTTTTTGCATATATGTCACCAGTCCTTACGGAATCAACCAACTTAATATAAGTTATAATAACAGTATAAATTACCATTTCGAACTTGTGCGAATACCGCTTACTGTTTTTGTGAAACAATTTCACTATTTACTGGGCCATCAATTCGTAGTTCTGGTTTTCATTTCAAGCACAAATTGCGTTGCCACTCCACGTTGTTCCCATCGGAAAATTGACTTGCCCTTTGACTTCTTCTCAGGCCTGCATGCGATTCACCACATAGTCTCAAATTCATGATTCCGCTTGCTATTCACTGAATTAAAGTTTCCAAACAGATCACAGTTCCAAGCATAAATTTATCATTATGTTGTGCCTTTCTCTTCACGATTTCATCCTGGAATACAAATTTAAAAATCAATGCGATAATGTGATCTCATCAAACAGAGATTCATTCCATTGTATGGTCACTACAAATAGAGTTTCCTTTCTCTGTTACGTTGCCAGTGATTTCTTCAGGAAGAATTTAATCACATTCCTTAAATACTCTCAGTTCCATCTGCACTACAACGTAGCTCCAAACACCCTATATTGCCACAGTTTATTTTAAAACATAAAGGGGCTTTGATCCACTGGAATACAAACACGATATTAAAATGTATATCATGCCAATTATCTAGAATGAAATTCACAAGTTCCGCTCTACTATTCATTCATCAAGTTAATTACAAATCATTTAATGCAGTCTCTCAAACTTCTAAAAAGGAATCTATCGAATTCCTTGTGAATTCGATTTCATAGAATTCAATTTCTATTTCTGGTTCTTCCAAAATACACCTGCACACTTATATTATACAAATGCATGCTCTGGTACATACAAACAATTTTTCACTGTACACAATATAATTGAGAAATTAAATGATATATATTTACCAAATATTTACACAGCTTCTCCTCCTTGGTCTGATGTTCAATCAGTGGCCTCTTTCTTCTTCCTACTACCGTAGTCTTCCAATCCAAACCTTCACTATTTGATCCTAAATTTCTCTCTATATATTTTTTCATGCCTTTGAGGCTTATAATTTATACAAATGGTTCTGAAACCAATTTTGGTTTGAGATCCTTTATCTTCTCAACAAATTCCTATGAATCCTCTTTAATCCTAAATTTCTACTTAATCCTTAAGGATCCTCATAGATCCCCAGGTTCATGAAACTAATTCTAAAATAATAAATTTTCAAATCTCTCATATTCTCTCTTGAGAATATTTACAAAAATCCTCTCAATTTTTATTAATCCTATTTTAAAATATTAAAATCACTCAACTCCAAAAAAATCATTCCAATTTATTAGAAATACAAGACCCCCTATATTTAATTAAATTAAATGAAAATTTTGAGCCAGTTGCTCCTGCATCATGAGATACATATAAGTGTCATGTTCAAGAGCGACATACTACATTTCACACAAAATACAAGATATATGTTTCCTTCCATTTCCCCCCACTATATCCTGTGAGTGCCTATTTATTTTTAATCTCAATCTTGAAGATGATACCTTGTGCTTATCGTATAAGTTCATCCTTTGGATGAATCCATCCTAGTATTTTCAACGAGCCCTAGGAAGGAATAGCTTGGTCTTATCATGGTGACAAGTCCTTCATCATTTTAGTTTTGCGAGTCAGACAGAGGGGTAACTTGATATCTTTTTCAGGTTTAGGGATTTTGAAAAAGAGGCGGGAAAGAACACTCTAGATGTCCCTTTTGTAAATAGTATCTCAAATTTGAAAATGTAGAAAACAATATTCAAGAGAACCTATTAGCCATGTTTCACTAAGGTATTCCTTCTTTGTAACTAGTATATCTCAGTCTGGAAAAGGGTTAGACTTATACTGAGTAGATGTATTTTCATTTACTTTTACGAGCTCGAAAGGACAAGTGCTCGAAAATAGTTTCATATTTTGGTAGTGTGAAAAGAGTTGAAATAGGAATCCTCCTAGAGGAACGAGTGGTATAAAAGGATAGAAAATGGTTTTATTCATGATGGAACTTCTAAAAACATCTAAAGGTCAAGAGGCTGGCTAATAAGACTACTCAGCGCAGTGGTTCCTCAAGAAAGGGTGAAAACAAATTGAAAGTGTATGGTTGGCCAAGCAGATGGTGGCAATGGAATGAAAAAACCAAGGCTCGTCTGGAAGAAGATGCTGATAAAAAGGAAATCACGAGACGTGGTATCAAAATGGTTTCATTTTTACACAAGCTTGAAACATGGGAAACTATGCTTGAGAACCCTTGAAGAGGGTTTATTTTTTACACAAGCTTAAAGCAGAGACAAAATATGCTTGAGATAAGTTTGCATGCCCCCAAAATAATGACTCAATTCGAGGTGCATTCCCCCCAAGATTCATATCATTCACTGAAGTAGACTACTAGTTACTAACAGGTGGATGGAATGAAGCTTCATTTACGAGATCAAGTGAAAGACTCGACTGGGAATTTACGAGATATAATCAAAGACTTGAATTAGAAGGGGATTTGTTTCTTTTTTTAAATATCTTGACATAGTAAAATAACTATGCTCGTAGAAACGTGTTTCAATTTTTAACAAGGTTGACACAAAAAAATAAGTATCCTTGTAAGGAATTGTTTCATTTTTTAACGAGGTTGACATAGTAAAATAACTCTCATGACACCTTGTTTATTTTTTAATGAGCTTGAAACAAGAAAAGGAACTCTGCTCTAGAGACCTTGTTTCATTTTTTAAGGAGCTTGAAATAAGAAAAGGAACTCTGCTCTAATACTTTGTTTCATTTTTTAAAGAGCTTAACACAAGAAAAGGAGCTATGCTCTGGAGACCTTGTTTCATTTTTTAAGGAGCTTGAAGCAAGAAAAGGAACTATGCTCCGAGACCTTGTTTCATTTTTAAATGAGATTGACACAATAGAAGGAACTTTGCTCCATAACACCTTGTTTCATTTTTTAAGGAGCTTGACACAAGACAAGGAACTTTTCTCTGACACCTTGTTTCATTTTTTAATGAGCTTCACACAAGACAAGGAAATTTTCTCTAGAGACCTTGTTTCTTTTTTTTAAGGAGCTTGACACAAGACAAGGAACTATGCTTCGGAGAACTTGTTTCATTGTTAAAGGAGCTTGAAACAAGACAAGGAACTATGCTCCAACACTTTGTTTCATTTTTTAACGAGCTTGACACAAGACAAGTAACTATGTTCCAATGACCTTGATCATGGCCCATAAGAGACCATGGATTCCAAGAGGTTCTCATCAGATGGGAGAAAAACACTCTAGAAGGGATACATATCAAGGGATCTAATGGAAAGATCACGATCCAATGCCCCCGGTACATGATGCACTATATCATTGACTAGATAATCAGTATACGGGAGCATGGAACATGTTTCCACATAATTAACCTATGGTGGGGAAGATACCAGTTGCATATAAGGACCATTTAGGGATGATGGTTGATTAGGAGTCAAATTAGGACTAATGAATGAAAGTTGATCAATGGTCACGATTCTTCCTTCATGCAGGAAACACGTCACTCAAAAGAGAGAAGAGACAAGAGCTCCCATGACATAAACATGGTCATGCCCATGGAGTAAATTAAAATAAAAAGGGCCTTGGACAACCATTACATCGGTATAGATGATTTTTCCTCCCAAAGTAATAGGTAACTTAGGAAGGATTCCTTACGATTGGCTAGTTCGTCTATTAAAAGCCAAAAATTCTGGGAAACATGCACAAGCTACGAAGAACCTAAGTCTTACCAAGTAGTTGAGGAAAAAATACTAACATATGTGCCTTCATCTATGATTATTCCAGGTACGGGTATATCATAAGTGTGTACTGTGATCTAAAAGGGCACATAAGAAGGAAGATGATATCCTGCCAGTCGACTCCAATCAAACGAAGTGAATATAATAATTGGAGGGGGTGTCATGGGATCAGGAGAACTACCCCCTTCGGTTATGAGAATGGGAGGATTTCCCCTTGTACCTTGGGAACATGAGTATTTACCTCTAGTTCATTCGAATCCAAAGAAACAAGAAGAAAATGATTGACATGAGGTTCAATCTCTATAGGAAAGATACGATCAACTGAAGGTGGAATTGATTCAACCATCTGCTCAACCAATGGTTGGTCAGGAATGGGCTCATGGGATTCACTTTTAGAGAGAGTTGGCTTGAATAGGTATTAATTCTATTCAATCACTTCATAAACTAGTGGAGGATCAGGGGAAGGCTTCTGGTAACCAGCCAGAAGAAGAGGCTGAGAATATTTAAGTTTTTCCAACACTTTTGGGGCTTAATCCATATAAGGAAAATGATGAATAGGATGATTTCCTTCACATAACCTATAAGGAAATTTGACTTTACCCTTTTTACCATGGAATTTACTATAGCTAGTCGAGGGTTTGTCACTAGAATGAACTCCACAGGCCGATGACAAAGAGATATTTGAACCTGTGGACCACATTTCTAATACCTTGGGAATACCAGGACAATATCTAAGAAGGTGGCTACTCTTACATAACATGAAAGGGAACTTTACTTTGCGGGGTTTATTGGAAGTTTTTTCCACATTAGTTGCACATGTAGCAATGGTTTCTTGGTTTCCCCTTTTCTTATTTTTTTCGCACAGGAAAATCCCTTCTTCGGAAAGAAGCAATCCCTCTAGCCCAATGAGTGGGTCTAGTAACAACTGTGACAAAGGATAAAAACTTCCCTAGTTTAATATTGAAAGAAAAAGTGAGAGAGGGAGATGACCTACCTCTCTCCTTATGCAATTGTTTCCTCGGTGTCGACATCGATTCTTTTGCCTTCAGTATTGTTCCTCACTATGCCTTCTGTGTTCAAATACCTGTAAAGAAGATCACATGAAAAAATATGAAAGATACATATAATATATATTTCAAAGAAAACTACATGATAGATCAAGGAGTATCATGCTAAACCAATTAATATTAACAGATTTATGGGAAGCAAAGTATAATTTGTATTAAAAGTGAACAAATGGAAGATTACAACCAGTGCATTGATGTTGAAGGCCTCCTTTAGAATGGTAATCCAAGTCCTAGCCACACTCTTCAATCTATTCTCCTTCTTTGTTAAATCAATAGAATATGGGTGTAATCAGATAGAAGTAAGGAAACTATCCATGACCAACCAAGACTCACTATCATGGAACTCTCTTAAAGCAGAGTTGAGGAGGTTAAGGATCGAATAATAAGGGGGAAATAACTTATCTATAAGGGGGAAATATTTGGAGATACGGTCAAGGGTAAAAAATGGGAGTATTCGACCATATCCTCAACCAAGAAGTGCCACAACTCTGTTCTCGAGAATTATAGAGGCTGAAGCTTCGGCTCCGTTTTTGGAGAACCTACGTGAAGATGAACATCGTGAATTTACTGTTGAATTCCCGCTCTAGTAGCACTATTCACATGTTAGGGATAGGGTGACAAGCACGAGGCTATTAAGGCAAGAACCGCATTGGGCTTGTAAAATAAGGTTTTTTACAAACTTTGCAGAAAAGCTTCAAGGCATTTCTATTTTAGGTCTTCAGGAATATCTTAAGCATGTTGTATAGTCTTAACACCTAATCCTAAGGGATTGGGAAAAATTATAAATTATTGTAAAATAGGAAATAAGAGTTCAAGATACTGGAAACAATCCCTACAAACTCACCTCCATGTAAACATTCATAGGCGCCCTCAATCAATTCATACGAGTTATTTTGTGGAGTTACCTCCTGGACTGACATGGTATCAAAACTAGTTTTGTTTTTGACATTGCTTCCTGTGTAACTCCCTCTCTGCCTCTCTGCCAGCACTTGGCAAAACTGCTCCTTCTCTGTAAATGTTTTTGTGTGTGAAAATCGCTACTATTGCATTCAATTTTATTTTTTTTGTGTGAGGCGTCCTTTGTGCAGAGTCAAATTGCAGCACTGCACTCACACTCTCGTGCCTTCGCGCTCCCACAGCAGGCCGCAACACTGCTCCCTTCACGCTCCCACAGGAGGTCGTAACACTTGATAACACCCCATTGTAGTAGGCCCACAGCTCCAGGCCTCTCCCACCTGTGTGCTGACCTCCACCACCAGACTTCACTGCTGCTGCGTAACTTCACACTGTTCACCGACCCTCCTTCAACCCTCCCTCGGCCCTACCACTGCTCCTTGGCCCTCCCTCGGCCCGTCGTTGGCTCATTGCTCCTCGGCTCGTCGCTGGCTCACTACTCCTCCCTCCGCCCTCCCTCCTCCCTCTGTGACCCCTCCGCCCTCCCTCCTCCCTCCTCCCTTTGTCATCACCTCCCAAAGCTCCGCCCTCCCTCCTCCCTCCTCCCTCAGTCGTCACCTCCTACAACTCTGCCCTCCCCTTATTCGACCTCCCTAGGTTCGACCTCCTCGAGTTCCAATCTCCCCCAGATAACACCTTTATAAAATATATATATATATATTTACAAAAAAATCAACACTAGATTGAGTTTTTTTTGCAGCAGACTACATTTTTTTACACCATAATTGAGTTTTTTTGTAGTAGACTACATTTTTTTATAGTACATATTTACAATGCATTCACTCATATCTATTGTGGGAGTAGTTCTCTCTGGCAAGGAAAACTATCCTGAGTGGTCTTAGAAAATCAAGCACACTCTCATTTTTAATGAGTTGCGGAGAGGAATTTGTGAAGGAGAAGGAGACAATGCACCGAAAAATCCCACCTTAGACAAGGAGATCACCATTTGGGAAAACAAGAATTGCAAGGCCTATGCCTTGATTTCAGCTTCTGTAAATGAAGAGGTGAGTCGCCATATTACACCATTTTCAAATGCCTATGAAGCCTTGAGGAAAATAAAAGAACTCTATCACTCACATTCAAAACTTGAAATTGTTCAATTAATGATTAATCTATTCAACCTTGAAATAAAAAACTATGACCCTCTTGCTTTAGCATCAGAAGTAAGATCTATCATGCATGAAATTAAAAATACTGGTGTAGAAGTTGACATGCCTCTCATATATTATGTTAAGGCATTGTATCCAACTAACTCACACTACCTTGAGTCATTGCAAGCAAGTGGAAACCTCAAGAAGATCACCTTTGACTCCCTTGAGAAAAAGTTTGCAGAAAGAGAGAAGGCTTTTGGAAAGAAGACATCCCCTCTATCTTATGAAGAAATTGTATGTTTCACACATAGAGAGAATAATCATGATCAATATTCTTCCAAAGGAAGAGGTGGCCGAAGAGGACGAGGAAGAAAAAAATTCAGAGGAAGGAGGGAAGGGGGGGGGCAGACAAGCTCAAAGTGAAAAATCTTATCTTAATTGCATACGCTGCAATAGAGATTGTCATGATGAATCTACATGTAAGCTGCCTTGAGATAGAATTGAGCAGGAAAGAAATCAAGAAAAATTTAAAACTCATGACAGAGACAAAGGTAAAGCACCTGAATCCGCTCATTATGTTGTAGCACATTGTAACATTGGAGTAACTGAAGACTTGTTCAATGCTTCACTCACTTCATGGAGAAATGATTGGTTGCTAGATTCAGGAGCAACATGTTACATGACTTTTAGAATTTTTTTTTTGAAGAATTTACTGACAAGGTTGATGGATCAGCATACTTTGCAGAAAAATCTAAACTCAAGCCATCAAGCTTAAGTTTTCTGGTCTTCCAGACAATCTTCTACATGAGGTTATATACCTCCCCGAGTTGAGGATAAAATTGTTGTCCTTGGTACAGATCCGCTAGCAAGGACACTCGATTCACATGTTTGATGGCAATGTTGAGGTCAGAAAAGCATCAGATCGCTCACTTGTCATGAGAGGAATAGAAGAAGGAAGACTGCTAAAGCTACAAGGTACCTCTGCTCATGCAAACAACTTTTCATTTAGTTCTAATTATGATGAAGGTACATTCCCATAAAGTCTTTTATGGCATGCTAGATTTGGACACTTAAACTATGAAAACCTTTGATTTTTGAAGAAAAATGGTGTTACTGGATTGCCTACAATTCCTAGGAAACTTAAGCAATGTGATGCTTGTATTCTAGGAAAGCATATAAAAATAGCCCTTTCTATGATTCACATTTATTACCACAGAAAACTTGAGAGCTATTCCTTCATTTATGTATGTCTCATGCCCGTTGCTTCTAGAAATGGAAATAATGTCAACACAACACATGATTACACCAGAATGTGATGGGTTTACTTATTGAAGAACAAATCTGATGCTTTTTAAACATTCAAGAATTTTCATGCATGGATTGAAAATGATGCACCAACTCATATTGGCTCTTTGCGCATTGATAATGGAAAATATTACACTTCAAACAAATTTGAAAACTATCTTCGCCAACATGGGATCAAACATCAAACAACCGTGCCCTATAATCCCCAACAGAACGGTGTAGCTGAAAGAATGAACAGGACAATTTTAAATATGGTTCACTCCATGATGTTTTGCAAGAATGTAAAATTGAAGTTTTGGGCTCATGCAGTTCTATGTGTTATGTACATAAAGAATAGGTGCCCTTCTAATGCAATCAAAAATAAAACTCCTTATGAAATGTGACATGGCTACATCCCTTTGGTAAAGCATTTCAAGGTCTTTGGTTCCACCTGTTATGCTTTCATACCTAAGGAACAAAGAAATAAACTTGGTGCTAGAAGTCGAAAATGTATCTTCTTGGGGTATTCCAATACCTCCAAAGGATATCGTCTCTATGATGAAGTCAATAAGAAATTTGGAGTATCTAGAGATGTCATATTCCTTGAATATTCCAAGACTAATGATGTTGTTGAGCGGAAACTTGATTGCTTGGATATATTCACGCATGCAAAGTCATTTCAAGAATTTGATAATCAGATTCCACATCTTGAAGGGGGGATTCCTATACTGAATAAATCTATGGAATCGTCTTCCAAAGCACTCTTTACCCCACATGAAGAATCAACCATGGATGAAAACTTGAATAATTTGATTGACAGAATTGGGAGACTGAATCTTGATTCAATCTCAACTCAGTCAAATGAGCAGCTTGGGCCATCTTATAAAGGTCCCCCAAAATGTCTAACAAAGACACTAGAAAATTTTCATCCCAATGAGGTTGGAAAGACAGGAACAATAAGTTCCACCAAGAAAAATGGAGGTGACGTAGATGATTTTGATTCACCTATTGATATGGATGTTTCTTATAATTGTGAATTCATTTTTTCTACAAATATTGAACCAACTTCCTTCAAATAAGCCGATTCTCATGATGAATGGAATGAAGTGATAAAAAATGAGTATGATGCCTTGATAAATAATGGCACTTGGAAGCTGGTTTATCCTCCATCAGGAACCAAACCAATTGGATTCAAGTGGGCCTACAAAAACACGTACAAAGTAGAAGACTCACTTGACAAGCACAAATCCAGGCTTGTGGAAAAAGGTTTTGCACATAAACAAGGGGTCGATTATGAGGAAAATTTTTCCCCCACAACAAAATGGGCCACCATCTGGACACTCTTTGCCTTAGCAGCTCAGAAGGGTTGGAAAATCCATCAGATGGATGTAAAAGCCACCTTTTTGAATGCATATCTAAAGGAGAAGGTTTTTATGTCCCAGCCATAAAGATTTGTTGTGGAGGGCCAAGAACACAAAGTATGCAATCTTATAAAATCCTTGTATGGCCTCAAGCAAGCACCGCGAGCCTGTTATGAGAAATTAACTGAGCATATTCTGAAACTTAACTTCAAACATTGATCTTGATGATGTAACTTTGTTTGTTAAGAAATTTGGGAAAACAGTTTTATATCTTGTGGTGTATGTAGATGATATTTTGATGACATGGAATAATGAGAGTTATATTGCATCCATAAAGAAGGAATTGAAGAAAGGTTTTGAAATCACTGATTTGGGTTATGTTCACTACTATATTGGTATTGAAGTAGCTCAACATCCTAAATTTATATTCCTTTATCAAAAGAAGTACATTGGAGATCTATTGAACAAGTTTGGCATGGATGAATGAAATCCTTTGACCACTCCAATGGAACAAAAAATGAAGCTCACATCCATCTAAGGAAAAGATCAGAGATCAGCCCTAAGTATAGACAACTTGTAAATTTTTTAGATGTTCTGTGCTTTATGCAATTTTACTTTTATAACAACAATCACATAAATAGTTAAGTAAAATGCTAATAGAACATACCAGTGGATCTATAGAAGACAAACCAGAAACAGGAAAATGTGTTGGTGCGTTACGAAGGTTAGCGGGATGCTTCAACCAGCAAAGTCTTCTTGGTCGGCCAACCTAGAGTGTGTCACAATAGTCCTCAAATCAGTCACCCAGTCAACCCCAGAAAAGTCAACGCAGTCTAGAAAAAGTCAACACAGGGCAGCAACAATAAAGTCAACACAGCTCCAACTTCGGTCAACCTTTTGACCTCGATTTTTGTGCCAATGAGTACGGCCTTCAAAAATCAAACTCTCCACAAAATTTCAGCCAATTCAGACCATGCATTGACCAAAGTCAACGCTGGTCAAACTTGACCAGAAACCCTAACTGTAGAAAATTTGCTGCGGTAAATTTCGTCCTTTAGCTGTAGTATATTTTGTCCTTCTTCTCACGTGGGAGATGAAACTGCTTCTCAAATGCTTGTAGATAATTAGAGGAGAAGATGTGTGATGAGATGAGTGAAATGCTCTCCAACGTTGACTGTATTTATATCCATCATTGAGGTGTGTGACACATCTGCTGGGGGTAAAAACCTTAAGACCGACCTGCACTTAAATTTATTATAAATAATAAATTCAAAATAAATGTTCTTCTCATCAGATTAAAATCAATTTTAGATCGATTTTACATCTCTCTGAAAGAGGAATCTAATACAAATATTGGAATCTTCATCTGAGCATCACAAGATGGAGTTTGGATCTAGTTGTCCAAATTTAACACTCCCTCTCAACTAGGGAGAACTCCATCCACCAGTGCAATCAAACATCGAAGTCATCCGCTCAGAATTTGCTTTCAATACGGGCCTCTTATTTCCTGCAATCGTATGGGTCGGGCCACAAATACATCATCCCCTAGCTAACAAATTCAGCCCAGAGGTCCGAAACCTCTATCGGACTCACAAAGAGTCTCCAACCAACCCGAAGTTGGTTCATCTAACTCAAAGTCAGGCGGAGGTCCGAGACCTCACTAGATTTGATCCCAGATCAAGTGGTTGGACCATGCCATCCTAGATAGAGAGTATGGAAATCTCTCATGCGTCCATCAGTCTTTTCTACTGGTCTCTAGCTTTTCCCACCTGATTGGCCAAATGAGAGTTACTTCCCATGAGCCCTGAACTCAATGGGTAGGATGCATACGGGGCATAGATAATGAGAGGTTAACCAACTGAATAATCAAAACGGTGGGGTCCAAGCACACCAACAAGGTTTGGCAAGCATAGCCTTGTGGTTGCTCATAGCTCCGAGAAGTTGTCCCCAAAGCCCCCCAGAGCTCCTCGAGCTCATCGTCCAATAGGACCCACATCATAGGGTCGTTCCACTAATACCAAGTCTCTCACGAAAGGTTAGGAACTTGAACTTCCCCAGGGGCTTAGTGAGAATATACGCGACCTGCTCATCAGTTCCTATATGATCGAGCCTTACGGCGCCTCGCTATACCATATCTTGGATGAAATGATACCTGATATCAATATGCTTGGATCGGTCGTGGAACACAGGATTCTCGGTCAATCGAATCCCACTCTGGTTATCATAGAGTATCACGGTGGTATCTAGCACATGTCCAAATAGCTCACTAAAGAGCTTTCACAACAGGCCATACGTGTTGCAATGTATTCGGCCTCTGCAGTGCTCAAAGCCACCGACTTTTGCTTCCTGCTCATCCATGAAATCGAAGCAGAACCAAGATTGAAGTAGCATCTCGATGTGCTCTTACGATCCACCACACTGCCAGCCCAATCGAAATCAGTATATCCAAGGAGTGTCACGCTCCCGGCAGTGTATCTCAGCCCATGGTTTCTCGTGCCCCGAAGGTATCTCAGAAGATTCCTGGCACCAACCCAGTGAAGGTGATGAGGTTCAACCATTTGTTGACCCAAAGTGTTCACTGCAAAACATATATCTGGATGGGTGTTCACTAAGAACATCAGGGCCCCTACGAGTTGATGATACTTAATAGGATTTGCCAATACGGGCCCAACAACACCACTCAACTTCTTGAAGTTGAGTTCCCATTGGTGTCGACACGGACTTACTGTCCATCATACCAGAAGCTTCATAACGTATTTTCCTTGAGAAAGGAAAATCTCGCCAGGTCTCTGCTAGACCTCCAGGCCTAGGAAGTAGTGCATCAGTCCTAGGTCCTTCATCTCGAACTCGGCAGCGAGCTCCCTCTTGCATTGATGAATGAGAGGGTCAGCGCTTGTCAGGAAGAGGTCGTCCACATACAGCACCAGAATGAGAGGCTTCCCCTGGACAACCTTGAAGTAAAGGTTTGGATCAGCATTACTTCGAGTGAAGCCCACCTTCATCAAGTAGCTATCTATCCTCTCGTACCAAGCTTTGGGTGCTTGCTTCAACCCATAGAGGGCTTTCTTCAACCTACAGACATGAGTGTCCCGATCCTGAACTTCAAACCCCAGAGGTTGTTTTACATACACCTCTTCTTTTATTGCACCATGCAGAAAAGAGGTCTTGACATCCATCTGATGAAGACTCCATCCATGCGTAGCAGCAAGGGCTATGATTGATCGAATGGTGGTATATCGTGCCACAGGTGCAAATATGTCATCATAGTCTATTCCTTCCTTTTGAGAGAAGCCACATACAACAAATCTTGCTCTCGAACTTAGCACTTCCACTGATCCATGCTTGATCTTAGAGCCATTTTATGGTGATAACCCATTTATCCCGCCTAGAACCACATCCTAGACATCATTCTTCATTATGAACCTATATTCCTTGTGCATAGTCCATCTAGACTTGATGCTTTACTACTTCCTTAAAAGATCCATGTTTAGATTACTGTGCTCATGGTGGTGCATGATACCCTCGGGTATCTACACGACTTCGTTTCTCAATGTCCCCCCTTGGGGCAAGATGTCCTCAAGATCTTCGAGAGTGTCCCTCGAGCCATGATGGTCTCTTCTCAAGAAGGAGATGGATCGACAATCCATTGGACCTTAACATCGCAATGTCTCATCCTCAAGGTTCTAATTTGATTTGTGCCTTGCTTCCATGATTTTCCTCGATCTCTAGATCTCCGAAGATCTAGTACTTTCTTTCGTGAAGCATCTTCGTCAAAGGTAACATCGTGGCATATCTCCACTTCCCTTTGACCAGGCACATAGACTCTATATGCCTTTGAAGTTTCGCTATAGCCCACAAGCATTCCTTTCTTCCCAGAAGCATCCAGCTTTCTCCTCTTCTCCTTCGGTACATGAAAATAAACGAGACATCCAAAAATTCTAAAATGTGAGACGTCAGGTTTCTTACCAGTGAAAACCTCTTCGAGAGTTTTGGAGTCCAAGGCGGAATGCGGGCATTGGTTTTGTACGTACACAGCAGTGTTCGCAGCTTCTCCCCACAGAAACTTCGGAAGACCTCGGGTCATGGCACGGGCAGCTTCCACAATGGTCCTGTTCTTTCGTTCAACAACGCCATTCTGCTCAGGAGTATAGGCAGTAGTGGTCTCCCTCTTAATGCCAGCTTCTCTGCAAAAATTCTTGAACTCATTTGACTCATATTTAGTGCCATTTTCGGTCCTCAAAATCTTGATCTTCTTCCTTGTCATATTTTCCACCAAGGCATTGAAGGTACGGAACCACATGAAAGCCTCATCCTTCTTCTTCAAGAAGTATATCCAGGTTTTGCGGGAGAAGTCATCAGCGAATGTCATATAGTAAGAACATCCTCCTAGGGATGTCACGAGTAGCATACAAGATAGATCAGAATGGACCAGTTGCAAAATATCAGATGTCTTTGTGACACTTGAGGGGAAAGGTCCCCTTGTATGCTTTCCTTCGGCACAACCCTTACATACACCTTCATGATTATTTCCAAAATCTAGTATCCTCACCACCTTTCCTGTTAGCTTTGGCTTAATAGCTGTGTCCAAAAATTCCCGTGCCATAGTTCAGCTTTTGGTCGTGATAAAGTATCACATATCATAGCTCCTTGGACTTCCTTCAACTCGGTAGAGTGTTCCAACTCTAAAACCAATTGAGATAGCTTCCTTGAAGCTCTTCTTCCACATGAGCACCTTTCCATCAGAGAAAGTTACATTGAATCCTTTGTCTTCCATGGCAGATACAGACACAAGGTTCTTCTTCAATTTAGGTACATAAAGTACATCTTGCAAACGGAGGACTTGTCCTTGGGACAAGTGGAGGGTCACAGTCCCTGTCCCTTTCACAGGATAAGTGGCATTATCCCCAAGGATAATTTCTAGATTAGTATCCCTTTCAACCATGTCAGAAAGTGCTTCCTTGAATCCGGTGATGTGTCTTCAGGCACCACTATCGATTAGCCAGACATCCATAGTGTCGGGCGGAGATGCAGCTGAGAGAGCAGATACTAGAATGTATTCATTTCTTTTATCAACAACATTTGACTCCTCATACCTGGAGTTTCTAGACCTTTTGAAAGGTTGATTGTTTTTGCCAGAGGGAGCCTTCCTCTTTCCTTTGGACCTGTTGTTTCTTTGATTTCCATTCCTCTGGTTGTTGTTGTTGTAATCACTATCTAGAGAATCCTTCTTGAAAGGACATTCTCTAGCATGATGACCTGGCCTATGACAAGTGAAACACTTGCCCTTCTTTCCTTGGGCCCCTACTCTTCCTTTGTTCTTTGGACCACCAGAGTTCTTCTTTCTAGAATGAGCAGCGTAGGCAGCATTTCTGTCATTTTCGTATTCCTTCATTCTTGTCTCTTCTTGCATGCATCTTGACAGTAGCTCGTCAAAGTTAGGAATTGTATTGTTATTGAGAATGGTAGTGTTGAATACTTGCCATTCATATGGGAGCCTTCCAAGTGCGGTGAGTACCATCTCACAATCGACTATTATCTCCCCAATAGCTAGCAGATTGTTCCTGATCTCAGTCAGTTTCAGAAAGTATGTTTGGACAGACTCATCCCTGCCTTTCTTTAGATTCTTCAATTGATTCTTGAAGAATAGCACCTGGTTTGCATTGTTTACTTTGAACATTTGTATCAGCTTATCATACATCTCTTTGGATGTGCCTAGCTCATATATGTAGGCAACCAGACTTTTATGTATGGATTCCCTGATCATTAGCTTTGCTTTGATCTCCCCCTTCTTATACTTGGTTTTAGCAGCAGCAGTAGTAGTGGATGGAGGTTCTTGTATCTTACCCAGTACATAGTCCATGAGATCATGGTCTTCTAATTTGAGATCTAATATCATCTTCCAAGCATGGAAGTCATTCCTTCCAGTCAGCTTGTCATCCTCCTTGAAGCCATAACTTGTGGAACTCATTTTTCTCTTTTGGTGATTGCTATAAGTTAGGGCTTGTCTTCACCTCAGCTTTGATACCATGTAAATTTATGTAGATGTTCTATGCTTGATGCAAGTTTACTTTTATAACAGCAATCACATAAACAGTTAAGTAAAAATGCTGATAGAACATACCAGTGCATCTATAGAAGACAAACCAGAAACATGAGAATGTGTTGGTGCGTTATGGCGGTCTACAGGATGCTTCAACCAGCAAAGTCTTCTTGGTTGGCCAACCCAGAATGTATCACAACAGTCCTCAAATCTGTCACCCAGTCAACTCAAAGTCAACCCCAGAAAAGTCAACGTAGTCCAAAAAAGTCAACACAGGGCAGCAACAATAAAGTCAACGCAACTCCAACTTCTGTCAAACTTTTGACCTCAATTTTTGTGCCAATGAGTACGGCCTTCAAAAATCAAACTCTCCACAATTTCAACCAATTCGGACCATGCGTTGACCAAAGTCAATGCTGGTCAAACTTGCCCAGAAACCCTAACTGCAGAAAATTTGCTGCAGTAAATTTCGTCCTTTTAGCTGCAGTAGATTTCGTCCTTCTTCTCACGTGGGAGATGAAACTGCTTTTCAGATGCTCGTATATAATCAGAGGAGAAGATGTGTGATGAGATGAGTTGAAAATGCTCCAACGTTGACCCTATAAATACCAATCATGAGAGGTGTGTGACACATCTGCTGGGGGTAAAAACCTTAAGGCCGACCTGCACTTAAATTTATTATAAATAATAAATTCAAAATAAATGTTCTACTCATCAGATTAAAATCTATTTTAGATCGATTTTACACCTCTCTGAAAGAGGAATCCAATACAAATATTGGAATCTTCATCTGAGCATCACAAGATGGAGTTTGGACCTAGTTGTCCAAATTTAACACAACTTGTAGGAAGTCTCATCTACCTGACTACTACCAGCCTAGACATCTCATTTGTCGTTGGAATCCTTTCCAAGTTTATGAAAAAACCTTGTGAAGGACATTGGTCTGCTGCATAATAGATCTAAAGTACTTGAAAGGGACTCAAGACTTTCAACTCAAATATACACAGGTGGGTGAATTCAGCTTGATTGGGTACTCTGATTGAGACTTTGAGGGAGACAAAGAAACTGGGGTATCTACTTCAGGTTATACTATGAGTCTCGGATCAAGAGATGTCTCCTGGAGATCACGCAAACAACCAATTCCAATAGATTCCACAACTGAGGCATAATATGTGGCAGCAGCTGAAGCGACAAAGGAAATTGTGTGGCTCAGGAAAATCCTAGAAGATTTTCAAATGAAAAAAATTCATTCAACTCCACTCATGATAAACAACACTTCTGCAATAAAGTTGGCTAAGAACCCAAAGTTCCATGATCAAACGAAGCACATCAATACAAAATACCATCTTATTTGACATCTTGTTGAGTCCAAAATAATCCATCTATGTCATTATTCCACAAATGAGAAGATTGCAGACATCTTCACCAAAGCGCTTGGAAGATAAAAGTTTGAAAATTTCACAATGATGCTTGGACTCACTAATCTCCCTTCAGATTAAGGGGGGGAATGTTGACACCAAATCCTAAGGGATTGGGAGAAATTGTAAATTAGTGTAAAATAGGAAATAATTAAGTCTAAGAGACATTGGGAAATGAATCCAAAAATTCTCACCTCCATGTATATATTCATAGGCACCCTTAAGCAATTCATATGAGATATTTTGTGGAGTTACCTCCTAGTCTAACATCCAGGATGAAATTTTTTTTACAGCTTTTGTCTCTTTGCAACATCTGTGACATGAACGACACAAAAGATGACACTTGGGATAAATACTAAGGAATGTGACAAAATATTGTGTAACAGATGGCCCCTAAAGCATGAAATAAAAACCAAAAGTTATGGTTGAAACACTATATCATCCATGGCAAGGAATTTGGAAAACCACCGTGAGGAGACCTATCAATGAAACACAATAAAATATATAACATCTCTAAAAAAACATGCCTAATAACATATCTATGAACAGGCGTCAAAGAACACATGAACCCATGACATGGATGCAACCATTCAACTGAAAGAGATCATGGAAACAAATCCATGGTATAGTCGCAACCATTCGTATAGAAAGGATCATGTGTACAATCATTGTGGTAGTGCATTCAATGCACGGGTGGACGAAATACATTATGCTTAGTAGTGAGGCTGCTTACCCACAAGAAATTTTTTGGGTCAGTTTAATGAGTAAACTAACACATATTTTTTACGTATCAATCCGAGTTTGTAGACTTGGAAGCATGTCCAAAATATATGGATTTCAGATTTAGTCAATTTTAGAAGACAAAGTGTAGAAGTTGAAAGAAATGCATATTAAAAATATATTCTGAATTCTAAGGTTTATGGAAATGCATAGTAAAAATATAAAATCTAACTAATTATTTTCTGATTCAATATGTAATAAGTGAGGGAAGAGGCTCCTAACTTAGGAGATCCTGATTGTCCTTCCCCACAATACTGCCTTCATGAAGAGAAACCAAATAACTGATTAACAATAGTTTATGATGTATAAAAAGTAGGAGAAGAGGCTCCTAACTTAGGAGGTCCAGGTTGTCCTTCTTTACAATTCTATTCCATCATTGTTACCATTGCATTAAAATTGGAAATTCAGGAAATAACTCAAGCAAAGAAAAGAGGATGAATTTTAGTTGTTGTTCATGATTAGATAGAAGGAGAATTTAACTTAAATTCTTGTTTGTCCCTTCATATGAAAATTAGAATTAAACCAATAATCATACAACAAATATAAGAAATATTCACACATCTAAATGACTGAATAAATCTGAAGCAAAACTAATTTATGAAAATTATGATAATTTAACCAAAAAGTGTACTTAGATTGGTGTGAGGCCCTCCACCCTTGCCTTGCACACTTGAAGAACTTCTCAGCTACAAAAATATCAATCAATCATCCACAGCATAAACAACAAATAGAAAATGGAATTGGTTCTTCAAATTATCTCCAAGTCTTCAAAAGTCTCAATACAAAATTATACAAATTCTACATGCTTGCATGGTTCATAAGCTTCGTTTAAATAAGAAAATAATAAACAAACTGAGATATAATGTGTCTAACAGTCCTACCCAACCTAATCCAATCCATATAGGTCGAACTCATCCATTCAATTTCACAAAATTAGGAAAATCCCAAAAAATACTAATCCTGCCCTTTTCCCTAGGGATTTCTAAAAAACAGGTCAAGTTTGACCAGCGTTGACCATGCCTGTTTTCGCTCAGTTTGACTAAACCAATAGGTGTTTTTTCATCCGTGGTTCCCAAGCTTTCAAAATATATGCTCATGTCATGCCTAGGTGTCCTACACATATGACTTCCATGAAGCTATTACGGGAATTTTCAGTGCAGTCCAAAAATACTCTTCAAACCCATTTTTACAAAAATCTCTAAAAATTAATTTAATTACCTGAATATGCATAATAAGGTCAAAATGAGGCATATATGGATGATATAAAGTGGAATATGATGGAAATTAGGTGGATTTTTTATAAGCAAAATTGACCAAAATTGAGGGCAAACACAAGTCACAGGTCAAAGTGGTTTATCCAACGTTAGTGGAACAAGTTCAACATGTAATGAGATAAGTTAAATGGAAACATAGCATGCTACATAAACAATGAAACAAAAACAAAACAACATGCACAAGAAACATGCTCAATAGATAAAACACACTAATAACTCAACAATGGAGATATTTATCCCTTTATTAGGTGTTGGTGGTAGTAAAGATAGAATGTTAAATCTCTTGTAGTGGATCCTTTGAGCTACAGAGCTCCAATATCCAATACAAGGGAGTCTCTTCCCCTTAATTTTTCAGCAAGCCTCTCTTCCCTCTCAAAGGATGGTAGATCGACAGACACGTGGTGAACTCTTCTCTCTTTTATTGAGGTGTTGGATGGCCAAAATCTGAATCCTTCCAATCCTCTTATTGTTGGACAACACAAGATGGTTTTTTGATGAGAAATTTGGCCAGCATAACAATGTGTCTCCAATTTCTCTTCCCATGGCTATATTTTATAGAAAAATTTCAAATTTTCCCTCCCTCTCTTGGTCTAGGATGGATGGTGACACAAGAGTGGGGATATGATTCCTTTGTGTGTTGCACTAAAGCCTCAAGGTGGCTCAAAGGCCACTGTACTTGGTTGGATTGAGTGAGAATATTTTTCTCCAGGTGTGCCAAGTGGTCCCGGATGGTGACATTCCACATTCTCCAAGACCGCGCAACTATTGGATGGATAGCCACGCTCTCCACGACTATCAAATAAAAATCCACAATGCGCGTTCAGGGCAAGTTATTCCCGTGTGTGGTCCAAAAATTTGCTTGCTGACCTTAGGAAAAATTAATTTTTTAGCTCCTCTAATGTATTTCTTCCCTGTAAATCTTTATTTGTACCTTCTTCTTCACATTTTCTAATGTCTTTTGCTTATACAATTTTCCAGTGTTAACAGTTGCCCCCTAATGTATGAGGTCTAGGAAGAAATGTATAGTTGAAATACATTATAGCTTATTTTTTGTGTAGTCATTTTGAGAGAGAGAGTGAGTAACTTGCTTGAAAACTGTGGTTGGAGACCCCTTGCCATGAGTAAAAAAGACACCGTACTTTGTTGGAAACTTGCAAGAGATAGAATGAATAATGTATTTCTATGAGGCAGGCATGTCCCATGCTCGTGATGTTTTGAATAGTTAAGCTTATCTGATAGATAGTGATTATATTTATGTCTCTTTTAGGTAGTGACCTACTGTTGGTTGAAGACAATGGTTGCTGATGACCTTAGGGGCGTTTTTTCTTTGAAAGAAGGTTAAATATGGTGCCCACATGCATAATGTTGGTATGACATGTTTGTTTAGAAAAAGTGCTCATTGTATGCATGGGTCTTTGACTGTTGGGGACCTTCTCGTGTAAGCATTGATGAAAGAGATGCTTATCAAGTAACGGGTCTTCGATGAATTCTGACAGAGTGCAACGGTTATGAAGAATGATACCATCTTGACATGAAAGTTTATCTTGAAGTAGAATGTCAGGAGGATCGATGAAATCCATGGGAAATTATGAATCCCATAGTGCCATCCGAGGATGCCCCTATTGAGGTGAGGAGTCATTCAAGGTACTACCTCCTTCTTAGAAAATGTTTGTTGTGGTCAACAAGAGGGAAGCATCAACCAACCGAGATGAGTACCGATGCAAGGGACGAATGTTTTTGATGTAACAGGGTGTGGTGTTATAGGTTAACTTATGCATGATGATGAGAAATGGATATAACTAATGATGGTATTTAAGTGGCCCGAGGTTGGAGCTGGAAATGTGAGTGGTGATAGTCATAACAATTTCTAGTGAGGAAATCCTTGAAGTCGGTAGGACATCTAGGGTGGGTGTGTGGCTGTTATGAGTGTCATGGTGGGGTATGGTAAATAATGCGCAGCGCCAACTAAGGGTATTTAGGGATTGCTTCCAGGTGAGAAATGTGAATGGATGGGTGGGATTTCTCTCCTATACAAAAGCCAAAAGAATATAGAATGGGTTTGGATGTACAAGCACAAAGACGGGTTCCCCTATAAACATGAAAATAATCTATCACTATGGTGTGAGGAAGGTGTTTTGCTAAGGGTGGAGGCCCCAATGGTTGGTCTCGGTGTGGGGGTGATGAAGTGGATGAAAAAGTGTCACAGATGGGCTATGCTGGTGGGGGTGTGATAGGACAAGTGTGAGACACAATGGTGCACATTTTATATGCTTATGAGAATGGTAGTCCAGGAAAGGGGTTTTAATATGACATGGGTAAAAATTGACTTGATGTATGACGGATGAATGAACATGAAGTACTTCCCAGACTTGGATTTTATGGCCATGGCTCCATACCTTTGGTCTATGGTCTACATGAGTGATGGCTACCATGGAGGGCGAGGCTATATTGACCTGCGAGAATGTTTATCATGTGAAAGGTGAGGTGATGATAAACATGGTCGAGTGACTAGAACCTATATTGGTTTGTTTCTTTTGAAGAAATGATGTCAGGATATGCAAAAATTTCGAGGGAATCCTATCATGTTAAGGGTAGAATGATACTTGCTCTTGTACCTTTATTTTCTGGGGCATATAGTGATTTGGCGTGCCTGAAATACCTGCAGTCAATACCCCAAGTAAAAGCATATTTTTCATACAAATATATTTGAAATAACTTGAATTCAAAGAAAAAAGAGAGGGCATACCTGAACTGTGTTGTGGAGGGGGTGGGTTTGGGGCCCGAAAATGATTTTGTCTGAAATATGGATTTATGAGGTCCAGATTGACCATGATGAAGTGTCGATCATTGTGCTTCTTGTGGTTCCATGATCAGATACTCTGAGCTCCAATTTTCCCTTAGGAGTCATTACTTGGCTCATGGTTTTGATTTTGGTTGGTTTTTCCCCTAGTTCGAGACCTCGGGGGCGGGGGGGGGGGTGTTCCTGATTATTTCCGCCTGTTCGGGATCTCCCTTTTGTTTTTTACTCGGCTTCTTTTTTGCAGCATTTGGAGGATTTACATAATTATCCTGGTTGTATGGTTGCTGATGAGCCTGGGAAGGTTGCACTATATTGACTGACACATTATGTTGTGGCGGTGGTCCATTTTGTGCGAGGAATGGGGGATATTGGTTCCCTTTTCCCTGATTGGTATATGAGTGCTGGGGTGACTTTCATGATAGCCAGGTTCTGATACGTTCTAAGTAGAATCGTATGAGTATCCTAGGTACTGTGACCTTGGACAAAGACTATATCAAAGCGTCTATAGTATTCGATGCACCTGGTAACTCCCTGAGTATCCTGGGTACTGATTACTACTGCCTAAGTGACATTGGGCCAAAAACCAGATCAAACTGTCTGCAATATTCAACGTACCTGGTAACTCCCTGAGTATCCTAGGTACTGATTACTGTTGCCTAGGTGACCTTGGGCCAAAGACCTCATCAAACTGTCTCCAATATTTGACCCACCTAGTAACTCCCTGAGTATCCTGGGTACTGATTACTGCTTCCTAGGTGACCTTCGGACAAATACCCGATCAAACCATCTGCGGTATTCGACGCGAGTTGTAACTCTCTATAAGTTTGCAGGTGCGGTGTGTTTGGAAAGACATTGTAAATATATCTTGACTGGGTGTAGATGAGTTCGAGCTGCTGGGCTTTGCAAATGACGTCCTCCTCGGAGGTAGGTTTCTATGTCTCCACGTCCATAAAAACTCTATCGTCAAGTTTGGCTTTACACAAACTACGATGTCGCCGCCATTCATGGAGATGGTATGATATATGGATGGCTGGCGTATGCCTAAAATGATTCAACAGTTCCATTCCCGAATCATGGTGAACGGGTAGCTGAAAATAAGTGAGGAACATGGTAGCGAGGGCACTAAAGGTTCCATGTGAAGCAGAATGCTACTCAACATACCATTTCGCCACAGGCCCAGTTAGGGTTCGTTGAAAAAGTCTCAGTCGAATAGTAGCGTCAATGATACTATTGGATGAACACTACAAGCGGAAAGTCATAATATGATTTCATGGCACTTCTGTTTGATTCCTTTCGAACTTTCTTATATTTGAAGGGAGCGTCATTGGCATGGGAGGCCAATTAAGGCTATGTGAAATGTGGTCATTAGTTAGCTTTGTTAGGTCTTGAAGATTTAGAGATGCTAAAAAAGGTAACTGAGTATTGAATTCCATTGTGTACTGTGGAAATACAGGTGTCTGAGTGTGATGGTTTATTGGGGGTGCCTAGAGAATATTACCCTGTGGCATACTCTGATGAATTTTTTGTTGACTCCTCGAAGAGGTAGCGCTCCTATGCCCTCTAGGGGTTGTGGGAGGAGTTGAGTGTGGTGACCATTAGGGGAATTTTGAGGTCTAAAATGGGCCTCCTAAGAAAAATGTATAACCAAAATAGAATTTATAAGAACCAACAAGATTCAATATGATGATGTCAACCATGGGGGATGATTCACCTTTTTTTAAGTAAAAGGGTAAAAAGATTAAAAAATAATAAAATAATAAAACTACTTTTTAAACTCATATTTTCAACTTATCTCCCAAATTTTTTACTCAAATTTCGAACGGGAATACTCGTTGGATGCAAAATTTAATTCTTCATCAAAGGAGTACCCATGTTGCATACTTTCGATGGATCCTACCACACGAAAAATGAGAAATACATGAAAAACAAAATTGCAATCTCGTTTTTCATGTATTTCTCATTTTTCGTGTAGCAGGATCCATCGAAAGTATGCAACATGGGAACTCCTTGGATGAAGAATTAAATTTTTCATCCAACGAGTACTCCCACTCGAAATTTGAGTAAACACTTTGGGAGATAAGTTGAAAATACGAGTTGAAAAAGTAGTTTTTATTTTTTCCCTCTAAAAGTTGATGATGTAATCAAATATTATTTTATTATTTCCACTATTATTTTATAATTTTATTAGGAGGCCCATTTTAGACCTCAAAATTCCCCTAATGCTTTCTGGGGTTTCCACTGGTGTGGCGTTGGGTGACCCTTGGGGATTTCCAATCACAGATGCCCTGATAAAGGATGAACCAATAATGGTATCGGTGTGTCATCTTTGATGCCTAAATGGCGAAAAAACTTGGCACTCCTCCCTCTAATGGGGGGAGGTCCAAAAAATTCCTAGATCGACGAGGTCTCATTGGGTCCATTATGGTGTCGACTAGCTTAATATTGGTAATATTTTTGGTTTGAAGAGGGAAGGAATATTTTTATTAAAGAAAATACGATCACATACATAAAACAAAGTGAAAAAATAAGAGGCAAGTTTTCCTTTCAATTAACGCTATGTGATCAAGCAAGCAAAAAATATGGTTTGGTTGTATTTCATATGATACTCAAAAGCCTAAATAGACCTAATCATCCTTACACTCTCAATGTAATTGGGCCTTGCGAAGATGTCTTTTGATGGGTACTATGGCTAACGTCTCGAAAGAACTGGTGACACCTTCCAGCAGCCGAAGAATCGACCAAGGTAATGGTAAGAGAATCTAGTGTTTCCTGCACCGTCACCTATAACGAAGGATGCCCTATTTTAGCCACTAAAGTACCATCATCCCATGTGAGTATTTTATCCTTGAGCTTCTTGGTATTTAGCTACCAGTACAAAGCACTAGATGGGTCCAGTAGCCCCAAAAAGTACCGCACGCACTGGGCCTAAGCTTAACCCCCTTTGAAACGAGTCTCTGGTAACACTTGAGTATTTATTCTGTGGGTGGATAGACGGATTTTAAGCTCCCTATTGAAGTCAACATCTATGTTTCAAAATGTCGAATGACCACGATAGCTTATTGGATGCCTACCCCCGATGGTCCTAACCTGAACTATAATTTCTTTTGTGGCCCCTGTGGGGAGAATTTAGCGAGTTCGATTAGTGGTTGTTTTTAGAGAGTCTTAATTTTCTTAGGGTGTGCCTTGGTGAAGTAACTGTAAGAAGAGGACAAAGGTCCCCACACTGGGTGCCTTTTGATCCAATTCTTACCGATGCTTCGTGTGTGCTTTAGAGTGTACAATCACAAGTGTTATGAGATATGGATATGCACTGATCCTTTACAATCCTTTTCTAATTATGTTATGTGTGATTGTTCCTTGCAAAAATAAACGATGTGCAGATTATGGGCCGCTTACACCTTGCCTATTTAGACTAATTTTTCACTATAGGGAGATGGAAAATTGTCTTAGGAAGGCATTCGTATGCATACCTAGGCATGCCGTAAGGTGCAGGGGTGGCAAAGATTACTTGCTTTCTTTTCGGCAGTTTGGTCCTGGTCCTGATTCCTAATGCAAAATTCGAACTAATCTAATGCAAAAATTGGAGAAACATGAACCAACTAAAGATGTGTGGATATGTGGGCCACTTAATTTTATGCTAATTAATCTATGTGTTATGTATATTTTATCAACAAATCATTTGTTCATACAACATATGTTGATTGAAGGCCACTTACTTTCCCCTACTTAAACTATGTGTGATTTGCAAAAAATAAAAAAATTAAAAAAAATTGAAAAAAATGGGAAAAACAAGTGAAAAATGGGCTTACTTCCTACCGCGCAGCTTACCCACCCATAGGCGCAAAGTGCACATTTGTCTCAACAGAATGCGCACAGTCGGGAAAAAGCAAAGAAAATCCTCCTTCTTTGAGCAAAAATTTGTCAGTGAGGGTGACTGAAAGTGCTGAGAGGATGCAGGAGTGATTTTACAGCAAGCTAAGCAGGAAGAAGGACATGCATTAAAAACCATTAACTCAAAAAGAAATAATCTAGTGGAGTCGCCATTCATGTGGTAGTGCATTCAGCGCATGGGAGGACAAAATACACTATGCTTAGTAGGGAGGATGCTTACCTACAAGCAAGTCACAAGTCAAAGTGGTTTGTCAAACGTTAGTGGAACAATTTCAACATGTAATAAGCTAAGTTAAATGGAAACATAACATGCTACATCAAAAATGAAACAAAAGCAAAACAACATGCACAAGAAACACACCCAATAGAGAAAACACACTAATAACTCAACAATGAAGAGCTTTCTCCCTTTATTAGGTGTTGGTGGTAGTAGAAGATATAATGATAAATCTCTTGTAGTGGATCCTTCAAGCTACGAATATCCAATATCTAAGACAAGGGGGTCTCTTCCCCTCAAGTTTTCAGCAAGCCTCTCTTCCCTCTCAAAGGATGGTATATCAACAGACACGTGGTGAACTCTTCTCTCTTGGATTGAGGTGTTGGATGGCCAAAAACTAAATCCTTCCAATTCTCTTGCTACTGGACAACAAAAGATGGTTTATTGGTGAGAAATTTGGCCAGCATAACAATGTATCTCCCATTTATCTTCCCTTGGATGGATTTTATTGAAAAATTTCAAATTTTATCTCCCTCACTTGGTCCAAGATGGATGGTGACACAAGAGTGGGGGTATGATTCCTTCATTTGCTGCACTAAAGCCTCAAGGTGGCTCAAAGGCGTCTGTACTTGGTTAGCTTGAGTGAGAATATTTTTCTCCAAGTGTGCCAAATGGTCTCGGATCGTAAAATTCTACATTCTCCAGGACCACACGACTATTGGAGGGATATTCGCACTCTTTGCGGCTATCGAATAAAAAACTGCAATATGTGCTCAGGGCCAATGCTTCCTGTGTGTGGTCCAAAAATTTTCCTGTTGACCTTAGGAAAATTTAAATTTTTAGCTCCTGTAATGTATTTATTCCATGTAAATCTTTATTTGTACCTTCTGCTTGACATTTTCTAATGTCTTATGCCTGTACGATTTTCCTATGTTAACAATCAAGAATACTCAATAACTCCACACAACCTAGATAATAAGAGATGTGATCTAGGGCCATCTTCTCTATCTCGATCTACCCACTATACGAATCTAACCATGCAAATATATGTGTTGATGTCGAACATGGTAGAAACCACCTGATTACTGATCGATGATGTAAACCATTAATAGGCGTGAGAGAAACCACCAATAATAACGATGGCCCTTAAGGTGCATTAACACAATCTACAAGTGCTAATAAATGGGCTGGAGTCAAACACTTACAAAATCATCTGATCGAAGAACAATGATGTGAACCTGTCGTCAAACGTGAAGAAATTTCCATTGAGGCATGCAAGCTCCAAGGTACTAAAAAGGAGTGTCTAAATCATCTTCCTGGATAATGAGATGAAGTAGATAAGAAGTGATCTATTGAAGGAGGGCCATAATTATTCCCACATTATCGACATGAACAAAGGATTTCTCAAGATGATAGGAGTGATTCAAGATTGTTGTCAAGAGGGTCAAATAAGCAAAGGATGTTTTACTTTTATAGAAAGGATTTCTCTTGAATATATCGGCGACACGACTCTGGAGTGTGGTAGCATTTGACTCAAAACATGATCAAAGGTCATGATGACAAAAAATTATGATCAAATGAGAGGAAAATGGATTTCCCAAACCCAGGAAGTCAAGTAACGAATGAAGGATATCCCCAACCCGACATGAAATGCATATGAGTGTCATGTTCAAGAGCGACATGCTGCCTTTGGTACATAATAAAAAATATGCTTCAATTGCATTTTCGCCCATCATTTCTAATGAGTACTTATCTATTTTTTATAGCAATAATAAAGAGGATACCATTTTCTTGGCGTATAAGTTCACCCTCAGATGAATTCATCCTAGTAAGTTTAACGAGCCCTAGGAAAGATTAGTTTGGTCTCATCATGGTCCTTCGTCATTTAATTTTTACGAGTCCGACATAGGAATAGCTTATTCTATTTTTCATGTTTAGGGATTTTGAAAAAGAGATGGAAAAGAAAACTCCAAAAGGTCCCTTTTTTTAATCCGAAAAGGTAGAAAACAATATCCGAGAGAAGCGCTTAGTCATGCTTGACCAAGGTATTCTTTTTTCGTAAATAGACAATCTCGGCCCGAAGAAGGGGTAAACGTATACTGAGACGACGTCGATTCATTTATTTTAATGAGATCAAAAGGACAAGTTCTGGGATATATTTTCATGTTTCAAGAGTTAAGAAAGAGCTTAAAGTTGACTCGAAGGGGGGTTCCTTTTTCATTTGTTTTCACGAGTTCGAAAAAGTGATAAAAGACAACCCTTAGTTCACCATCAATCGAATTTAACTTATAATAAGTTTCTTTTGCACATGAAAACAAACATCACATTGATCAAGAAAAAATATAAATATAGGCGAAAGTACTAATAAAACGATAAAAAAACATTTTTTAATCAAAATATTGGTAAAAAAAAATTTTAATAACCAAAAGTCAAAAATAAAAATCACTTTTACCATTTGAACTTTTTACCAGAGCACTTTCCCTCCATTTTTATTCGAATTTTAGGTGTCTCGTTCAGTTTATCCAGGACACCATTTGCTCATCCATCTGTTGCAGGTAAGAATACTCACTTTGGCCTTCATACCCATTTCATTTTTGAGCATTTTAATTCTTTTTTTTTTCCTGGTTAGGGATCTCTTGAAAAATCAGGGCCTTTTGGTGACCAATGTGGGTTTAACCCATGGGTTCTGCACTACTCGCCTTAGAGCCTAAAATACCAGCGCGCTTCCAGTCTATGAAAATTGGCACACAATCGCACTGGCATCGAGAGAAAATTTAATTTATAAAATACTCAATTTTAAACAAGTGAATTGCCAATTTTTCTCCACTGAAGATGTTTAATGCTTCTTAACTAATTTTTTGCAGGAAAATTATGGTGATTGAGTGGAAATAATGGGGCCATGAGGTTGAGGACCTAGAAGCAACAAAAGATCCAAATTGCATAAGGGAACTCCGCAACTCTGTATTTATAAAATTCTTCCAGACACCTGAGATGAGGTCCCGAGTGGACTTATTGTAGTACCTGGTGAAATGGTTGGATATAAAATGCCAAGTTTTTTTCATTGGTGATCAAGACTTAGATATTGATATTTTTGATATCTATTTCATCATTGGTATGTCCAAGAGGGGACTGTCGGTCCAGTTGGTAGGATCTAGACTAGGAGGCGAGAATACTGATATGCGCATTGCCAGAAATTGCAGTGGTGGGTCTGCAAAGACCAAGAGTGGGAAAATTGACATCAAAACTATCAATGAACCAGCTCTTCAAACATTCCTTTACACCATTTCTCGGGTGGCAGGGGTACAACCCCTTCATGAGATGAGCAAGTTTCAATTTTAGTAGTCCATGGACTACATGAGTCCAATAATTTTCAAGTGGTGCGATGGATTGTTGATAAACTTGAAATACCAACTCACCAAGTGCAAAACGGTGAATTTGAAGCAATTTAGATACAAATCAATCTTAGTGACTCTCTTCTTGGAGAGGGTACCACTGTTTCAATGTCAGAGGATAGAGGTGGGTCCTCCTGCACTGAGGGATCCACAGTTTCAAAGATGGAGTGAGTTGATGCCTCGCCATGGTGGAGGATAGAAAATGTCATTCCTTCCTGCATTTTCTGGGTGGATCTGCCAGCAACTCATCATGATTGATGACTGGCTGTATGCAGGGACAGATTTCAGGAGAGACCTCGATATTCCTCTTCCACTGGGAGGACAGTGTGATGACCTCTGTAAGAATTTGAGTTTAAAATTTTTCAATATATATATATATATATATATATATATATATATATATATATATATATTATGGGTGTACCAAGAGTTTAACTTATGATTATTTTTTTTGTAGACGTTGGAGTAGTGAGGCGTCCAGGGTTATCCCAAGTAGCCCGACAGGTGGTTCGACATATAGAGGAATTTTTTTACGATGAGGTTTCAAACCTTATAGTTGAGGAGGAGCGTAACCTCATAGCCTTGATGAGAGGCATTCCAGACTATCCCTCAGTCGATGATATCCCACTGCGTATCAGAGACATACGATGGGGGTTTCAGGTCAAATTCGTCAACTACTGGGTTGAGTGGTCAGGTTTGTCACATATTACAACCAACACCATGCTAGAGGAAAAATATGCCTCATTTGTTCTTTTTTACTACACTTATGTAGGCTCGAGAAGGCATGTCTCTCGGAACAATTTTTTTTGCATTTTGATGTAACACACTTTTTACAGATTCGATATATATATATATACATGTTTCTACTGCTATCTAATGTGATTTATCATGATGATTTTTTTGGTTTTTACATATGATGCAAATGTGTGTCTAACAGATAATTAGCTAATGTATCGCTTAATGTATTCAAATTTCTTGGAATATGTTTATAAGTAATGTAATCAAAATTATGTTCCAATAATCGAACATGTAGATTGTAGTAAAAATATTTGTGAACCAATTTTAACAACCAAAGCTCTAATACCAAGAGAAACACCTTCTGATAATATTTTGATAACCACACTATACTCGGAAATGCTATTAGTCGTTCGAACCAAGCATACGCCTTGTAAATTCATTAACTCGCAATTAGGAGAAAACAATGCCCATGTTGTGGAAGACAAGTTTCATGTACTACATCTGCAAACCGAGTGGAAAACATGTCTGCAAAAGCAAATGATCACACCAAAATATAACTCTACACTAATAAATCAAACAAACTAATGTACAAAATTATTTATGCCAAATCAAGCATAATACTTTTTGAGATAGAGCCCATTTCAGGGCTCAATCAATTGATTCCATTCGTAATCAACTAGCTCATAGGCACCTTTTTCTAATTCTCTTTTAACGATAAAGGGCCCATGCCCCATTGGTTCAAGTTTCCCAACCCCCAACTTATCATGAGTTTGATAATATAATAAGACCAAGTCACCTTCAGTAAAAACACGCGGAGTCACATATTTATGATGTTGTGCTTTAAATCATTTCTCTTGTGCTTCGATAACTAAAGCATAAATTCATCTGGTCTCATCAAGACGTTTGAGATAAAGCAATCGTTCCTTTTCTAGTGAAGTATCTGGGAGTAACTCGAAAACTAGCTTCAGAGAAGGAATTTCACACTCGATCGGGAGAGTGGCTTCCAGACTATACACCAATTGAAATGGTGTGAATCCAGTTGTTGTCTTAGCTGAAGTTCGGTATGCCCACATAGCGGAAAAGAGTATAAGATGCCTTTAGTTTATGCATCCTAATGGTTCATTGAAACATTGTAACCAAAAATTTGTTAACATATTCAACCTGGTCAGTAGCCTATGGATAGTAAGGAGTTGAGTTGTCGTGACACAAGCCCAACTGAGCAATAAGATTTGTCATCATATAATTTAAAAAATGAGAGCCATGGTTGGTGACTATGGCCTTAGGGACACTGAATCAAGCTATGACATGGTTTAAAATAAAATTTTCCATAGTTTGACATTCGACATCATATGTAGGCATCGCCTCAGCCCACTTAGTGAAATAATCGATGACAACAATAATATAAGCATGCCCCCCAGTCAAGTGAGGGTTACAGGTCATGAAATTAATGCCCCATTTCGCAAAGGGTCTGGTGGTAACAATTGGGTGAAAGGGTTTGGGTAGGGCACGTTCTTTGCGAGAATATATCTGGCAGTCGTGACATTTTTGAACAACAAGGATGTAGTCCTTGAAAATGGATGGCCAGAAATAACCTGCGCATAGAATATTTTGAGCGGTAACATAACCAGACATATGATCGCCACATGCCCCCGAGTGACATTCATTCAAAAATTTATCAGCTTCCTCAAGATTCAAATATTGACGGAGGATAGAATCGACACTAGTATGATAAATTCTATACCTAATAATTCAATAAGGATGGGGCGGTGACAGATTCAACATCACTCAGAGTGAGATAAATCTGGTCGAAAATTTTGGGTTTGGAGATAGATAATGATATCACCATACCATAGATTGAGAGTACCGATGAGAAAAAGTGATTCATCGAGAATCAACTTAGTAAAAGGAGTGAGTGGAACTGTAGATGGAAGAGCACAAATAAACTCAGCAAAAACTAGTGATTTCTTCGATTTAGCTTTAGCAAATAATAAATCGAACTCCTGTAGGATAAAAATCCATTTGGAGTATTTTCCCATAAGTAACTGACGAGCTAGTATGTATGTCATGGGGTTACAATCAGAAATCATTGTAGTTTTTCACAAGATAATGTAATGCGAAAGAGTTGGAAAACATGAACAACTGCCAAAGAGAGCTTCTCTACATGAGCATAATGTGGCTCAAAATAAAATATATTGTGACTCAAGTAGTAGATAACATACTCATTCCCATTGTCATCATCCTGAACTAGCACCATGCTAATGGTGCCATCGACGACAGCTAAATACAGGAAATAATCACGTCAAAAATTAGGGGGATGCAACAAAGGCGCACTAACGATATTTGTCTTTAAAGCATCGAAATAAGATTGAGAGATTTCATCCCAAATGAATGGGACCCATTTTTTCAACAAATCAGTAAATCCTTTAGTAAGCTCTACATAATTTGAGATAAAATGACGGAGAAAATTTTCTTTCCCATGTAATATCTGCAGTTGATGAATAGAAGGAGGAGGAAAATTGATGATAACCTCAAATTTAATTGGATCAATCCAGATGCCTTCCTTAGAAACCATAAATCATAAGATACGATGAGATTCGACGTAGAAGACACACTTATGAGGATTCAACTGAATGCTATAGTGTCGAAAGAGAAGAAATATCGCTCGAAGATGAGCGGGGTGATCCTAACATTTCACAGAATGAGCAGGAAGATCATCAAGCTATGGCTAGATGATGTGTTTAATATTGAGAAATGCATACGACATGGTGCAATGGAAGGTAGCACCAGCGTTCTTCAAGAAAAAAAAAAACTTTTGTATGCAAATGTTCCCCAAAGAAAGATCAAAGTGGTTTTATGTTGATCAGTGGGGAGAATGTTAATTTGGTTATAACCATAAAAACCATCCATAAAATAAAAAATTTCAGTCCCGACGCATTCATCAATTATCTGATTGATAAAAGGAGTGGGGTAGTTATATTTAGGACAAGGCCGATTGATATCACGGTAATCAACACAAACGAAAATAGTTCCTTGTTTTTTGGTAACATGAACAATATTAGAGATCCATTCTATCAAAGGTATAGGATAGATGAATCCAACTTTAAGAAATTTTTCAACTTCTTCCTTTATGGAAATTTCCTTTCTTGGGTGCACTGGATGGAGACGCTAACGAATAGATTTCGAATCCAGATAGGTAGGAATCTCGTGCACCATGATACTAGGATCGATGCCCAACATTTCTTCATAAGACTAGGTGAAGACATCGTGAAATTATTTAAATAGGGTAGTGAAAATCTTGATCTCATCGAGAGAACAAGAAGTCCCAATATGGATATGCTTGAAAATCCCTGGTTTGATAGATATGTCGATCAGAATGGTAGGTGAAATATTTCCCATGTTTCCTTTAGACAAGACTTCGTGAATCAAGATGGAATTATGAAGTTTTCCAATCGATTTAGGGGAAACACGGGTTTCTAGACAAGTAGAGATTTATCCAAGGCTCAGGAGAAACGACAAACGATGATGGCCATCATCCCAGGGAGTTTCTTCAAGAGACATAACTTCTAATATACTCTCATTAGTCGGAAATGTCTCTTTTAAAGGATCATCATAATCCCATGAACCAAACCAGGGGGAGTACGAGTATGTGTCTAGAGACAAAACAAATTTATCATTGGAATTAGATGCAGCCGTAGAAGCCATAATGATTAGATGAGAAATCCTTGGTGTAATGATCGTCATCAAATATTAAATGAGGATATTTGGGCTTTCATTTAGAGGCATCATCAATAGATGACTTAGAGGAATCATGTTGAGGGGAATTATATTTGGATTTTCATTTCCCCTTCTTCTTACCTTTTGAGGATTTATCTGTCAGGACATACTGAACGTCATTAACTTTTGAGGTTTTACCAGGATTTTTAGGATCATTTGCATGAGTGAATTGTGCAGTGAAACAAAGTAGACTTAGGATTCAAAGAAGCTTTCAGATTATTATTAGCAATCTTGACCACTGACCCAATAACACCATCAATTGTTGGTGTATTAGGTATTTTAAAGATGATGGGTTCGTTGAAGGTTGCGGGGCGTTCGGTAAAAGATCGTATAATGTCCCAGACTGGGAATAAACCAGATCTAGATATTGAGCATGAGTGATGGCCTATTCCTCAGTTATGCACCCACCCATAATAATATATTTAACGATTTGAGGTATGAATTATTTTGTAAACCATTTACTTAGCAATTGATCAGGAATTTCAAACTTGATCAAACGTTGCCTGCGTCTCCACTCATAAATGTGATTGGAGATATGGGTAGCATTTGATTGTTCCAAATATGTTAAGAGGTGAGTGTCGATTTCATATTGGACAGGTAACTAGAAATTTGTAAGGAAGGCCATAGCCAATGAATTAAAATCTTGGAAAATTCCGTGGGGTAGTTCAATTTACCACTTAGTAGACGCACCCATTAATGTGTGCTGGAAAAGATGTAATCGAGCTGAATCTTCCACCCAAGAGTTAGAATAACACCATAAGAGGTACATCATAACGTGAGCTTTGGGGTCTTCTCCAGATTTACCTTCAAATTTAGGAAAATCCTCAGGAATCTTAGTCAGAACCGGTGGCCAATGAAACATATGTTGTATTGGGTCATTTGTAAGCCTTGACACACCCATAAGTTCCAACATAGCCGAGAACGGTAACTGAGGATTATAAGGAGTGAAAGGTCGCTAGAAATTACCCATCTGAGGGTTCTAACCTTGCTAATATGGGTTCTTCCCCCATTGGGGTTGATTTTTACCAAATAACCATATTATCCCCACTGTTGTTGGTAAGGACATTATTGGGGCTGTTGATAATGCCCCTGTTGGGGCCAAAGATTCGGCCCCTGCTGCAACGTCTATTGAGGGATAGATCCTTGTTGTACATAAGGCCCTTGCTGGACATAAGGTCCTTCCTGAGTTTGTTGGTACTGACCTTGTGGAATTTGCTGGTATTGAACACCAGGTCAATTGGGGTGAGTTCCAATTTGACCCAAAGAAGGGTTTGGACCATATTGGACATGAGGACCATACTGAGGATTAGTTGCAACACCTCCTAATATATTTTGGGGCTATTGGAAATATTGATATTGTACGTTGGGTTGCTGAACAAAAGGATTTTTGATATGCGGTTGTTGAATATGGGGTTGCTGAACATGAGGTTGTTGAACATGGGGTTGTTGATAAACAAGAGGAGCTAAAGTAGGGTGACCACCCAGTAGAGAGGTACCTATGATAGAACTTGTTATGGATGAAACCAAAGTTCCACCAAGACTAGATATGGGTTGTCCTGCCCCCAATACAATTCCATAGTTCATATTTCCCCCACCCAAAAGGAGAGGTACATATAAGGGATGTGATTTCCCTGCAGGCACAGATGAAACCATGGATTGTCCACTCAAAGGTGGAACTGCAGTGATCGTAGATAGAGACAAAGGAGAAAATTTTCCCAGTGAAATTTTCATTTGACCTATAGAAACTGCAGGTTGAGTAGCAGGTTGTGAAACTATGATCACATTTGAAACAAATAATCCAGAATATGGGGGTATACCAGTTGACCAAATAGGATCATGAAACAAGGATGTAACCCCAGAAGTTCCTGAAACAAGGTTTACGAGAGAAGTTTAACATGGTGGAAGTGAAGGCGCGACCTAACTAGAGGGTATATTTTTTCCACTTCCTAAATCATGAGGAGTGGAAACATAGGGAAAACCTTCCGGAGGGAACATAGACTCGATATCGACTTCTGGGGTGTGGGTTGCAGAAGTTTCCATAGGAATATTTTAAGGGGCACTCACGAACGGAGTATCATATGCATTCGACACTATGTGTGGTGGATTCAACTGTCGAACAATAGTTAGATATGTTATAGGAGAAGCACCAAAAGGGATGTTGGGATTGTCAAAAGGACTATACGGATGCTTAAGAGATATCACGAACGGATCATAGAGTAGATTAGAAAGAAAGAACACAAACTATGCAGCAGGTTCAGGAATTTCCGACTCAAGATCCTCAGATGGTGAAAGCCACTCGTCAGGTGGTGGTCGTGAAGATAGCAACTAGATGCTTGGGAAAATTACTAGTTCAAAACCTTGAGCTTCAAGAGGCCCATGTGGAAATAGCAGGATCTCAGGATGAGCTCCTTGAGTTCCTTCAGGGGATGAGTGAGGCGAATTCAGAAATTCAACCATGATGACCTTTTGTCAAGATCAATCAAAGGATAGATGAATTTGTTTTTGATCAATTAAAATTTTCCAATTAACCAGTCATGATTGAGGCAAAGGAGTACTGCACATGTAGAATGTTTTCGTAGACAATAAATTTTAGAATTAAACAAAACAAATGAAAGAGTGTAATTTAGGAAAAAATGATTACTAGGTATCCATGAACTGCGATATACACCTTAGCGAACCAAGGACTTGACATACTATAGTCAATCTCCCTGAATGCTATGTTCGGTGTATCACATCTACAAGGCGACCGACTCAGTTACTTATGGCAGGTTTACAACCTAGTGGGGTCTGCCAAAATATATGCGACGATACATGGGAGTTCAGCTTGTATTAGCGTTTCCTAATGTGTAACCGTTCGATGAGAGCATCCCTTTATACTTATCATATGTGGAGCATAGTCCTATATACTTCCATTCATGGGATGGGATATCACCCCCAGAATGAAACACAAGCTGTTAGCGACAACTGCTACGCTTAATGATGCTAGAACACGTCTCTAGCCTAGACCTCTATATATTTTCGTTCCCAAATGATCCTTAGGTTAATTGAGGTTTATTTTAATGTTGATCTGAAATTAAGTTTCAATTTTGGGCTCAAAACGATGTCACCTAAATTCCTAAGATGCAGCTAACTGAGAAAAATGATTCTTTTGATTTCAATGAAAGCTAAAATAACAAGGGAAGAGATCGCAAAGAGTAATGCATCAAACAAAATGCAACAGACAAAATCCCCCCCAACTAGATTTCATTTTTCACTTTCCAAAAATGAAAATTATAAAATGTAAAACGATTTCAATTTCACTATCCCAAATGCAACTTATTCAAAAATTAAAATGATTTCCGCTTTCACTAAGATGCACATAAATCAATAAAAAAAAATTTGTTGCTTTGAACGATGAAAATGAAAGTGATGCAATTAATGCACTTAAAATGTTTTCACTTATTAAAAAATTGTAATCTATTTCCAATAAGAAATTTCAAAAACTAGCCTTTCAATGCAGGTGATCTTACACATTTAACGAAAAGTAATTTTTGAAAAGAAAACTAAACATATGCAAAACCCAATTTATTTGAACAAGCACACTGTTCACTACTATCCCATAACAGAGAATCAATTTTTATTGATTGATACAAGCAGTAAACATAGATTTCACTTGACTTGCAACAACATGACTAAATCTAAACATAAAAATTTATCACTTAAATCACAAGAAGAATTTGTGCTTTTCAAAGAGACTGCAAACAATCAAAGCAAGAAATAATTTAATAAAATCAAAGAAAACATTTCAAAGATCAAGACACACCAAATATTTTAAAAAAGAGACTGAAAAATATCTATTTTCTAAGACCAACGCGACCCACTAATTCACACCAGTGGTCTGCAGCGTGACCGTTCCAGCAAAAACTAGCGCTGGCAGCGCGACTGTATCTATAAACAATCACGTTGAGCAAGGAAAAGAGGGATAAAAAACAATCTCTAAAGGAAAACTTTAGACATGATACTTTAAAACACTAACAAGCCAAACTATAGGCTAAAAAACAAGAAAAACAAGCGGTAGTTCAACATTTAGCCAAACTAAGCATGAAGACGAAAAACAAGAAGAGGGTGAAAAGGGTGTAAAATCCCCAGTGGAGTCTCCAATTTGTCACGTAGGGAAATCCCTTCTTCGGAAATAAGTGATCCATCTAGCCCAATGAGTGGGTATAGGAACAATGGCATGAAAAAGGATACAAACTTCCCTAGTTTAACATTGAAAGAAAAAGTGAGAGAGGGAGATGGCCTACCTCACTCCTTATGGAGTCGTTTCCTTGGTGTTGACACTAATCCTTTCACTTTAAGGCTCATTTCTCGCTATGCATTCTGCATCCGAATACATGTAAATAAGATCACATGACAAAAGATGAAAGATACATATAATATATATTTCAAAGCAAAGTACGTGAAAAATCAAGGAGTATCATGCTAAACCAATTAACATTAACATATTTATGGGAGGACAAGTATACTTTGTATTAAAAATGAACAAATGGAAGCTTAAAAACGATGCCTTGATGTTTAAGGCCTCCTTCGGAATGGTAATCCAAGTCCTAGCCACACTCTTCAATCTCTTCTCCTTATTCGTCAAATCGAAAACAAATGGGCATAATCATGCAAAAGTAAGGCAACCAAGACTCACTAGCATGGCACTCTCTTATAGCAGAGCTGAGGAGGTTAAGGATCCACTAATGAGGGGGAAAAACCTTATCTCTAAGGGGAAAATATTTGGAGATAATATCAAGGGTAAAACATGGGATTATTCGACCATATCCTCAACCAACGAGTACCAGAACTCTGTTCCTGAGAATTCTAGAGGCCGATGCTTATACTCCATTTTTGGAGAACCTACCTAAAGAGGACCAACACAAATTTACTGTTGAATTCCCGTGCTGACAACATTTTTCATAGGTTATAATAGGGTGACAAGCGTGAGGCTATTAAGGGAAGAACCGCGCTGGGATTTTAAAATAAGGCTTTTTACAAACTTTGCAGAAAATATTCAATGCATATCTCTTTTAGGTCTTCAGGGATATCTTAAGCATGTTGTCCAGGATGAACAAGTTAATACAACTTTTATTGCTTTGTGATGTTTGTGACATGAGAAGCACAAAAGCTGACACTTGGGATAACAACTCAGGAACGCGAAAAAATAATGTGTAACAATTTTTCTTCTTCTTCTTTGGCCTTTTCTTCTTCTTTTTAGTTTCCTGATTATTAGATTGAATACTTTCACTAATAGAAGAGGAAAAAAGGATTGAAGAAATAACATATGAAGAATGCAAAGGGTCAACTTTAGGATCAACATGAGGTTGATGTTGTTCATGTGGAGGAGAACTCGGTTGAGAAGCAGTTTTTACATTCAGAACCATAGGGGTCGAAAATAACCAAATCGAAAAACCAATGGAAAATTTGGGAAGGGACAATGTTTTCATATAAGGAGCACCAATATTTCCAAAAAGAGGAAAAGGACCAGGATTCCCATCAGAGGGGTTTCCTTTATTGGTAGGCTCAGGAAAAGTTTCCATTAGTATCAACCAAAATGGTAGGCTCAGGAAAAGTTTCCATTAGTATCAACCAAAATCTACTAAGGAGGTGTTCCACGAAGAAGATGTCATTCCACAGTTAATTAATTAATTTTAGAAATTAACAAAAAAAGAAGAAGAGGGGAATCTAGGCATAAAGGTTTACCAAGCAATTGTGAACTGCAATATACACCTTGGAAAATCAAGGAATTAACATAAAACGACCAATATCCCTGAATATTTTGTTTGGTGTATCACGGTATACAAGGCGATAGACTTAGTTACCTATGGATGGATAACAACCTATATGGGACTCCCAAAATATACTCGACAGTACATGGGAGTGCAGTCCGTAGTAGTGTTGTCTAATGCGTAAGGATTCAATGAGATCGTTCCCATATAATTTTCATGCATGGAGAACCGTCTGATATACCCAAAGGTACGTGGAGAATGATCCTATACACTTATGTACATGGAACGAGATTTCACCCCTGGAAAACAATGAAAACTCCTATGTTTAATGACACCGGAACACATCTCTAGCCTATACCTCTAGATATTTTCATTAATGTTCCAAATGATTCTTAGGTTAATTGAGATGAATTTTAAAGTTGATATTGAATTATGTTTCAGTTTCAAGGCTCAAAATCTTGATTTCACCTGAATACCCCATACGATGAAACTAATATGAGAAAAATACTCTTTTCATTTTTTATGAAAGCTATCTAGTGTAGGGAAGAAGTGCAAACATGATGCAACAATAAAATATGTAGGAAAAAATAGCTTCTTAACTATATCTTTCAATTTCACTATTCCATTTCAATTCAAAGCATTAAAAGATGTTAAACCATGCAATGTAATATATGCAAGATTCATTTGAAAACTATGCAAATGTAATCTATGCACAATTTCCTTTCATGCTGTGAAAATGAGAATTATAACTATGAAAATTTAATCTATGCAAGAGAATTCTTCGAATCAAACAAAAGAGGATTCCAATGAAATCAAACGTAATCTAAAATTTCATGTACAAAGGAATCAAACTGAAATTGGGTGAAAATTCCAAAAATCAAAAGAGATTTCACTCAAAGGAAATTAACACTCATACATAATTCAACCCCCCTTGGTGATTGAGGGGTATTTTTTTTTGCAAAAATGAAAGCAAAAACATGCAATTTTCACACTAGGGAATTCCAATTTTCACACAAAAAAACCCTATATGAAAATGAAAAAAAATTATGCAAACTGAGTAGGAGAAAAAATTTAGAGATAATTACATTCTAGATCCTCTGACAAAAACCGTAAAAAATCTCATCTTTTTGGACCACTGCATGCAGACAGTGGAAGAAAAGGTAATGATAGGGTCTTCAGCGTGACTATACTCAAAAAAATCCGTGCTGGTAGCGCTCTTTTTTCAGAGAAAAACGTGATGGACGAGAAACTAGACCATCACGGGAAAACATGGTCATAGGTGTGACTATACTCAGCAATATCTGTGCTGACAACACTCTGTTTCTTAGAAAAAATGTAGAAAAACTTAGGAAAACATAAACAAAATTGAACATAGATCAAAATTTGACACTCTAAATAACACACCATTCATAATGGATATCCATAATTAATCAAAGTTACATATCACTTGGAGGTTGGCTAAAATATACAAAAGAGACCAAAAACAAAAGGAGGTTTAAAGGGTTATGAGGTCCCCAAAAAAGTGTCCATTTTGTTGTGCAAGAAATCATTTCTACGAACAAAAATGATCCTTCTAGTCCAATGGGAGGATCTAGAAAATACAAAAGAAAACTACATGCAATATTTCCTAATTCATATTATAAAATGAAAAGGAGGATATATATTCTACCTCTCTCTGATACTAACACCCTTGATGTCTACCTTGACTCTTTGGCTTCCAAGCTCACAATATCCTCTTCGCTAGTGTAGATGAGTGCTTGCAAGAAAGATCAAGTGAAGACAACAAAACTATGCAAAACATAACATTTTCTAATGCAAATTATATAACAAATCAAGGAGCATTATGATAAATGGAAAATAGTTGACACATTTATGGAAAGAAAACATATATTATTTTATTAATAGAATAAAAAATGATCATTACAACCAATGAAGCCTTGATGTTGGAAGCCTCCTTAAAGTGAGATTCCAAGTCCAAGCCTAAGACTTCAAACACCTTTCTCCTTTGCAAATGGGCATCAATTGGGTATAATTGAGAAAAACAAACTAGCTAACTCTCTAATGACCAACCTCACTAACTAGCTATGACTAACCATTAGTGGATAGTGAGAAATTGATTTATAGGGAAGGAGAGGGAGTTGAGGATCCATGAATAAAGGGAGGAGTTCCACATATTGAGGGAGAGATCTATGGAAGGAGGATCTAGGGACAGGAATGAGAGGTCTCATTCCAATCATAAACTACCTAAAACCACATCAGCGTTCTCGAGCCTTCTAGCAAGAGAAGCTTCTCCTCCATTTTGGGAAGAAATGCATGAAGAGGACCAACGTGGATTTTCCTGATAAAATTCGTGTTGCCAGCGCTAAATGGGTGTAATTCCAAAGGCTACTAGTGAGATACATCAATTATGGGAAACACGTTGGGATTACAAATAAGGGATTTTGACAAGTTCTCCAGAATTATTTCAAGGCAATTTTTCTTCCACTTCTTCAGGGATATTCTTCTGATCTCCACAAACATGTTTCACGATGAATACATTGTTTATGAAAACTTTTATCACTTTGCAACACTTGTGACAGTGATTACACAAATTTTGACACTTTAGGATACGAGACTGGGAGTGTGAAAAATATTGTATAATGGTGATCCATGTCCCTCTCTAGATGCATTAAACTTCTTTTGCTGTGCCACACTTTCTTTCTCTTCTTCATTCTGAGGCCTTGCTCTCTTAGGCTGCCATTTACCTTTATCTTTCTCCTTCCATTTTCGTCCTTGCTGAGATTCATTCTTATGCTGTTTCTGTTCATAGCAATGATTAAGCTTCCCAATGACTTCCTCAAGTGACCAAGACTCATCATACTCAATGCGATATCGAAATGATAATGACAAACCACCGACAAATCACTGAACTTTAGCCTTATCATCTTCAAGATATGGTACATATCTCAATAGCTCTAGGAATTTAGTCATGCACTCTTTGTCTGTCATTGATCCCATCTTTATCTCATATAATTCTTTGGACTTACTATCGTAGTACCTTTCTGACAAGTATTTCTTCCTGAAAAGCCTCTTGAACTCATGCCAACTCAAGTCCTCTGTCTTGATGTGTCTGACCCACTTCACATCTTCCCACCAGATATCTTCTTTACCTCTAAGGCCGAAGATATCTACTCTTGATGTCATATTATCTTTGTAACTATGCAACTCAAAGAACTTCTTCATCTCAAGTATCCAAGTTTCTCCCTCTTCTGGTTTATTCAAGTCCCCATAAAAAATAGGTGGTTTTTCTTTCTTAAATTCATCTAAAAAGTATAACCTGTCACTCCTCCTGTAATGATGGTAATGATGATGACCATGATTTCTATCTGAACCAAAACTAGAATAGTACTTGTATTCATCACCCCTCCTATATAGAGTATCCAAAAACCTGCCATCTCTCACTATGTCAGCTCTATCCGACCCGTGTCTACCAGGAGACCTACTTCCATATGCCCCATTAGTTTTGACCTCCTGTCCATGGCTGATCTGAAGTGGCACTTGCCACTGTAATTATGACAAGATCCGAAGAAGTATTGCATTAACCTTTACTTGTTTCTCTTGTGCCTGTATGATTGCGTCATTGTCTGCCTTACAACTCGTTATTTCTTCCTTTAATATTATCAATGTGTCTGCCAAATCAGAAGAGTGACCACCACGCTGATCATCTAATTCATAGGGAGAGTCTTTGTAGTCTACCATCTTTCCATTCATTTTGATCTCTTTCCTACAAGGAATAATATTTCAGCTAAACCAAATCATAATAAACCAACATACCTTAGTATAATTAGGGGAGGATAACTCATCTGCAAGATGATCCAAATCAACATAATACATGTACAAAAATAATCATAACAACATATAAACATATAACAACGAAGTGTACCAACGCATAAACATCATTCTAGCTAGTTTTAGTCATCACTGCATGACCATATCACTACACATACTATGATCTCATGCATGAAAACATCAACCATAACAATGCATGTGGAAAATACACAATCATAAACATAGATGATACAAAAGCGTAAATATGGACAATACACATTCATACACACATGTAACCAAGCATAAACGAACATTACTTGTAAAAACATGTAGCAACATATAACAAGTCATACAAGGATGATACATGTAGCAACATATAACAACATGGAACCAAGCATACACTCATGATGACACACTTCCCATAAAAATAATCCTCTTTCACATGGTGACATCATTATAACCATGAATGAAACCATGCATATGAAACCAACACATAGACCACCAAGATGATTAACACACATGCAACCGACATGATGCATGACCAACACACACCGTCCATACAGTCCATGGCATGAACCATGATATGATACCACTCTGTAACACCCTCCTCCCATATCTACCCAAGTAATGGGACAACTAGGGTAAACATGTGATGAGAGGCTACTGTGATCAGATTCAACCTCCTAGGCGACCTTAAGGAAGTGGAACCAATAGAAACACATCATTCAAAATTTTCACATCAGAAAAAAGACTCCTAGGAACCATCCCAACCACTCAGGTAACTAGTCCCTAGGTCCCACTGAGTTTTAAGTCACTTAGCCCCCGGACACTCCCACAGTATGGTCATGAGTGTGTTTGGGAGGCTCTAGACGCACGAAAATCCTTCATGCCTGTGTTTAGGGACTAAATTTCCCAGACCTATGCCTACGTCCGCTGGATTTAAGGCACTTTTCAAGCCCAGATCCCAGGCCACTACCCATAACTAAATGACAAGTTCAAAAATGAAATAACACAACGAAACAACTATGTATTTTGAAAAACCGTGATAAGGCCTAGATTGGACCCCTGCTAGTGTTATGAAACTAGCTCCCAAAATAGAATAAAAGAGAGATTAACGCCTTAGAAATAAGCCACTTAGAGGGGGGAACCTCCTTTAAATTACATAAATGAACAATTCTTGGACGATACAAATGAAAAAACTCCTTCTATATATAGGAGTCCATGGGGTCACAATATAATCCTAGCCAACCTAACAATAATAATGTAAGGGCACAATAATAACAATATTGGGGTTACAAGTGTACAACAATAATAATAAGGGGGTTACACTAATAACAATAAGGGACTATACTAGTAATATAGGGACCTAACATGCCCCTCTCCTTCAAAAAAGTGTTGTCCTCAACGCTTGAGTAGCTCTAGATGCTTCTGTATAAAATTCTCATCCTCCCATGTAGAATCTTCAGTAGGTAAGTTATTCCACTTGATGAGATACTCTGAAATTGATCGATTGCGTAGTTGTTGAGTTATTGTTTCCATGACTACTTTAGGTTCCAATATGATTTTTCCTTCCTCATCAAGTTTTGGCAATATTGTTTGAACTGGAATTTTGTCACCTATAACCTTGTTTAAGCATGAAACATGGAAAACCGGATGCACTCACGAAGAAGTAGGAAGCTCCAATTTGTATGCCATAGTACCAATATTTTGCAACACCTTGTAAGGACCATATTACTTTGGCAATAATTTATTATCCTTTTTAGCTTGCTTGAGGGAAATTTGTTTATATGGTTGTAGCTATAAAATACCCAATCTCCTACATCAAAACTTCTCTCGTTGTGATGTTGATTTTCCTGTTGTTTCATTCAATTTTGTGCCAAATTTAGGATATCTTTTAAGAGTTGGAGAACTTCTTCTTGATGCTCTGTGTGATCTTCTATTACTTGAATCTTAGAATTTTCTCTTAAATATAATGTGATGGATGGTGGATGATATCCATAAAGTGCCATAAATGGGGTCATTTTTGTTGCAGTATGGAAGGAAGTGTTATACCACCATTCAACGAGAGGTAACCACTTGAACCATTGTGTTTTCTTATCAGATAAAAAACAAAGAAGATATCCTTCCAAACATGTATTCACTATCTCAGTTTGACCATCAGATTGAGGATGATAAGATGAGCTATGAGCTATTTGAGTACCCAAACAAGAAAATAATTCCGTCCAAAAATTTCTAGTAAAAATGGGATCTCTGTCAGTTAAAATAATCTTTGGGTTTCCATGTAGCTTTTGAAATGTTTCCATAAATGCAGTAGCAATTGTACTTGATTTAAATGGATGAGATAATGCACAAAAGTGTGCATACTTGGTAATTCTATCAAGTACCACCATGATGACACTCTTTCCTTCAGACTTAGGTAAACCTATGATAAAATCCATTGAAATCTCCTCCCAACGTTGACTTGGAATGGATAAAGGTTGTAGAAGGCTCAGGGTCTTAAATGTCTCAAATTTGTTTTGTTGGCAATCCAAAAATTTAGCCACAAACTTTTGAAAATATCATATTTAAGGCCATCCAAAAAAAAAATCTTTCTTCACCCTGTGGTATGTTTTTAAAAATCTTGAGTGTCCTCCTAAAGGAGAAGTGTGTTATTCCAAAAGAATATTTTGTTTTAGTTGGGAATTCTTACAAATATATAATAAATCTTTGTACCATAAGGAATCATTTTTCCAACTAAATGTATCAGATGTACTAAGATCTTGCTGCAACTTTTGACTGAGTGTCCACACTTCTTCATCCTTCTTCCATTCATCCCTTGCTTCGGTTATCCAATCTGGATGGATAATAGAAATGGCACAAAGTAATGCTTCCACCTCTTCATCCTTTCTTGAGAGTATATTTGCAACAACATTCAACTTCCCTTTTTTGTAGACGATTTCAAAGTCATAACCCAACATCTTTTTGACCCATTTTTGCTGCTCTTCTGAAGATAGTATTTGTTCCAAAAAGTGTTTAAGACTATCATGATCAGTTTTTACCTTGAAGTGTCTTCCCATTAGGTAAGGTCGCCATTTATTTAGTTTATGTAGTATTTCCAACATTTCCTTCTCACAAATAGCTTTATGTAAATACTTTCCTTTGATTGGATGACTTTCAAAAGAAATGGGTCTTCCTTCTTGCATTAAAACAACACCAATTCCATTTCTTGAGGCATCACAATCCACAATAAAGGTTTTTGTGAAGTTTGGCGTAGCTAAGACCAGTGCTAGGCACATTGCCTCTTTAAGATTTTCAAAGGCCTTAGTTGCTTGAGGAGTCCATCAAAATGCATCTTTCTTCAATAATGTTGTTAGAGGTGCTGCTATTCTCCTATAATTCTTAACAAACTTGCGATAATACCCTGTTAACCCAAGAAATCCTCGCAACTTCTTTATGGTTGTGGGGAATTTCCATTCCTTAATGTCTTTAATTTTGTTAGAGTCTACCTTAACACCCTCATGAGATACAATATGACCAAGATATTCCACCTCTTGTAATCTAAAGAAACATTTGGATGTTTTTGCATATAATTGTTTCTCCTCCAATAGTTTGAGCACCCTGTCAACATGTTGAACATGATCCTTCCAAGACTTGTTGTAGATTAGTATATCATCAAAAAATAATCTCAAAAATTTTCTAAGGAAGGGTTTGAGAATGGAATTCATCAACCCTTGAAATGTAGAAGGTGCATTGGTAAGGCCAAAAGGCATGATCAAAAATTCATAATGACCCTCATGAGTTTGAAATGTTGTTTTCGAAATATCTTCAATCTTCATTCTAATTTGATGATATTTGAACGAAGATATAACTTGGTAAAATAAATTTCTCCATGTAATTCATCCAATAATTCATCAATCACAGGAATGAGAAATTTATCTTTAATAATGAGCTTACTGAGCTCCCTATAATCCAGACACGTGCCATGATCTATCCTTCTTTTGCAACATTACTACTGGAGCAGAGAAAGAACTTTGGCTAGGTTGAACAATACCAACCTTTAAAATTTCTGCAATCATATGTTAAATTTCGCTCTTTTGGACATAAGGATATCTGTAAGCCCTTATGTTTGGAGGAACACTTCCTGGAATCAAATGAATAGCATGATCATGATAACTAATAGGTGGGAGTCCTTTGGGAGTTTCAAACACCTTGGAATGATTGTCCAAGACTTTTTAGAGATATGGAGAAATAGATGATTTTGATGTTGGAACTTCTAGTGAGCATAATTGTGCAATTACGCCTCGTTATTACTTCTTTAGAAGATTTGTCATGACATTAGAGCTTATTATATTTTCTATCTTCCCTGCAATACCCTGTAATTCGATTTCCTTTCCTTCCGAAAAAAATTTCAAGAAAAGTTCTTGAAAATTAAAAGCTACCGTCCCCAAATATTGTAACCATTGTACTCCTAGTACAACATCGACACCTCCAATTGCAATGGAAATCATTGGACTATTAAATATCTATTCCCCCATGGTTAGCTTGATATTATGGCATTTTATAGAGAAATTTATAGTTCCTCCATTTGAAACCATCACTTGACATTCTGGTGTTGGGTATAGGAAACAATTCAATTCCTTGGCTACCTTACAATGAATAAAATTATGGGTACTATGCGAATCAATCAACACTATTATCTTTTTCTTCTTGATATGTCCTTCTATCTTGAGAGTTTGAGGATTGGTAATTCCTGCCAATGCATTACACGATATGGTCAGAATCATTTATTCTTCTTCTAAGTTTGGTTCCTAGTGTATATCCTCTTCTTTTGAATTTTCTTGTTCATTTTCTTCCTTCTCTTCACAATTTATGTAAAATAATTTATTCTTAGCACACTTATGACCTTTAGTATATTTTCTATCACAACTGTAGCAAAGCTCTTTTTCTCTTTTTTCTTCCAATTTTTGTGGAGTCAACCTTGTAGGTTGTGGAAGTCTAGGAGTAGCAACACTTCCATATTTATAGATGTGTGTGGTAGGCTTCCTTGTCACCATAATTTTACATTCAATTTTTCTTACCAACCTGAATGCCTTCTCCAATGAATCAGGTTCCCAAAGGTGAACTTCATGCTGGATGTTATCCTTTAAAGTTCCTATGAAGACATCAATCTTGTGTTCCTCTAGAATATCAGTTACCCTTATATTCAATTTTTGGAAGTCCTCAATGTGCTCCACCACAGAACCCTTTTGTTTGATATTTATCAATTGGCTAAAGAAGGTGTTGCTCTTTGTATCCTCATAATGTGCTATAATTTCCTTCGTAAAAATTGACCAAGTGATAATTTTTTTACGGGAGAAAAACCATTGATACCATACAAATTTATTTTGTTCTAAATTCAAATTTGCAATGCGTACCTTTTATGTGTTTTTCACATTATTGAGATCAAAATATTGCTCCATCTATACTATCCATGTTATGGGATCCTTGCCATCAAACTTCCTCATATCCATATTTGGAATATGGTGGTTCTTCCATCCAACGTTAGAGTTTATGAAATAACTATTAACATTTATTTTGTTCTCATCATGAGTTTCCTCTACTATCTTTTCGCCATTAGGAAAAATTTCTTGTATCAACTTTGTCAAACCTTCCATGTCTGTTTTTAGATCATTCTTCATGATTTCCATGTTGTCTTTCATTTTTTCTTCCATGTAATCCATCTTATCTTCCATCCCATATTCCATGCCATCCATATTAGCTTCCGTGCCTTTCTTCAAACTATCCATCTTAGCTTCCATGCCTTTCTTCAAAACTTCCATTTCATTTTTTATTGCTCTTTGCGAGAGCGAAATTTGGTTCACTTGCTCTTGTAATTTTGATATGTCATGTTTCACTTCTTCGTCTTCATGAGTCATGGTAGAGCCTTCTGAAGACTTAATGGGTGTTGAATTATTTTTAGGGGACATTTTAGAACCCAATACTGATATCTATTCTACAATATGCCCTTGGAATCAATTCAAACTGATTTTTCACACAAGACTTATGCAATTTGAAAAAAAATACACACTTTTTTCTTTATTTTGAGGAGCTCGATATTGAAACTGAATTATCTTTGTGATTTCGGATCTTCAATATATGAAATTTGGCCCTGCAGTAGCCCTCTGAATCTTCTTTCGAATTCCACAGGTCTGACCTGATTTGGATTCTTCAAGGAAAAGTTATGCCCAATCTCCTAAAATGACCTAATTATAGACTGGTTCAGTAGAGAGAATTTGTATGGTGTGCTACATGTCATTGTTTCCTCCTTTGACTCTGAAATTGATACACAGGAAACTACATTTCGTGTGATTGTAGTCAATTTTTACATAATTCCGATCCGATTCTCGAAGAGAGAGTTATGAAAATTTTCCCACGGTCACCTCTTTGAGATGAAATTACGAAGCTTGAAAAAACCCTAAATTCCACATATCATATCTCCAAACGTATTTTGAACCAATATTTAAAATTTATACATGAGGTTCCTCAGGATTTCAGCTTTACGTGATAAAAATTTCAGCTTCTAAACCTTCGTATAAAAAGTGTTATAGCGAAAATTTCACGATGCCCTATTTGGAGTAGCGAAACCCTAGAATACAAAGCTCTGATACTAAATTTCATGAAACCAGCTCCCAAAATAGAAGAAAAGACAGATCAACGCCTTATAAATAAGCCACTTTGAGGGGAAAACCTCCTTTACATTACCTAAATGAACAATTCCTGGATGATGAAAATGAAAAAAAATCTTTCTATATATAGGAGTCCATGGGGTCACAATATAATCCTAGCCGACCTAACAATAATAATGTAAGGGCACAATAATAACAATATTGGGGTTACAGGGGTACAAAAATAACAATAAGGGGGTTACAATAACAAAAATAAGGGACTATACTAGTAATATAGGGACCTAACAGCTATCCATGACAGACATTTCACCAATCATATAAAAAATATGCAATCTATAGGTGTAAACAATAGATCTGAGCATATGAGTCTCATGCTTATCTGAGAATCGCTAAGAAGAATTTTTCCCTTAAATTATTAGCTGCAGTATCATTTAGGTCATAGATACATTATTTTTTCATTTAAAAATAAAAACATAAGGAGAGCCATACATAATCACTGTCACAATACATGCTTATAACCAACATAATAACAAAATAAATCTCAAGGATACATCAACCATAAGATCTACATATAAACCAATAAATTTACACATAAAATGTCAAGGAGAGAACCTCTTATTAATGAGTGCAAAAAACAACCGGGGATGGGACTTCCACATTCTACATGACCATATATTGGCTGAGTTAAATATCTCTTCATCCAATCACCTTCGTGCCATATTCCAAGCATGAATGTGGGAATCAAACCAAAAGAACCAACAAGGGAATCTCAAGGCTAAACCACCTCACCCTCATCAATATAAATTAGGTTTGACCGTAATCTCCACCAGATCACTAGGCCAAAACAATAAACATGTGTTGTCAAGATAAATCCCCTCTGCAGACAAAGGTGATCTCTCTAGCCCAAGAGTAGGTCTAGAAACATGAGATACTTTCTAATGCAAATCTCTCTTAACTAACATTCACAATGCGACAAGAAAAGAGATAGAAGTACCTTTTCCCCAACACTACACTCAAATCCATTGATGATGACCTTAATCCGCGATCCTTTTAGGCTCGCTCTTTACTACTGATGGCACACGAATACATGCGGATGATCAAGAGGCAACAAAATATGTAATCCAGTACATAATAATAGTAAAAATTAGCTATCTAGCAGATCAAGGAGTACCAGAATATTTGCATAAACAATTAGACAAATATAGAAAGAAAACATCATATGTTTATTGATAAATATAAAAGGAAGATCTTACAACCCAGGCCTTGATGTTGGAGGCCTCCTTTGGTGAAAATATGAGTCCTTCACTGAATCTCTAAATCATTCCTTCTCCTGAACAGTTAGGTGTTATCACAATGCTAAGATGCAAAGGGAAGAATTATTCAGACTAGCCCGACAATGACCAACGAAGCTCTAACATTGTTGGGATGAGGGATATGAAGTTATAGGAAGGGAGACAAGGTTGGGAGACTATTAAAGGAGGAGGAAGGCCCACTTTCTAAGGGATAAATCCCCATGGATAATATCAAAGCTATAAAATCAGAGAGCTCGACTCTATCACCATTGTTTAACAACCAACTCGCTGCCCTGGAACTTATAGAAGTCGAAGCTTCTCCTCCATTTGAGGAAACACTGCCAGAAAGGGATCATCGTGGTTTTGAAAGAATTAAGGGCACTGGAAGTGCTAAGCCAGAACTATGAACATGACATCAACGTGAGCATGGCACCAGGAAAAGTGCTGACCTAGGAAACTAGGAATTTGACCAAGTTTCTTCAGTAATCTTCCAAGGAAATTTTATTTGGATCTTCATGGGATGTATTAACATATTTCTTCATGGTGTAAACATTGCACAAGATATGTCACGAGACATTTCAGGATCAGGGATGGGAAAATGAGCATGGTGAAAAATTACTATGTAAAAACATGTCATACATGCTTAACCATGATCTCCACTCGATCACTGGGACAAAAAAATCATGGATGCCATCAGATTTCTCCACCTACATTGTGAGTAATTTTCTTGTATCCTAGTCTCTCAAGCTTTACCACAATCCACAGTCTGACCCAGTGATTACTAGGCCCTAAACCAAGACATACTCTCCAGGATTTATTGTATATCCTAACACGAGATTCCTACGCCTGATGGAGAGAAAATTTTATGAAACCAGCTCAGAAAATAGAAGAAAATATATATCAACGACTTAGAAATCAACCTATTCCAAGGGAAACCTCCTTTACATTACATAAATGAACAATTCTTGGATGATGAAAATGAAAAAAACTTCTTTCTATATATAGGAGTCCAAGGGGTCACAATATAATCCTATTCGACATAAAAATAACAATGTAAGGGCACAATAATAACAATAGTGGGCTTCTTTCGGGCACAATAATAACAATATGGGGACTACATGGGCACAAAAATAATAATAAGGGGGCTACATTAACAATAAAAATAAGGGGATACACTAGTATTATAGAGACCTAGCATGCCCCTATCCTTCAAAAAAATGTTTTCCTCAATGCTTGAGTAGTTCGGGATGATTCTGTATAAAACTTTCATCTTCCCATGTCGAATTTTTAGTGGGTAAGTTCTTCCACTAGATGAGATACTCTGAAATTGATCAATTATATACCTTTCAAGTTCTTGTTTCCATGGTTGTTTCAGGTTCCAATATGATTTTTCCTTCCTCATCAAGTTATGTAAATATTGTTTGAAATGGGAGCTTGTCACCTATAACCTTCATTAAGCATGAAACATGGAAAACTGGGTGCACTTGGGAAGATGAAAGAAGCTCCAATTTGTATGCCATAGTACCAATATTTTGCAACACCTTGTTAGGACCATAATACTTTGGTGATAATTTATTATCCTTCTTAGCTTGCCTGAGGGACATTTGTTTGTATGGTTGTAGCCATAAAAATACCCAGTCACCTACATCAAAACTTCTTTCACTGTGATGTTGATCTTCATGTTGTTTCATTAGATTTTGCGCCAAAGTGAGGTTATCCTTTAAGAGTTGGAGAAGCTGTTGTCGATTCTCGATGTGATTTTCCACTGCTTAAACCTTATAATTTTATCGTAAAGATGATGTGATGGATGGTGGATGATATCCATAAAGTGCCATAAATGGGGTCATTTTTGCTGCACCATGGAAGGAAGTGTTATAACACCATTCAGCGAGAGGTAACCTCTTGACCCATTGTGTATGTTTATTAGATAAAAAGAAACGAAGATATCCTTCCAAACATTTGTTCACTGTCTAAGTTTTCCCATAAGATTTAGGATTATATGATGAGTTATGAGTTAATTGAGTACCCAACCAAGAAAATAATTTTGTCTAAAAATTTCTTGTAAAAATAGGATCTCTGTTGCTTACAATAATATTTGGGTTTCCATGTAGCTTTTTAATTGTTTCCATAAATGCAATAGCAACTCTACTGCCTTTAAATGGATGAGATAATGCACAAAAGTGTGCATACTTGGTAATTCTATCAACTACCACCATGATGAAAATATTTCCTTCAAACTTGGGTAAACGTGTGATAAAATCCATTGAAAACTCCTCCCAACATTTACTTGGAATGGATAAAGGTTATAACATACATTGGGTCTTAATTGTCTCAACTTTATTTTGTTGGCAAACCAAACATTCTGCAACAAAATTTTGAATATAAGATTTAAGGCCATCCAAAAAAAATTCCTTTTTGACCCTGTGGTAAGTTTTTAAAAATATCGAGTGCCCTCTTGAGGGAGAGGTGTGAAATTCCAAAAGAATCTTTTGTTTGAGTTGGGAATTATTACAAAGATATAAGTGATCTTTGTACCATAATGAATCATTTTTCCAACTAAATGTTTCAGATGTACTGGGATCTTGCTGCAACTTTTGAATGAGTGTCCACACCTCTTCATCATCCTTCCATTCATCCCTTGCTTCGGTTATCCACTAAGTTTGGACAATAAAAATGGCACAAAGAAATGCTTCCACATCCTCATCCTTTCTTGTGAGTGCATCTGCAACAATATTTTACTTCCCTTTTTTGTAGATGATTTCAAAGTCATAACCCAATATATTTGTGACCCATTTTTTCTGCTCTTCTGAAGATAATATTTGCTCCAAAAATTATTTAAGATTATCATGATTTGTTTTTACCTTGAATTGTCTTCCCATTAGGTAAGGTCGCCATTGCTTTAGTCCATGTAGTATTTCCAACATCTCCTTCTTATAAATAAGTTTCTGTAAATACTTTCCTTTGATTGGATGCCTTTCCAAAGAATTGGGTCTTCCTTATTGCATTAAAACCACACCTATTTCATATCCTGAGGCATCACATTCCATAATAGAGGTTTTTTTGAAGTCTAGCATAGCTAAGACTGGTGCTTGGCACATTTCCTCTTTAAGATGTTCAAATGCCTTAGTTGTTTCTGGAGTCCAAGAAAATGCATATTTCTTTAGTAATGATGTTAGAGGTGTCGATATTCTCCCATAATTCTTAGAAAACTTGCGATAATACCCTGTTAACCCCATAAATCCTTGAAGATGTTTTATGGCTATGGGGATTTTCCATTCCTTAATGGATTAAATTTTGTTAGCATCTACCTTAACACCCTCATGATATACAATATGACCCAACTATTCCACCTCCTATACTCCAAAGAAACATTTGGAGGTTTTTGGATATAATTGTTTCTCCTCCAATAGTTTGAGCACCATGTCAACATGTTGAACATGATCCTTCCCAGACTTGGTGTATATTAGTATATCATCAAAAAATACTAACTCAAATTTTCTAAGGAAGGGTTTTAAAATGGAATTCATCAAACCTTGAAATGTGGAAGGTGCATTATTAAGGCCAAAATCCATGACAAAAATTCATAATGACCCTCATGAGTTCTGAATGTTGTTTTTAGAATGTATTCAGCCTTCACTCTAATTTGATGACATCCAAAGTGAAGATCCAGCTTGGTGAAGTAAATTTCTCCATGTAATTCATCCAATAATTCATCAATGACGGGGATGTGAAATTTATCTTTAATATTGAGCTTTTTGAGCTCCATATAATCCTGACACATACACCATGATCCATCCTTCTTGTGCACCAATACTACAGGAGAAGATAAATAAGTTTGACTAGGTTGAATCATAGCAACCTATAGCATTTCTGCAACCATACATTCAATCTCACTCTTTTGGGCATAAGCATATCAATAAGGCCTTATGTTTGGAGGAAAAATTCCTAGAATCAAATTAATAACATGATCATGATCATGAATAGGTGGGAGTCCTTTGGGAGTTTCAAACACCTTGGAATGATTGTCCAAGACTTTTTGGAGATATGGATAAATAAATGATTTTGATGTTTGAACCTCTAGTGAGAATAATTGTGCAGTTACGCCTTGTTGTTATTTCTTCGGAATATTTTTCATGACATTATAGCTCATTATCTTTCCCAGCTTCCCTGCGATACCCCATAATTTAACTTATTTTCCCTCCCAAAAAAAATTCAAGAAAAGTTCTTGAAAAATAAAATATATCATTCCCAAAGATTGTAACCATTGGACTCCTAGTATAACATTAGCACCACCCATTGGAATGGAGGGCATTGAAATATTCAATACATATTCCCCCATGATTAGCTTGATATTATGGCACTTTCCAGAGAAATTTATAGTTACTCCATTTACAACCATCACTTAGCACTCTGGTGTTGGGTATAGGAAGCAATTCAATTACTTGGATACCTTACAATGAATAAAATTATGGGTACTACCCGAATCAATTAGAACTATTTCATTTTTATTCTTGATGTGTCCTTCTATCTTGAGAGTTTGAGGAGTGGTAATTCCTCCCAATGCATTACAAGATATGGTCAGATTCATTTATTATTTCTCTAGGGTTGGTTCCTGATGTATATCCTCTTCTTTTGAAGTTTCTTGTTCATTTTCTTCCTCCTCTTCACAATATATGTAAAATAATTTATTCTCGGCACACTTATGACCTTTAGTGTATTTTCTATCACAACTGTAGCAAAGCTCTTTTTCTCTTTTTTCTTCCAATTTTTGTGGTGTCAACCTTGTAGGTTGTGGAAGTCTAGGAGTAGCAACACTTCCATATTTATAATTTTGAGTGGTAGGCTTACTTGTCACCATAATTTTTCTTTCCAACCTAAATTCCTTCTCCAATGAATCAAGTTCCCAAAGGTGAATCTCATGTTGGATGTTATCCTATAAAGTCCCTATGAAGTCATTAATCATGTTTTCCTCTAGAATATCATTTACCCTTATATTTAATTTTTGGAAGTCCTCAATGTGCTCCAACATTGAACCCTTTTGTTTTTTATTTATCAATTGGATAAATGAGGTTTGATCTTTGTATCCTCATAATGTGCTATCATTTCCTCCGCAAAAATTGACGAAGTAAAAATGTGTTTATGAGAGAAAATTCATCGATACCATCCAAATGTATTAGGTTTTAAAAATAAAGTTGCAATGTGTACCTTTTGTGTGTTTTGCACATTATGGATATCAAAATATTGCTCCATATCTGGTATCCATGTTACGAGATCCTTGCCATCAAAATTCCTCATATCTATCTTTGGTATATGGTGGGTCTTCAATCCAACATTAGAGTCTATGAAATCGTGATTAACATTTTTGTTCTCATTATGAGTTTCCTCTACTACCTTTTCGCCATTAGGAAGCTTTTCTTGTATAAAATTTGTCAAACCTTCCTTGAAACCTTCCAGGTATTTCTTAAAATATTCCATGTTTCCTTTCAGTTATGCTTCTATACATTCCATGCCATTCTTCAACCCATCCATGTATGATTTTAAACCATTCATGTCGTCTTTTAGCTCTTCTTTGGTTTCTCTCCGTGAGAGCGAAATTTGTTGCACTTGGTCCTGTAATTTTGATATATCATGCTGCAATTCTTCCTCTTCATGTGTTATAGTATAGTTTTCTAAGGGCTTAATGGGTGTGGAATTATTTTTGGGAGGAATTTTAGAACGCAATATTGATATCAATTGTTCAATTTTACCTTGGAATCACTTCAAATTGATTTTTCGAACAAAAGTTATGCAATTTAAAAAAAAAAACATTACACACATTTTTCTTGCTTTTGAGGAGCTCAATATTGAAAATGACATATCTATGTGATTTTGGATCCAAAATATTTGAAATTTGGTCATGTAGTATCCCTATGAGTCTTCTTTCCAATGTCATAGGTCTGACCTAATTTTTATTCTTCAAGATAAATTTATTCTCGATCTCCCACAATGACCTAACTATGGACTAGTTCAGTAGAGAAAAAAATTACAACATGCCACATGTCACTTTTTTGACCTTAGGCTTTGAAATTGATACAAAAGAAACTACATTCCATGCAATTTCTTCCACTTTTTACATAATTAAAATATGATATCTGAGACAAAATTTATGACAATTTTACTTTGGTCACATGTTTGAGATGAAATTATGGAGCCTACAAAAACCCTAACTTCCTCAGATCATATCTCTGAAAATATAGCGAACCAAGATATGAAATTTTTACACGAGGTTCATCAAGATATTTTTTGCATGGGGTAACAATTTTAGCTTTTGATTCCTCAGAAAAAATGTTATAGCAAAAATTCCAAGATGACTTGTTTGAAGAAGCGAAACCCTAGAATCCCAAGCTCTGATACCAAATGTTATGAAACCAACTCACAAAATAGAAGAAAAGATATATCAAAAACTTAGAAGTCAACCTATTTGAGGGGGAGACCTCCTTTACATTACATAAATGATAAATTCTTGGATGATACAAATGACAAAACCTCCTTTCTATATATAGGAGTCCAAGGGGTCACAATATAATCCTAGCTAACATAAAAATAACAATGTAAGGGCACAACAATAACAATAATGGGATTATATGGGGCACAATAATAACAATATGGGGACTACATGGGAACACCAATAATAATAAGGGGGCTACATTAACAATAAAAATAAGGGGATACATTAGTATTATAGGTACCTAGCAGAAAACCACCTCTAGGATTTACTGTATTTCCTGCCATTCACCGACAAAGGATCCTAGGCCTACCGAGGCAACACAATATCTGGATTTACCACAGCCCACAGTCCGATTCAGGGGTTACTAGGCCAGGTGTTATATCATTTCAGAGATCCACCTCACTGAGCTTCGAATCGATCCGATAATCTAGCTCAACCAAAGCATGTGAATCCCATCACACCATTGTTATCTGTACATGGAAATTCTAGGCTGGAAAACAATGTCACGCCTGGAAAAACCCATGCCTTGACGTAAAATAAGCACATGCAATAACATGCATTCCAAATATAGCAAGGAAATCACACATGAAAATTGATATCTGCAAAGAATCCTACTATAACTGTTTGGTCCTTCCCTTCCTTGCTTGCTTCTTCCTTCCTCTTGCCTCCTTTTCCTTTCTTGATCCAATGCCAAAGTGCTCTAATAAAACTCTAAGTGTCCAGGAGTGAGAGAGAGAGAGAGAATAATGAGAGAGCTCCAAAACTAAACTGACAAAAGGTACCAGCTGATCCTCAACAACCTTTTTATTGATGAGGCCTCTATTTTATTCATTTTCCATTATTTTCCTTCATTTTCCTCCTCACATGCAATCTGTGACCTTTCATCTCCCTTTTCTCCTAATTTTCATCATTTTCATAAATAAATGTGCCAAAAATTCCAGTTTACCTTTCCAAAGGCTTTTCCATTGCCTTTTCCAATTTCCTTAGCCATAATAAACCAAAATGAACACCCGCTAGGATGTTTTGCCCAACATTTAGCTTGGAATAAGTGTCACATCAACCATGGTTATCATTTTTACCTTTATTAACTTTTATTACACAAAATTTTCACTAGGGCTATTACAATATATTACCTCAAGGCCGAAATTGACATGTCACAGAGGGTCAAATCTCAAGTCTGAAATTAACCATAAGAAGACTGAGTCTAGGCTGATTTTTTTTCTTCAATAGGGCTAAAATAAAGCTAAAAAAGGAGGTCAGATATCAACATAAATTCTCCCAAAATGTGATTAGAAAATCCACCGAAACAAAATTACCCATAGATAGAACCACACACCAATTTCCTTGCTTCTTCAACTCGTCTTAGAGTTCATGATTATCTTCCTTAAACTGAATTGCCTCAACTAATTCTCTTGCTTATAGTTGGGGGAGTGTAAATCGAATAAGGTTGAATCATTCCTTATTTATAATTATTGAGCTACTCCAAACAAGGTCGAATTAAATCTTGAAAAGGCATGTCTATTCACTAGAGCCAACCTGAACCAAATAGGGCTAACTTTAAGCAGATGGATTATACTTTATAAAAATATTAAATTTGATTTCCATAATGGATCGATTATTGGACTAGGGAATATTTATTACAAATTAGACCTTCTTCTAATGGAAATAATGAGCCATTGAAACTATGGATTCTTGGGGCATGAACCCATTCATTTGGGGCATAAATAATTAACCTTCAATATTTCTTCAACCAATATGACCCTTAAAACATGCAACATATCACATAAAATGGTTTGATGAGGGCTATCAATCTAGGTAGACATACATCCAAAGTAACTAACTTTTTGCAACCATATCACCATCATATCAAAAGCCCATTCTCCCTTTGATATCAATGAAAAATTCTTCCAACTCTATATATATATATATATAGATATATAATTTTTTTTGCAATACTAGGCTTTAAGAACTTGGCCTACAAAATGTTATAAGTTCAAGTCCAGAAAAGAAGAGAAGGTGTTACTGATAGCATGTATTTTTTATTCAATGTCACTTTTAAGATTTTGGTTCCAAGGGTATTGGTTGTCAAGGCCATGATTTAAAAAACTTGCAATTTTATCCCTAAGAAAAGGGGCTTGCTACTAAGAACACATTTTTTCAATTCAAGGTTTATTTTAAGGTTTTGGTTGTAACAATACTGGTTGTCAAATCCATAGGTTTGAAACAAATTTTAACTTTAACCTCAAAAATGAAAAATAGTGACATTATTAGCACCATTTGATTCGAGGGTTGGTTGTAAAGTTTTTATCGACAACATTATAATGTTGTTGAGGCCATGGTTGAAGAATGTGGTAATATTAATGCTGAAAAGAAAATTATACTACCAATAACACTACATTAAAAACAAGAGTTGATTTTGTTTTTTTAACCCAAATTTATGGGTTTTGAGGCGAGAGTTCTTTTTTTGAGGTCATAGTTATTGTCAAGTTGATAACTGATTTAGAGTTCCTTTTTAGATTTAAAAATGCTAATTTGATATTTCAAAACAACATCATATCTTTCTAACAATGAATTTGGACTGGGAGTTTATAATTCTAGTCTTTTAACTTATCTACAATCTCAACAATTTTTTACTAAAACTAAAATATTGTACCAACAAAAAAGAATTTGTAGAAACTAATACAACTACAATTAGCTCTACTATCGTTTGAGTAATTTTGACTAAAACTAAAATATCTTCCCAACTTGAAAACACTTGAGGGAATAATAAAAACACTAACTTGTTTTTCAAATAATATGCCAAAAACAAAATCACTTGATTTTCATACCCAGAGAGATATATAGTTGTACATAAGAATTTGTTGAACCCTTAGTTAAACTGAGAGGGGGGGGGGGGGGGTGAATCAGTTTAACACATACATGGACTTTTAATACTTTTTTTTTTAAATCTTATTTACACCTTCATTTCATGGTCAACTTAATATGTAAGCAATCTTAATCTGTGAGCAACAAGTGTTACTATCAAACAGATTTGTTAATGTAATAGCAGATTGAATATGAGAGCAGCAAGTATTAAGCAGATGAGATAAACCACATCAACACATAAACATCATGCACAGATACACCAGATATAAGTGGAAACCCATAAAGGGAGAAAACCACATCTTATTATTATTGTGATGCAAAGGCAAGCTCCAACTCCCTCTCACCACTGTTTTCTGTAGGCACCAACCTACAGGAGGCTCTATCCTCAATTCTGCAAGCTACAACTTGCAAGGAAGCTCCAACTCCCATCAATTTTCTGCAGGCACCAACCTACAGGAGGCTCCAACCTCAGTCAGCTACAACTGACATTTTATCAAGATACAACTTGATGTGGAAGCACCAACTCCCATCTATTTTCTGCAGGCACCAACCTACAGGAGGCTCCAACCTCAGTCAGCTACAACTGACATCTATCAAGCTACAACTTGATAGGGAAGCTCCAACTTCCTTACTCTTTCAAAAAGAAAAACACTTGCTGATTTACCTTGGATATCAGCTCTGTTCTGTACCTTCTTCTCTGCTGTTCATCAACTCTTATATCAGACCTGCATGATCTCTGCTCAGCCCCTTCTTCTTCTTTGCTCAGCTCCTCCTTATTCACATTCTTCTTGCAGCTTGCTTATTTTCTTCAACTCTCTTTAATTCTGCTGCATACTCTCTTCTTCTCTCACTCCTTTTTTTTCGTCAACATCTTCTCCCCTTGGATATTACCCTGTTTTATACAAAAATAGCTTCATGGCTGTTTGTATTCCACTGGGAATTCGAAATGGACAGCCATGTCTCTTTGCCTTCTGCCTTCTCATCTATTTTCAGCTCACTCAGAAAAATGTAACTGTAGGTGCTTATTCTAATATTACAGTGGGATATTTTCTCTCTTCCGGAAACTTGCCAATGCATCACAACAATATAAATTTAAATAAAAAATTTACATTCAAATTTAAATGAGAACTCCAGCTCACTCGTTTTGTCTCTTGGCTTGCTGCGCATTTGTATTTTCTGTGACTGTGTTTTGACTCTTTTATGCTCTGTATGCTTTTCTGTCCTCTGCTGTGGTGTAATTGCTGCATACGTGTAACAGTGCTTTTATATCAGTGCCTCTTAGAAAAATACGTGACTGATGACTTGCAGCAAGTGTCTTGTTGATGTGGAACTTTCCGCAAGCAGAACGGACATATATCACAGTCATTGTATATTAAGAATCGCCCTCCTGTTAAGCTGAGGCCCGTGGGTCTACAGACCACATGGCTTATCGCAACAGCATTATATATATATATATATATAACAACGCATTTTCATATATATATAAGTAATTTCAACACTCGGCATACATACAAACTTCCTTTTAAAAAGACTTAAATCAATTCTCGGCATTATATAATAAAAACTCTTTAAACAAATAGGAACTCCTTTCGGGCTCACTCGCCGATCTTTTTCGATGCGATGTATCACTCCTCAGCCTCTTCCGATTGCGATTATTCAATGTTATGGCGAAACTTCAAACATATATCAGTCTTGGCTTATAAACCCATCGGGTCCGACCTTTCAATCGCAATCGCAAATCTTTGTTAACATGTTCCGGAACTCAAACCTATCAAGTCACAATTTATCAGTCCATCGGGTCCGATTCTCAATCGCAATCGCAACTTTCTGTTGTGATGTTCCGATGCTCCACTTTACCTCCAATGCGATTGACCATGGAACTGAAACATTTGTTAGTCATAACTTATAAGCCCATCGGGTCTGGGCTTCAATCGCAATCGCAAGTCTTTAACATGTATTCCGATTGACCAGTGCCGATGCGATTTGACCGTAACTCAAATATGTATTAACCACCGTTTATACACCCATTGGGTCCGGAACTTCAAACAAATGCAATCGGGGCGCATAATAGAAAAGTTCCGATTTGCGATCAGAACACGGATGCGATTTGCATCTATTAACTCCTGCTTATAACAGGATCGGGTCCGCCATTTCAATCGCAGCGTTTTACAAAAGACATGCGATTGGGAACTCGGATGCGATTAGCATCTATTAACTCCTGCTTATAACGGGATCGGGTCCGCCATTTCAATCGCAATCGTAACTTTCTATTGCGATGTTCCGCTGCCCTTGCGATCTCCGATTGCGATTGGGGAGGGGTCCCACCTTATCAAACTTTGTTTTATGCGCTCCATAATATAAATGCCTTGGACCTTTGTTTATGTGATGCACTGCACATATATGTTTATATATATGTTTGCCGCTGGAGTGAAGCGATTCCCGGAATAAGTTTGTGTTATATTATATGTATAACGCCGGTTGGAGTGTGCGATTCCCGGAATATGGTTCTGTATTATATGCATTGTATTGCCGCTGGAGTTAAGTGATTCCCGGAATAAGTTTGTGTTATATTATATGTATAACACCGGTTGGAGTGTGCGATTCCCGGAATTATGCATATGAATGTATCTGTCGGCTTGGGCGATTCTCAGAATTTTATAACGGCTCTACCTTTGCCTCTGCTGCTCCTGTCGCTCTGCCTCTACCTCTGCTTCTTTGCTGCCTCCATTGTAGTCGCTGCTTCCTTTGTCTGTCTTGTTGCTCCTATCGCTCTGCCTCTGTATTCGACTGTTACACTCTAGCAATGTTCTTCTGCCTATTTCCTTTGCTTGTTTCAGCTTCAACGCTGCTCGACCTCTTCCTCTACTGCACGTCCATTTTATCTCTTCCTCTATATTTGCTGCCTCTGCCTCTGCTGCTCGACAACTGCTCTGCCTCTTCTTGTCTCCTTTGTTGTCTCCTTTGCATGTCTCTGCTATCTTTTTGTTTCTATCTCTTCTTCTGGTCTAATGCTGCTCCTTGCTTCTTCAAATGGTCCTATCTCTGCTTCTCTTTGTTGCCCTGCCTCTGTTCTTCGCTGTGCCTCTGCCTGTTTCTGCTTCAACACTGCCTCCTTTGCTGCCTTTGTTATTTCTTTGTCTCTTCCTCTCTACTATATCTATTGTCTTAGTTTCTTTGTGCTCCTTTCTCTATTGCGTATATAGAATCCACTCCACCTGTTATACTTGTAGCACATCCTATGAGGCTCCGATCTTCTACGCCTTCAATTCAACAGTTATTTTCCTCAACTTCGAACTCCGCTACGTTACCAGAGTTCTGTTCCTCATCTTGATTTAATTCTGTAGAATGAATTGATGTATTCTCCCCAATAGTGCTTCACAGTCTTCCCACTAGAATAATTGTTCCTCATCACTCTGTCTCATTCCTCAGCTACTTGTCTTATGCTCTCTTTGTTTCATCTGCTCCTTGACTGATGCTACTCCTTAATTCTCCTTTTGCTACCTCAAGTGTTCTTCCTTTTCCATCTCCTTTGCCTTGTTGCTACCTCAGGTGTTCTTCCTTTTCCATCTCCTTTGCCTTGTTGCTGCCTCAGGTGTTCTTCCTTTGCCATCTCCTTTGCCATCAATGACAACATTTCCAACAGTCTCCCCCTTTGGCATTGATGGCAACACATCCACCAATAATCCAATGCTTCCTCCAAGTCTTCCTTTGTCTAGCTTCTTTTAGAAGACCCTTTCTTCTATTACCTGCTTTTCCTCCCCCTTTGACATCAATGGCAAAGGGTTGCACATTTCTTAGTGTAGATTCTATCTTTTCATTTTCTCTCTCTGAGATGTGTTTAGGCATTCTTCTTCTGACTTTGTACCATGCTGCTCTATACTGGTGTACAATATTTGTTGACAGAACACTTTTGAGAATATTTTAACTTGTATATACACATTAAGTCGATATCATTCCAAAGTAATGACAGCTATAATTAGACTTGTATAATAAGAGATGCATCATTGGATCAAGACTTAAAGATTGTGAATGCTCCGAGTGACATATCAGGCTTGCTTCAACTATACTTTGGTCTATATCTGATGTAGTGTGCCAATATATCTCTGTTGAGGAAGATTGCAGATGGAATATGTCTTCTTCTGCAATAGACATCTGTAGTCAAAATCTATTCCGTTGTGATGATGCCAATATATCTTCTATTGCTGTGGTTCACCTATACTGCCTATTGTTGGTAATCTGTGCTAAACTGCTGACAGGGATAATACACTTAAAGACTGAAAGGTCCTTGTTGTTATTGTAAATAAATGAATCACACCAGAGCTTACAACTTATTGTGAGGATAGGCAATATCTTTCAATATAAGAGACTAATGACTTTCACTGCTTACACACTCTTCCAAAACAACCCCTGCAAATCCTTTGTGCTTGAGGTTCTTTTGCCATAGTTCTTTGATCTTGAGGACATGTATCATATTGTTGTTCCATGATAACTCTTGATATTCTATTGATAGATATGCGACCTGTACCTAGTACCAATTGATATTACCTTGATAAACCATGCAGAGATTTCATTTTAGCTTGCACATGAACCCATAGTTTCCACTATTGATCTTCCCACTGTTCACACCAACAATCATCAATATACTAAATCTGATCTTGGCATCATTAAGCTGCTACTTATTTTGTCATCCTGATTTGAAAGAATGTCACTACATTTTATTTTCTATGACAGTTCCAGAATCACTGCTGCTTTATACACCGCTTTATATACCAATTCAACTGTTACCATGGCTTCTTGATGCCTTTTTAATAATCGCAACCAGACTTCATAACAAACCTTTGAAGATTTGAATATACCACTCGCTTTATAGTTCGCCGCCCGACCTTGTATTAATACTCCATGCTTTGAAAAAAAAACTTTATAATAAGACTTTCGGACTGGCCCACCTATGCACCGTACCTCCTCTATCTTCCGCGCACTTTTATTAAACTTCGCGTATCTTCATCGAATAGTCACCGCCGGATGTCCTCTTTTCAAATCAACGGTCCTGAGAAATTCCGCTCGGTGTCCCGGTACTGACGTTAACTTGCGAAATCGCAGGTTAAACGGTGGCTTCCAATACCACCTATGCCACGTGTTAACAATCTTATGGAATCGCTAGCCCTCTAGATAATACTGCCTCCATACCAAAAGTGGTGCGAAATAATCCGGAAACCATAAGTGGTTTTGCTACAGTGTTTCACCAAGGTTCCGGTCTTCTTTATTAAATAGTCATTTTTCAGTATATTATAATGATTCGAACCCACTCACGAAGGTTTCGCTCCACCATTCACATTGCGCATTTGACTATGGTTCCGCTTCACCATTCACAACCCTTGCACCATACATAACCTTTGCCGATTTCCACCATACATAACACGGTTTCGATTATTCTTATGCAGAGGTTTCTTATGCATTTCTTATAAATATTCTGCTACAGGGTCTCATTCATACGGAATTCTCGTCACAAGATTTAACTAGTCAAATGCCTTTGCTGCCTATGTTCTCCTTCTAACAATTTTGCTGGCTATTGTGAGTTTCATATGGTCTTCTTCTTCCATAGATCTCTATTAGAGAAACTTCCTTTCTCTTACTGATCTCATAGCTGTTATCATTCCAAGGAGATCTTCTTAGACTACTTTCATGGGGTAAATATATGAACTGCTCTCCCCCTGGGATGTTGCTTCATATTTGTCACTAGATGGATTTTTTCTTTTCTTCCTAGAGCAGCTCCCCCTAAGACTATGGCGGATTTATTATGTTATTGAGATGATAGGCACCCCTTTTCTCTTTTATTTCCATACTCTATTGGGGTTCATCATAATGTCTACACTCCTTTCTGATTCATAGTTTTGTTTGATTGGATTGGATTTCATCATCTGTCTGGAGTTCCTTAATATATATGGCAGTTTACAGTCTTTAGCTTTGTGACCACGCTTGAGGCATACATAACATCTTATTTGACCAAGGTGCATTTGAGCTGATGTATAATATTTCATTCCCCTTTTTTAACATAATTTACAATCAACATATTTATGTCCAAATTCATTGCATGCATAACAGTAGCCATGGAAATGATTTGTATACCTGGTGGAAGATTGTATTTTCCCTTTGCTTGCTTGAGGGGTTCTTCTCTTTTGCTGCATCTTTTGCTGGTTGGAGTTGATAGACCTTCTCTTACATTGTGCTGCATTATGTCCTGGTTTATGACAAGAGAAACATGTGTTATTTTTCATAGGAGGAAAGAACCTCCTTTGACAACTTCCAAATTTATTCACTTCATCCTTAGGAGCATGTGAGCCTTTAGTAGCTGATTGTTTCATCCCTTCATTCTTTGTCTTCTCATGTTGTTGCTTGGTTATGTTTGTTTCTTTACAAATCTTTTTCTTGCTGGCTTCTTCTTCAGTGGGAATCTTCTGAGCTGCTTCATCTTCCTTTGCTGCCTTTACAAAAATGACATTCCTTTTATCTTCAATCTTGGACTTGTTGGTTTCCCCTTCATATCCTATCCCAGCCTTTATGTGAGGTGGTCTTTGAGCATTGATAATTTGGTCCAACTGTCTAGAGCTTTTCATTAGAGGTGTATTCATTAGTAGTTCTCTTTGGGCTTTTTCTAAGTTCTTTCTTAGGCTCATCACTTCTTCTTCCAATCTTTCACATTCCTGACTTTTCTTTCTCATTTGTTGCAGCAGAGTGTCTTCTATCTTCCTTGCTTCTTCAAGGTGTGTCTTCAGGCCAAAAATTTCTTTCTTATCTTCAAATTCTCTCTCATCACATATTTGCACCACTGTCTTAAGGTCTTTGTTTTCATTTTTCAATTTTTCTATTTCAGTCAAAGCAGTGTCAAGCTTGGCTTTTTCTTCAGCTGTAATTTCTTCATGGTTCTTATCTCCATTCACACTAGCAGGTACTTCATTCGATTGAATATTTTCCTGTTGACATGAATTTTTCTTCTTCTTAATTCTCTTATCCTTCTTGTCAGTGTCGTCCTTAGTGTTTACTCCATGCATGAAGTGCAATCTATCCCAGATTTCTTTTGCAGAGGTTAAATCCATTATCAACTCAAGGTCCTTGTTATGAAGACTGTTATATATTACACATTTTTCCTTGGCATTCCTCTGTTGTTCTTTCACCGTGGGGGAGTTTGTGCAGTAACCATCACATACAAGCTTCCATACTTCAGGTTCATAAGCCAATAATCCTGTTTTAACCTTATCTCTTCATTCAGGAAAGTTTGTTGTATTTCACACAGATACATTTTGATAGTCCATGACTCAACCAGATCTCCTTCAAGTTATTAAGCTTACACCAAAGGAACTTGCTCCGATACCAATTGTTGAACCCTTAGTTAAACTGAGAGGGGGGGGTGAATCAGTTTAACACATACATGGACTTTTAATACTTTTTTTTTTAAATCTTATTTACACCTTCATTTCATGGTCAACTTAATATGTGAGCAATCTTAATCTGTGAGAAACAAGTGTTACTATCAAACAGATTTGTTAATGTAATAGCAGATTGAATATGAGAGCAGCAAGTATTAAGCAGATGAGATAAATCACATCAACACATAAACATCATGCACAGAGACACCAGATATAAGTGGAAACCCATAAAGGGAGAAAACCACATCTTATTATTGTTGTGATGCAAAGGCAAGCTCCAACTCCCTCTCACCACTGTTTTCTGCAGGCACCAACCTACAGAAGGCTCTATCCTCAATTCTGCAAGCTACAACTTGCAAGGAAGCTCCAACTCCCATCAATTTTCTGCAGGCACCAACCTACAGGAGGCTCCAACCTCAGTCAGCTACAACTGACATTTTATCAAGCTACAACTTGATGTGGAAGCACCAACTCCAATCTATTTTCTGCAGGCACCAACCTACAGGAGGCTCCTACCTCAGTCAGCTACAACTGACATCTATCAAGCTACAACTTGATAGGGAAGCTCCAACTTCCTTACTCTTTCAAAAGAAAAACACTTGCTGATTTACTTTGGATATCAGCTCTGTTCTGTACCTTCTTCTCTGTTGTTCATCAACTCTTATATCAGACCTGCATCATCTCTGCTCAGCCCCTTCTTCTTCTTTGCTCAGCTCCTCCTTATTCACATTCTTCTTGCAGCTTGCTTATTTTCTTCAACTCTCTTTAATTCCGCTGCATACTCTCTTCTTCTCTCACTCCTTTTCATCAATTCTCTCCCATTGGATATTACCCTGTTTTATACAAAAATAGTTTCATGACTGTTTGTATTCCACTGGGAATTCGAAATGGACAGCCATGTCTCTTTGCCTTCTGCCTTCTCATCTCTTTTCAGCTCACTCAGAAAAATGTAAATGTAGGTGCTTATTTTAATATTACAGTGGGATATTTGCTCTCTTCCGGAGACTTGCCAATGCATCACAACAATATAAATTTAAATAAAACATTTACATTCAAATTTAAATGAGAACTCCAACTCACTCGTTTTGTCTCTTGGCTTGCTGCGCATTTGTATTTTCTGTGACTGTGTTTTGACTCTTTTCTGCTCTGTATGCTTTTCTGTCCTCTGCTGTGGTGTAATTGCTGCATACGTGTAACAGTGCTTTTATATCAGTGCCTCTTAGAAAGATACGTGACTGCTGACTTGCAGCAAGTGTCTTGTTGATGTGGAACTTTCCGCAAGCGGAACGAACATATATCACAGTCATTGTATATTAAGAATCGCCCTCCCGTTAAGCTGAGGCCCGTGGGTCTACAGACCACATGGCTTATCGCAACAGCGTTATATATATACATAACAGTGCCTTTTCATATATATATAAGTAATTTCAACACTCGGCATACATACAAACTTCCTTTTAAAAGGACTTAAATCAATTCTCGGCATTATATAATAAAAACTCTTTAAACAAACGATGTATCACTCCTCAGCCTCTTCCGATTGCGATTATTCACTGTTATGGCGAAACTTCAAACATATATCAGTCTTGGCTTATAAACCCATCGGGTCCGGCCTTTCAATCGCAATCGCAAATCTTTGTTAACATGTTCCGGAACTCAAACCTATCAAATCACAATTTATCAGTCCATCGGGTCCGATTCTCAATCGCAATCACAACTTTCTGTTGTGATGTTCCGATGCTCCACTTTACCTCCAATGGGATTGACCATGGAACTGAAACATTTGTTAGTCATAATTTATAAGCCCATCGGGTCCGGGCTTCAATCGCAATCGCAAGTCTTTAACATATGTTCCGATTGACTAGTGCCGATGCGATTTGACCGTAACTCAAATATGTATTAACCACCGTTTATACACCCATCGGGTCCGGAACTTCAAACAAATGCAATCGGGGCGCATAATAGAAAAGTTCTGATTGCGATCAGAACACGGATGCGATTTGCATCTATTAACTCCTGCTTATAACAGGATCGGTTCCGCCATTTCAATCGCAGCGTTTTACAAAAGACATGTGATTGGGAACTCGGATGCGATTAGCAATTAACTGTGGTATATAACTCGATCGGGTCCGGCCTTCGATCGCAATCGCAACTTTCTGTTGCGATGTTCCGCTGCCCTTGCGATCTCCGATTGCGATTGGGGAGGGGTCCCACCTTATCAAACTTTGTTTTATGCGCTCCATAATATAAATGCCTTGGACCTTTGTTTATGTGATGCACTGCACATATATGTTTATATATATGTTTGCCGCTGGAGTGAAGCGATTCCCGGAATAAGTTTGTGTTATATTATATGTATAACGCCGGTTGGAGTGTGCGATTCCCAGAATATGGTTCTGTATTATATGCATTGTATTGCCGCTGGAGTTAAGCGATTCCCGGAATAAGTTTGTGTTATATTATATGTATAACGCCGGTTGGAGTGTGTGATTCCCGAAATTATGCATATGAATGTATCTGCCGGCTTGGGCGATTCTCGGAATTTTATAACGGCTCTACCTCTGCCTCTGCTGCTCCTGTCGCTCTGCCTCTGCCTCTGCTTCTTTGCTGCCTCCATTGTAGTCGCTGCTTCCTTTGTCTATCTTGCTGCTCCTGTCGCTCTGCCTCTGTATTCAACTATTACACTCTAGCAGTGTTCTTCTGCCTATTTCCTTTGCTTGTTTCAGCTTCAACGCTGCTCGACCTCTACCTCTACTGCACGTCCGTTTCATCTCTTCCTCTATATTTGCTGCCTCTGCCTCTGCTGCTCGACAACTGCTCTGCCTCTTCCTGTCTCCTTTGTTGTCTCCTTTGCCTGTCTCTGCTATCTTTTCGTTTCTATCTCTTCTTCTGGTCTAATGCTGCTCCTTGCTTCTTCAAATGGTCCTATCTCTGCTTCTCTTTGCTACCCTGCCTTTGTTCTTCGCTGTGCCTCTGCCTGTTTCTGCTTCAACACTGCCTCCTTTGCTGCCTTTGTTATTTCTTTGTCTCTTCCTTTCTGCTATATCTGTTGTCTTAGTTTCTTTGTGCTCCTTTCTCTATTGCGTATATAGAATCCACTCCACCTGTTATACTTGTAGCACATCCTATGAGGCTCCGATCTTCTACGCCTTCAATTCAACAGTTCTTTTCCTCAACTTAGAACTCCGCTACGTTACCAGAGTTCTGTTCCTCATCTTGATTTAATTCTACAGAATGAATTGATGTATTCTCCCCAACAGTGCTTCACAATCTTCCCACTAGAATAATTGTTTCTCATCACTCTGTCTCATTCCTCAGCTACTTGTCTTATGCTCTCTTTGTTTCATCTGCTCCTTGACTGATGCTACTCCTTAATTCTCCTTTTGCTGCCTTAGGTGGTCCTCCTTTGCCATCTCCTTTGCCTTGTTGCTGCCTCAGGTGTTCTTCCTTTGCCATCTCCTTTGCCTTGTTGCTGCCTCAGGTGTTCTTTCTTTGCCATCTCCTTTGCCATCAATGACAACATTTCCAACAGAATTAACTCCAAAAATTCCCCACCATAGGTCCATATGACCACTTATTAATTCTTAAATAAATATAAAAGATGGCATTCAAATTAATAAGGTTGATTAAAAAAATATAGTAATTGAGGTTTGCTAAAAATTCGATGCCTATGATAGACTAGATTTTGCAATAAGTTGTGGTGACTTGTAACATGATGACTTCACATCCCTTTCGTACTTATAGAATAGAATATTTCTTTAATAGCTTATGAAAACATAACATATTTTTTCAGGGTAGGCCATCTTTCTGATCTTCCTTTAAAGGCCTTGGTGGTTGTAAAAAACACAACTAGTAGTAGTATGTCATACAACTGCCATTGAAGGAGCTACAACCTCCTCTCATGGGAGGCCTCTACAGGTTGAACAACTAAGGTATAAACAAACACTTACTATAGGTATAGTTAGAGATGCCAAGTTTTGTGGAAACCATTAATGGGCTCCAACCCCAACTATGTCATGTAATCTTAATTCCAAATTCGTTCACCTATATTGCGTGTCGCTCCCTTACAATATTTTGAAATGCATCCCATGGGTACATACAACTAATAAACACATGAATATATATTTTTTAAAAGTGGTGGAAGAAATCATAAAAAATTAATCAAACATTATCTTTTTAAACATTGGAATTCTTTTAAAAATAAAGAAAAAAATCATCATAAAACATAAGAACATGAATCAAATGATCAGGACATCAATGGGAAAACAATCATGAAATCGTTAGCATAGTTGATAAATATTTCTCATTTTTCTTAAAACCTAAGAAGAAAACGAACCTCAGGTCACGAAAATAAGTTATTCCAACAAGAACAACCTTCTCTCTAAATAATGTCTCTTCACTTAACATGCTTCATTCCAATAAAAATCACACCCTTGTCCCACATCTGCCTTGATAGCATGACATAGTTTATAAATACAACATACAAGCTCACCAACTTAATCAAAGAATAATTCTATCCTAATAAATCACAACATATAATAGTTATTGCTAGGGACCCATACATGTATGTATAACTGTACTTTGTATGCAATTATTATAAGAAAATAACATTAACAATATTATATATTACAAATTTTGCATGGTACAAATGACATGAATGCACTTTTATACTCCACCCACTAAGTGTGAGTTCAATTGTAATGCACAAAGACCTAATCCAACACATAACTCAATAACATGGGACTCAATAACCTTAATGGATTCATTCATGGGGGATCCAAAGTGTACATTGAGCTTCAAATAAACTTCATTAGCAACAATATGCCAAATTTATTGAAACTTATTTCTTGAAACTTTCAAAGCTAGATTTAGACCCAACTTTGTACTTATTAAATCTCCATAATTATGCACCAAATCTATTGAAATTTTCGCTAGAGGATTATGCATTACCATAGATGAAAACATAAGTTAGGATCATATAACATGAACAAATAGAAACACCATTCAACAATGCACAACATTAAATACAATAGACACAATTTTTTTTAGGTGGAAACCCTTCCAGGAGAAAAACCACCAAACACTTGTTAATATAGGTATTTAAAGTCTACATCAATTAGGAAGCTCCAAATTCCAATATTTTCAACATCAATTGAAGGAGGATCCAACCTCCAACCTGAAGGAAGCTCCAACTCCTTGATTTACCAATTCCAATTGGAAGGGCACGCCAATGCCCTGGTTTACCAACTCCAACTATGTTATCAGCCTAATTTCCTCCTTAGAGTTAGTGTTCATGAGCCTTCATATTGATGACCTTTTTGCTTATGCCTGGCCCTTGTTTCTATCTATTTTTAGGCATATTCGATAGGATAGAGTGTTGATTAGGGAAAAGATATTTGTTTTTTTTGGGAACCCTTGTCATCCTATAAAAAACCTCCATTTCCTTTTTCTGTCCCAGCGACAATGGCTGAGCTTCTGGAGTCTTTCTTTCCCTATGAGATCGGATTAGAGGATCATGAATTCGAGTTATCATGGGTATATTATTGGTGAAGCTTCCTAACTTCTCTTCATCCCAAGTGTCCAGGTTCATCCTCTAAGAATAACCTCTAAGACTTTTTATACCAGTGATTCTAAAGGATCGAGCCAGTTAGTGATGGTGAATTATGAATCTTGAGAGAGCTATACTTCCTTGTATTTGAGATATTGTGCCTGTTGAAAAGTGTAACTAGGTCGGTCTTCATGTTGACTATGTAATTATGTATTTATGTAAAGAAGAAGACAAAGATAATAAAAATGTATTTTGTTTTACTTGCTTCATGGGTTTCATGAGAAAGATTTTATTATATAGGTTAATATACCTTTTCTTGATGTCTATTATTTTGTGTCTTCTAGGTATAAAATGTGATTAAGTGTCATGTTCTTAAAATATCTAGTTTAGCAATATATGCTCCAAGACCTTGTGGAAGAAAGACACCTAAAAACCCTCAATCTATGTTGGAAGACCAGCTCTACACACAAGAAGAAGGAAACTACATCAACGTTGGAATTAACTCATACATGTCGACCTAAAGCACAACAAGGAAGTCGGCCCCATAGCTGAATGTATGGTTGGATTAAGGGCTGGAAAAATGCCCTATAAATACACCTATTCTGCGGCCATTTGGTAGACTCAATTGCAGATCAATCTCAGGAAAAATTGCAGATCAATATCTGGAACAATTACGGATCAATCTCAGGAAGAATTGTGGATCAATTTCAGGAAGAAGCAAGCGGATATATCTCAGATCACAGTGCAGATAAAAGGGAGGATACAATGCAAATTACTAAAGCAATAAATGCAGATCTAAAACAGAATTATAGGAAGAAATATTGCGTAGAAGTACAAAAGATAAAACATCGTGAATAAGTTTTAGTCCTTTAGTGATATAGATTAGAAGGAGGTACAATGCTAGGGCTGCGGAAAAGCTGAAGATGAGTGCAGATAAGTTTGAGATAAAATAGCCAGGAGAAGTCTGAGTTTTAGTATAAGCTTCAAGTATAAAAGTTGCAGATTATAATCAAGAGGATCAAGGTTATACAACGAGGCAGAATAACATTATAGTAAGGTCTACGTTCAACATAAAAAAAGGAATGTGATAATACATAAGAATATCACAGAGTATAACAAAAGGATTGTGTATAAGGACATATTCATGACTATCCTATAAAAGGGAAAGTAGAATTGAGTAAATTGGTGAAGAGAATAACTAAGGTTTAAGAAGCTGGTTCAAGGTCTTGGAAGCATATCTAGGTCAAGGGTCTGAGTTTGGGTCATGGTAACTATCATTTGAAGATCTATAAGAAGAATTCTTTGCAGGTTTTCGTCTCCAAGAGGGAGAGGTTTTTACCTGGCTCTAGACTAAGTTAAGAATAACTTATTCTAGTGTAGAGTTAGGTAAAGTGTGTTTCTTTACCATGTACATTTGTAACTTATAATCCGACGATCATGATTTGTAGTGATCCGACAGTTATCTCTCAGCTCGGTATTAATGGCACTTGATCCGTGGCTTAACACCCGATTGGTCCATGATCTCTGTTTAAAGAGCATGGAGGATCATTTGTCCATTAACCATTTATGAGAGAAACATATGTAACTTTTCTTTTATATTAATAAATTCCCTGAAGTGGCCATGTTGGCTCAGGGCGTGGACTGTTTCCCTCTTTAAGGGTTTTAACCACGTGATTATACTGGTGTACTAATTTGTGATCTGTTTGTGAGCGGTGACCTTTGGTTCTTGATCTATGGAACTTACCCTATAAATTCCTACATGGTATCAGAGTTATTTTGAGGGCCGCGTCCATTGTTGATCAAAATCCGAAGCCGGTTTGACTGCATGCGAATGTCGTTTTATATATCTACTATTTTTGAACATTTTTGGGCTTGGAGAATTGCTCGGTTGTGTCCGAAGCATCTGTTATAGTGAGGAACGCCTTTCATTTCATGCGAAAAGGTTTCCGGCTGCCCAAGTTATGTCAGTTTAGATCTGGAGGTATAAATCATATATTTTGCAATTATATATGTTAATAGTTCTGCTTATTTCATTTTTTTCTTATATTAAGGTTTTATTTATTTTCCGGATCTATACCCTCTTCTCTGTGTATGCTCTTTTTGGTGCGCCTCGTGCGATCTCGACAAATCAGAAACAGGAAAAGGGATTTTTTTGCTATGTATGCTCTTTCCCCGCGTCTTTGTGCGATCTCGGGAAATCAGAAATAGTGAAAAAAGTGATAGTTGCTGGTAAGGCTAACCGAGAATCTAACATTCTGTCATAAGGCTTTGCATTTCATTTCTTTTGCTCGTTTTTTGTGTAGGAAAAGACACACACACCTCCAATAATAATAATAATAATAATAATAATAATAATAATAATAATAATAATAATAATAATAATAATAATAATAATAATAATAATAATAATAATAATAATAATAATAATAATCCCCCCTTCCTCCTTTCTAAAATAACATAATCCTTTTACTATTTCACTTGGTGAGGGGTTAGTTTATGAGAATAGAGGTCTTGGGTTCAAGTCTCCTTCTCAAGCTTCTTTTGTAAAAAAAAATTGTTCAATTGGGCGGATTTTTTTTTTTAAAGAGCCGCACTTAATCTCATTCCCGTAACTCTTCGGCATCTACAACTCAGTTTTTTTCAAAAGGCAGAACTTCTTCATCCGGAAGCCGTTTTTCGAGCCATTTTTTTAAACGACCTAATTTTTCGATATCTTTCCATTGGAGTAGTTAGTTTCAGCTTTTCTCAACTTTAGTTTAAAAAAAAAAAGAAATGGAAAGTGCATGCCCGGTTATTCTTAACAACACCAATTATTTCCAATGGCTATCTCACATGGTAGATATACTTAGAAGTAAAGGGCTTTATAGAATAGCCACAGGGCTAGAAACTAAACCTTCTGATGATGATAAAGTTGCTAAATGGGAAAATAAACAAGATCAAGCACGAGTGTTGATAGGAATGTTTATTTCTCAAGATCTTCGATTTCATATCCTTGACATTGACACCCCTCATGAAGCACTAGAAAAGCTAAATACTGTCTTTGGAATTCAAAATCAAATCAGGGCCCATCAGCTTGAAAATGAGTTTCTTACTTTGGACCCCAATAATTTCTCCTCTATTGAAGATTTTTTGTCCAAATTCAAGACCCTCAGAGTTCTTTTAGAAGGTTGTAAGGTCAAAAAGGAAGATGGTATCCTCATCTATTGCATTCTTACTAAGCTTTTCCCTGCATGCTCTGTATTTGTTTCCACCTTCCATTCCACTAGAGAAGCCATCATTTCTTCAAGAACCACCTACAAGAATCCCTCTTTTGATGCCTTTTGTGATTCTTTGATAAGAGAACAAGAAAAATTTTTACACCTTGGTCTTATCACTGCTGGAAATGCTTCTAAGAAATCCTTAGTAGCCCAACATCAATCATATCAAAAGAATCCCAAGAAGAAATATCCTAAAAAGTATGGTCCAAAACCAAACAAGGGTCCTAAGAAATTTCAGCCACAAACTGAAAAAGAAACTCACCAAAATGATAAGGCATATAAAAACAAAGGAAAGAAGACAGATAGACATTGCAACTTTTGCAATGGTGATGGCCATTTAGAGTCCAAATGTTTTAAGAAGATGGAAGCCTTAGAAGCAACAATGAAGAAGCACAACATCAATTTGGAGCACTCTTCACCTTCATCTACATGCATGGCACTTTCTGCTTGTGGTTGTCAAGCATCAAGATCTGGTTATGCATTAAATGTATCTTCTTCTTCTCCTTCTCATGAGTGGCTCATTTATTCTGGAGCTTCTTACCACATGGCTAAAAATAAATCAATGTTCTCTTCTTTAAATGATTGTAACACCAAACATATTTATGTTGGTGATGATAGATCTCTTAGTGTTGTAGGATCTGGAACCATTCATCTAGATAATGGTCAGTTTAATGATGTACTATGTGTTCCTACCTTGTCATGCAACCTTCTCTCTATTTATTAGATAACTCATTCAGGTGAAGGGAAAATAGTAGAATTCTCACCTCATGATGTTGTAATCAAGGACCTCAAATATCCTAAACATATTTTAGCTACTGGCATTGCTGATGATTCCACAAGGTTGTATAAGTTTGAAAACTTTGGGTCATCATCTCTTCCCTCTGTTTTTGTTGCTCATAATGATGATGTGAGCAAACTTTGGCATGAGCGATTTAGTCACTTAAACTATCGCTCTCTTCAAACTCCGTGTAAGGAAAATATGGTGACGAGCCTTCCTATGGTATGTTTCCGGGATGGTGTTTGCTCTGGATGGGTACTCGGAAAACATCATCGGGATAGTTTTGACAAATGTGCCTCTTGCCACGCTTCAGCCCCTTTGCATCTTTTGCACAGTGATTTATGTGGTCCACTTCCTGTTGTTTCTTTCTCTGGTAGCAATTACTTCTTAACCTTCATTGATGATTTTTCCAGACGCACTTGGGTATATTTCTTAAAACTCAAGAGTGAAGTTTTTAACATGTTCTTGGCCTTTAAGGCCTTTGTTGAGAAACAATCTGGACATCAAATTCTTAAGTTAATATTAGACAATGGCGAAGAATATGTTAACAAAAAATTTATTAACTTCTGCACTAAGCATGGCATTCAATTGCCACATATTGTTCCATATACTCCACAACAAAATGGTGTAGCTGAAAGGAAGAATCGCACCTTAAAAGAAATGGCTAATTGTATGCTTCAATCTAAAGGACTTGGTCTCAATTTTTGGGCAGAAGCCATTAACTGTGCAAATTATATAGTAAATCGCACTCCTACTAAGGTTTTAAAGAATATAACTCCAGAAGAAGCTTGGAGCTCAATCAAACCAGATGTAAGTCACTTTTGTGTTTTTGGAAGTGATGCTTGGGCCCATATTCCAGATGCGAAACATAAAGCCTTAGAAACTAAGAGTGAAAAATGTATTTTTGTTGGATATTCTGAAGATTTCAAAGGATATAGACTTCTTCAACCCAAATCCAAAAATATAATCATTAGAAGAGGTGTAAAGTTTGATGAAAATATATCGGCCTGCGAGCCTAATTCGACATATGTGCCACCTCTCTCTCTCTCTTCTATTTTTAATAGCATTCCTTCTAGTTCAGATGATGACAACGAGGAGGAAAATCCTCCTCCATCTTGTTAAATTGTTCCTTATACGCCACCGCTTCCAGGATGGGTCCGCTCTACTCGGGATGCAGCAGGTTCTCTTGCAGGTGACCCTGCCGATCGACGACGTACACGTTCTCATTTCGAAAGAGCCTCTTCCTTATTAGCTCAAGTTCTAGAAAAAATTGATCCAGAAACCTTTGAAGAAGCCTCTGGTCATCCAGATTGGGATGAAGCTATGAATGAAGGGTATCATTCATTATTGGCAAACAATACTTGGGATCTTGTTCCTCTTCCAAAAGGAAGAAAACTTGTCAGATGCAAATGGGTTTACAAAAAAAAGTTTGGACTAGATGGAAAAGTGGATAGACATAAAGCTTGTCTTGTCGCTAAATGTTTTTCACAAGTTGAAGGCATTGAATATACTGAAACCTTCTCCCTTGTTGCCAAAATGAATTATATTTGCCTTGTTCTTTCCCTTGCTGCCTCCTTTAAATGGGAAGTCCATCAGATGGATGTTAAATCCGCCTTCTTACATGGAGATTTTCATGAAGAAATATACATGGAACAACCCCCTGGCTTTATCCAAAAAGACTCCAACCTTGTTTATCACCTTAGGAAGTCTCTCTATGGTCTCAAACAAGCTCCTCGGGCTTGGTATGCCAAAATGGATAGATTTCTCTTAGATAATGGCTTTTCTAGGTGTCATTCTGACAACACTGTCTACACCAAGCAGGTGGGTAATTCCTTCACCATCCTTGTTCTTTATGTTGATGATCTTATCCTTACTGGTAGTGATCCAAACCATATAAACCATGTGAAGTCTAGCCTCAAAAAGAATTTTGAAATGACAGACTTAGGACACTTTCATTATTTCCTTGGTCTTCAAGTCTTGCAATCCAAGGAAGGCATTACCCTCTCTCAGTCCAAGTATGCCTGTGATCTTCTACACCACTTTCACATGGAAGACTACAAGCCTGCCCCTTCTCCCTTTCAGCCTGGAGTAAAGCTTTCAGTCAACTGTACTACCCCTGAAGTTGATGCTACCTTATACCGTCAACTTGTTGGTAAAATTTTGTATCTAACCCATACCCGTCCTGACCTTTCCTTTGTCGTTGGCCTTGTCGCTCGGTTTATGCACCAACCTCATGAGAGTCACTGGAAAGAAGCTAAAAGAATATTTCTATATATTTGAGGTATAGTTCAGTTTGGGATTCATTACAGTGCAGGAGCATCTCCCTTGTTGATTGGTTTCACTGATTCTGATTGGGCTAGTGACCCTGATGATCGGAAGTCCACTTCAGGATATGTATTCACTCTTGGTTCAGGACCTATTACTTGGTCTTGTAAGAAACAAAGTGCCATCTCTCTTTCTTCAACAGAAGCAGAGTATCGTGGTGCAGTTGAAGCCAGCAAGGAAGCCATGTGGCTTCGTCAAATCCTGTCTGAATTTGGTCTTCATCAGCAGCATCCAACTACACTTTGGTGTGATAATCAGAGTGCCATTTAGCTATGTAAAGATCCAGTGCATCATCAGCATATGAAACACATTGAACTCCACATACACTTCATCAGAAAGCTCATTCATGATCGTGTTCTTGAAGTGCAGTATTTTCCGACCAATGATCAAGTAGTCGATATCTTTACAAAGGCTCTCATAGAAGCGAAGTTTACCAAAATTCGATCCATGCTTGGAGTTCAGGGAATTTGTCTTAAGGGTGGATAGGCTCTAATGCCTCCTTCCTTCTCCTATTGTGTCACTTTTGTAAATCCTTCAATCCTATCCCAACTTGTTCTTAAGGGGAGATGTTAGGATATTTCAACACATAGGAAATAGGCTCCTTTTGTGTCACCTTTGTAAATCCTTCAATCCTATCCCAAGTTGTTCTTAAGGGGGGATGTTAGGATATTCCGACACATAGGAAATAGTTAAGAATAACTTAGTTTAGTGTAGAGTTTGGTAAAGTGTATTTCTTTACCATGTACATTTGTAACTTATAATCCAACGGTCATGATTTTTAGTGATCCGACGGTTATCTCTCACCTTGGTATTAACGACACTTTATCTGTGGCTTAACACCCGATTGGTCCATGATCTCTATTAAAGAGCATGGAGGGTCATTTGTTCGGTAACCGTTTATGAGAGAAACATATGTAACTTTTATTTTATATTAATAAATTCCTTGAAGTGGCCACGTTGGGTTAGGGCGTGGACTATTTCCCTCTTTAAGGGTTTTAACCACGTGATTATACTGGTGTACTAATTTGTGATCTGTTTGTGAGCGGTGACCTTTGGTTCTTGATCTACGGAACTTACCCTGTAAATTCCTACATATACAACGAGGCAGAATAACATTATAGTAAGGTATACGTTCAACATAAAAAAAGGAATGTGATAATACATAAGAATATCACAAAGTATAACAAAAGGATTGTGTATAAGGACATATTCATGACTATCCTATAAAAGGGAAAGAAAAAATGAGTAAATTGGTGAAGAGAATAACTAAGGTTTAAGAAGCTGGTTCAAGGTCTTGGAAGCATATCTAGGTCAAGGGTCTGAGTCTGGGTCATGGTAACTATCATTTAAAGATCTATAAGAAGAATTATTTGCGGGTTTTTGTCTCCAAGAGGGAGAGGTTTTTCCCTGGCTCTAGGAGCCTAAATTTTGTGTCTTGTGCATTTTGATAATTGACTTGATGAAATATTAACTAAGCTAAAAGAAAAGAATACATAAGTAACACAAGCAAGCTCACAAGTAATTATCAAGAAGAGAATTTTTATTAATCACTGGCCCTCAAAATTCTTAACAGTGCCTATGTGACTGAGATTATTTATTACACTTACAAGAGGAGGTCAAGTTGTTGGATTGAGAGGAGATCTATTTTGTCGGCATGTATACATTCCTTGTATTATAATTTTGGATTAATAGATCTATGTGCTCCTTTCATGTATCTGTAATCCGAATCATATTTTGTATTGGTGCATGTTCAGAAAAGAAGAGAAGGTGTTACTGATAGCATGCCTTTTTTATTCAAGGTCACTTTTAATATTTTGGTTCCAAGGGTATTGTTTGTCAAGGCCATGAGTTAACAAACTTGCAATTTTCTCCCTAAGAAAGGTGGTTTCTACTAAGGACATTTTTTTTAAATTCAAGGTTTATTTAAGGTTTTGGTTGTAATAATACAAGTTGTCAAATCCATCGGTTTGAAACAAATTGTAACTTTAACCTCAAAAATGAGAAATGGTGACATTATTAACAACATTTAATTTGAGAGTTGGTGTTAAAGTTTTTATCAACAACATTAGGATTTTGTTGAGGCCATGGTTTCAAAATGTGGTAATATTAATGTTGAAAAGAAAATGATAATACCAATAGAACCACTTTTAAAAAAAGAGTTGTTTTTTTTAACCCAAATTTATGGGTTTCGGGGTTCGAGTTCTTGTTTTGAGGTCATATTTATTTTCAAGTTAGTAACTAAGTTAGATTTCCTTTTTAGATTTCAAAATGCTAATTTGATATTTCAAAACACCATCATATATTTTTAACAATGAATTTGGACTGGGAGCTTATAATTCTAGTCTTTTAACTTATCTACAATCTCAACCATTTTTTACTAAAACTAAAATATTGTACAAACAAAAAAGAATTTGTAGAAACTAATAAAACTAAAATTAGATCAACTATTGTTTGATTCATTTTTTCTAAATCTATAATATCTTCCCAACAAGAAAAACTTATAGGGACTAATAAAACCACTAACTTTTTTCCCAAATAATATGCCAAAAATAATATCATACGATTTTCATACCCAAAGAGATATATAGTTGTCCATAAGACTTAACTCCAAAAATTACCCACCATAGGTCCATATGACCACTTATTAATGCTTAAAATAATATAAAAGATGGTATTCAGATTAATAATGTTGATTAAAAAAAAATAATGTAGTTGAGAATTTTTGGAATCCTGTGTAGCATGATTGAAGAGAACGATCCATCTATCGCTAAGTTTCCTCCTCCTGAAGATGGGTGAAGTGTTCACCCGAAACGTCGGGCTCTTCAATCATTCTACATAGGATTCCATAAATTCTCAACTACATTATGTTTCTGACTGTGGAAACATTCACGCCTAAAAAAATATAGTTATTGAGGTTTACAAAAAATCTTATGCCTATGACAGATTACATTTTGCAATAAGTTGTGGTGACTTGTAACATGATGAATTACACATCCCTTTGGTACTTGTATAATAGAATATTACTTTTATACCTTATGAAAACATAACATACATTTTTAAGGTATGCCATCTTTCTTATCTTCCTTCAAAGGCCTCAATGGTTGTAAAAACCACAACTAGTAGTAGTATGTCACACTATCGCCATTGAAGGAGCTACAACCTCCCTCGTGGGAGGCCTCTATGCGTTTCACAACTAAGGCATAAAAAAAGCACTTACTATAGTTATTGTTACAGATGTTTGCAGAAACCATTAATGGGTGCCAACCCCAACTATGTCATGTAATCCTCATTCCAAATTCGTTGACCACTTATAATAGGTATCACTCCCTTACAATATTTTGAACTGCATCCTGCGGGCACATAAAACGAAAAAACACATGAATATATATATTTTAAAAGTGGTGGAAAAAGCATAAGAATTTAATCAAACATTCTTTTTTTAAACATTGACATTTTTTTTAAAACGAAAACAAAAAAAACATCATAAAACATAAGAACATGGATCAAATGATCATGACATCAATGGAAACACAATAATGAAATTTTAGCATAATAGGTAATTATTTCTCATTTTTCTTAAAGCCTAAGAAGAAAACAAACCTCAAATCACCAAAAGGAGTGATTTCAACTTGAACAACCTTCTCTCTACATAATATCTCTTCCCTTAACATGCATCATTCCAATAAAAATTACACCCTTCTCCCACATGTGCCTTGATAGCATGACATAGTTTATAAATACAACATACAAGCTCACCAACTTAATCAAATAATAATTGTATCCTAATAAGTCACACCATATAATAGGTATTGCTAGGGACCCATAAATGTATGTATAATAGTACTTTGCATGCAATTATTATAAGAAAACAAATTTAACAATATTATATATTGCAAATGTTGCATGCTACAAATGACATGAATGCACTTTTATACTCCAGCCATTAAGTGTGAGTTCAAGTGTAATGCACAAATACCTAAGCCAACACATAACATGATAATGTGGGACTCAATAATCTTAATGGACTCATTCATGGGGGCTCCTAAGTGTACACTGAGCTCCAAATAAACTTCATTAACAACAATATGCCAAATTTTTTTGAAACTTTCAAAGCTAGATTCAAACCTAAATTTTTACTTATTAAATCTCTTAGAATTATGTACCAAATCTATTGAAATTTTCACTAGAGATAATATGGGACATATGCCTTCCAAAATAATCAAGTCACACAATTTTGATCTCAAATAAATATTTGATTGCAGGAAGATTATATATATATATATATATATATATATATATATATATATATATATATATATATATATATATATATATATATATATATATATATATATATATATATATATATATATATATATATATATATATATATATATATATATATTTGGTTACGAGTATCATCTACTTTGATACCAATTGTAATTAACCAAATTCCCCAAACAATATATAAAATAATGAAGACACCAAAGAATAATAACAACTAACAATTATACCTTGTAATAACCAAAAATTTTCCAAAAACATAAGATCAAATAGTTGTGTAGTATCAATGAATATACTAATCTCTTGTACCCATTTATAAATTAATATACTACTTATATAAATATCCATTGATAAAATATTTACTTATATAAGTATAATCATTGATATTGGCTAGAAGGATCACATCATCACCTTACAATTTAAACACAACTTAATGAAAAATAAGGTGCTTCACCTCCACCCCCTCGTCTAAGCCCAAAGGATATGAATAATAAGTTTCTAATCCATCTAAATAGCCATTAAACTAATACTTACCAACACATGTGTTGGAAATATTGAGAGGGAGGCGAATCAATATTTCACTTAAAATTTGTTAATTTTAATTTCACGGAGCATTAATTAGAATTACCATAGATGAAAACATAAGTCAGGATCATATCAAATGAACATATAGAAACACCATTCAACAATGCAAAACATTCAAGACAATAGACACACAATTTCTTAGGTGGAAACCCTTCCAGGAGAAAATGCACCAAACATTTCTTAATATAGGTCTTTAAATTGTACATCAATTAGGAAGCTCTAACTTCCAATATTTTAAACATCAACTGAAGGAGGATCCAATGTCGTGGTTTACAGGATCCAACCTAAAGGAAGCTACAACTCCATGATTTACCAACTCCAACTGGAAGGGCACTCCAACAACCTGTTTTACAAGCTCCAACTGTGTTATCAACCTAATTTCCTCCTTAGAGTTAGTGTTAATGAGCATTCATATTGATACCCTTTTTTCTGGTGCCTGACCCTTGTTTATATTTATTTTTATGCATCTTCGCTAGGATAGAGTGTGTATTAGGGCAAAGAGATTTGTATTTGCTGGGAACCCTTGTCATCCTAGAAAAAACCTCCATTTCTCTATTTTGCCCCAATGACGATGGCTGAGTTTCTAGAGTATTTCTTTCCCTATCAGATCAGATTAGAGGATCATGGATTTTGTTTATCATTGGTGTATTATTAGTGAAGCTTCTTAACTTCTCTTCATCCCAAGTGTCCAGGTTCATCGTCTGAGAGAAGCCTATAAACATATTTATACTAGTGAGGGATAGACTAGTTAGCGATGGTGACTTTTGAATCCTGAGAGAGCTATACTTATTTATATCTAAGATATTGTGCCTATGTGACTGAGATTATTTATTACAATTACAAGAGGATCTCATGTTATTGTATTTAGAGATTTCTTTTTTTGAAATGTATACATTCCTTGTATTATCATTTTGGATTAATAGATATATATGTTCCTTTCCCGTATCCGTGATTTGAAACATATTTTATACTGGTGCATGTCCAGAAAAGAAGAGAAGGTGTTATTGATAACTACATTTTTTATTCAAGGTCACTTTTAATATTTTAGTTTCAAGAGTATTGGTTGTCAAGGCCATGAGTTAAAAATCTTGCAATTTTATCCCTAAGGAAAGGGGGTTGCTACTAAGAACAATGCTTTTCAATTCAGGGTTTATTTTAAGGTTTTGGTTGTAATAATACTTGTTTTCAAATATGTTAGTGTCAGTATTTGCACCCTACCATCAATGATAAAAAATCCTCTTTTCATATCATATTAGGGTCTCATTCAGAAATTTTTATCATTCCACTATGTTTGCATTACAAAATTTACTCACTAATAGTAGCCCTAGCCCAAAAAACATCACTCTTCCTTAAATTTGATTACTTGCGGGCACATTTTCATACCTTGCTGATTGTACCTCATCCATAAAGTTAATGTAGTCATGCCATTACATCAGTCACGAGGTCAAATTTATCATGAAATCTAGTCTTTCAAGGTTCCATTATATTTCTAGGGTTTTTCAAGGTTTCATTAGGTCATTAGGGTTTCCAAGGTTCTAATAAAAATCCATTCCATTGCATAAGACCAACAAGTAAAGTGTGATCAAATAAGATCTCTTCACCATGTGAAGATTATTTTTAAAGAGAAATGCTTATTTCATCATGTAATTTTGAGTTCAAATGTAATATTTTTAATTTTCATTTTGTAATTTTATGTCATTTAAATGTAATAAGTACAAGGTTCCCAAGCTACCAACTCAGAGTTCCACATGCCAACAAAGAAAATATCAAAGTGAAAATAGTTCCTAGTCCATCAAAATGATTAATTTTCAAAGGAGAGAAATCAAAGTGAAAGGGTTTAAATTGTGAAGTTTAAAGGTGAATTTGAACATAGCAAAGTGGGCCCCAAGAACTAATTCATTCAATCCATCAAGTATGAAGGACATTAAAACATCAAAGAGGCACTCATTTTCTCTCTAAGCCATCAATATCACCCTCACCTACACTCCATATACCTCCCCTAACATTTTCTCAAGCCCATTCCTCTCATTTCCCTCACATTCCTACAAACCCTAGCCTATTGCTACACTTTTGACATATTCCTAGGTTAGGGCGGTGTTTTGTCCTTTTGGACCCCTTCCCCTCACGCAATCCTTGAAATTACACTTTCCCCTACTTCCTAACATCCCTCCCTACCTCCAAAAAATTTCCTAAGAATTTAGAAGCCTCTTATCCCCTTTATTTCCCTTCATTCCTATAAATTTCCCAAATCCCATGTTTTGCCTACACCAAACCCTAATTTCCTCTCCCACTAAGCTAGGGTTTACTATGGAATAAGAGACATATGAGTAGAGGAGGCATAAGGGAGATCATTTCAGAAAGTATGAGGCCATTCCAACTCATAAACATCATGTCTCCATGATTTTTCAAGAAGTCATTCCAAGGGACAAATCATTTGCCACCCATAGGGCTAGTTTTTCTTCAAACTATGTTTCTGACCAAACAGAGATGAATTTGACAAAAGTGAGAGCGATTTTTTTCCATAATAGGCCAAGGAATAAAAAAACATTTATGTTTTTACACATGTGTCATGGTTTTGGAGACATGTTAAAAATGAAGTTGATAAAAGAGATTTTCTGCACTTCTGGAGTGACCTTAGGAAAATCAATATTTATACTAGATGGAGTGTCCAAAGGACTTTCTTGATGAGTCAAAGGATAAATAGACAGAACTACATTTCCAATGATCTATCATGAGCTGAATTTGGAGTTGAGTAAGGCCTCCAAAAGTTTCCTGCAAGATCACACTTCATTTTTTCATCCTCATTCTGCACTTTTTGACCAGTCTTGGGAGAATTGACTTTTTAGGGGCTATAATTGATCATTTTCAGTGATGGATAGGTCCATGGTGTAGCCGAGAAAAATATATATTTCCAAAGAGCTATCATGAGCTCAATTTGGACTTCGGGAAGGCACTCAAAAGTTGATTTTAAGTCGGCGCTGCGCACTTGGACATTTGGAGGACGCACCTGACATTTTGAGGGCGCACCTGTAGCAGGCGTTGCACACCTGCCTGAATTGCTCACTAAGCTTCAAAACAAAGTGCCATCACTCTAAACTTTTAGAAAATCCTTGTTTCATCATCTTGCAAGTGATTATGACAAATTTCTTGCCTCCTTTCACTCCTAAACAATGATTTCATGGTGTTTTAATGTTCTATGCAAAATTTGGTGTCTTCTTTGCTATAAACCCTAGTTTCACTCCTAATGTTCAAATATACTTCCTAAAACTTTCACAACCCTTCCTACGCATCTAAAAACCCTATCCCTACCATTACACTGCCATTTCCTTCCCCCAAATCCCTTTATCCCCTAAACCCTAAGACCTAGGTAATTCAATTTCCTAAGCTCCCAAATCCCTATACCTATAATAAACTCCCTATACCAAAATCCCAAAACATTTATAATCCTTATCACCTCCCTCAATTTTATAATCCCTTCCCCCATCTTCCTAATTTTTTCCATCCCATTCCCCATGCCCTAAACCTACATTTCACTAACAATTCATCTCCCTAGGGTTTCTAGACCTAGACACAATGGAAGAAGACAAAGACTACATGCAAGAGGAGGAGGATAGGTAAGAGGAGGAAGATATATTGGAGGAGGAATACAGACAACAGAGAATGACATACAAAGGAGGATGGAAAAGCACTATGCCAATAGAAACAAGATTGCAAGGTCAAAACTTAAGAAGGCCAATGCAAAAATTGAAACCCTAACCATTGAAAAAGAGGAAGGGAGGCTTGATATTCTTGCTGAAGCCTCACTCCATGCATAAACTTCATTATCAGTCATCATTCAGCAAATTTTGACAGGTTTGGGAAATTTTTGGAATTTTTGGAAATTTTGTGCATCTAGGAGAAACAAGATTGCAACGTCAAAACTTAAGAAGGCCAATGCAAAAATTGAAACCCTAACCATGCAAAAAGAGGAAGGGAGGCTTGATATTATTGTTGAAGCCTCACTACATGCATAACCTTCATCATTAGTCATCATTCAACAAATTTTGACAGGTTTTGGGAAATTTTTGGAACTTTTGGAAATTTTGTGCATTCCAAGACAGTTTTGTGACCGCTGGAAAGGTAGGTGCGCAGTGCCCCAGGTGTTGCGCTTTTGTTTGAGGAATTTTTTGGCTAAAATGAGACACCATTAGATTCATAATGATGAATACATACAAGAAAAAAACTTTGCTAAACGTTTTTTGGACAACTGGAAGGTGAAAAAGTCAAAAAACACCCTAAAAATCACAGTTATGCCTCCTTTTTCACCTTGGCGCTGTGCACTGAGCAGTCTCGGGAGAATGAACTTTGAAGGGGTCAAATCAAATCCATTTTGAAATCCAAGCATATATCAAGAAAGTAGACAGGATAAGCTTTCCAATGAGCTATCCTAAGTTCAACTCGGACACCGGGAGCCCATCCAAAACTCAGCTGCAAGTTGGAGGGTGCACTTGGCACTAGGAGGGCACACTTGGCATTTTGAGGGCGCACCTAACTTTTTCTGATTTTTCTTTGTTTTTTTCTACAAATTTGATTTTCATATTGGGAAATCAAGATTTTACTTATGTAATTGATGATGTAAATGTAATTTTCATGTTTTTACTGTTACCTAAGGTAAATACATTAGATAAAAACTCATGATGAGGTGTAACGAATCAATTTACAAAAAGTGAGGGATGAGTTAGTTTGACCATGCTACACTCTAGGTATTAAACTCAGTTTTTGGTGGAATTGCTCCTCCTCTCATGGATTCGACCCCTGAGGCTGGGAGGAGTTTTTTTTAGGCCTATATTATGTTGGGTATGTGTTATATTCTTTCCATGATTAGTCCCACGCGTTGTACGTTGCGCTGGGCGCACCACCCTGAGAATTTTTTTTTCGATGGGTGGACCCACCCATGGTTTTGTGCATGGGTTTGCACATGGTTTTGGGGGACGATGGTTTTCGGCCCCTATTATTTTGTAGATCTGGTCAAGGGAACTACGATTATGTTCTAATCCAGGGTTAATGGATTGGGGTTTATATATGCTTTGGCATGTATATATATGTTTTGTAACACTGAAAGGAATATAATGAAAAATCAAGTTGCTCATCTCGATTTGGGATCCAGGGGAAAATCTCTATGTATATCTGTTTTATATTTTATGCTCTCACTATTGTTTATTTTCTGCTTTTAAGATTCATTTATAGATAATTTCTGTACAGGGTTAAAACCTACATATCATGTATTTTTTCAGTCATTTCATAGGTTGGAATCAGTTGGATGTTGGCATATTGATTAGAGACTCTATTGTAATCATTTTGGGAGGAGCTTAATAAAAGTGTTGCAGCTATTTATTTTGGATACCTGTGGTATGGTTGTCTAGCTTTATTTCTTCTCTTGTTTCATTTGTATGAATGTATTGTTGGTCCATTTTCCATTTCATGTCTATTGTATGATCACTTTCAAGTTAGAGAAACAAAATTCATCTCACATGCTCTATTTTGGGAAAGTTTTCATAGTCTGTTCATTTTTCTTTCAGTTTAGGAAGAATTCATCTTTCATGCTCTTCCTAGCTCCTCACCTGTCTGAATCATTCCATCCCTAGAACCCTAATGTGCTAGCCTCCCTACCTACCTTGCCCCATTGAATGGACTTAACCCTATTATTATTTTCCCTGACCTAGCCTCTTTGACCTAATATCCTCATCCAACAACCCAATCAAATCAAATCAAAACCCCTGAACTCATACCTAGCCTAAAACCCTAATTTATCCAGCTCTCTTTGTTGTAACCTTGTGGAGATAGCCCTCTCTTGTTTGGTAGGGCTAGCTACCAAGCAAAAATATTGGTCTGTGGTTACCTCTGTTCGGATTTATTTTTTAGCCTTAGAGATTTTGTAGAGTGATAAAAAAATCCATGGGTTTGAAACAAATTTTAACTTTAACATCAAAAATGAAAAATGGTGATATTATTAGCACCATTTGGTTTGAGGGTTGGTTTTAACGTTTTTATCGACAACATTAGGATGTTGTTGAGGCCATGGTTTAAAAATTTGGTAATATTAATGTTGAAAATAAAATGATACTACCAATAGCACTACTTTCAAAACAAGAGTTGATTTTGTTTTTGACCCAAATTTATGGGTTTTGGGGCTAGAGTTCTTGTTTTGAGGTCATAGTTCTTGTTAATTTGGCAACTAAGTTAGAGTTCCTTTTTAGATTTCAAAAGGATAGTTTGATATTTAAAAACACCATCATATATTTATAACCATGAATTTGGAATCGGAGTTTATAATTCCATTCTTTTAACTTATCTACAATCTCAACCATTTTTTACTAAAACTAAAATATTGTACCAACAAAAAGGAATTTGTAGAAACTGATAAAACTACAATTAGCTCAACTATTGTTTGAGTCATTTGACTAAAACTAAAATATCTTCCCAAAAGGAAAAAACTTGTAGGGAATAAAAAAACCACTAAATGTTTTTCCAAATAATATTCCAAAAAGAAAATCACTCAATTTTCATACCCAGAGAGACATATAGTTGTACGTAAGAGTTAACTCCAAAACTTCCCCACCATAGGTCCATATGACCACTTATTAATGCTTAAAAAAATATTAAAAATGGCATTCAAATTAATAAGGTTGATCAAAAAATATATTAATTGAGTTTTACAAAAAATTCGATGCCTATATAGACTACATTTTGCAATAAGTTATGGTAACTTGTAACATGATGACTTACACATCCCTTTGGTACTTGTAGCATAGTAGATTTCTTTTATATATTATGAAAACATAACATATGTTTTCAGTGTAGGCCATCTTTCTTATCTTCCTTCAAAGGCCTCAATGGTTGTAGAAACCGCAACTAGTAGTAGTATGTCACACTGCTGCCATTAAAGGAGCTACAACCTCCCTCATGGGAGGCCTCTATGGGTTGCACAACTAAGGCATAAACAAACACTTACTATAGTTATATTTACAGATGCCAAGGTTTGTGGAAACCATTAATGGGTGCCAACTCCAACTATTTCATGTAATCCTCATTCCAAATTTGTTGACCACCCATAATAGGTGTCACTCCCTTAAAATATTTTGAACTACATGCCATGGGTACATACAAATAATAAAAACATGAATATATATATTTTAAAAGTGGTGGAATAAATCATAAAAAAATAATCAAACATTATTTTTTTAAACATTGACATTCTTTTAAAAAGAAAACCAAAAAATCATCATAAAACATTAGAACATGGATCAAACGATCATGAAATCAATGGGAAAAAAATCATGAAATTTTTAGCATAGTTGATAAATATTTCTCATTTTTATTAAATCCTAAGAAGAAAATGAACCTCAGGTCACCAAAATGAGTGATTTCAACAAGAACAACCTTATCTCTACATAATGTCTCTTCACTTAACATGCTTCATTCCAATAAAAATCACACCCTTGTCCCACATCTGCCTTGATAGCATGACATAGTTTATAAATACAACATGCAAGCTCACCAACTTAATCGAAGAATAATTCTATCCTAATAAGTCACAACATCTAATAGTTATATATATTTCAAATGCTTCATGGTAAAAATGACATGAATGCACATTTATACTACACTCGTTAAGTGTGAGTTCAAGTGTAATGCACAAAGACCTAAGCTAATACATAACTTGATAATGAGGGACTCAATAACCTTAAGAAATTCATTCATGGGGGATCCCAAGTGTACACTAAGCTCAAAATAAAATCCATTAACAACAATGTGCCAAATTTATTGAAACTTATTTCTTGAAAAATTCAAAGCTAGATTTAGACTCAAATTTGTACTTATTAAATCTCCTAGAATTATACACCAAATCTATTGAAATTTTCACTAGAGATAGTATGGGACATATTTCTTCCAAAATAATCAAGTCACTCAATTTTGATCTTAAATCAATATTTTATTGTAGGAATATTATATATATATATATATATATATATATATATATATATATATATATATATATATATATATATTTTGTTACATTAATCCAGGTTGCTCCAGACACATTGATAAGTCCAAGATGACTCAAAATAGGTCAAAGTTAAAAGTGGTCAGATTACTCTCAAACCAAGTCAAGATTAATGTTCTTGTCGTCTCAATTCCAACGATGTGAATGACACTCAAATCCAAGCTCGTATGATCTATTTATTCACTGTCAAATTTTGAGAAAACTTGGCCAAGTGGCAGGCTTAAGGGTTCTACAAATTGACCGAGACCCGATGCACAAAATCCAACCACTAGGATGGGGAAAATTGTTGCCTCTTTAATTTTTATAATGACCCTTATTTTCTAGTCGACATTTTTTGACCCCTGGGGTCTAAATCTATTAAAAACATATATATTAAATTGGGTCAGCGGGTCGTGACCCCTGCCGAGCCCCATGAGACCCCCATATAACAATTATTAGATGGTGGTTGGGATGGGTGGGCCACCCCCGGTGGACCCGACCCAACCCTGATGGCTTGTAACCCCGAGTGAGAGTTCTTGTACGGAGAACATCTCGTGGAGAGAGAAGCCACTCTGTTTGAGGGTGTATGCCCTTGTTATGAAAAATAATAGTTCATGTACATCATCAACATTTACAACATTATATGAAGTGTCCTACACTATATTTACACCAGGCCCGAAGACATAGCCCACACTGGGTGAAATTCGTTATTAAATGTCTCGTGTTTTGAGTTGTTGAGTGTTGTCATGTTTCCTCTTGCTCAAAGCATGCATATATGTTTATCTGTGCTCTTTTAAATGAAATTATAACATCATCATAGAAGTAAAAGATCTTGGATAATTCCGGCACTAAAGGAACCCAGATCAATATTGGTATCAGAGCAGTCTTCTTTTTTATGTGAATTGCAAGTGTGAGAGACTGGACGTGAAACAATGGAGGATGGAAAGGAATGTACAAGGCCATGCTCAGGATGTCCAAAATGGTGGACATAATATATGAATCTTATGAGAAACAAGAGAAACAAGGAGCGGAGAATGATGCTCCATCCACATCTTCCAGTGAACATTCATTTCCTTCACTGTCTTCTCATCATTCTAATGAGGAGATCAACCAAATACTTCTAGTAGATAATGCTAAATTGAAGAGACTTACATGAGAAGAGAAAGAGGAGAAGTAGAGATTGCAGCTTCAGTTGCAAGCTATGGAAGAGGCCTTGGAAGAATTGAAGCGCAATAACCAGAGCCTTCAAGCAAATGATGTTGAATTAAGGAGGCTTCTATAAGAAGAGAAAGAGGAGAAGCAAATATTGCAACTTCAATGATGAGTCACGGAAGAGGCCTTGGTGGATTTTAAGCACAACGAAGGCTTAGAGAAGCCCTCATGACCTGTTTTAGAATTGACAATCGAGGTAAATGATGTTGATCATTCTTCAGTTTCATCTTCACATGATGTTATTTCCGTTGCAAATGTGGAGGTACCCATTATAGGAACTGACATGAGACTCCTTACCAAGAGGGGGTAAAAAGGAGGAGGACTCTATTCATCAGTAATTTTTACTATATGTAGATGACTAAATATTGGTTATAGATTTCTAAAAACAACATTCCCTAAATATTGTGAGTTTTAGAAATGTCACTGCCTTCATTATCCTCATAGAAAATTTTTCACTATTCTACCATTTTTCCATTCCATGGTCACCCTACCACTCCTAAAGGACTCCTTATGGGCTTATGTCACTCATCTCCATCCTTTTTCCTATATATGAGCCCATCACTCTGTTTTTCCCTTGCCCATAACCCCACTTTACATCTAGGGTCACCTATAGCCTACCCCTTCCCATGTTCACCAGGTTCCTCAAGCCTTGATGGTCTCAAAACTATCTCTATGGACTCTTTAGATAAATCTAGTACCTTGGATTTTGGATCTTCAATACATCACTTTGTTAATACTCTGTTTTCACACTTAAAGACTCCAAGCCAATTTTCAGTCAAAGACTAGGTCAGAAAACCCCCCACTAGGTCAATTAGGGTTTTATATGGTCCAAGGTCATCATTTCCAAAGAGGATTATCATTCAGTTTCAAAGTCTGCACATAAGGTAATGGAAAATCTTGACACTTTTGCAGAAGTGTCGAAAAGTCTAATCAACAGAAATTTGGTGAGGTAGGAAGTCTGCTCCCCAATGAAGACATCTTGCAGCCCTGCATACAAACAATGTAAAATTGCCATGAATAAATGAGTAAAAAATGTTTTGAGTTTCAAGTTGAGAGCAGAGGAGGTTTTTAAGGCTGTTGTTGTGTCAAAGTAAGCATTTCAAAGGATCTAAGATCAGAAGAAAAGACAAATTTCATAGGTCCAAGAAGAAAAACCTCCTTCAGATTTTACACAAGTATCATGGTTTGGGAGCAATGTCAAAAATATAAGTGTCATGGGAGAATTGCTGCACTTCTGGAGTGACCTTGGGAAAATAAGGTTTTCTCATAGCTGGAGTGTCCAAATGACTAGCTTAATGGGTCAAAAGACAACTATACTGGAAGAGCTTTCCAATGAGCTATCATGAGCTAATTTGGGAGTTGGGGAAGGCCTCCAAAAATTTCATGCACCAACACTCTGCATTTTTGCACCATCATTCATCACTTTTTGACCAGTCTTAGGAGAGTCAACTTTTGACAGGTCAAATCAACTCCAATCAACAAAAAAAAGGTATATTTGAAAAGTAGACATGATAATAGTTCCAATGAGATACAATGAGATATCATGGGCCCAATTTGGACACCGAGAAGGCCTCCAAATGCCCTCTGCAAATCGGCACTGCGCCCTTGGCGTTGTGCGCCTGACACAAGGCATTGCCCAACTTGCTCGACCCGACACCTCATTTAGGCACTGTGCGTTTGGCCGGAAAATCTTCCAAGCTCTCAAACAAAATCAAAACACCTCAAAAGTTTCCAAACTCTTGTTGGGGGTCCTACAAACATGTTGAAAAGTAAGTACATGTCATTAGCCCTGTTTTAAGAAATTTTGTCATCATTTGATTGGAAAAGGTGGAGCCTTAAGAGGAAACGCCAAGCTACAAAGCTAGAAACCACTGCTTGCCATTTACTTCACATACCTATAGAGGAAATCGATGATAAAAAGGGGGTTTCTATGTTGAGTGTGGTCTTACATCTAAGCTTTTCTATACTTCCACGACCTTCATTCATACACTCCTTTCCACTCACTTGCAATGGATGTCATTCCATTGTCCCTTGATCTTTTTCCATTGGCAGTCCTAAGGTCTATCAAGGCAGATTTTAAAATGTTAGAGACAGTGGCAGTGAAGAATAAGGCACTAAGGGGGCTGATGTCAATGAATCAAACAACAATGCAGAAAAGAGCATTAAGGGCAGTAAGGAAAATGTTAATAAAGAAAATACAAGTGAAAGAAAAACCAATGATGAATCAAGCTATGAAGAAAGCAGTGAAGAAGGAAAAAAAGGTCAGAGGTAAATGAAACAGAGTTTTAAACAAGCAACAAAGGGTTGTCATTAGGGTTTTGCCTCTAACTCAACCTAATATACATATACCTTCATTCCTTCATCTCATCCACTTACAACTGCCCTTTTCATCACCATTCCATTACCCTCTTCCAAATCAGTTTCATATCAGTCCTAAGGTTTTCTCAAGGCAGAGTTTTCAAAATGACAATGAGGGAGAGGGAAATGAGAAAGCAATGAATGATGAATCAAACAAGTGAAGAAAGGAGCAGTGATGAATATAGCAGTAAGGAATCAGTCACTGGGGCATATGTCAAATCAAAGAAAGAAAGGTGATCCGGATCTTGGGGGGAGGCCCCCAAGATCTAAAAAGTTGAAATGGATTTGACAATATCTGCAAAATTAGAATGCCAGAAAAGAGAGAGAGCACAAAGAAAATAAAACCACAAAGAAACTTGTTTTATTAAAATAAAGAATAACTGTAGAAGCCACATTGTGGTGGACAATCTGTGCTTTTACAAAGTGAGGCTTGTTATTTATAGCCTTTTTTTGTATGGGTAGATACCATAGGTGGATACCATGGGTCAATACCATGGGTAGATACCACTTACAATACCATGGGTAAATTCCATGTGTAGATGAATACCATGGATGGATACATACCATGGGTGAATGAATATCATGGATATATGTCACTTACAATACCATAGGCAAATAAATACCATGGGTCGATGCCATTTACAATACCATGGGTAAATTCCATGGGTGGATGGATAACATGAGTGGATGAACACCATGGGTGGATGCCATTTTCCATTCAGATCATTCCCCCCTCCTTAAGAAGCAATGGTCCCCATTGCTTGAAGTTCCCTCCTAAGAAGCCCTTGTTGAATATGAAGAGCCATCAAAGAGAAGGGTTTTGTGTAGTTAACCCATAACTATGATGAATGACGATCCGAGAATAGAGATACCCTGTAATGCTTGTGACCAATTGTGATATTGACAGTGTGCGGTCTAGAAAATGGACGTCGATGAAGTGTAGGTTTGTGGAAGACCCAGAACCATAGCAAAAGAAGATCCGATAATAGAGATACCCTATAATTCTTGTGACCAAATGTGATACTAATAGTGTGCAACTTAGCAAATGGACTTCGATGAGAAGGATTTTGTGCGGTTGACCCATAACCGTGATGATGATTGTTGATGAAGTAGCAGGTCCCTACATAGCTTGGGGTGGGAGGGAACATCTCAAAATAACCCAATCCGAATAATGCTATGCTGAAACTGATGAATGTGAAGTAGGTGCCTACTAAAGCGGGGTGGGAGGGCACGTCTCCAAAGGGAACCCGCTCCAATTGCTGCTCCAGATTTAAAATGAGCATAACTCGATCAATATAACTCTGAATATTTATTATAACCTATTTTTGGAAATGGAATGATCATTCTGCATCTTCCCATGTGTTTGAAATCGATATTTGGCGACTCTAGAATCTCAGTTTCCCATAGGAACTATCCTGCCATGACAAAATTTCTGAAAAAATAGCTAATATTAAATCAATGATAACTCCCTCGTCCGCACTCCGATTCCACTGATTTTTTTTTTTTTTAATCGGGTGATTTTTCAAGGGGAGCTCAGATCTATAACCATTTATCTGAAATGTCACACTTAAAACTGCAATAAATGACATGAGATCCGCCATCCATGAATTTTCGTCAGAAAAATTGCGACAACATTGTTGATTTTGAATGATCGATATCTCCTTCATCCGAAATCCAATTCGGCCGATTTTTTTTTTGAATTTGGGTATTTTTTTGCAAGGAATCTATATCTGGTATTTATTTTTGTAAATATTTCAAAAAAAATTTCAGATCTGATCTGCAAACTCGCCGCCCAAAAAATTCAAGGAGTTTGTTGAAGATTGCTGCAAAACATTGAAACTGAAATATGCTTCAAACCCTCATTCCCATGGATTTGTAACCTAAATCTTATACCATTGATCCGAATCTTAGGGGGAGGCCCCCAAGATCTAAAATTTTGAAATGGATTTGATAATATCTCTAAAATTAGAATTCCAGAAAAGAGAGAGAGCACAAAGCAAATAAAACCACAAAGAAACTTGTTTTATTAAAATAGAGAATAATTATAGAAGCTACATTGTGGTGGACAATCTGTCCTTTTACAAAGTGAGGCTTCCTATTTATAGCCTTTTTTTGAGTTACAATACTATGGGTAGATACCATAGGTCGATGCCATTTACAATACCATGGGTAAATTCCATGGGTGGATGCCATTTTCCATTCGTATCAAAAGGGCTCAAATAAAAAAGATGCAGAAACTAAGGATGAAGAAATCCGTGGTGAAAAGGGAAAGGATAATGATGATGATGATGAGGCAGAGGAAAATGATACTCTTGGCAGTAATGAGGCAAAAAATATCAATGCAGATTATGGCAATAGGTCAAAGAGCCATGAAGAAAGCAACATAAATGATGATGGCAGTAGGTCAAACTGCCAATGAGGGAAAGCCACCAAGGAAGCTAAAAGACAAAGGAAACCTTGAAAACCTGGTTGATCCATCCCTACAGGCATCCAAAACACCATGGGCAAAATAATTTCAAATTTTGGGCACATTTCTGCACTTATGATTTTTTTATTGTTTTAAGGGCCAAGGGCACAATGCCCTTGGCGCTACGCTTTTTCCTCAGGAATCCATTGCAATAAAACTTTACATTTTTAGGTTCCTTAGGCCAAGAACATCACACTCACCAAGTTTCATCTCATTTGGAGCAAAATTGGTCCTCCAAAAGGGTAAAAAACATGCAAAATTCCACCTTTCTACCCTATTTTCAGGGCTGGCGCTGCACCCATAGTAGTCTTGGGAGATTTAGTTTTTGGACAGGAAAATGGATACCAAATGAAAAAAAAGGGTATTTTTGGAAATTAGACTTGACAAGATTTCCAACGAGCTATCATGGAGCTCATTCCAACACCGAGAAGGCCTTCAAAACTTAGCTGCAAGTTGACCTATTTTTCCTGTGCAGGCACTACACCCTTGGACCTCACAGCTGCGTCCTTGCAAAAAAAAGTCAAAAAAATACACTGGGATATTTTTGGAAGTTATTGAGGGCCTCAAAGTCAGTTTTCTTTGCCAAAATTGGTTGAGAAGATATTTTGCATTTATTTCATTAGATATTTTGTGCCTTGGGCCTTACATGGTCATAAAGGACAAGATTGATATTTATGAGAAATTAATGGCTTCTAGAAGCCTCTAGGGTTTTCTCACCTCCTCATTTGCAAGTTAAATATTGCATGAGGGATTCATTATTCTTGTTGGCTGGTAGTTGGTTAGTTTTTGAACTGAGCATAGACTTTGAGTTGTAAGGAGTCTTTGGTTTTGGAGCATTGTGAAGGATTTTGACTGGATATCAATAAGACAAGCTCACTTTGCAGGATTCATGAACATGGCTAATGGTGATGTATTTCTATTTTTGTTTTCATTTTACTATGTTTTACATATTGTCTCATCTTTCTCTTGCATTTGGACGGAAATTTTAGCTTAAGGTATGCTAGTAAAAGCACATTAAGTATGTCTGCTTCTCTTGCTCTCATGTTTTCCTCTGCTTGTTTAGTTTAGAGAATTCTTAGTTGCTCTCTAATCCCACTCAGCTTGTTAATTTCAAGAATGATTTAATGAAGTTAGTGCCAAAGAGGTTTATGGTTAGCCCTGCCCTTTGGAATCCACTTAAACATTTTTTTTGAGGTCTTTACTTCGAAATATTGCTGATTAGGTTTAGCTGAAGAGGTTTATGATTTTCCATGCCCTTCTGTTAGTCTTAAATGGTTGCTTTGAAGGTATTTATAGTATGATTAAGGAATATTAGGAGTTCCCTGCTTCTTGATCATCACTATTGTTATCTTAAATGTTTCTTTGTCTAAAGGTAGATAGCTGGAGAGGTTAGGAGTTCCCTGCTCTCTAGGGTTTACTGGAATGTTGTCTTAATTTTTGCTTGTTAGGGTTTAGTCAAAGAAGTTATTGGTATGCCCTGTCTTTGGTTATTTCCTTATGCATAGTGATCTAGAAGATCCTTCTTGTTGTAGTATTTGTCAAAGGATTCTTAACTGCCCTTTTGCACCTACTTTGTTCACAATTTAATGTTCACTTCACTCACATAAGCCTTGACGATCCATTTGGCCTTGTTATACTTGCCCTTCGAAGCAACCCTTGACCTATTTTTGTACTATTCTAGACCTTTTGCAGACTCCATAGCCCAATGGTCTAAACCTTTCCTATTCTATATGTTTTGCTTGACAACCTATCAAACCAAACAAACAAACAAATCCTTATAACTAGCCTAAAATCAAAAACCTAAAAGCTATCAAGTTACATCTTTCACAAACATAGAGAGAGCCCTCTTTGATCCCAGGAATGCTAGGTCCTACGACTCCAAAGATTGGTTTGATGTTACACCTGTTCATTTGTTCTTCCATTCTAACAAATTAAGGGGACCTAACATAATGGTGATCACAGTGGGACTTTCTGGGTTAGTGACAATCTGAGTATTCCTTAGGACCTCAGAAAACCCACAAAAATCCTTAGATTGGCTTTCAGTTGTTGATGGTGGATGTTGTAACTCCTAGAGACAGCCTAGAGTTGCTATAGACCAGTGCCTAGGACATCTTATAATGTATAGAGAGCAGAGGATTTAAAACAGTGTTTAGCACTTTAACAAGACAGGGCTCTCATACTACTTCTTTACAAACAGAAAATAATGCTTGATTGGGACCAAAACTTCGGATAGTTTGAAGCATCAAAGAGTAATACTGAACGAATGTAATGCTATACTCAAACACTGCTGTATCAGACAACTTTAAGGCAATTCACAGTAAACAGGGCCGGATTCATGGTATATGGCAGAAAAGAGGTATATATAAAGATGACTACTGAGCTGTATAGAAAGAAGGAGATATTAACTGTCAAGAAGACGACACCAAGAAACGTTTCACAGCATATGATGGGCTTATAATACTAAGAATCCATACGTGCTGGCAACTTTCATCAATAGCACTTCGTAATAGCCAATATAGCAGAAATATGTATAAATGAAAATGAAACACTGTATTATACCTAAGCCATTTTTAAAGCACCAGGAAGCTAATGATATAAGTATCAGAGAGATAAATTTATATCAAAAACAACGGGACACTCGCATTCCAGAATATAACACCAGAGACATGGATATAAATGAAATGAACAACGAAATTGCAATAAGCAGGAGAAAATCACACACTACCATAAAACAAGTCCAGAATCCTCTTCAAAGTGTAACTCCTTATCATTGAAACCCAACGGGCTCTTCACATTAGCATTTGAGTCTTTACAGAACACACACACAGAAAATCCTTACACAGTCAATTTCTTCTGAAGAATTGGAACCTTTCTTTCTTCTTTTCTCTGTCTTATATAGGATTCCTTTGCCCTTCAGCGAGAAGATATTTCGGGGAAATATCTTCTTCGCATGAACAAAATTTGTTAAAAGTCATTATCATAACAAAAAAATTTCATGATGGGGAAACAACCCTCCCATCATGCATAAACAGGCCCCGGGCCAATTTCAAAACAGAAACTTAGACCAATGTTTGATGTAAAAAGTAAAAATGCAAGAGTGGGGGAAAAACAACCCACTCGGAAATTTGAAAAACATAAACTAAATGAAAGTAAAAAGGCCGTTTAGGCCATATCATGAGTAAACTGAAATGTCATGGGTGCAGCTGAGTGGAAGCCGTTGCAGATGCTGGAGGAGGCACGTTGGCAGAGGAACTAGCATGCTGAATCATGAACTGTGTCAGTCTCTGCTGGCTCTCGGAGGTCGGTTCTGGCATTGCTGAGAGCTTCTCCACTCTGATAAACGCTTCGCCGAGAGTGTGAATACTTGCCTTAGTTGGGAGCCGATATCTGATCATGTGAAGGAGACTAAACTCCTTCTTGAGGACTGTGACAATGGTAGTGGCCTTGAGCTGAGTTGCTTTCCCCATTTGGAGGTCAGACCGATCCCTTTCCGTTTGTAAATGTGCTGTGTATTGATCTGGGAGCATAAGCACGGCAAGGGCATTTGGTTCCCAACAGGAAGGGAGTCCGGCTGTGATGATCTCATCCCATACCTTGTCGAACTGTTCAACACTGTCAGCAACCTGTTGAAGGACCCTTGAAGCTGCTACTCGAGCTTCCTCTTTATCAATGATCTTTTGACACTCGTTGATTTCCATAAATCGACTGGGGATGCCATGTTTCTCCAAGTCGTTCGCCCTTAGTGCATAAAGAAAAGAGATGTAGTCACCGGCGTGTTGAGCTCTGTTAGACAGATTACCCCCTGCCTCCTGCAACCTTCTATTTAGATAAGGAAGGGTGGACTTGAGCTCGCCTACCATTGTCAAGAATTCCCACTGCTCGGTTACTGCCGTGATTATGTCCGACCAGATTAAACTTCTGGCCTCGAGCAGGGTGAGATTTCCCTTTGCTCGACTCTTCATCTCGGCAATGGCTTGATGTTGCTCAGTCGTGACCCTTTTTCCTTCCTCGACTTCCCTTTGTAGCCCTTCAATTGTTCTGGCCTTTTCAGCCAGGGCGCTCTCCAACTCTGCGACCTTTTGCTTAGCAGTGGATGTTTGTTTCTCCAACACTTCGATCTCAGCCATAGCTGTGGATAGTTGTGCTGTCGCTGAACCAGTTCCGCTTGATGTTTCGGCTGCATGACAACTGTGCGCATCCCACCGGGTCTGTAGCTCCATGGCTCTTCTTTCTAGCTCGTCAATCCTTTTAGCCATCCTTTCCTTCTCTTCTCTTTCCCTGAAAAGCCTAGTAGACAGTTCATTTTTCTCTTCCTCTACCCGCACCAATTCAACAGTCTGTACAGGATGCGAAGCCGGTATGCGAGCCTGTTTCTTAGCGGCTGTAATATCTTTCTGCAACTTGGCTATAAGTGCTGCTTGCATTCCTTTCCCTCCTTCATCCGAGTTTTTGATCTGATCCTGGAGGTCACGCACCTGATGTGTGTGGGCACGACAAGCATTCTGTTCTGTTGTAAAGGAATCCCTCAGCTGTTCATATTTCTGTTCTGTCTTCTTTAGTGCGAGGGTGATCTGTGATAGCTTGTCTTTCATCATGTCGCAGACTGTTTGGAACAGGTCAGTCATGTCGTGTACCGGTACCTTCTGCATATCAATAGCCAATTCGAGCACCTTATAACTCGGAACATCCGAATTTGGGTCCAGGATGGCCTCCGCCATAGACAGTACCAGGCTTTCGGTGTCTGCATTGACAGAAGCGGAGAGCCTGGTATGGTATTTTTCAACGAACCCTCATAATTCGGCCCTGTATCTGTCTCCGACAGTTTTATTTGTCCGCTCCCTTTCGCTCGTCCTGGATGGAGTGGGCTCGACGATGGCTTGCGTGACTTCAGTGTAATCGGAGGAGGCGACACTGTCCCTCAACACTGTTATACCCGCCTTGCCCTTATCGAATTGACCAAATTTCGTGAAGGGCTCCAATATTATCCCTTCTCCGATGACTTCCGCTTCGCTAGTGGCCACCCTCTGCCTCTTGGATGGTGGTGCTGCTCCTGAAGTACCTACTTCTTGCTCATCTGTGCCCTTGTTCACTTCTTCCTCTCCTCCTGTAGCAGACGAGTCTGTCTCCATCTGCGAAAACATAGGCCAAACTTCAAGGTTAGCCCTCCACTCCAGAAATGGCCTGGACTCATGAATGTAGGGCGTAGACCTGTTTCGTTTTCTTTTATTTGAAATGATCTCCCATGGGTCATAAGCCCAGCTTTCCCCCAACTTTAGGTCCATGTCCTGCAACATTTTTTCAGTAATTGGGAGGGCGTATCTAGAGTTTACCACAAAGGGGCCAATTTGGACAGGAAGCTTTAAGATGTAGCCTTTCTTAGCAGGAACAAAATGGACCTGGTCGTCTTTGAGGGCTTGCCGGATGTACTCGAGGGCGTAAACTCATCGGATGGGGAAAAATGGTAGCCGGTATGGGGCAACTTTGGCTCCGTAGACCCGAATTTCAGTATACTCTTCAGACAGGAACCAATCACCAGTACACTGGTATTTCCCAGCCTGCAGCCAGCGTTTCATCTCTGGGAAAACCCTAGGGGAAGGCGTGTCGTGAATGATAGTGTAGGCAATAGACATGAAGGTGTTCACGAAGTTGGCATAACCCTCTCCCCTAGGTAACTAGCGGACAGAGCAATTCCAATCGAAGACTGGTCTGGGCTGGGAATTCTCAGAGTACATCCTATCTAACCCCAAATGGTCGAACTTATCCGCATGCTGGAACAAGAAGAGGTAGAACACCAATGAGCAGAAACGAAACTTTCGGGCTTGGGCGAGCTCCTGAAATTGGGTCAGGATGGTCGAGGAGAGGAAGCCTGGAATGTCCAATGTAACCCCATTCTGTGACATGAGCCACAAAAAGCGAATGCATACTGAAGAGATGTCTTCCTGGCTTCCTATCCCCAAAAGGCCGGCGATGAGAGACAGAATAGGTCGAACTTCTTCGGCAAACAAACTTAGTGAAAAAGGCTCCAATGTAGGCAGGGCAGTTGCCTGGTCGATGGTTATGGAGGATATGAAGGCACGTCGGGATTCTCTTGACTGCTTATTGAACTGAGCGAGCAAGGTTTCATCTTTGAAACTGAAGTATGCATCACTGGAAGGGAAACGGAGGGCCTGTCTGATAACATCGGGGGAAAGGGAAAAAATTACGTTCCCCTGAGGAGAAACGAAAGCGTCCCGATGTACATCATAGGAGTCTCTGAGCCAGATGATGAAATCGACACAGGAATGGACCTGGGGGGTGATATGGTGATAGAAGCCAGACGCGATAACTCGAAAACGGTCGGCATCCTTGCAGTGGCGACCAAAAGGCAGGGGCTTGATACTGCGGATATCAAAAGGATATTTTGGGTCGCAGATACCAGACTGCAAGTCGTAGAGGGGTTCGAAACCAGGGGGGTTTCTGGACTCACGGAGTTGGGGGGTTTCAGGTTCGTTTTTCTTGGGCGTTCCTCTTCCCATGGCGGACATTTTAACAATTTCGAAAAGAGAAAAGGGAAAAGAGGGAAAACGGAGAATGGAATACCTGAACAGAGGGTGACAATTCTCGGGAAAGCGACGCGGGGACCCTTGACAGTGATTTGGATATACCAGGCGTTCTTCCCCACTCGGTATTCGCCGTAGAAAACAACCTGTGACGTTTTACCAGAGAGAAATACGGGAGTTTGTTACCACTGGAGTGGACTGTTTGGGTTAAAAAGGTAGATCAGTAAGATGACAGAAGGCAAGTGTCGTAAGGACACTGACAATGAGACACGCGGCGCGTGGGGATTGGGTATATCAAGGTGTAGGTGAGCGCCTCGTGTCGGGTTAAAGGCTGGTACGGGTCTTAGTACCAGCTGACCTAATGGACTTACCTTACCTTTTATCCACGTACGCTGTCCAACCTTTACCGCGCATGATTTCCTTCACCGGACTAAACTTGTCTTTCTCAACTGAGCGGGTCCATCTTTACTCTGCCACGAGATCACATCCCGCGACCCATCCTTACCATCTCTTTCCCACCGTGAAACCTTTGCCGTGCCACGTGTCGTAAGTCCGCGGGGGTATGGGTCTCGTCCTTCCTCCGCTGCTCGACCCCCTCGGACTTTCTCCCTCTGCTTTCGTACATAACCCGCGGCTCTTTTAAACACATCATTCATGTGTTAGGCCAGCGTTCCCTTTACCTTTTATATCTCTTTTTTGTTTGCAATTTATACACTCCGCTTGTTGCTTTACTTCCTCTATTGGCTTTCATACATGCGGATTTCACTACCTTGTTTCTTTACGGCCCATCCTTGGAATATTTGTCTTTTGATACAAAGTTTTAATGTGTGACTTGTCCATCCTTTCGGTACACCCGTGACTAATGCTAAGGATTGAACAACATTGGCTCCACCTGGGGACGGCACGTTTGTCCCTGAACGTGTCGAGAACTACGCAGACCGCCTGTACATCTTCTTTGAACAACACTTTTTGGTTCTTGAAGCTTCGCCCTGTACAGATCATCATGACTCATGCATACTCTATGATAAGAAAATGAAAAGCAGCAACTAATATACAATATAATACAGTCAGGCCTTTTTCAGCCTGCTTCAGAATTGGAAATATGGTTTGAGGAATTGCCCGTTTACAGGGGCTTCCAACAGATCTCCCTGTAAATTCTCCAGCTTAAATGTATTATTTCCTCCCTGCTCTGCAATCTTGAAGGGGCCGAACCAAAGGGGGTCAAATTTACCATGCTTACCCTTATCGGCCCTTCGTACATCCCACCTGAGAACTAAGTCTCCTACCTGCAGCTTTCTATCCTTTGTATGCTGATAAAACAAGTCTTTCATCTTCTCCTGATAATCCACAAGTTTCTGGTTCACCTGAATACGCGTTTCTTCAAGTTCAATCAACTGATTGATTCTTTTGGTCATACCATCCGGTTCTTCCTGAGTCTCCTGCATGAAACGAGCAACAGGTAAAGCTAACTGTATAGGGAATACAGCTGCCCGTCCGTATACTAGTTCATAAGGATATCTTCTCGTTGCCCTTTTACTGGTTATCCTGTTTGCCCACAGAGCAAACTTCAGTTGGGAGTCCCAGTTCCTCTGATTTTCATTTATCGTCTTCTTCAGAGCTCTGACCAGCGTTTTGTTTGATGATTCGGCCAAACCATTTCCCTGTGGGTAGTAAGCCGTGGAGTGGCCCAGAGTGATGTTATATTGCTGACAAAAATTCACCATTTTAGCAGATTTGAAAGCCTGGGCATTGTCTGTGACTATTCTGGCAGGACATCCAAACCTGGAGATGATGTTCTCTTCTATGAATTTTATGATCACCGTGTCTATGGCGTTTCGTGCAGGAATGGCCTCCACCCACTTCGTGAAGTAATCTGTAGCAGTCAAAATCCATTTGTGCTGCCCACTGGAGGGTGGGTGGATCTCACCTATGAAGTCAATTCCCCATTGCTTGAAAGGTTCATCAACGTGCACAGGGATCAGGGGTAGAGCTGCTAGCTTCTGTTTTTCGGCAAACTTTTGGCATTTGTCACATGCTCTGACCCAAGTGAAGACATCTCCAAATAATTTAGGCCAGTAAAAACCAGCCTTCAGGATTTTCTGAGCTGTGCTCCTCCAGCTATAATGCCCTCCACAGATTCCCTCATGGAATTCGGTTATTATGTTCCCTACCTCTCCTTCGATGAGACATAACAGCAGTATGCCTGAAGGATCTCTCCAATACAATTGACCATTAGCTACAGCATACTTCTGAGATTTAAGCCTCAAGGCTCTGTATTTGGACTTATCGCAGCTGGGTGGGCAGCTGAGTGTCAAGAGGTACTCAACAATTTCTTTGTACCAGGGGCTAGTGAGATACTTCATCTGTATTTTTTGAGTAGCCATTTCCACCTCTTGTCTCCTTGTCTGCTCCTCAGATTCTTCATTTGCGATCATGGATAAGTGGATGCCCAAAGCTTGGTGGTTTGACTCTGATAAAATCTTTGCTAGCCCATGTCCTTTAATTAACTTGGTGGGTCTGATGTCCAGGTCGTACTCTTGTATCTTCACAATCCACCTGCCCCTTCTGCCTTCACTGTCTCCCTGAACGAGGATGTCCTTAACTGCTGCTGTGGGTACAAAAGCAGTAACGTGAGATTGCAGAATGCACATGCGAAATGCCTTTAGGGACTTTACCAGGGCATAAGCCTGCTTCTCCAGTATGTTGTATTTTAGCTCTGCATCATGAAGAACTTGACTAAAGAAAGCAATGGGTTGCTCATACCCATCCCCGTTCTTCTGTAGGAGGACCCCTGCCACCGTGTGAGGTGATGCAAAAGAGAAAATCATGAAAGGTTCAGTGAAGTCAGGCTTTGCCAGCACGGGAGCTTCAGCAAACGCATTCTTGATCCTGGCAAAGGCCTGTCTTGATTCTGGTGCCCATTTTACCTCATTATCCTTCTTTAACATATATGTGATGTGTCTAACTATTTCGGCATAGTTAGGAATAAATCTTCTGAGAAAATTGATCCGCCCTAGGAATACCTGTACTTCTTTCTTGTTTCTGGGGAGGGATATACCGTTTATAGCTTCCACCCTTTTAGGATCGATTTTGACCCCATCTTTAGTTACTATATGTCCTAGGAGTTTACCCTCTTCCAATGCAAAGAAAGATTTTTGAGGGTTAAGAGAGAGTCCATACCTCCTGCATTTCTCAAAGGTCTTCTGCAAATGCTGAACGTGCTCGACATCATCCTTTGAAAAGACTGTTATATCATCTAGGTACACCACCAGAAACTTATCATGTTCTCCAACAAAGGTTATGTCCATCGCTCTCTGAAACGTGGCCCCTGCATTGATCAGCCCGAATGGCATCCTAGCATACATAAATGTTCCCCAGGATGTGGTGAAGGCTGTCTTTTTCTGGTCCTCCGGGAATACAGCCACTTGATTATAACCCGAGAACCCATCCATCATGGACATCCTAGAGGCCCCTACCACCTTCTGCAGAATATGATCCATCTTCGGTAGTGGGTAGTTATCCTTTAGAGACGCCCTTTTCAGGTTTCTGAAATCCACACACAACCTGATTTCGCCATTCTTCTTTCGTACTGGGACTAAATTGGCCACCCACTCAGAATACCTTAGTGGCACTATAATTTTAGCCTTCAACAACTTTTTTATTTCTTGCTCAATCGAGGGCAACAACAGGGGATTAATCTGTCTGAGCTTTTGCTTGTGAGGTTTTGCGTCTCCCTTTAATGGAATTTTATGCTGCATCACCTTGACATCAAAGGTTTTCAAGTCTTGATACGACCAGGAAAATACATCTTTATAGGTTTGAAACAACTTTTGGTATGATTGTTTGTATTCATCTGGGACTTTCTTGGACAGCTTCACAATCTTTGGATCTTCTTTTGTGCCCAGATATAGATCTTCGACCTGGTCCTCAGTCACCACTTTGTTTGGCTGTAACGGAACATCGTTTTTATTGAACAGTCTCTCCAAAGGTACCAGCCCTCGGGGAATGAAATTCCCTTTCAGCTGCAGGAATCTGTGACCGGCTATTTTCTCCTCTAGCTTGTCCTCTGGAATGTCCCCGACTTCTTCTTCTTCGCAGCTGTCAATCTCTAGATTGGAAAACTCCCCCACAGTCTCCAAGAACCTCTTCACCTGCTCCTCGTCTTCAAAGACCTGCCAGTGCTTGACATTATCAAGGATTGAAGGCCGGTATCTTACTTCAATTTCGTATCTCAGAAGAGGGTTCTGAGGTGGGCGGAATGTACTAGCAGCCACAGCCAAGGAGTCTGCCATTCTGTTCTATTCTCGAGGCATGAACTGAATGTTAAATGCCAGGAAAGAGTTCTCCACAAGATCCCAAACTTCATTTCTATAGGCCTTTAGCCTCGGATGTTTGGCTTGACACTGGTTTTTCACTTGCCTCACCACCAACTCGGAGTCTCCCATCACCTTTAGATTTTGTATCTTCATACTCCTTGCTGTTTTCAACCCCAGTATGAGTGCTTCATATTCAGCCACATTGTTCGTGGCCTCATATTCTAATTTGAAGGACAGGGGGACCCATTGACCCATAGGTGAAATAAGCAACACTCTAGCCCCATTTCCTTCCCTGGAATTTTCTCCATCAAAGTGGAGTGTCCAGATGTCAGATCCATGGTCCTGCACTAATTACTCAGTATTTATCTGGCAGAATGAGGGTTCATGAGCATATTCCTGATCTTCCTCCAACATTAGACAGGAGAAATCTCCATCTCTGCTGTAAACTGGGGAATTCACTGAATCACCTGCCTTTGTGACTGTCTTGACAAATCTGGTCTCTCGGTACAATCTCCTTTCTTGGCCACCAAAGACAGGAATGGTGGCGTATGACAGATCCAGCTTGATTGATCCTCCAATTCTAGTCCCCCAAGACCTTGACAATAGCATACCGAAGCGGGCTGGGATGTCAGCCACTACGATATCCATCACCACACTCTTTGCCGAGATCTGAGCCAGGGTGACTGCTAGGTCCTTGATCATGCCCAAGCATTTCACTCTTTTGGAATCAAAAGAATAAAGGTATTTATATGGGCGAGTGTTTTGGAGTCCCAATTGCTCCATGACAGACAGGGGCATCAGGTTGTGGGACGCTCCTGAGTCTAACATACAGTTATGCAATAGTAGATCATGGATTACTAGAGATACGTAAAAGGGAGGGGTGGAGGGATCTAATTCTTCGACGTGGGGGCCGAACACTACCATAGGCCTTTCTTCTTGCAAGTTAAGACTGTCTGGAATGTGTGGAACTTCAGGAGCAAAAATGAAAGAGGAGACTTGTGACTGGTAGGCAGGCTGTTTTAACAATTCAGACAGAGGGACAGGTATTTTAACTTTTTCGAGTTCTTTTTGCAAACTGAAGGCAGATGAAGGCTTCTCTATTGGCACTTCCTTTTCTTTTGACTCTTTGTTTGGCAGGGGAGACTTAACTTCTTTAACTGGAGGTTTATTTTCAGGAGGAACATACACTTGTGAAGAAGAAGGCATTTGACTATCAGTTTGCGGAGATTGGTTCAGGGGCTTCTTACCTTTGTCCGGAGATTCTTGAGTATTGGCCTCTTTCTGTGCAGGTGCTGACCTTTGGGGTGCGTCTTCTTCTTCATCTTGAGTGCGTGTTCTTTTCCTGGATGACCTGAGGTCATATTTCCTGTTAAACTGGGCTTGCATGAAATCAACGAACTGTTTGCAGTAGTCATCGATTTCTGGCTCTTCAACATCCTCGTTATTCTTCGCTTCTGAGTGAGGTTGTAGTTCCCCTTCCTCACTTTCTTGCACAGGGCATTCTATGTCATCACTGTCTGAGAAGACGGGACATGCCTCATCTTTCTCATAGGCAAAATCTTCATGAGAAGCCTCCATTTGTCCTTCCAAGTATAAAGGATGCGGTACTTGGTCTTGTTGCTCCTTCTGCCCCCTCTGCAGTATCTGCAAGGGTGGTTTTCTGTATTGAGGATTGAATCCTCTGTTTGGAGCATTCTGAAATTTCTTTGGTGGTGAATTCTTAGCTTCCATCTCCAGCTTGACTAACTTGCTAGAGAGATTCTTGATCATTTTATTCATTTCTTCGATCTTGTCATTTGCTGAGTCTCTATCTTGGCTTGAAGTGGATACTTCTTCTTTGCCTCTTCTTTTAGTATCATGTTCTTGCTTCCCTTTGGACTTACCAGTTGAGACAAAGTTTGCTTCTATTTCCAATGCATCTGTTTGTGCATCATCCAGAGTGGCTAGCTTTCTCTCTCTCAGCGAGAAACCAAACTCAGAATCAAATGCTGCCACGAAAACAACCTTGGCAGCGGTCTGGTGGGGCTTCATCTCAGTTGGGAGGCTCAGGTACAATTTGTTAAACCTTCTGATGAACTCTGATACCCCTTCATTGTGCTTCTTTTTAAGGGTGTTAAACTCGGTTAGGGCATCCCCGTGATCTTTCCTATCTCCCCACTTTTTCACGAAAGCCTCTTCCATAGCCTCCCAGGTGTTGATGGAATTAGCCCCGAGGGTTTTAAACCATTTTCTGGCCTCTCCATCTAGGGACTGCACGAACAATCTTAGAACCACATCTAAATGCTCCACATTAAAGTTCTCTGCGAAAGAGCAGAAGATTTCAACATGCTTATGGGAATCAACGTCGTTCTCCCCATTGAATCTGGGCAGAATCTTTAAATAGTCTTGTGGCATGTCATTTAGAACTGCAGGAAGCTGTAAAGGGGCGTACCTATTTTGCAAAAAGCCAGGTATATTTTCCATTGGGGGAGGCGGAGGTAGGATGAGAGCCTGAGCAGTGAGTGGTGGAGGAGGTGGTGGGAGTTGAGTATGAATAATGATGGGAATGTAGTGAACAGCAGCTTAAGGGTTTGATGAGAAGGTCGGGCTGTCAACAACAGATACTTCGGTGACTTCTTTGACCTCTTCAACTTCAGGGGTAGGATGAAAAGAATAATGCGGAGTATAACTAGACTCAGCTTCGTCTTTGATACGGACACCTTCCCGATGTGGGCTATCTGAATAATAACCAGTATCTCTTATAATAGGGTTAGAGCCTTGTATTTGGGCGACTTAAGAAGAGGAGGGCTGAAGATATGGAAAGTTTTCAAGGGAAAACTCAGGAATTTCGGTATGAACTGGTTGCCTTTCCCTCCAGCCCCTTCTATGTAGGATTCGCTCTGGGTCAGACACAGAGGGTGTCCTTGACTGAGATGTATCTGACCTTAGGTGTGGCTTACGGGGAGCCAGGACTGCAAATATGTTTATCAGTGATATGAATGTGGAGTCACCAAGGTGAGGTATGCACAACTCTCAACTCTTCGTGCTCACCTAACTGAAGAGTGGACGGGTTTTGTCGAGGCCCAGGGACTTAAATTTCTTCAACTTCGTTCCCCGGCAATGGCGCCAAAAAGATGTTGTAACTCCTAGAGACAGCCTAGAGTTGCTATAGACCCAGTGCCTAGGACATCTTATAATGTATAGAGAGCAGAGGATTTAAAACAGTGTTTAGCACTTTAACAAGACAGGGCTCTCATACTACTTCTTTACAAACAGAAAATAACACTTGAGTGGGACCAAAACTTCCGATAGTTTGAAGCATCAAAGAGTAATACTGAACGAATGCAATGCTATACTCAAACACTGCTGTATCAGACAACTTTAAGGCAATCCACAGTAAACAGGGCCGGATTCATGGTATATGGCAGAAAAGAGGTATATATAAAGATGACTACTGAGCTGTATAGAAAGAAGGAGATATTAACAGTCAAGAAGGCGACACCAAGAAAAGTTTCACAGCATATGATGGGCTTATAATACTAAGAATCCATACGTGCTGGCAACTTTCATCAATAGCACTTCGTAATAGCCAATATAGCAGAAATATGTATAAATGAAAATGAAACACTGTATTATACCTGAGCCATTTTTAAAGCACCAGGAAGCTAATGATATAAGTATCAGAGAGATAAATTTATATATAAAAAAACGGGACACTCGCATTCCAGAATATAACACCAGAGACATGGATGTAAATGAAATGAACAACGACATTGCAATAAGCAGGAGAAAATCACACACTACCATAAAACAAGTCCAGAATCCTCTTTAAAGTGTAACTCCTTATCATTGAAACCCAACGGGCTCTTCACATTAGCATTTGAGTCTTTACAGAACACACACACAGAAAATCCTTACACAGTCAATTTCTTCTGAAGAATTGGAACCTTTCTTTCTTCTTTTCTCTGTCTTATATAGGATTCCTTTGCCCTTCAGCGAGAAGATATTTCGGGGAAATATCTTCTTCGCATGAACAAAATTTGTTAAAAGTCATTATCATAACAAAAAAATTTCATGATGGGGAAACAGCCCTCCCATCATGCATAAACAGGCCCCGGGCCAATTTCAAAACAGAAACTTAGACCAATGTTTGATGTAAAAAGTAAAAATGCAAGAGTGGGGGAAAAACAACCCACTCGGAAATTTGAAAAACATAAACTAAATGAAAGTAAAAAGGCCGTTTAGGCCATATCATGAGTAAACTGAAATGTCATGGGTGCAGCTGAGTGGAAGCCGTTGCAGATGCTGGAGGAGGCACGTTGGCAGAGGAACTAGCATGCTGACTCATGAACTGTGTCAGTCTCTGCTGGCTCTCGGAGGTCGGTTCTGGCATTGCTGAGAGCTTCTCCACTCTGATAAACGCTTCGCCGAGAGTGTGAATACTTGCCTTAGTTGGGAGCCGATATCTGATCATGTGAAGGAGACTAAACTCCTTATTGAGGACTGTGACGATGGTAGTGGCCTTGAGCTGAGTTGCTTTCCCCATTTGGAGGTCAGAACGATCCCTTTCCATTTGTAGAAGTGATGTGTATTGATCTGGGAGCATAAGCACGGCAGGGGCATTTGGTTCCCAATAGGAAGGGAGTCCGGTTGTGATGATCTCATCCCATACCTTGTCGAACTGTTCAACACTGTCAGCCACCTGTTGAAGAACCCTTGAAGCTGCTACTCGAGCTTCCTCTTTATCAATGATCTTTTGACACTCGTTGATTTCCATAAATCGACTGGGGATGCCATGTTTCCGCAAGTCGTTCGCCCTTAGTGCATAAAGAAAAGAGATGTAGTCGCCGGCGTGTCGAGCTCTATTAGACAGATTACCCCCTGCCTCCTGCAACCTTCTATTGAGATATGGAAGGGTGGACTTGAGCTCCCCTATCATTGTCAAGAATTCCCACTGCTCGGTTATTGCCGTGATTATGTCCGACCAGATTAAGCTTCTGGCCTCGAGCAGGGTGAGATTTCCCTTTGCTCGACTCTTCAACTCGGCAATGGTTTGATGTTGCTCAGCCGTGACCCTTTTTCCTTCCTCGACTTCCCTTTATAGCCCTTCAATTGTTCTGGCCTTTTCAGCCAGGGCGCCCTCCAACTCTGCGACCTTTTGCTTGGCAGTGGATGTTTGTTTCTCCAACACTTCGATCTCAGCCATAGCTGTGGATAGTTGTGCTGTCGCTGAACCAGTTCCGCTTGATGTTTCAGCTGCATGACAACTGTGCGCATCCCACCAGGTCTATAGCTCCGTGGCTCTGCTTTCTAGCTCGTCAATCCTTTTAGCCATCCTTTCCTTCTCCTCTCTTTCCCTGAAAAGCCTAGCAGACAGTTCAGTTTTCTCTTCCTCTACCCGCACCAATTCAGCAGTTTGTACAGGATGTGAACCCGGTATACGAGCCTGTTTCTTAGCAGCTGTGATATCTTTCTGCAACTTGGTTATGAGTGCTGCTTGCATTCCTTTCCCTCCTTCATCCGAATTTTTAATTTGGTCCTGAAGAACACGCGCCTGATGTGCGTTGGCACGACAAGCATTCTGTTCTGCTGTAAAGGAATCCCTCAGATGTTCATATTTCTGCTCCGTCTTCTTTAATGTGAGGGTAATCTGTGATAGCTTGTCTTTCATCATGTCACAGACTGTTTGGAACAGGTCAGTCATGTCCTGTACCGGTACCTTCTGCATATCAATATCCAGTTCAAGCACCTTATAACTCAGAACATCTGAATTTGGGTCCAGGATGGCCTCCGCCATAGACAGTACCAGGCTTTCGGTGTCTGCATTGACAGAAGCGGAGAGCCTGGTATGGTATTTTTCAACGAACCCTCCTAATTCGGCCCTGTATCTGTCTCGGACAGTTTTATTTGTCCGCTCCCTTTCGCTCGTCCTGGATGGAGTGGGCTCGACGATGGCTTGCGTGACTTCGGTGTAATCAGAGGAGGCGACACTGTCCCTCAATACTGCTATACCCGCCTTGCCCTTATCGAATTGACCAAATTTCGTGAAGGGCTCCAATATTATCCCTTCTCCGATGACTTCTGCTTCGCTAGTGGCCACCCTCTGCCTCTTGGATGGTGGTGCTGCTCCTGAAGTACCTACTTCTTGCTCATCTGTGCCCTTGTTCACTTCTTCCTCTCCTCCTGTAGCAGACGAGTCTGTCTCCATCTGCGAAAACATAGGCCAAACTTCAAGGTTAGCCCTCCACTCCAGAAATGGCCTGGACTCATGAATGTAGGGCGTAGACCTGTTTCTCTTTCTTTTATTTGAAATGATTTCCCGTGGGTCATAAGCCCAGCTTTCCCCCAACTTTAGGTCCATGTTCTGCAACATTTTTTCGGCAATTGGGAGGGCATATCTAGAGTTTACCACAAAGGGGCCAATTTGGACAGGAAGCCTTAAGATGTAGCCTTTCTTAGCAGGAACAAAATGGAGCTGGTCAGCTTTGAGGGCTTGCCGGATGTACTCGAGGGCGTAAACTCGTCGGACGAGAAAAACTGGTAGCCGGTATGGGGCAACTTCGGCTCCATAGACCCGAATTTCAGTACAATCTTCAGACAGGAACCAATCACCGGTACACTGGTATTTCCCAGCCTGCAGCCAGCGTTTCATCTCTGGGAAAACCCTAGGGGAAGGCGCGTCATGAATGATGGTGTAGGCAATAGACATGAAGGTGTTCACGAAGTTGGCATAACCCTCTCCCCTAGGCAACTGACGGACAGAGCAATTCCAGTCGAAGACTGGTCTGGGCTGGGAATTCTCAGAATACATCCTATCTAACCCCAAATGGTTGAACTTATCCGCATGCTGGAACAAGAAGAGGTAGAACACCAACGAGCAAAAACGAAACTTTCGGGCTTGGGCGAGCTCCTGAAATTGGGTCAGGATGGTCGAGGAGAGGAAACCTGGAATATCCAATGTAACCCCATTCTGTGACATGAGCCACAAAAGGCGAATGCATACTGAAGAGATGTCTTCCGGGCTCCCTACCCCCAAAAGGCCGGCGATGAGAGACAGAACAGGTCGAACTTCTTCGGCAAACAAACTTAATGAAAATGGCTCCAATGGAGGCAGGGCAGTTGCCTGGTCGATGGTTATGGAGGATATGAAGGCACGGCGGGCTTCTCTTGACAGCTTATTGAACTGAGCGAGCAAGGTTTCATCTTTGAAACTGAAGTATGTGTCAATGGAAGGGAAACGGAGGGCCTGTCTGATAACATCGGGGGAAAGGGAAAGGATTATGTTTCCCTGGGGAGAAACGAAAGCGTCCCGATGTGCATCATAGGAGTCTCTGAGCCAGATGATGAAATCGACACAGGAATGGACCTGGGGGGTGATATGGTGATAGAATCCAGACGCGATAACTCGAAAACGGTCGGCATCCTTGCAGTGGCGACCAAAAAGCAGGGGCTTGACGCTGCGGATATCAAAAGGATATTTTGGGTCGCAGATACCAGACTGCAAGTCGTAGAGGGGTTCGAAACCAGGGGGGTTTCTGGACTCACGGAGTTGGGGGGTTTCAGGTTCGTTTTTCTTGGGCGTTCCTCTTCCCATGGCAGACATTTTAACAATTTCGAAAAGAGAAAAGGGAAAAGAGGGGAAAATGGAGAATGGAATACCTGAACAAAGGGTGACAATGCTCGGGAAAGCGACGCGAGGACCCCTGACAGTGATTTTGATATACCAGGCGTTCTTCCCCACTCGGTATTCGCCGTAGAAAACAACCTGTGACGTTTTACTGGAGAAAAATACGGGCGTTTGTTACTACTGGGGTAAATTGTTCGAGCTAAAAAGGTGGATAAGTAAGATGACAGAAGGCAAGTGTCGTAAGGACACTGACAATGAGACACGTGGCGCGTGGGGATTGGGTATATCAAGGTGTAGGTGAGCGCCTCGTGTCGGGTTAAAGGCTGGTACGGGTCTTAGTACCAGCTGACCTAATGGACTTACCTTACCTTTTATCCATGTACGCTGCCCAACCTTTACCGCGCATGATTTTCTTCACCGGACTAACACTTGTCTTTCTCAACTGTGTGGGTCCATCTTTACTCTGCCACGAGATCACATCCCGTGGCCCATCCTTACCATCTCTTTCCCACCGTGAGACCTTACCGTGCCACGTGTCATAAGTCCGCAGGGGTATGGGTCTCGTCCCTTCTCCGCTGCTCGACCCCCTCGGACTTTCTCCATCTGCTTTCGTACATAACCCGCGGCTCTTTTAAACACATCGTTCATAAGTTAGGCCGGCGTTCCCTTTTACCCTTTATACCTCTTTTGTTTACCATTCATACATGCCGGCCGTTGCTTTACCTCCTCTATCGGCTTTCATACATGCGGATTTCACTACCTTGTTTATTTACGGCCCATCCTTGGAACATTTGTCTTTTGATACAAAGCTTTAATGTGTGACTTGTCCATCCTTTCGGTACACCCGTGGCTAATGCTAAGTATTGAACAACAGTGGACAACAAGAACGTCCTTAAAACAGTAAACATCCTCCACCTGGCGACTCCACTGGCCTCCAGTAGGCCTAATGACCCCACTAGTTCTCATAGACTCTCCTAAGAATGCATTAATAATGTTGATGGTGGATAGCAAAGTTGAAATCATCCACCTGGTGACTCCACAACTCTCAATATACCTAAAAATTCCACTGGTAGAAGACTCTAGACTGGTTGAAAAGATATAGTGACCCTTTCTGATCTACAAACATGGATCCAAGGATACAAAGGAGATATGCGCCAATGAACAAAGATGACATCCCTGGGTTCCCACACAAAATGCCTCAGATAAACTGGTTTTCAAACCTACCTATGTTTCAAGATGAAAATTTTGATGATCCCTTGTTACATCTCATCAAATTTCGTATACATGTATGGAGGTTAAAAGTTGAATGGTATGAGGACTGCCTCATGAAAATTTTCATGGGGAAATTAGAAGGAAAGGTAAGAAAATGGTATGAAGGCCTAGACCCTGGTACTTTGTTTTCTTTAAAAGATTTCCACAAGGTGTTTTATGAACATTATAAAGAAAATTGTTCATCTTTGTCATTAACTGAAAATTGTTGTGATCAATCTGAAGATCTCATACAACACCTTGTAAACATTGATGAAGATTTAGGAAATTGGCACCCTGAAAGTTTATTAGAGGAGATTCATGCATTTCATACTCAAGATAACTATTATGACAGCCAAGAAGAGTTGGTTGAGGATGAAATCAATCAGGGAATGAAAGAGAACCCACCGGGATCTCTCTAACAGGGCAAGTGATGATTCATCATCTCTTCTAGGTGAGGCTCAAGAAGACATTCAGCCTCAGAATCAACCTTCACAAGATGAAAAGAGAAATGTGGTAGTTCTATCCAAACAAAAATAAAAATGGCTCCTCTTTTAACTGAAGAGGAAATAAATAAGATGCTAAAAATGTTGTCAACCTCTAAACCTTCATGTGAACAAAACTTTTCTGTTCATTCTCCTACTAATCCCATCTACCATAAATCAGAAAGTGAACTTGTAGATCAATTCAAAGAAAAAAAACTGATAATCCAATATGTTTTATTGGTGACATTACTTATATTGATGATTTTCCAAAGTTTGATGAATCTGATGATGATGTTCTCCAAAAATAAGCTAACCTTGCAGAGACATCAACATTTGGTTTGTGGGAGGAAGATCAGTTTCATCAACTTGAAAATAGTAATTGTTACACAGCAATTTGTCACCATCCCTGCAATTCCCCATCCCGCACAATTGGTGGGCTCATTCCGTGACCTGTGAGCAATGACAGGACTTGAAACCACTTTCATGACATTCCTCTGAACATGAGCTTTCATTTCCCTGAAGACAACTCCTTGTGAAAAACCCTAAAAACACCCCTTTTTGCATTGGCGCGGTCATCCAGTTCATTACTCGCGCCAATGGGGGGAATCCTTCAAAGAGGGCACGCCAATTGGCGCTCTGTCTCAGAGTCGCACTCACGCCAACCATTTTAAGGAGTATTTTTTAAAAATAAATGGCGGAAATTTCGTCCTAACTGATCCAGAAACTGGTATCTAATTTGAGTTGGGAGGTTTGGCTCCGGATCTCCATGTAGAGGAAGTGGTTTTCCACCTCTCATGGAAGCTTCCTTGAGGATAGGTTCAATCCCATGATTATAGGGATCCCAACTCTCCTTCATCCATCTATAAAAGCTTTCTCATCTCATTTGCAAGCTAATATCCAAGTTCCCAAGAGCCTAATGCTGCAAGAGCCTTGATTCATTCCCTTAAGGCCAAATCCAAGCAAGGAGATTATTGTCGAGACATCCGGAGAGAGAGGCTTGTCCCATCCCTGACAGGCTTTATCGAGACACGTTCTGCTGATGACCCTCCGAAGGAGAATTCAGCGTCAGAGCTATGGTTGTATTCTTCTTTGATTGATTAATGATAAGCGACTATTGGTTATGGTTCCAATCTTGTTATTAATGATGATGGTGAGTTATTTCTTCTCTGACTGACATATAGTTGCATATACTGGATTTTACGCTTGCGTTTGTTTTGTTTCTTGCGTGTGCAAGTGTCAAATCACGGAGATCGTGAGGATTGTGATCTGCCAGAGCTAAGGAAAAGGAGCGCCACTTTCTCTACGAGCGACAGCGTTGGATTCCAGGTAAGCCTTCATCGCTAGTTGGTTTATCTGCAATTAGGAACCTGCACTATAGCGTGAACGATTGTTGCTAGACCCGATCTGGGCTAGTAGGGATCGCCTCTGTCCGCATAGGGGATTTACCTCCACAACAAATTGGCGACTCCGCTTGGGATCGTCTAGCTTATTGTTTGTTTGTTTTATAAGCTATAGACGGAGCCTGAAGTTAGCCAGATAGCCTTCGAAACGCTATTGCTCTGCACTAGCGAAGTAAATAAAAGCTGCTTCAGTCAATCTCCGGTTTAGTTTATGAACTGAACACTTGGAGTATTGTCTTGTCTTTTCGGTTGTTTCTCGATTCTGCTTGCTTGATTGGCTCTTTTGGCTGGCTCTTTTTGTGTTTCGCTTTTGGTTCAGCCCCAGAGGATCATATCTTACCTCTGCTTTTCCGAATTTTCATCCTTTCATGGTTGGCTTGATTGGCGCGGTTTCCACGCTAACAGTCACGCCAATTGGCACAGGTTGCCATTTCATCACTTGCGCCATCCCCTGTCTGGCGCGGATTACAGCCAGATAGTCACGCCATCTCCTGTAGGTGCTAGGTTTTACCCTTGTTCGGAAGTTTCTTTTGGTCAGTACTTTGCTTCTGGGTTTGTTTTAGATCCTGCCTGAAGTGGTGAGTCTGGTCTTGGTGGGGAGAAATTCTTTGTTTTTTCATTTTCAGGTGTTGGCGCTTGTTGTCAGTTAGCAACCCGTGCCAATTGGGTATTGGCGCTAGTTGTCAGTGAGAAAGTCACGCCAGTTGGCACTAGTTGTCAATGACAAAGTCAGGCCAATTTCAGGGTATGTGAAAATTGAGATTTTTTCCCTAAATCCTTCACCAGTGTGTCTTTCCCTTCCGGTCTTTTCACTGTATGAGCATAGATTACATTGCTCATTGTTTGAAATGTCTTCTCTCCATGATTGTTTGATGTAAAAGGGAATGAATGCCTTGTTTTGATCTCTTGCTTTGGAAGTCCTTTTTGTGTTTGACCTTATATGTCTTGTCGCCTTTTGAGGGATTTCGTGACAAAGTGTTTGATACAACGGTTGCATTCTTAGTGTTTGTTTACATCTCTTTTGCATTTATCCTTTATTAAGGAGATTTGTGTTCTTTTAGTTTTCATCTCATAGTTTTCTTTTCGTTAAAATGCATTAGATCACATTGCATTGAAAAGTATTTTTTGAGATCCATCATTGAACTTAGATTGCATTGTTTAATGATTGAAAACTAGAAATCACTTTGATTGCATTCTCTTTTATTAAAAGCATGCATTAAGTAGATTCTCATTTCATCGAAAAATGCATTGAGTGCATTCTTATCATTTGAAAAGAAAAAGGAAATTGTGCATAGATTACAATTGCATAGTTTTCGGAAAAAAGGATTTTGCATATATTACATTGCATTATTTGCATCGTTGAATGTTTGAAATTACTTTTGGATAGTGAAAGTCATCTAGTTTGGACAAAGTTTCGTTTTCAGTATTGTTGTTTGCTGCATCATTGTTTGGAACTCTTCCCTTAACTAGATATCATTCATCGAATTGAAAGATTTCTTTTCTCATGTAGTGTGCATTTAGGCGATTTTGAGACATCACACTCGCTAGGGCCTGAAAACTCAAACGTAATTGAAGATAAACATTAAAATTTGTTCAATTTACACTAAGGCAGCATTGAAACATTAACGCAACATTTAGTGGTCTAGGCTAGAGACGTCTTTCGACGTCTTTAAACCTAGTAGCTGTCGTTCGCCTCTTGGCTTTAGACAGCACTAGTACGGACTTGTGCTCCCCATACCGTCGAGTATATAAAGGGAGACCCCCCTAGGTTTCTATCCTTTATCCATAGGAAGCCGAGTCTGCCACCCTATACCCGTGATACACCGGACATAGCATTCGGGGAGATTGCCTGCACGTACGTCAAGTCCTTGGTTGATTTCTCTTTCATTTTGAAACCAAGGTGTATATTGCAGTTCACGGTTATTTGGTACACCCTCTGCCTAGTATTCCTGAGCAGTCATTTTGATCTTATCTGACTCTTTAAATTTGAAAAGATCACCAAGCACTTGTCATTTCACGCTTGCTTCAAAACTGAAAGAGATAGAGTCACCTTTCATCCGTTTCTCGACTCTTAAAACATGAAACAGTGAAGTTTCTAAGTTTCAATGTGGTAAAATAAATCACCCGTGATCACATGCCCTTTTAGAGTTTGCTTGTTGGCCGTTTGATTGTGTGCCTTGGTTTTTAGCCCGTGTGCGGTTTTGAGTCATTGATGGCAACTTTTCCGGAGTTCACCAACCAAGGAATCCCCTCCGATGGGAATCCTGGTCCTTTTCCTCCTTTTGGAAATGTTGGTGCTCCTTATATGGAAACGTTGTCCCTTCCTGGGTTAACTGTTGGGTTGCTTGTTTGGTTGTTTTCAACCTCTGTGGTCCCGAATGTCTCAACTACCAGTCAATCAGTTCCTCCACCTGAACAACATCATGTTGATTCCAAGGTGGACCTCTCCCCTTCTTCCCCTGTTTCTGTGTCCTCCTCTTCTACTTCGCCTGGTGAAAGTCTGGATTTGAGTAACCAGGTGGTTAAGAAGAAGAAGAAGAAGTCCGATAAAGGAGAGGCTAACTCTGTGGCTATTGCGCCTAAGAAGTCTCCTCTTGATAAACCTCCCAACCCTCTGCGGAAAGTCAAGTTCCATTGCATGTTGTGCACGGGAGACCATCTTCTTCGAGATTGCCCTGGCATTCCCAAGGTGCTCGAAGTATGGTCCAACGGTCTTTCGCCGTTGCCTTTGGCTTCTAGGATTCAGGTTGGGGGCATGTCTTCGGCTGCTGGTGGTAAGGTTCCTAAGAAACAGGGTAAGCTTACCAATCCCTGCAAGTTGTGTGAAGGGCACCATGCCATTCACGTTTGTCCATATATGGATGAAGCCAAGAGAGTTTTGGAAAACTCGACTGCTTCTGCACCATGCCTTCCAGCTGGTTACAAGCAGCTTTCTTTGATTCCTCCACCAGCTGATCCTACGATTGGTCAAGGGTTATCCTTAGTCGATCCTGCTCCCCCGAAAATTCAGATTCAGGAATCCATTCCCGACCAACCATTGGTTGTGGGATCGGTCGAGCTGGCCCCGTCTACGGTGCACCAGGTCTTTTCCGTGGAGAGTGGATCTCACACCCCTCATGTTCTTCTGGTTTCTTCAGATTCTTCGGACCTGGAGAAAGATTCTCTTGCCCCTATACCTCAAGAAGCTGCTCCTCTGCCTCCCGTGATGGAGGTCCCAGAGGATACCCCTCCCACCTTTGATATGGAGGTCGAGGAGGATGCTTCTTCTTCCGTAACACCAAGGGAAGACCATCTCAGTTCGATGGTAGCCCCTCTGAGTAGTTTGGTCACTTCCTTTGATTGGAGTCTATTTTCAGGATATCGCCTTCCGTCTTATGTGCCTTTCGAGATAACAGTATAGGCCTCTGGTCTGGTCGTACCCAGCAACATTATAGATGAAGGCGCGTCTGTTAGTATTTTATCCTCGACTACCTGGCATGCTTTCAGTTCACCACCGCTTGCGCCCGTTACGCAGAATCTATTGGCGTTTAACAGAAGAACTAGTCAACCGTTAGGGATCCTTCCAAGGTTACCTGTTACTTTGGGGGGTAAAACCGTCCATATGGACGCGATGGTTGTTCCAGGCCCCTTGGATTTTAATCTAATTTTGGGGTGCGATTACACCTATGCCATGGGAGCGCTTGTATCCTCTCTTTTTCGTGTGGTCTGTTTTCCACATGAAGGATGGATTGTGACCATTGATCAGCTTTCGTTCTTTGGTCCTGATGTGGTAGCTGGCCCACCATCATCCCTTCCGGGTTTTTATCCACCTGTTGTATCCGCCCCACCACAGGTCAACTATGTGGCTACCTACCCCATGCCTGTACCCAGTGATAGTGCTATTGTGCATCAGGTGCTGGGGGCATTGGGTCCTGACTTCCAAGATGTTTTCCTTCCATCAGGAGTGGAACTCTTGGAAGCGATGACTTCTTGTTCATTATAACAAGGTTTTCGGAGCATAGTTCGTTTTCTTGTGTCAAGCTCCTTAAAAAATGAAACAAGGTGGTGGAAGCAAAGTTCCTTATCTTGTGTCAAGCTCCTTAAAAAATGAAACAAGGTTGTCGGAGCATAGTTCGTTTTCTTGTGTCAAGCTCCTTAAACCATGAAACAAGGTGTCATGAGGATATTTCTTTTAATGTGTCAACCTCATGAAACACTTTCTCGTTCAATTCGAGTCTTTGATAAGTTCTCGTAAAATCCCAGTCGAGTCTTTTTCTTGATATCGTAACTTGAACCTTCACTCCATCTGCCTTTCATATGGATTAAAGCTTGGGGGGCATGCACCTCGAATTGAGTCACCATGCTGGGGGGCATGCTTACTTATTCAAGCATAGTTTGTTTCCGTTTCAAGCTTGTGTAAAAATGAAACCGGTTTCAAGCATAGTTTACCTTTGTTTCAAGCTTGTGTAAAAATGAAACCAACTTCAAGCAGAGTTTCCTGATTTCAAGCTTGTGTAAAAATGAAACCTTTCCCATTTTACCTCTTGTGATTGCCATCTTATCAGCCTATCTTTGCCAGATGAACCTTGTTTTTATCACTCCATCGTCACTATCTGCTTGGTCGATCATATGCCTTCACTTGGTTGTGTTACCCGTTCCTGAGGAACCGCTGCGATGAGTGGTCTTATTAGCCAGCCTCTTAACTTTTACTTATTCTGAGCAGTTCCACCATTACCGGAACCAGTTGCTACCCTTTATACCACTCGTTCCTCCAGGAGGAGTCATATTTCAGCTCTTTTCTGACTCTCTAAACATGAAAAGATTTCCGAGTCCCTTGTCGTTTTGATCTCGTTAAAGTGGACACGAAACAACATCTACCTAGTATACGTTTACCCCTTTTTCGGGCTGGGATAGATTATTTACGAAAAAGGAATACCCTAGCCTATTGTGACTAGGAGGTTTTCTCAGACATAGTTTTCTACCTTTTCGGATCTGAGGAACTATTTACGAAAAGGGACCGCTGGAGTTTGCTTTTCCGCTTTCTTTTCAAACTCTCTAAACATGAAAAGATGCCGAGTTCTTCCTTTGTCAGACTTGTTAAACACTGATGACATTGGATTCAGTTGTAATGACGTTGTCCAAGTTTCTCCTTCCTAGGGCTCGTTAAATGTACTAGGACGGATTCATCCGAAGGACGGACTTATATGACAAGCATATGGTATCCTCTTCAAGCTTGTGTAAAAATAAATAGGTAATCGCCAGAAATGGTGGGGAAAATGGAACCAACATCATGGTCGTGTCGACAGTACGTCGCTCTTGAACATGGCACTTGTCTGCATTCGTGTCGGGTTGGGGATATCTCATCTCGTTTTTCCACTTGCCTCCATGGGTTTGGGTGATCCCTTTTGACCTCTCATCTTCTCTTTGCCTTGTCATCATGACCCTTGATCTTTTGATGTCAAATACTGCCAAATCCACTGTCGTGCCGCCATATGTTCAAGAGAAGTTGACTCTACAGATTCCAACCTTCTTCTGATTCTCATCTGATCTTGATTCACAAAGACATTATGTTCCTCTGTCTCGTGTCGATGATGTGGGAAACACTATGGCCCACCTTCGATCAAGGTCACTTCCTATCGACTTCAGCTCATTATCCAGGAAGCTGATCTAGAGACTCCCTTCTGGTACCTTGGAGAATGCATGCCTCAATGGCAGGTTCTTCGCATTCGACGTGAGGTTTTCGTCATTGGCCTCCGATTGAGTGATTCTGCGGATGTTCAACGTCATCTCATTATTCACATGCCGTAGATTGTACCTGTAGTACCTTGAAGACCATTGGCGTTAATGGTGGTACCTCTCGCGTCTGTTAACAACTTTCATCATTGGCTGGTAATCAGACGATGTTCTTGCATGTTCGACTTTAGCTCATTTATTCGCATGCTTGAACTTGTACTTCTTTCAGGTCGAGATGGAGCGTAAGACCCTGGATTCCTATCTCTTATAATCCAGGCTGTGATTTTGTGGATTATTATGATTAGTCACATGACTCACTGATTGGATGGCTGCAACCATACCTGAGTCTATTTACTGATCCTCACTGGATGGTTGCGTCCATGCCTCGGATCTGGATTATTACCTACTCTGTTATGGATGGCTGCACCCATACCACGTATATATCATGTATTTGAGACATCAGTTGTATTTCTCTACGCAGGTTTTCCGACGGCTGTGTTTTTAGTTGGACACATTCTCGTAAAGCATTTCACCCCTCTCTCTCTCTCTCGGGCCTCATGCTTTAAGGGGCATCTGTTACACAGTAATTTGTCACCATCCCTGCAATTCCCCATCCCGCACAATTGGAGGGATCCTTCCGTGACCTGTGAGAAATGACAGGACTTGAAACCACTTTCATGACATTCCTCTAAACATGAGCTTTCATTTCCCTGAAGACAACTCCGTGTGAAAAACCCTAAAAACACCCCTTTTTGCATTGGCGCAGTCATCCAGTTCATTACTCGCGCCAATGGGGGAAATCCTTCAAAGAGGGCGCGCCAATTGGCGCTCTGTCTCAGAGTCGCACTCGCGCCAACCATTTTAAGGAGTGTTTTTTAAAAACAAATGGCGGAAGTTTCGTCCTAACTGATCCAGAAACTGGTATCTAATTTGAGTTGGGAGGTTTGGCTCCGAATATCCATGTAGAGGAAGTGGTTTGCCACCTCTCATGGAAGCTTCCTTGGGGATAGGGCCAATCCCATGATTATAGGGATCCCAACTCCCCTTCTTCCATCTATAAAAGCTTGCTCATCTCATTTGCAAGCTAATCTCCAAGTTCCCAAGAGCCTAATGCTGCAAGAGCCTTGATTCATTCCCTTAAGGCCAAATCCAAGCAAGGAGAGATTGGCTGTCACCTAGACATCCGAGAGAGACGTCCCCATCCCCGACAGATTTACCGAGACACGCCCGTCGACGACCCTCCGAAGGAGAACGAAATACATTATTATTATTTACTGATTAATGATGTTTACTATTGGTTATGGTTCCACTCTTGTTATTAATTATGATGATGAGTTATGTCTTCTCTGACTGACATATAGTTGCATATACTGGATTTTACGCTTGCGTTTGTTTTTTTTCTTGCGTGTGCAGGTGTCCGATCACGGAGATCGTGAGGATTGTGATATGCCAGAGCTAAGGAATGAGAGCGCCACTTTCTCTACGAGCGACAGCGTTGGATTCCAGGTAAGCCTTCATTGCTAGTTGGTTTATCTGCAATTAGGCACCTGCACTATAGCGTGAATGATTGTTGCTAGACCCGATCTGGGCTAGTAGGGATCGCCTCTGTCCGCAGAGGGGATTTACCTCCACAACAGTAATCAACCAATACATGTCATCTATGACAATGATGAGGAAAGTCTAGGAAATTTAGAAGTAATTGAAAGATCTTTGAATCTTTTCTCTACTTCATTTCATTCCACCAAAAAATAACTTTCATGTGATTGGAAATCAACAGTCTTTCAGTTTTGATGTTGAGGTTGGGGAAGATAAAGAACTTCTTGAAAAATTTGTTAATGAGAAGCCTTTTCCTGAAATGGTTGAGGAAATCATTTGTGACATATAACCCTCCTCAGCCCCAGATTTGTAGCCACCAAGTCCCAGTAAATTTCAAGTTGTAGATGAAGTCTTGAAAAATGATAATCACATAAGAGTTGCTGCACTACTTTCTCAAGAAGATTTATTGCCAAAGAGTGCTCGTGCTCATCAACATGATGGCCTTCACACAAAATTCATTCCACTCATTCAAGGCATATCAGGATTTCTAGAGGAAAACATTGCAATATATGATGAGGCTTCCAATTCAGATGATTATGAGGAAGAAGAAGAGTTTCCTTCCCAAAGGAGTCCCAAGCTCAGCCAAGTGGAGGAAGAAGCAGTCCTAGGTAAATATTATTATTCAAATCCTCAGAGCTGGGTATTGTTTCATGATCCCTTTTTTGTTTTCTTAGAGACATTGGAAGAGGGAGTAAAACATGTCAGGAGTAGTTTGATGCAAGGTATAAAGAAAATTTTAGGCACTACCGTTCAAACACAAGCGAGGTGGGAGTGGCCTTTTGATTTTTTCAACACACTCAAAGAGTTGAACCAAGATCACTCATGGAATCATCTACTTGATTGGTTATACTGGAAAAGGGAGTTTACCAAATGAATGTATATCATGTATAGGTTATATTAGGGTAGATAGGCATGCAACTAAGCTCAACACTATGAGCATATTTGTAGTTTTTAGTTTTAGAATGTTTATATAGAAAAATAAAAAACACAAAAACAAAGAAAAGATGAAAAATAGGGCAGATAAAAAGAATAGATACAGCCCCATACCAAAAAAGAGTACTTCTGAAAGTGTGCAAGCCTAAATGCCACTACTGTTGAAGAAAAGAGAGTCTTGTTTAGTCATCTAGCCTAATTATGATTGAACATGTTTTAAATTTCTATTGATAGGTTAGTGAAAGAAGACTTGTCAAAACCATTTAAGCTTGTATTGTCAATAGATTAGATTAGGATAAAAGACGCTGGTTCCCAAAGCTCAAATTTAGAACCAAAGAGAAATGAGAGGGATGCATAACAAACTCTAAACCACAACCCTCAAGTTCCTAATTTTCACTTGTACAAAAATAATGTCTGTGTGCAACTTGTCCGAATGCCATAGCCCATGGCAAATAAGATTGCTTAATCTTGGTTTGATCATGTTTTAAATTTCATGTCAGTAGATTAGATAATAAAGTTTTTCAAACAACTTAATCTTGACAAATGATTAGACTAGGTAGAGAATAAGAGAGTTCATCAGCCTAATCTGAAATCTTGGAAGTGATAAGGGTAGAAGTAGATAGTTTTTATACTTTCAAAATAAAAGAATGTCAAGGGGTTTTCCAATCCAAGTGAATCCGGAAGAAGAAAAAAATGTTAGGCCAAGTAAGATGGGCAGGTAGAACTGAGATTGAAGCAATCATGTTTGTTCAGATTTTATGAGATCATAGCTTCAAGAGAACATTGACAAATGAAGGAAGAGGGATCTGCCAAGTACAAGTAAGGTATTGGTCTTCAAAACCCAGATATTTGAACTCTGAGGTCCTGGACACCTCCTGAAAAGGAGCTATCCTCCCAAAGTGGAGCCACTGTTAGTCATAAGTAATTTTTACTATCTATAGATGAATAAATATTGGTTCTAGATTTCTAAAAACAACATTCCCTGAATATTGTGAGTTTTAGAAATGTCACTGACTTCATTATCCTCATAGAAATTTTTTCACTATTCTACCATTTTGTCATTCCATGGTCATCCTGCCACTCCTAAAGGACTCCTTATGGGCTTATGTCACTCATCTCCATCCTTTTTCCTATCTATGACCTCATCACTCTATTTTTCCCTTGCCCATAACCCCACTTTACATCTAGGGTCACCTATAGCCTACCCCTTCCCATGTTCACCAGGTTCCTCAAGCCTTGATGGCCTCAAAAATATCTATGCAGGCTCTTTAGATAAATCAAGTACATTGGATTTTGGATCTTCAATACATCACTTTGTTAATACTCTGTTTTCACACTTAAAGACTCCAAGCCAATTTTCAATCAAAGACTAGGTAAAAAACCCCCCCACTAGGTCAATTAGGGTTTCATATGGTCCAAGGTCATCATTTCCAAAGAGGACTATCATTCAGTTTTAGAGTCTGCACATAAGGTAATGGAAAATCTTGACAATTTTGCAGAAGTGTCGAAATTCTAATCAACAGAAAGTTGGTGACGTAGGAAGTCTGCTCCTCAATGAAGACATCTTGCAGCCCTGCATACAAATAGTGTAAAACTGCCATGACTAAATGAGTAAAAAATGATTTGAGTTTCAAGTTGAGAGCAGAGGAGGTTTTTAAGGCTGATGTTGTGTCAAAGTAAGCATGTCAAAGGCTCTAAGATCATAAGAAAAGACAACTTTCATAACCATAGCAAACTGCAAGCAAAGGGTTACAAAGGTTAAGCTAAGTTTCATGATGATAATTACACAAGATTTTTGAAGAGGCTGCTACTATGTATAGTCCTCCTAGATTTGTCAAGGTGAATGTGTCATACTTCAAGAGAAATTTTATCATGCCTCCATTATTTTCCAAGAATTCATTCCAAAGGACAAATCATTTGCCACACCTAGGGCCAATTTTGCTTCAAACTATGTTTTTGACCAAATGGAGATGAATTTGACAACAATGAGAGAGGTTTTTGTCCATCATAGTTCCAAGAAGAAAAAAATCCTTCAGATTTTACACAGGTATCATGGTTTGGGAGCAATGTCAAAAATACAGGTGTCACGGGAGAATTGTTTCACTTCTGGAGTGACCTTGGGAAAATAAGGTTTTCTCATAGCTGGAGTGTCCAAATGACTTTATTGATGGGTCAAAAGAAAACTATACTAGAAGATCTTTCCAATGAGCTATCATGAGCTAAATTTCGAGTTGGGGAAGGCCTCCAAAAGTTGCATGCACCAGCACTCTGCATTTCTACACCATCATTCAGCACTTTTTGACCATTCTTGGGAGAATCAACTTTTGACAAGTCAAATCAATTCCAATCAGCAAAAAAAAGGTATATTTGGAAAGTAGTCAGGATAATATTTCCAACGAGATATCATGGGCCCAATTTGGACACCGGGAAGGCCTCCAAATTCCCTCTACAAATTAGCGCTACGCGCCTGGCACAAGGCATTGCCCGACTTGCCCGACCCGACACCTCGTTCAAGCGCTGCGCGTTTGGCCAGAAAGGCTTTCAAGCTCTCAAACAAACTCAAAACACCTCAAAAGTTTCCAAACTCTTACTGGGGTCCTGCAAACATGTTGAGGAGTAAGTACAGGTCATTAGCCTCATTTTAAGCAATTTTTTCATCATTTGATTGGAAAAGGTGGAGCCTTAAGAGGAAACCCTAGGCTACAAAGCTAGAAACCATTGTTTTCCATTTACTTCATCTACCTATAGAGGAAATCAGTGATAAAAAGAGGGTTTCTCTGTTGAGTGTGGTCTTACATCTAAGCTTGTCTATACTTCCATGACCCTCATTCATACACTCCCTTTACACTCACTTGCAATGGCTGTCATTCCATTGTCCCTTGATATTTTTCCATTGGCAGTCCTAAGGTCTATCAAGGCAGGTTTTACAATGTTAGAGACAGTGGCAGTGAAGAAGAAGGCACTGAGGGGGCTGATGTCAATGAAGCAAACAACAGTGCAGAAAAGAGCATTGAGGGCAGTAACACAAATGTTAATAAAGCAAATACAAATGAAGCAAAAACCAATGATGAATCAAGCTAAGAAGAAAGAAGTGAAGAAGGAAACAAAAGGTCAGAGGTAAATGAAATAGATTTTTAAGCAAGCAACAAAGGGTTGTCATTAGGGTTTTGCCTCCAACTGAGCCTAATATACATATACCTTCATTCTTTCATCTCATCCACTTACAGCTGCCCTTTTCATCACCATTCCATTACCTTCTTCCAAATCAGTTTCATATTAGTCCTAAGGTTTTCTCAAGGCATAGTTTTCAAAATGACAACGAGGGAGAGGGAAATGAGAAATCAATCAATGATGAATCAAACAAGTGAAGAAATGAGCAATGATGAATATAGCAGTAAGGAATCAGTCAGTGGGGCATATGTCAAGTCAAAGAAAGAAAGGGATCAAATACAAAAGATGTAGAAACTAAGGATGGAGAAAGCAATGGTGAAAAGGGAAAGGATAATGATGATGATGATGAGGCAGAGGATAGTGATACTCTTGGAAGTATTGAGGAAGAAAATATCAATGCATATGATGGCAATAGGTCAAAGAGCCATGAAGAAAGCATAAAAAATGATGATGACAGTAGGCCAAAGTGCCAATGAGGCAAAGCCACCAAGGAAGCTAAAAGACAAAGGAAACCTTGAAAAACTAGTTGATTCATCCCTACAGGCATCCCAAACACCATGGGCAAAAAAATTTCAAAATTTGGGCACATTTATGCACTTATGCATTTTTTATTATTTTAAGGGCCAAGAGCGCAGTGCCCTTGGCACTGCGCTTTTTCCTCAAGCATACATTGCAGGAAAAATTTAAATTTTTAGGTTCCTTAGGTCGAAAATATCACACTCACCAATTTTTAGCTCATTTGGAGCAAAACTGGTCCTCCAAAAGGGTAAAAAACATGGAAAATTCCACCTTTCTGCCCTATTTTCAGGGCTGGCGCTACGCCCTTAGCAGTCTTGGTAGATTTGGTTTTTGGATAGGCAAATGGACACAAAATGAAAAAAAAATGTATTTTTGGAAATTATACTTGACAAGCTTTCCAACGAGCTATCACGGAGCTCATTCCGACACCGGGAAGGCCTTCACAACTTAGTTGCAAGTTGACCTATTTTTCCTGTGCAAGCGCTGCGCCCTTGGACCTCACTGATGCGTCCTTGCAAAAAAAAGTCAACAAAAACCACTGGGATATTTTTGGAAGTTATTGCGGGCCTCAAAGTCAGTTTTCTTTGCCAAAATTGGTTGAGAAGATATTTTGCATTTATTTCATTAGATATTTTGTCCCTCGGGCTTTGCATGGTCACAAAGGACAAAATTGTAATTTATGAGCAATTAATGGCTTCTAGAAGCCTCTAGGGTTTTCTCACCTCCTCATTTGCAAGTTAAATTGATGCAGGGGCGTTAGAGACTAGCCAGCAATGTAGGAAGTTTTGTCCACATGTTGTGGTTAGGAGGGCTCGAAAATATTTGAATTGTAACAGCTAGGTGTCAATACCTCAGCTGACTGTTTCATTTAGATTTGTTAGAATTGTAGAAGTCGAATAGTTAGATTCGATCCATCTGTCATGTTTCATTTAGTTGAATTATTGTAATTAGGCTTTTGATTTTCTAAATGGTCCTCACGGAGGAACCGAAGAGACGCACTGTAATGTATATAAATTGTATTCTTCGGATGCATTTAGGGGAGGAGAAGAGAAGGAGAGAAGAGAGATTTCTGTAATAAAATCTCTGTGTGTTAACAATTATTTCCAGTTAAATAAATTCAGTGCTCATTGGCCATTGAATTGTCTCGAACTGTTAATTGTGAAGAATTGTTTAACTGTGAGGCGATTATGTACTGGTAATTTCGTATTCTCTGTCTTTGATTTCCCGTAAATTGTTTGGATAAACTCTGTGAATTCATCCCACTCGCAGGCGAGGTCAGAGTAGGAAAGCCATTGTCGTCAAGCTCTGTTTTATGATAATGGAAATATAAATAAAGAGATAAACCGGGACTAAACCCTGAGTTGGTGAACAGAGCGGATATAAGAATAGCGCAAACCAGACTTAAACCGTGGTCAAACCCTATTCCAAAAACCATGAGTGGATTTGCAAACCCGAGTTGCCCATATCACACCGCTTTTGTGGTTTGAGCGGTATTTTAATTTTGGGAGCGATTCCATAGAGTATTCGACGCATGGCATAGGTGGGACCCCTAAAACCGTTGTTCAATGCACGCCATCGCACGTTAACGATCGACCAGGGAAGCCGCGCGATATTGTCGAGCACCGTCGATCTGGAGGGGAGCCATCAGACGGTGGTCGTTTGATGAAGATGCATGAAGTTTAACCTAAGGTACGGTGTATGTGGTTCGTTGGATTCTGTCAATGGCATGTGTGGGCCCGGAACTTAGTAAAGTTGTTTTAATTAAAAGAGTGATGGATAAGTAACATAAGTCTGGAGTGTTAAGGTTATAAGGTTGGCGGTATAATATAAGGCCGAGAGATATATTTAAATTTTCAAAGGTTGTTGATTATATTTATTTATCAAATTCCTTGAATTTGATAAATAAAATTCCAAGAAAATAAACGAAGGCCACGTGGAGCAAGGAACGGGGTTTCAGAAGAAAAATGGTGACAGAGCCATGATTACAGTAGTGCAAACTCTCCTCAGGGCGACTTTCGGCTTTGTTGCCGTCATTTGTGGTATTAGAGTTGTTGTTTTTGAGTTGTTTTGCTGAGAGCTGACATGGCGATCCGAGTTGGTAGATGTGCTGGCAGAAGGAGACCTGTTGCCAACGCAGAGGTGTTGGGGATGTTGCAGAGGGTCGAGGCCAGAATGGATGCCATGGAGCGAAGACAGCCCAGAGATCCTGAAGACATCAGTGAACCTGAAATAGAAGAAGCAGAAGAAAATGTTGAAATTCCTCCTGACATGAGGCTCCTCAGAACTGTTCTGGGGTCTGCAGTTAAGCCCAGAATTGAAGTGTCGAGTTACACAGGAGGATTGAATCTAGAGGAACTGGTGGACTGGATTAATGAAATGAACAAGTGATTCGATTATGAAGAAATAAGCGAAGATAAAAAGGTCAAGTTTGTTGGGAAAAATACTGAGAGGGGGGGGTGAATCAGTGTTTTCTGCATATTCAAAACTTTTACTTTTTCTTGCTTCTAAAACCCATACGCTACTTTCCTGATACAGACTCGCGTATATACGCGGATACCATTTATGAAACTCGCGTATACACAGAGATCTAATTATGTCATTAATTCTTCACTTATATCATTCCATCATTCATTCATCAGATGTTTAATAAACAATAAACATGTGCAGTAAGAACAGAATAAACCATCACACAAAGCATCACACATGAACACCGTGATTTTTAGGTGGAATCACTGGGTGCCCAGAGAAAACCACTCAGCCCGTTGCTCACCCTTCAATATTTTGTCATGGAGAAAACATCTTACAACATATGTGCCGGGTGCGTACCTACCAAAGACGTGCAGAACCCACTCGCGCGCTCGCTACTGTGCCCCTCTCCGGAAGGAGCCCAAACCCCCTGACTCGCTTACCACCCTCTCCCCGGAAGGGAGCTACGACCCCCCGATCTCATTTACCACCTCTCCCTGAAGGGAGCTACAACCCCCCGACCGAAGGCTACAACCTCAAGACCTCTATGGACCACGTTTCATCAATTTTCACACTGGATCTAAAAGCTTCCTTTTAGGACACCACTTGCGTACCACGTTTCATCATATTTTCAGACTAGACCCACTCCATACATTTAAGCTCAATCATACATCAAACTGAAACTTATCAATTCAGACAACCCAGAACTGTAGAATACATCATTCACAGATAGCAGTGACACAGCAGAACAGATCAGACATTTCATACCCCTTGCTTTAGCAAACCCTAGTTTGCATACGCGCTTTCCTTTCACTGATACCGCGTATATACGTGCTTCCAATCACATCAACCCGCGTATACTTCTGTACAAATTACAGAGCTGATTTCACTACGCATACACGCTTTCTCTTCAGCAAAGCCGCGTATATACGCGCTTCTTCTACGGCGAACTAGCGTATGGTTCTTCAGACATTTAGGTCATTGCAATTCTTCAGAACAGATACATTACTCAGATTTTAACCTTTACTTCAGACAGATGTTCGCCTCTTCTCAGATCTAATCATCCCCTAAACAGATCTAGAAAATACAAGTACATTTCAGATCTAGATACCCTTCTTCATCATTGGTGCATCATGCAATCAGATCTATCATTCAATTGTAACCCTTTCCATTCAGATATACTTCAGAGAGAAGTATTCATTCAAGCTTAGACATCTTGCACCCACGCTCATGATTTGCATAATGAATTTCTTCTCTTTATATAGGTTTACCCTTTTTCAATACCATGAGCCAAAACCACATCACATCCGATGGTATTCCTGGACGGGGTCATTTAGATGAATCATTACCCAATGCAATGGGTCAATACCATGGTGGTTACCCCTGGTTTTGCACTTTTTGAGCGCTTTTGCCCATACGCGACTTGGCACGTACTTTACCACGTGCATACGCGACTTCTACTAGAAAAATCCGCGTATTCCTTGAGACATACTCTTTTCATCATAGATCTAGCACATGTTGAATTCCTTTCTTCATTACCTTCTGTACTCACTGTAGATACATCAGATATACATCATTTAACAAGTTCATCATGACATATTCTATCAAGCACAACTTCATCAAGTGGGTTGCCATTCAAGGACAACACTTTATCAAGAGGATTGTCATCAAGGACAACACCCAGCATCATATTGTCAACAAAAATCATATCACATCAGATTTACATCATTTACCAAGTCCATCAAGTCAAGAATAACTTCATCAGGTGGATTTCCATCAAGGACAATCTCATGTCAACATGTCAACAATCTCATGTCTTCATCTTCATTCAGTGGGTTGCCATCAAGGACAACACTCAGCATCATATTGCCAACAATCTCCCCCTTTGGACTTGATGGCAACCACAATGGTGTTTGATCATTACAACAGATATGTACATTAAGAATACAATGACACCATGTCACTCTCCCCATTCTTTGACACCATTCTTTCTCTTCATTCAAACACCATGTCAATCTCCCCCTTTGACATCAAGGGCAAAGGGCGGATCAACACCAACACACTCTCCCCCTTTTCTCCTCATGTAGAAGAAGCGTTCTGCAAATCTGATGTATACTGAAGTGACCATGCTCCCCCTGAGTTCTTGCTGAATCTTCAAACATAAATTTCAATGAAGTACATGACTCTTATGAACTTCCTATCACCAAGGACTCATACTTACATCAAATATCCAACCAAGTGGATTTACATATGAGACTCAAGTACCCAACCAAGTGGGTTTACACATTTCAACTCAGCTACCCAACCAAGTGGGTTTACAAAATTTGACTCAGCTGCCCAACCAAGTGGGTTTACAAATTTGACAAGTCCTTACATGACTGAATATTACAATTTTACATCATGGGTCTCAACAAGACCTTTTTCCATCAAATTACAAATATGACCATTTAAGACCAACACCAGAAAGTCCTCAAGAAAGAGAACATTTTTTCAAAATCAACGTAATGCCAACAATGCATTATACTCAGCAAAGCTAATGCTCCCCCTAAAAAAGTGCATCCAAACATCCTTTCAAAGTGACCAAGGCTCCCCCTTTTCTTGTGCAACCTGAACACCTTCAACAGCATGCCATCAGCAACAAACTCTGCATGATCTGTCCATATCTCTGAATCATAAGACTTCCATTTCATCCAACAGATACTCTTCATTAAGTAACAATCCGGGCTCATCCATGATCTTCAACATAAGAAACCAAGTATCATTTCATTAGCAAGAGTATAATCAGAATAATGCTAACAGTACAATCATTAGCAGTCAGACTGATGCTCCCCCTGAACCTCTGCTCCTGATCTTCAGCTGTCAACCCAATTCTCTTATCATTAATGAATACGCGACTGTGTCTGCTGGAACTCACGTGTATACGCGACTTTTGTTCATAGAACCCGCGTATGGAAAGTGAAGCATAGAAATTTTCACATTCCTTCATCTCCCCCTGAATTTGTCCTTCCTGTACCTGTCTTCTTCATATCAGATGCTCTGTCAGAAATACATATAACCAGAATAACCAAACAGTACTGAAAAATGCTGACCCTCAACCAAAAACTATCAGCAATTATCCATACGCGGATGTATTTTAATATACTCACGTATATACGCGATTGTGTTTTATCAAAACCGCGTATTTCAAATTAATCTTCTGAATTTAAGCAGATTTGTTTTTTTTTTACTGGCAAAGACTACTCCCAGTTTCTGTCTTAGATATTCGAACGCTTCTCTGGGCAGAGGTTTGGTAAAGATATCAGCAACTTGTTCCTTGGAAGGAACATACTCCAACTTCACCTTTTGTTCAAGCACTTGTTCACGTAAGAAGTGATACTTGATGGGAATGTGCTTGGTCTTCGAATGCATAACAGGATTCTTTGAGATACTGATGGCACTTGTATTATCACACTTAATGGGGACAGGAGGTGTACATTTGATTTGAAAATCTTGTAAGTTTTGCATCATCCAAAGGAGTTGAGTGCAACAAGATGCGGCAGCCACATATTCTGCTTCTGTTGTAGATAAGGCAATAGAATTTTGCTTCTTGCTGAACCAAGATACTAACCGAGGTCCCATATAGAATGCACCACCACTAGTGCTTTTCCGATCATCAACACTTCCAGCCCAATCTGCATCAGTGTAAGCATGAAGAGTAAGATCAGCATTCTTCGGATACCATAGACCAAAGTCTTGAGTTCCTTGTAGATATTTGAAAATTCTTTTCACAGCCTGAAGGTGAGACTCATTTGGATTGGCTTGGAATCGTCCAACAATCCCAACTGCATGCATAATGTCTGGTCTAGTCCCAGTGAGATAAAGTAGACTTCCTATCATTGATCTGTATTCTGGTTGATTCACTGTGGGAGAATCATCATGAGAACTGAGATTGCATCCGGTTATCATTGGTGTACTTACAGGTTTTCATTCTTCCATGCCATACTTCTTCAGAATTTGCTTAAGATATTTTGCTTGTGAAAGGAATATACCATCTGTAGTTTGATGCACTTGCAAGCCAAGAAAGAATGTTAGTTCCCCAAGTAAGGACATTTCAAATTCTTGCTGCATGACAGAAGAAATTTTTTGACTCATAGATTCTTCGTTACTCCCAAAAATGATATCATCAACATATACAACCACAATTAATAGTTTATCATTTTCAACTTTTGTGTATAAGTTGCTATCAGCAGACCCCTTTGAAAATCCTTGTTGATGAAGATATTTGTCAAGACGATAATACCATGCCCTTGGAGCTTGTTTGAGACCATATAGAGCATTTTTAAGTCTACAAACAAGATTTTCATCATTTCCCAAAATGAATCCTTCCGGTTGTTCTATATAAACTTCTTCTTCTAGATCACCATTAAGAAAAGCAGATTTAACATCCATTTGATAAACTTTGATTTGTTGATAACTTGAAAAAGCAAGAAACATTCTTATGGCTTCAAGTCTAGCTACAGGAGCAAACGTTTCTTCAAAGTCTATACCTTCTTGTTGAGTATACCCTTTGCAAACCAGCCTAGCTTTGTTTCTTACAACATCCCCATTCTCATTTAACTTGTTCTTGAAAATCCATTTAGTTCCAATGACATTTTTATCATGTGGTCTTGGTACCAATTCCCAAGTGTCATTATTTTCGATTTGATCAAGCTCTTCATCCATGGCTTGCTTCCAACATTCATCTTTGCTAGCTTCATTGACATTGTGTGGTTCAATTGTGGATAGAAGTGCCAGATGACTAGAAGATCCCACAAGAGTTCTCCTTGTTCGTACACCTGATTCCTTGTCTCCCAAAATTTGAGATTCAGGATGATTCTTTTGAACATATATGGATGGAGCTTTTTCAGATAGATCATTTTCAGGTTCTTCATTGGATCCACTATCTATATCATTTCCATTTGATGTAGAAGGCCATATGTCACTATCATCTTCTTTTGTTGTTTGTTTTTCTTCTTTAGGAGCTGCAGGAGACTCATCAATAACAACATCAATACATTCAACAATCTTTTGAAGCCTTTCATTATAACATCTCAGATAAGCCATTTAAAGTATTGAGGTAAATTAGAATATTCTTTTTTTTCTATCTAGATTAAAATTTTTCAAAGCTATTTTCATTGATAAAAATTACTCAAAAACTTCATGCTTATGAGGATATTTACCTATTAGAAAGCCAAGTGAGGTTGTCATCGTTGTCTGTATTATTTCTGCTTTTCATTGAGAATGTTGCTGTTAAAATACGAGCCCAAAGTGTTAGAAGACCTAAATTTCTAAAGAAGCCACATTTTGTTTAATTTTGTTCCATATCACCAAAAAATGCACATTTTGTTCAGAAAGTGCCATGCATAAAGATGAAATTGCCTTTTTATACATATCTCCCAGAAATTCAGTGGAATTTATTTTGATAAGGTTTCTCTCACGTATCTAAGACACTGATTTTTCAGACTCAATCATTTTTCAGTCATACTGAAGATCAAAATTTTTCAAAAGCTTCATCTTTGTGTTTAATAAACGCGATATGACACATTCTGGAGTAATCATCAATAAATAGGATATAGTATTCTTCCCCACGTAATGACCTTTTCCTCATAGGTCCACAGATGTCAGTATGAATGAGTTCAAGAGGCTTACTTGATGATCCTTATTTGGCATTAAATCGAACTCTGGTCTGCTTACCAAATTGACAAGATTTGCATATGGTATTTTCTGGAAGATTGACCTTGGGAAGATCACGAACAGCTTGAATTCTGTTTGCTTTGTTGATTTGAGAGAAACTCAGATGCCCCAGCCTTCTATGCCATAGCCAATTTTTTGAAGACTTGCTCAAGTAACATTGATCTATGCCATTTAGTACATACAGGTTGCTTGGATTTCTTTTTCCTTTTATAATGATTTTACCTGTATCAAGATCACGAACCACACATTCTTTGGAACTGAAGACCACTACTGCTCCTTGATCACACATTTGACTAACACTTAACAGGTTATGCCTTAATCCATCCACATACATGACATCTTTAGCCTTCACCTTTTCTTTTAGAAATACTGACCCTTTTCCTTTAATTACAGCAGGAGTATCATTTCCGAATGTAACTTTCTTTTCCTTTTCTAGAGCATTATAAGTATGAAGTTTGCTTTTGTCACCTGTCATGTGTCTTGAGCACCCACTATCAATGTACCATTGATTTTCTTCACCTTCTGCAAATAATGCTATCCCACAATTTTCAACCTATATTTCTTTCTTTTTCCATATTTTAGAGCTTGAGGGAACATGTTCTTTTGGCTGGACCTTGCTCCTGCATTCAGATTCTTCATGACCAAAGTTATTGCAATAAGTACATTCAACTTCGTTTTGAAGAGGAGAAAAGTTGTTATAGGTGTTCTTCTTTGGTTCAATATTCATCCTTTTCTCTCTTGCTTCTCTTGTCACGATGGTTTTATATGCAACACATTGAATAGCTTTATGACCAAAATTGTGACATGAGAAACATTGTCCATTGAAGTAGAAATTTCTGTGATCATGAAATCTTCTATTAGAAGTTACCTGTTGGTTGTAGCTTCTTTGAAAGATCTCCCTGTTATTGTTCCTTGAATTGAGATGATCATGCTTTACCTGTAAAGATCCTTTGTTCCCTTGCTGAGTGGCTGAATGTAGTGAACCAGCTGTGGCTGCTTTTAGAAAATTTGGTGCTGAAGTCTGGGAAGATTCCCCAGTATATCCAAGACCTGTTTTTATAAGAGGAGACCGTTGTACCTTGATAATCTCATCTAAGGTTTCTGAACCTTTAGCAAATCTAAGATTGAGAGATTTCACTTTCTCATTATCTTTCCTTAGACTTACTACTTCACACTCCAATTCCTCAATGTGTTTTTCTTTTGCTTCAAGCTGATTTTCAAGAGTCTCTATGATTATGTTCTTTTCTTATAGGCTTACCTTGAGTTGAGTGTTTTCTTCAAGACAATCATTGTCTTCTAGAGCATCCACAAAAGTATCCTTTTCTTCTCTAGATTCTTTTTCCATGAGTAGTCTAATATCTTGTTCATATTTTTTCTCATTATCAGATAACCCATCACTGTCTTCATTAATATAGTAACTTTTTCCTGTGCTAGATCGATTCTTATTCCATCCTCCTACTTCTTTCACGATTGTCCATACTGCTGCACCAAGACTTTTCAGATATGATTTTGTTCGTACCTTCCAGAATATCAGATTTCTTCCATTGAATAGAGGTGGCTTTATAGACATTACTCCTTCTTGACTTCCCATTGCGACAGATCTCCTTCAAGTGATCAAGCTTCTGCAGAAGGACCTGCTCTGATACTAATTGTTGGGAAAAATAATGAGAAGGGGGGGTGAATCAGTATTTACTGCATATTCAAAACTTTTACTTTTTCCTGCTTCTAAAACCCATACGCTACTTTCCTGATACAGACTCACGTATATACGCGGATACCCTTTATGAAACTCGCGTATACACAGAGATCTAATTATGTCATTAATTCTTCACTTATATCATTCCATCATTCATTCATCGGATGTTTAATAAACAGTAAACATGTGCAGTAAGAACAGAATAAACCATCACACAAAGCATCACACATGAACACCAGGATTTTTAGGTGGAAACCCAAGTCGGGAGAAAACCACCGCTGTCGTTGCTCAGCCTTCAATAATTTATTATAGAGAAAACATCTTACAACATATGTGCTGGTGCAGACTCCTACCAGCACGCAGGCACCCACCTGCGCTCGTTTACCAGCCTCTCCTGGAAGGGAGCTCCAACCCCCTGACTCGTTTACTAGCCTCTCCTGGAAGGGAGTTACGACCCCCTGATCTCGTTTACCAGCCTCACCTGGAAGGGAGCTACAACCCCCTGACTGAAGGCTACAACCCTCAGCACCTCTATGGACCACGTTTCATCAATTTTCACACTGGATCCAAAGCTTCCTTTAGGACACCACTTGGAGACCACGTTTCATCATATTTTCAGACTGGACCCACTCCATACATTTAAGCTCAATCATACATCAAACTGAAACTTATCAATTCAGACAACCCAGAACTGTAGAATACATCATTCACAGATAGCAGTAACACAGCAGAACAGATCAGACATTTCATACCCCTTGCTTCAGCAAACCCTAGTTTGCATACACGCTTTCCTTTCATTGATACCGCGTATATACGTGCTTCTAATCACATCAACCCGTGTATACTTCTGTACAAATTACAGAGCTGATTTCACTGCGCATACGCACTTTCTCTTTAGCAAAGCCGTGTATATACGCGCTTCTTCTGCGGTGAACTAGCATATGGTTCTTCAGACATTTAGGTCATTGCAATTCTTCAGAACAGATACATTACTTAGATTTTACCCTTTACTTCAGACAGATGTTTGCCTCTTCTCAGATCTAATCATCCCCTAAACAGATCTAGCAAATACAAGTACATTTCAGATCTAGATACCCTTCTTCATCATTGGTGCATCATGCAATCAGATCTATCATTCAACTGTAACCCTTTCCATTCAGATATACTTCAGAGAGAAGTATTCATTCAAGCTCATACATCTTGCACCCACACTCATGATTTGCACAATGAATTTCTTCTCTTTATATAGGTTTACCCTTTTTCAATACCATGAGCCAAAACCACATTACTTCCGATGGTATTCCTGGACAGGGTCATTTAGACGAATCATTACCCAATACAATGGGTCAATACCATGGTGGTTACCCCTGGTTTTGCACTTTTTGAGCGCTTTTTCCCATATGCGACTTGGCACGTACTTTACCGCGTGCATACGCGACTTCTACTAGACAAATCCGCGTATGCCTTGAGACATACTCTTTTCATCATAGATCTAGCACATGTTGAATTCCTTTCTTCATTACCTTCTGTACTCACTGTAGATACATCAGATTTACATCTTTAAACAGGTTCATCAAGACATATTCTATCAAGCACAACTTCATCAGGTGGGTTGCCATTCAAGGACAACACTCTATCAAGTGGGTTGTCATCAAGGACAACACCCAGCATCATATTGTCAACAAACATCATATCACATCAGATTTACATCATTTACCAAGTCCATCAAGTCAAGAATAACTTCATCAGGTGGATTGCCATCAAGGACAACACATGTCAACAATATCATGTCTTCATCTTCATTCAGTGGGTTGCCATCAAGGAAAACACTCAGCATCATATTGCCAACAAAGTTTGCAGTAAAAAATCTAAAAGGACATGCTGCACTTTGGTGGGATGGAGTGCAGGCAGAAAGGAGGAGAGTTGGCAAGTAACCTATCAAGAGCTAGACCAGAATTATGGCTAAATTAAAAGGTAAATTCTTGCCTAGTGATTACCAGCTGACATTGTATAGGCAAATGCAGAACCTGAGACAGAGGTTGCTGACAGTAAAGGAATACACAGAGGAATTCTACAGAGTGAGCATAAGAGCTGGGCAATTTCAAGACACACCAGAGAAGACTGCCAGATATGTAAATGGTCTCAAGTTGGAGATCCAAGATGAGATTGGTCTTCTGTCTCCTAAGACAGTGGAAGAGGCCTATCATATGGCCTTGAAAGCAGAGGAGAAACTCTTGAGGAAACAGTCTGCCAAGAAGAGAGGTAATTTCCGGGGAAAGGGAAGTCAGGGTGGTAGAGGAAAGCCTACTACACCCAGAGATGGAGCTAACAGTAGCTCACCTCAGAATGCATCTACAGAGGATGATGCAAGGGGCAGAATGGTTTCTTATAGAGGAAAGGGAAGAGGAGGCAGAGACAGAGGCAGAGGTAGAGATTTGAGGTGCTATAGATGTCAGCAAGTGGGACATAAGCACTATGAGTGTCCAGAGAATGTGGGTGCTAGTCCAAGAAATGTTGTTGTTGCCCAGGCTGGAGAAGAGGCAGAAATTGAAGAAGAAATTCTACCAGAGAGGGGAGAGTCCTTGGTGGTAAATAAGGTCTTGTTGAAGCAAGCCAAAGAGGTCACTGAGCCTGCACAAAGGAAAACTTTGTTTAGGAGCATATGCAAAGTCCAAGGGAAATGCTACCAGCTAGTCATTGATAGTGGCCGCACAGACAATCTGGTTTCCACTGAGGTGATAGAAAAGTTGAAGTTGAAGACCAGGGAGCATCCAACTCCCTACAGGGTGTCCTGGCTTCATAAAGGGCACCAACTGGTTGAAAAAGAACAGTGTGAGATAGAGATGCAAATGGGAAAATACAAGGACAAAGTTTTGTGTGATGTAATGCCCATGGATGTGTGTCATATACTGCTGGGTAGACCTCGGTAGTTTGATAGAGCAGCAGTGCATGATGGCAAGAAGAACACTTACAAGTTCTTCAAGGATGGGGTACATCATACATTGATACCCATGGAAGAAGGAGAGCCATCCAGCAGAGTAATTGATCCAAAGACCTTGTTGCTGAGCGGGAAGGAATATCTGCAGCAGATAGAAGAAGAAGAGGTAAGTTTTTCTTTAGTTTGCAAACCTAAAGTAGTTCTTACTTCTACAAAGATTTCTGATTTTCCAGTAGAAATCCAAGAGATGTTAGATGATTATTGTGACATTATTGTGGATGATTTACCTGATGAGCTACCACCTGTGAGAAAGATCAGCCATCAGATAGATTTTATCCCTGGTTCAAATCTGCCAAATAAGGCAGCCTACAGAATGACTCCTAAAGAAAATGAGGAAATCAGGAGACAAGTACAGGAATTGGTGGACAAGGGGTTGATTAGAGAAAGTTTGAATCCATGTGCAGTACCAGCACTATTGAGCCCAAAGAAAGATGGAGGCTGGAGGATGTGTACTAATTCTAGAGAAATTAACAAAATAACAATCAGGTACAGATTACCTTTACCCAGAATTGAGGATTTAATGGATTGTTTGAGTGGTGCTAGATATTTCTCAAAGATAGATTTAAAGAGTGGATACCATCATATTAGAATAAGAGAGGGTGATGAGTGGAAAACTACCTTTAAAACAAATGAAGGACTGTATGAATGGATGGTAATGCCTTTTGGGTTGTCAAATGCACCTAGCACTTTTATGAGACTTATGAATGAAGTGTTGAAAGAATTCATTGGTAAATTTGTGATAGTGTATCTGGATGATATATTAGTTTTCAGCAGAACTAAAGAAGAACATTTAAGGCATCTTAATCATGTCTTGAAGAAGCTGCACCAAGAGAAACTGCTGATAAACTTAAAGAAATGCTCATTCATGAAGGAAGAGTTGGTGTATTTGGGTTTTTTTGTCTCTGCAGAAGGATTGAAGATGGACCCAGAAAAGGTTAAGGAAATTGTGGAGTGGCCTTCACCCAGGAATGTTTTTGAGGTAAGAAGTTTCCATGGACTTGCCAGTTTTTACAGAAAGTTTATAAGAAACTTATGTAAGATTAATGCACCCATAATTGAGACAATAAAGAAGAGCAAACAACCATTTAAGTGGACTGCTGAAGCAAAAAGAAACTTTAAAGTTTTGAAGAAAAAGATAACGGAGAAGCCTGTTTTGATCCTGCTTGATTTTGCTAAACCATTTCAAGTAAAATGTGATGCCAGTGGAGAGGCCATTGGAGCTGTGTTGAGTCAGGATGATAGGCCTGTGGCATATTTCAGTGAAAATCTGAATGACACCAGAAGAAAGTATTCCTCTTATGAGAAGGAATTCTATGCAATTTTTCAGGCACTGAAGAAGTGGAGACATTACTTGATGTCCAGGGAATTTGCATTGTATTCTGACAATCATGCTTTGCAGTATATTGTACAGTAGCCCAAGTTGAAGCATAAGCATGCCAAATGGGTTGAGTATCTCCAAGGTTTTAATTTTGTTTTGAAACATATAAGTGGCCAAGCAAATAAAGTAGCCGATGCTTTGAGTAGGAGGCACATGCTTGTTCAAGAAACTAAATTTGAAGTATTAGGATTTGATTTTCTCAAATAATTGTACAAAGAAGATTCAGATTTTAAGGAAGCATTTGAGGCATATTGTAATCCTATTTTAACAAATAGAAGCCAGTGGCTGGATTATTTCTTGCAGGAGGACTTACTATTCAGAAGAAACCAACTGTGTGTACCAAATTGTTCCATGAGAGAAAATTTGATCAAGGAGAAGCGTAGTGGTGGACTTGTTGGACACTTTGGTACTGATAAAAATTATGAGCAGCTGAGTCACTTCTATTACTGGCCCAGGATGAGAACAGAAGTGGACAAGTTCGTGAAGAATTGCAAAATCTATCAATATGCCAAAGGAAGGAGCTAGAATGTAGGATTGTACACTCCCTTGCCTATTCCAGACAGGCCTTGGGACATGGTGAGTATGGATTTTGTTCTAGGATTGCCCAAGACTCAGAGAGGGAATGATGCAGTCTTTGTTGTAGTGGACAGATTCTCCAAAATAGCACATTTTATTCCATGCTATAAAACTAGTGATGCCACCCATGTTGCTAACTTGTTTTTCAAAGAAGTTGTTAGATTGCATGGGTTGCCCAAGAGTATTGTTTCAGATAGAGACACCAGATTTTTGGGTCACTTTTGAAGGACATTGTGGAAGAAACTTGGTACCAAAATGAGTTTCAGCTCAGCTTATCATCCCCAGACTGATGGACAAACTGAGGTAGTGAATAGGAGTCTGGGAAATTTGTTGAGAAGTCTTGCAGGAGAGCATCCCAAGCAGTGGGACCATATTTTGCCCCGGGAAGAATATGCATATAATGACTCACCAAACAGGAGCACAGGGCAGAGCCCATTCCATATTATTTATGGAATTCACCCCAGAGGAATATCAGAGTTAAGAAATCTGGGAAAGGCAGAGCTAAGGAGCGTAGATGGTGAGGAATTTTCTTCAGAGATTTAGGCCATACATGAACAAGTGAAACAACAACTACAAGGCAGCAGCATCAAATACAAAAGCAGAGTAGACTTGAGCAGGAAAGAAGTTCATTTTGAAGTAGGAGATCTAGTTTTGGCACACTTGAGAAAGGAGAGATTCCCAAAGAAGCAGTATAACAAATTGATGTTCAAAAAGATTGGGCCATGCAAGATACTTAGAAAGTTTTCTGCAAATGCTTATGAGATTGAATTACCTCCTGATGTTGGAATATCTCCCATTTTTAATGTTGCAGATTTGTACAAGTATAAAGATGATGGTGCAGAAGAAATATCAGCAGACAAGGGACAGATTGAGTGGAAAGAGCAACTACCTCCAGCACAACCATTGCAACCAGAGAAGATATTGGACGAGAAAGTGTTCAGGAAGACCAGAGGACAAGAGTACTTTCGGTATTTAGTCAAATGGAAGGACAAACCAGAGGAAGATGCCACTTGGATGACTGAAGGAATGTTGTAGAAGATAGGCAGATCAGTGGAAGAGCTCATGGACAGGAGCCCATGAAGAAGATTGCCCTCGGGAGTCTGATGCAGGAGCATTAGACACTAGCCAGCAATGTAGGAAGTTTTGTCCACATGTTTTGGTTAGGAGGGCTCGAAAATATTTGAATTGTAACAGCTAGGTGTCAATACCTCAGCTGACTGTTTCATTTAGATTTGTTAGAATTGTAGAAGTCGAATAGTTAGATTCGATCCATCTGTCATGTTTCAGTTAGTTGAATTATTGTAATTAGGCTTTTGATTTTCTAAAACGGTCCTCACGGAGGAACCGAAGAGACGCACTGTAATGTATATAAATTGTATTCTTCAGATGCATTGAGGGGAGGAGAAGAGAAGGAGAGAAGAGAGCTTTTTGTAATAAAATCTATGTGTGTTAACAATTATTTCCAGTTAAATAAATTCAGTGCTCGTTGGCCATTGAATTGTCTCGAACTGTTAATTGTGAAGAATTGTTTAACTGTGAGGCGATTGTGTAATGGTAATTCCGTATTCTCTGTCTTTTATTTCCCGTAAATTGTTTGGATAAACTCTGTGAATTCATTCCACTTGCAGGCGAGGTCAAAGTAGGAAAGCCATTGTCATCAAGCTCTATTTTATGATAATGGAAATCCCGATAAATAAAGAGATAAACCGGGACTAAACCCCGAGTCGGTGAACTGAGCGGATATAAGAATAGCGCAAACCAGACTTAAACCGTGGTCAAACCCTATTCCAAAAACCGTGAGTGCATTTGCAAACCCGGGTTGCCCATATCTCACCGCTTTTGCGGTTTGAGCGGTATTTTAATTTTGGGAGCGATTCCATAGAGTATTCGACGCGTGGCATAGGCGGGACCCCTAAAACCGTCGTTCGCCATCGCACGTTAACGATCGACCAGGGAAGCCATGCAATATTGTCGAGCGCCGTTGATCTGGAGGGGAGCCATCAGACGGTGGTCGTTTGATGAAGATGCATGAAGTTTAACCTAAGGTACGGTGTATGTGGTTCGTTGGATTCTGTCGATGGCATGTGTGGGCCCAGAACTTAGTAAAGTTGTTTTAATTAAAAGAGTGATGGATAAGTAACATAAGTCTGGAGTGTTAAGGTTATAAGGTTGGCGGTATAATATAAGGCCGAGAGATATATTTAAAATTTCAAAGGATGGTTTATATTTATTTATCAAATTCCTCGATAAATAAAATTCCAAGAAAATAAACGAAGGCCACGTGGAGCAAGGAATGGGGTTTCAGAAGGAAAATGGTGACAGAGCCACGATTACAGTAGTGCAAACTCTCCTTAGGGCGACTTTCGGCTTTGTTGCCATCATAAATACTGCATGAGGGCTTCATTATTCTTGTTGGTTGGTAGTTGGTTAATTTTTGAACTGAGCATAGGCTCTGAGTTGTAAAGAGTTTTTGGTTTTGGAGCATTGTGAAGGATTTTGACTGGATATCAATAAGACAAGCTCACTTTGCAGGATTCATGAACATGGTTAATGGTGACGTCTTTCTCATTTTGTTTTCATTTTCTTATGTTTTACATATTGTCTCATGTTTCTCTTACATTTGGACGGAAATTTTAGCTTAAGGTATGTTGTCAAAAGCACATTAAGTTTGTCTGCTTATCTTGCTCTCATGTTTTCCTATGCATGGTCAGTTTATAGAATTCTTAGTTGCTCTCTAATCCCATTGAGCTCGTTAATTTCAAGAATTATTTAATGGAGTCAGTTCCAAAGAGGTTTATGGTTAGACCTGCCCTTTGGAATTCACTTAAACATTGTTTTTTAGGTATTTACTTCGAATTATTGTTGATTAGGTTTAGCTGAAGAGGTTTATGATTTTCCATGCCCTTATGTTAGTCTTAAATGTTTGCTTTGAAAGTCTTTATAGTATGATTAAGGAATCTTAGGAGTTCCCTGCTTCTTGATCATCACTATTGTTATCTTAAATGTTTCTTGTCATAATGTAGATAGCTGGGGAGGTTAGGAGTTCCATGCTCTCTAGGGTTTACTGGACTGTTGTCTTAATGTTTGCTTGTTAGGGTTTAGTCAAAGAAGTTATTGGTATGCCCTGTCTTTGGTTATTTCCTTATACAGAGTGATCTCACAGACCCTTCTTGTTGTAGTATTTGTCAAAGGATTCTTAAATTCCCTTTTGCACCTACTTTGTTCACAATTTAATGTTCACTTCACTCACATAAGCCTTGAAGATCCATTTGGCCTTATTATACTTTCCCTCCACGCAACCCTTGACCTATTGTTGTACTATTATAAACCTTTTGCAGACTCCATAACCCAGTGGTCTAAACCTTTCCTATTCTATCTGTTTTTCTTGACAACCTATTAAACCAAACAAACAAACAAACAAACCCTAATCCTTATAACTAGCCTAAAATCAAAAACCTAAAAGCTATCAAGTTACATCTTTCACAAACATAGAGAGAGCCCTCTCTGAGTCTAGGAAGGCTAGGTCCTAGAATTCCAAAGATTGGTTTGATGTTACCCTTGTTCATTTGTTCTGACAATCTAACAAATTACGGGGACCTAACAAACTCGACATTAATGGCCAAAGCATGAATCAACCATTGGAGGTCGTCCAAAGACATCGATTTGCAGGTTCGGGATACACTAAAGGAGAGTGCTGAAAGGTGTCAAGAGCTTTCGAGACATTGTTGAGATCGTCGAGGAAAGAAAATTATGGGAACACATCACCATCATCCCATGACCGTGCACATTGCAAAGAAAGAGCTCAGGCAAGCTCTCATCACCATAATTGCACCAGAGACAGCCAGGAAAGGTATAAACAGTCTTGGTATTCTAATGCTCATTTCGATTAAAATCATGTTTTTAATGATGAACATAAATTATGGCATCTAAAAACGTGTAATTTTTTTGGTTTACGTAACCATGTGGTTTTTGAGTGCTGGAAGATAATGGCAACACGAAAGAATATGAGGCTTGAATGACCTTCTCCAAAGAAGGGAAATAAGAAGGTAAAGTAGTTCTAGAGGAAGAAGACTTATTGTAGTCATTGCAACAAAGGTGGTCATCAAATAGCCGTGTGTTGGAGGCTCCATCTAGAGTAGCGTCTCAAGGAAAAAGTGTCTGTGCATGAACCAATTGAAACAATTGTTCGACAAGCAAATCTGCCATAGGAAGATAATATATTCACTTTGATAAGTGAGAGATGGTTTTACTAGATGTTTTGAAATTTCAAATATAAAAGTGATGATGTGTTTTCCATCACTTGTTAACCAACAATGATGTTTTTTCCTCGTATTGATGGCTAGGGTATTGATTTCCATTTTGATTTAAATTTGGCCACAGAGTATGTCTTATAAACTTGTGGCAAGTATGGGATACTTGGGTCATTTATTGGTCGTGTAATTGAGCATGTAACTTGAAAAAATATTGTACTACAACTTTGTAGAGGATGCAAGTGTCAGCTCATCGCTTATGGCCCCGAAGAACAAAGGTGAAGGAGAAGGAAGGGTGACCTCTCAGGACACTTGTGGTGGAGATAATGTACACAACAGCTGCAGATTATGTTCATGCTTTTGGAGGAAAAAAATCTCCTTAGTGGGGAGGAATGTTCCAGGCGGCTCCAGACACACCCAGAAGTCCAAGAGGACTCAAAATATGTCAAAATTAAAATTGTTCAGATTTCTCTTGAACTAGGTCTAGATCGAATTGCTCGTCGCCCTGATTCCAATGGCGCAAATGACACTCAAATTAGAGTTCGTATGGTCGAGTTATTCATGGTCAAATTTTGGGTCAAACTTGGCCAAGTGTCAGGATTAAGGGTTCTACAAATTGATCAAGACCCGACGCATGGAATCTGACCACTGGGACGGACGAAATTTTTGCCTCTTTAATTTATCTAATGACCCTTATTTTCCGGTCAGCAGTTTTTGATCCCTGCGGTCTAAATCTATTATATATAGATATATATATATATATATATATATATATATATATATATATATATATATATATATATATATATATATATATATATATATAATTGGGTCGGTGGGTTGTGACCCCCGTCGAACCCCACGACTCCCCCGTATATCAATTATTGAATGGAGTTTGGGGTGGGCAAGCCACCCCCTATGGACCCAACCCAACCTTGGTGGCTTGTAACAAATCCCAGAGGCTATTATACGGAGGTCGGCGAATAGCAAACCTGCGTCGGCCATGTGGATCGACCCGCCCCTATGCGGCGGCCCCATCAATATTCTACAGACCATATAACAACCACACACCAATTCAAAGATCCAATAACCATATTTCATTAACCGTTGGAGCTAAATACAACACTCCGCGACAAAAAACAAACCAACGATTAAAATACAATTACCATGTATGGGCGGGCGGGGATTTGACCCCCGAACCTACTCTAACCAAACAATGAGTTGAAGCATTGGGCCAATGGCCCTATGTTGTTTATTATGTCGGGATTCTAATATTTAACCCTCACAAATTCATTTGCTCGGGGAGAGAGCGGATGTTATGAAACCAACTCACAAAATAGAAGAAAAGAGAGATCAATGCCTTAGAAACTAGCCTCTTCAAGGGGGCAACCTCCTTTACATTACATAGATGAACAATTATTGGATGATACAAATTCCAAAAACTCCTTTCTATATATAGGAGCCCATGGGGTCACAATATTAATCCTAGCCGACCTAACAATAATAATGTAAGGACACAACAATAAGAATAGTGGGATTTTATGGGGCACAATAATAATAATATGGGGACTACAAGGGTACAAAAATAGCAATAAGGGGGCTACACTAACAACAATAAGGGACTACACTATTAATATAGGGACCTAACATGCCCCGCTCCTTCAAAAAAGTGTTGTCCTCAACGCTTGAGTAGTTTTGGATGCTTCTGTATAAAATTATCATCCTCCCATGTGGAATATTTAGTGGGTAAGTTCTTCCACTTGATGAGATACTCTAAAATTGATCGATTTCATAGCTATCGAGCTCTTGTTTCCGTGACTGCTTCAGGTTCCAATATTATTTTTCCTTCCTCATCAATTTCTGGCAATATTTTTTGAACTGGAAGTTTGTCACCTATAACCTTATTTAAGCATGAAACATGGAAAACTAGGTGCACTCGAGAAGAAGCAGGAAGCTCCAATTTGTATGCCATAGTACCAATATTTTGAAACACCTTGTAAGGACCATAGTAATTTGGCAATAATTTATTATCCTTCTTAGCTTGTTTGAGGGACATTTGTTTGTATGGTTGTAGCCGTAAAAATACCCAATCGCCTACATCAAAACTTCTCTCATTGCGATGTTGATCTTCATGTTGTTTCAATCGATTTTGTGCCAGATTTAGGTTATCCTTTAAGAGTTGGAGAACTTGTTGGTGATGCTCTATGTGATTTTCCACTGCTTGAACCTTATAATTTTATTTTAAAGATGATGTGATGGATGGTGGATGATATCTATAAACTGTCAAAAATTGGTTCATTTTTGCTGCAGTGTGGAAGGAAGTGTTATACCACCATTCAGCCATAGGTAACCACTTGATCCATTGTGTTTGTTTATCAAATACAAAGCAACGAAGATATCCTTCCAAACATTTGTTCACTATCTTATTTTTCCCATCGGATTGAGGATGATAAGATGAGCTATGAGCTAGTTGAGTACCTAAACAAGAAAATAATTTCACCCAAAAAATTCCAGTGAAAATGGGATCTTTTTCGATTACAGTAATCTTTGGGTTTCCATGTAGCTTTTTCATTGTTTCCCTAAATGCAGTAGCAACTGTACTCGCTTTAAATGGATGAGATAATGCAAAAAAGTGTGCATACTTGGTAAGTCTATCAACTACCACCATGATGACACTCTTTTAAGATTTTCAAATGCCTTAGTTGCTTCAAGATTCCATGAAAATGCATCTTTCTTCAATAATGTTGTTAGAGGTGCTGCTATTTTCCCATAATTCTTAAGAAACTTGTGATAATACCCTGTTAACCCGAGAAATCCTCGCAACTTCTTTATGGTTGTGGGGACTTTCCATTCCTTAATGGCTTTAATTTTTTTAGGGTCTACCTTGACACCCTCCTGAGATACAATATGACCAAAGTATTCCACCTCTTGTACTCCAAATATATATTTGAAGGTTTTTGTATATAAGTGTTTCTCCTCCAATAGTTTGAGCACCCTGTCAACATGTTGAACATGATCCTTCCATGACCTGCTATAGATTAGTAATAATCAAAAAATACTAACACAAATTTTCTAAGAAAGGGTTTGAAGATGGAATTCATCAACCCTTGCAATGTAGAAGGTGCCTTGGTAAGGCCAAAAGGCATGACCAAAAATTCATAATGACGCTCATGAATTCGAAATGTTTTTTTCTTAATGTATTCAATATTCATTCTAATTTGATGATATCCTAAACGGAGATCCAGCTTGGTGAAATAAATTTCTCCATGTAATTCATCCAATAATTCATCAATCATAAGAATGGGAAATTTATATTTAATAGTGAGCTTATTTAGCTCCCTATAATCCGGACACATGCACCATGATCCATCCTTCTTGTCACCAATACTACTGGAGCAGAAAAAGAACTTTGACTAGGTTGAATTATACCAGCCTCTAGCATTTCTGCAAGCATATGTTCAATTTCTCTCTTTTGGACATTAGGATATATGTAAGGCCTGATGTTTGGAGGAACACTTTCTGAAATCAAATGAATAGCATGATCATGATCATGAATAGGTGGGAGTTCTTTGGGAGTTTCAAACACCTTGGAATGATTTTCCAATACTTTTTGGAGATCTGGAGAAATAGATGATTTTGCTGTTAGAACTTCTAGTGAGCATAATTGTGCAATTATGCCTCATTGTTATTTATTCAGAAGCTTTGTCATGACATTATAGCTTATTATATTTCCTGACTTCCCTGCGATACCCCGTAATTCAAGTTCCTTTCCTTCTACAAAAAATTTAAGAAAAAAACTTGAAGATTAAAAGCTACCATCCCCAAAGATTGTAACCATTGTATTCCTAGTACAACATCAACACCACCCATTGGAATGGAAAGAATTGGACCATTCAATACCTATTCCCCCATGGTTATCTTGATATTATGACACTTTCTAGAGAAATTTATAGTTCCTCTATTTGCAACCATCACATGACACTCTGGTGCTGGGTATATGAAGTAATTCAATTCCTTGGCTACCTTACAATGAATAAAATTATGGGTACTACCCGAATCAATCAACACTACTCCATTTTTCTTCTTGATAGGTCCTTCTATCTTGAGGGTTTGAGGAGTGGTAATTCTTGCCAATGCATTACAGGATATGGTCAGATTCATTTCTTCTTTATCTAGGGATGGTTATTGGTGTATATCCTCTTCTTTTAAAGTTTCTTGTTCATTTTCTTCCTCCTCTTCACAATCTATGTAAAATAATTTCTTCTCAACACACTTATGACGTTTAGTGTATTTGCTATCACAATTGTAGAAAAGCCCCGTTTCTCTTTTTTATTCCAATTTTTTTGGTGTAAACCTTGTAGGTTGTGGAAGTCTAGGAGTAGCAACACTTCCACCCTTATAGATGTGAGTGGTAGGATTCCTTGTCTCCATAATTTTACTTTCAATTTTTCTTGTCATACTGAATGCCTTCTCCAATGAATCAGGTTCCCAAAGGTAAACCTCATGTTGGATGTTATCCTTTAAAGTCCCTATGAAGACATCAATCATGTGTTCCTCTGGAATATTAGTTACCCTTATATTCAATTTTTGGAAGTCCTAAATGTGCTCCACCATTGAACCATTTTGTTTGAGATTTATCAATTGGCTAAAGAAGGTGTTGATCTTTGTATCCTCATAATGTGCTATCATTTCCTCCATAAAAGTTGACCAAGTGACAATTTTCTTATGAGAGAAAAGCCATCGATACCATACAAATTTATTTTTCTCTAAATATAAAGTTGCAATACATACCTTTTGTGTGTTTTTCACATTATGGAGATCAAAATATTTTCTGTAGTATCCATGTTATGGGATCCTCGCCATCAAACTTCCTCATATCGATCTTTGGAATATGGTGGGTGTTCAATCCAATGTTAGAGTTTATGAAATCATGATTAACGTTTATTTTATTCTCGTCATGATTTTCCTCTACAACCTTTTAGCCATTAGGAATAATTTCTTGTAGCAACTTAGTCAAACCTTCCTTCAAACCTTCCATGTATGCTTTTAGATCATTCTTCATGTCTTCCATATTTCCTTTCGGTTTTTCTTCTATGCCATCAATCTTAGCTTCCATGCCATCCATATTAGCTTCCATGTCATTCATATTAGCTTCCATTCCTTTCTTCAAACCATCCATTTTATCTTCCATTTAATTTTTGGTTACTTTTTGCGAGAGCAACATTTGTTGCACTTGGTCTCGTAATTTTGATATATCATGTTGCACTTATTCCTCTTCATGCATCATAGTAGAGATTTCTGAGGGCTTAATGGGTGTGGAATTATTTTTGGGAGGAATTATATAATCCAATACTTAGATCTATGCTTCAATATGCCCTTGGAATCACTTCAAACTACTTTTTCAAACAAAGTTATGCAATTTTAAAAAACAAATACACACCTTTTTCTTTCTGTTTAGGAGGTTGATATTGAACCTGAATTATCTCTACGAATTCGGATCTTAAATATCTGAAATTATGTCCTGTAGTAGCCCTTTGAGTCTTCTTTCCAATGCCACAAGTCAGGCCTAATTTAGATTCTTCAAGACCAACTTATGCCCGATCCCACAATGACTTAATTATGGGCTGGTTCGGTAGAGAAAACTTGTACAGTGTGCCACGTGTCACAGTTTCGACCTTCAACTCTGAAATCAATACACAAGAAACTATAGGCCGTGCGATTTCAGAGATCTTTTACATAATTCCAATGTAATGCTTGAAACAAATGTTATGATGATTTTCCCTCGGTCACCTATTTTAGATGAAATTCCGAAGCCTACCAAAAACCTAACTTCCACAGATCATATCTCCGAAAATATTACGAAATAAGATCTGAAATTTTTACATGAAGTTCCACAGGATTTCAGCTCAAATGAGATTTTTTTTAGCTTCTGAACCTTCGTAGAAAAAAAATTTATAGTGAAAATTCGACGATGATCTGTTTGCAGCAGCAAAACCCTAGAATCCAAAGCTCTTAAACCAGCTCACAAAATAGAAGAAAAGAGAGATCAACGCCTTAGAAATCAACCTCTTCGAGGGGAAACCTCCTTTACATTAAATAAATGAAAAATTATTGGATGATTCAAATGAAAAAAACCTTCTTTCTATATATAGGAGTCCATGGGGTCACAATATAATCCTATTCGACCTAACAATAATAATGTAAGGGCACAACAATAACAATAGTGAGATTTTATGGGGCACAATAATAACAATATGGGGGCTACACGAGTACAACAATAATACTAAGTGTGCTACACTAACAACAATAAGGGACTACACTAGTAATATAGGGACCTAACAGTGGATCGAAGGACTAAGAAGTGGCAGAACCTAGAGGCAGCAGAACCATGATATGTGTGGAACCATAACGCAATTCCAGGAGGCAGAACTTTGCCCAGGAAAAGAGGGTGTGGAACACTAAACTTGGAGAATTTTCCCTGGGAGGTAAAATTTCATTTTGTCATAATTATATCAACTTTATAGTCAAATTTCACAAAATTTCGCAGGGAGAGCGACATATTCTCCATCTGGACAAGATATTTTGCAGGTGCCCATAGCGTGGAATATATGAAGAATCATGAGGAATCTAAAAGATTCCAGAAGACCATATTTTGATGGTGTCATAATTTGACGAATGGATAGCCAATTTATACTACTCAACGACAATTCAGTGGTGCAGTCAGTTTTTGTAGCTGAGCCTTTAGCATTTTAGGCCAAATTCATAAGTGAAGGTACATGAAGCGGTCACGTTATGTTTCCTTTCATTATTGCTAAGATGATGTATTATTCTTGAGATCCTTGTTTGATGCTATGTCGAGGGATCATTTTTGCCACATTATGTGATATGTCATTAGGTTTTCATGCTATGTTATTGAGATACCTGTGTAACTATGTTGAGGGGATACTCGTTGCCACATTATGTGAGATATTTTTAGTTTGTCATGTTGAAGAAAGCCCATTTTGAGTGAGAGTCCTTGTAGTTAGAACGTCTCGTGGAGAGACAAGCCACTCTATTTGAGGGTGTACGACCTTGTTATGAAAAAGAATAGTTTATGTACATCATCATCATTTACAACATTATATGAAACAACCTACCCTATCTTGAAACCAGGCCTAGAGACGTAGCCAAAACTAGGTGAGATCTGTTATCAAATGTCTTGTTTTTTGAGTTGCTGATTGTCGTCATGTTTCCTCTTGCTTAAAGAATTCATATGTGTTCATTTACACTCTTTTAAATTCAATTCTAACAACATCACAAAAGTAAAAGATCTTGGATAATTTTGACACTGAAGGAACCCATATCAATCATCTAATTTGATACCAATTGTAATTAACCAAATTCCCCAAACAATATATTAAAGAATTAAGACACCAAAGAATAATAACAAATAAAAATTATATCTTGTAATAACCAAAAAATTGCAGAAAACATAAGATTAAAATTTGTGTAATGTTGTTTCAACTCATGGCCTTGAAAACCAACACCCTTGGAACCAAAATCTTAAAAGTGACCTTGGCCGCCCCCAGTTACCAGCTCCAAAAGGACACTCGAATGCCCTCGTTTACCAGCTCTAGTTGTGTTATTAGCCTAATTTCCTCCTTAGAGTTAGTGTTCATGATCCTTCATATTGATGACCTTTTTGCTAGTTCTTGACCCTTGTTTCTATATATTTTTATGCATATTCGCTAGGATAGAGTGTCGATTAGGGCGAAGAGATTTGTCTTTTTTGGGAACATTTTTCATCCTAACAAAAACCTCCATTTCGTTGTTCTGGCCCAATAACAATGGTCGAGCTTCTAGAGTCTTTCTTTCCCTATGAGATCATATTAGAGGATCATGGATTCGAGTTATCATGGGTGTATTATTAGTGAAGCTTCCTAAATTCTCTTCATCCGAAGTGTTTAGGTTAATCCTCTAAGAGAAGCTTCTAAGCCTATTTATACCAGTGATTCTAAAGGGCTAGGCTAGTTAGTGATGGTGAATTCTAAATCTTGAGAGAGCTATATTTCTTTATATTTGAGATATTGTGCATATGTCTCTAAGATTATTTATTACACTTATAGGAGGAGGTCAGGTTTTTGGCTTGAGAGGAGATCTCTTTTGTTGGAGAATATATATTCCTTTTATTATCATTTTGGATATATATATATATATATATGGTCCTTTCCTATATCTGTAATTTAAATCATATTTTATACTAGTGCATGTCCATAAAAGAAGAGAAGGTGTTACTGATAGCATGTATTTATTATTCAAGGTCACTTTTAAGATTTCGGTTGCAAGGGTATTGGTTGTCAAGGCTATGGGTTAAAAAACTTGCAATTTTATCCCTAAGGAAAAGGGTGTTTCTACTAAGAACATCGTTTTTCAATTCAAGGTTTATTTTAAGGTTTTGGTTGTAATAACATTGGTTGTTAAATCCATAGGGTTAAAACAAATTTTAACTTTAACCTCAAAAATGAAAAATGGTGCAATTATTAGCACGATTCAAGGGTTGGTTTTAAAGTTTTTATTGACAATATTAGGATGTTGTTGAGGCCATGGTTTCAAAATGTGGTAATATTAATGTTGAAAAAACAATGATACTACCAATAGAACTGCTTTCAAAATAAGAGTTGATTTTGTTTTTTTTAACCCAAATTTATGGGTTTTGGGGCTAGAGTTCTTGTTTTGAGGTCATAGTCCTTATCAAGTTAGTAACTGAGTTAGAGTTCCTTTTTAGATTACAACATGATAATTTGATATTTCAAAAGACTATCATATATTTCCAACCATGAATTTGGACTGGGAATTTATAATTCTAGTCTTTTAACTTATATACAATCTCAACCATTTTTTACTAAAACAAAAATATTGTACCAACAAAAAGAATTTGTAGAAACTAATAAAACTACAATTAGCTCAACTATTGTTTGATTCATTTTGACTAAAACTAAAATATCTTCCCAACATGAGAAAACTTGTAGGGAATAACAAAACCACTAACTATTTTTCCAAATATTATGCCAAAAAGAAAATAAATCGATTTTCATACCCAAAGAAATATATAGCTGTCCATACTTAACCCGAAAACTTCCCCACTATAGGTCCATATGACCACCTATTAATGCTTAAAATAATATAAAATATGGCATTCAAATTAATAAGGTTGATTAAAAAAATATAATAATTGAGGTTTACAAAAAAGTCAATGCCTATGATAGACTACATTTTGCAATAAGTTGTGGTGAATTGTAACATGATGACTTACAAGTCCCTTTGGTACTTGCAGCAAAGAAGATTTATTTTATAGCTTATGAAAACATAATATATTTTTTTAGGGTAGGCCATCTTTTTTATCTTCCTTTAAAGCCCTCGATGGTTGTAAAAACCATAACTAGTAGTAGTATGTCACACTACTGCTAATGAAGGAGCTACAATCTCCTTCATGGGAGGCCTCTATGGGTTGCACAAATAAGGCATAAACAAACACTTACTATAGTTATAGATACAGATGCCAAGGTTTGTGGAAACCATTAATGGGTGCCAACCCCAACTATGTCATGTAATCCTCATTCCAAATTCGTTGACCACCTATAATAGGTGTCACTCCCTTACAGGATTTTGAACTGCATCCCATAGGCACATACAAATAATAAGCATGCGAATATATGTATTTTAAAAGTGGTGGAAGAAAGCATACACATTTAATCAAACATTATTTTTGTAAACATTGATCATGACCTTTTTTTAAGAACATGGATCAAACGGTCATGAAATCAATGGGAAAACAATCATGAAATTGTTAGCATAGGTGATAAATATTTCTCATTTTTCTTAAATCCTAAGAAGAAACTGAACCTCAAGTCATCAAAATGAGTGATTTCAACAAGAACAACCTTCTCTCTACATAATGTCTCTTCGCTTAACATGCTTCATTCCAATAAAATCATACCATTGTCCCACATGTGCCTTGATAGCATGACATAGTTTCTAAATACAAAATACAAGCTCACCAACTTAATAAAAGAATAATTCTATTCTAATAAGTCACAACATCTAATAGTTATTGCTAGGGAACCATATATGTATGTATAACGGTACTTTGCATGCAATTATTATAAGAAAATAACTTTAACAATATTATATATTGCAAATCTTTCATGGTACAAATGACATGAATGCACTTTTATACTCCACCCATTAAGTGTGAGTTCAAGTGTAATGTACAAATACCGAAGCCAACACATAACTTGATAACGTGGGATTCAATAACCTTAATGGATTCATTCATGGGGGATCCCAAGTGTACACTAAGCTCCAAATAAACTTCATTAACAACAATATGCCAAATTTATTGAAACTTGTTTCTTGAAACTTTCAAATCTAAATTCAGACCCAAATTTGTACTTATTAAATCTCCTAGAATTATTCACCAAATATGCTGAATTTTTTACTAGAGATAATATGGGACATATGCCTTCCAAAATAATCAAGTCACCCAATTTTGATCTCAAATCAAAATTTGATTGTAGGAAGGTTATATATATATATATATATATTTGGTTACGAGGATAATTTACTTTGATACCAATTGTAATGAACCAAATTCCCCAAACAATATATTAAAGAATGAAGACACCAAAGAATAACAACAACTAACAATTATATATTGTAATAACCAAAAAATTTCCAAAAACATAAGATCAAATAGTTGTGTAATACCAATGACTATACTAATCTCTTGTACCCAGTTCTAAATTGCTATACTACGTATATAAAGAGTCATTAATAAAATATTTACTTATATAAGTATAATCATTGATTTTGGCTAGAAGGATCACATCATCACCTTACAATTTAAACACAATTTAATGAAAAATAAGGTGCTCCACCTCCACCCCCTCATCTAATCCCTAAGAAGATTAATAATAAGTTTCTAATCCACGTCAATAGCCATTAAACTATTACTTACCAACACATGTGTTGGAAATACTCAGAGGGGGGTGAATCAATAGTTAACTTAAATTAGTTAATTTTAATTTCACAGAGCATTAATTAGAATTACCATAGATGAAAGCATAAGTTAGGATCATATCACATGAACAGATAACAACACCATTCAACAATGCACAACATTTAAGACAATAGACACAAATTTTTTTAGGTGGAAACCCTTCCAAGAGAAAAACCATCGAACACTTCTTAATATAGGTCTTCAAAGTCTACATCAATTAGGAATCTCCAACTTCTAAGATTTTCAACATCAACTGAAGGAGGCTCCAAACCCCTGGTTCACATGCTCCAACCCTAAAGGAACCTCCAACTCCCTGATTTACCGGCTCCAACTCGAAGGGAACTCCAACGCCCTAGTTTATCAGCTTCAACTGTGTTATCAACCTAACTTCCTCCTTAGAGTTAGTGTTCATTATCTTTCATATTCATGACCTTTTTGTTTGTGCATCACCCTTGTTTATAGCTATTTTTATGCATCTTTGCTAGCAGAGTGTTGATTAGAGCGAAGATATTTGTCTTTTCTGGGAACTATGGTCATCTTAGCGAAAACCTCCATTTCTCTATTCTCTGTTTAGAATATTTCTTTCCCTATGAGATCATACTAGAGGATCATGGATTCGAGTTATCATGGGTGTATTATTAGTGAAGCTTCCAAACTTCTCTCCATCCCAAATGTCCAGGTTCATCCTCTGAGAGAAGCCTCTAAGCCTATTTATACCAGTGATTCTAAAGGGCCAAGCTAGTTAGTGATGGTGAATTCTGAATCTTGAGAGAGCTATGCTTATTTGTGTATGAGATATTGTTCCTTTGTGACTAAGATTATTTATTACACTTACAGGAGGAGGTCATGTTGTTGGCTTGAGAGGAGATATATTTTGTTGGAATGTATACATTCCTTGTATTATCATTTTGGATTAATAGGTCTATATGTTCCTTTCCTGTATGTGTAATATGAATCATATTTTATAATGGCGCATGTTGTTTTAAAACTATTAAGCCCTCTACGAAAGGACATTGTTGATTTGTTTGGTGGTGCATGTGTGCAAGGTCCTTCTTATTGCAAGAGGAATCATGATCTTCAAGTGGAAGTATGGTTTTCTCGACATTAGACTCAAGAGACTACACCAACTTGTGAGGGTGACCAGTACTAATCCTTCAGCCCTTCTTTTGTACATATTGCATGAGTGTAGAGCGTATTTTCTTGTGTGGATAAGAACAAAGGGCTAGACTTTCTTATCTTCTTATGATCACACACTCACATCTAGGTATATCATCCTTTGATCTTCTCAGTTAAAAGAAGCTTGCTAGCTCAGGTGAAAGTTTCCCGTAACAAATTGGAAGGACACTCCAACACCTTGAAATTATCAACTCTGACTGAAAGGATGCTCCAACACCCAACACAGGTTCCAACCTACCCTAGCACCACCCTGCCACCATGAAGTGTTCTCAGGCTTCGACCTGAAGGAGACTCCACTCTCCTACCTTGCACCACCCTACCACCCCATTTAGTAAGAAAACCACATTTTGTACTTTCCAGACTAGATCCACCTGTGCTCCATATAGGAATAAAAATTTGCTAATACTTTCAATTTTCACTATCAAACCTTGTATAAAAACTCTTCCAAAAACCTTTTCTCAACATGTTTTGATCTGAATGCAGAATGGCAAGATGTTTTCTAACTCTTGACAAAATGGGAATGGCAAGAAATAATTACTGAAACAGTTACTTTTATGTGAATCTAACTATTTAGCATAGAGTGTTTTTAGATATAATCCGTTAATGTTAAGGTTTAAAAATCACACATCATGCATAACAATAAATCCATAAGACAACAAGGTTTTAGTGACGGAGTTCGTCCCTCCTGGACTACGTCTCTGGGTCTGCTTTAGAAGTGTGCGACTACTGTATTGATAAAACCAAGAGAAATAGGACTACAATGATCTATCAGTTGACAAGTGCCAAACATCACTACTGATGTTGTAGAACATAATTCTCCTAATGAGGATTTACAAATACAATCTCTTTTCTTTGATGGGTCTTCAATCGACCAAGAAAATATGATGATGAAGTGCACACTCTAACCGATTGACTGAAGCATATGTACCTTTAGAACAATGGTAGCTGAACTAAGTTTTTGAAGATTGAAGTAGATCACGTTGTTCTTCAACGAGCTTCAATTATGTATCTAGGTAGGAAAATGAGCTATCATACTCCACAATATACCTACAAAACCAAAAACTCTCTCTACAAAGTGATCTAGTGCTTCTTCAAAAATCACTTCTTCTTGTCTTCTTGAGAACCTCTCTCTACTTCCTCATGAATCTTACAAAACATTCTTTATCTCTTTTTATAAGCTGAGGGCAAATAAAAATGGCATTAAACCACTATCTCTATATTCGTATCTCGAATATTTATTGGTTTAAATGTATACTCCATTTTTAACAATTATTAAATGAATCCTTACCCTTTTCCAAGCCTCTTATCTCATCATGGATCCCTTCGAAATTATCCGTAACAATAATCAGATATAGATGTTCTCGGCCTTCTTGACACCTAGGGTCTTAGGATAAGGTGTTAATTTAAAACAGCGCCATATTTCATGCATTAATATCCATTTTAGACTTTAGGTTATAACTTATCTGCTGGCGGTCTGGCTAATTGTGCAGAGGTGAACCATCGGCATGTGAATAGTCATATTTGTTGGCAGCTAACTCTGCGGTTCTGGATCCAGCGGTTGACTCCGACAATTATTGTAACATCTGCATGTGACAGCAGATATCTGACTGGAGGTCACGGTTTTAAAACCCGATGGGAATGCAGCATATTATCCCTTAATTTTTGCATTGTTCACATGCGACTCCTTGATAGTCGGCTTGAGCTGGCGGCTCCGATGCGGTTTCCAATGCGGTCTGTACACATGGCAAACATTTGTGGTTTAACCTTTTTTAACTCTGCGGAAATGTTCACACATCACGGTTTTTCGATGCGGTCAACTTGCTATGGTTTAATCTAATGGTAGCATCCCAACTGTGGTGACATCACCTTTGTTCACATGGCAAAAAACTGCGATACAGTTAGTCGACTGTTAAACATTACATTCGATTTTGTAATTTTTTTACAATGTTTGCCGAGGATTTGACATTAGGTTGTAGTCCTAAGTCCGAAAAGGTTTATTGCATAGTTTTAAAGTGGGTTTTATTGCATATTTTTATACCATGCTCCTAGACTTAGGTTATAACTAGGACTTTAGTGCTAGGTTTAAAATTAGTCCTTTTACCTTAGGATTTATCCTTAGGTTTACAATTAGGACTTAAACATAACCTTTACATCATGTTCTTGCCACGATATCAAGACTATAGTCACTTAGGCTTTTTTAGGATTTTAGTCAAATATTTTTAAGGCTAACATTTTTGCCTAACACTTAACACTTTAGCTGACTTAGACTTACAGTGCTAATGCTTAGACTTAGGATTGTGTTTCCTTAAGTCTTCACATGAACTTAACACTTTACAATCATGACTAATGCTTTTTACTGTTTCAATGTCACATGTCGACATAATGACAACTTTTTCTTATGACGACAGTTTGACTTTAATTAGAGAAAAACATTGATGATTGTTGTCGAAGTTACTGATACTAAGGTCGAAGTTGATGATGAACTTATTGAACTTGAATTTCTTGCTCTTAGCAAGAATGTTGATTGTGACCATCTTGGTCACTTTCCAATTTTGACAAGATTATTCTTGTCGACTTGAGTTGATGAACCATTGCACATAAGACCATCTTAGTCGATACAATTTTCAACTCAACCTGTTTATTACAAAATCAATGATTAATTACTTTAAAATGAACATCTTGGTCATTTTGTAATTTTGATACAAACTTCAGAATCCAAATTGGATCACCTTCCCACAAAAATAACTTTTGGTTCTCCAAAAGTTTTATTACAATTCATTGAAGAAAAATAACTCTAGATCCTAGTTACATAACTATCTAGATCTAGAAATTTTTTACAGACTCAATTTAGGCATATGGCATAAAGTCTCCCCAGTTCCATTTGGCAATTGAATGTTCTCCAGCAGGTGAATTGGATGTCTCCTATGCTGTTGATGTCAATGCTTTTTCTTGTGGTAGGATTGGACAGTTGCTTTTAGCATGCCTCGACAATTTGCAATGTCGAAAAATTCTCTCCTTAGAATTTGTACTTATTGCCTTTGAGTTTTCTGAATGTTGTTCCTCTTTAGCAAATTCATTGATATATTGAAGCGAGATTTTACCTGATCGCTTCTTCACCTGAAGTGTCTCATCATCTTCTTGCAGTTGGATTTTGGTAGCTCCAACTTTCTTGTTGTAAGCTCTATGCTTCCAACAATGTTCTACACAATGCCAAGAACTTCCAAAAAATGTACATGGATATATTCTTTTAACAGTTTCTACAACCCAATTCTTATAAAAGAAATCAATTCTAGAATCACTACTAGAGGATTGTTTTTTCTTACCCTTTTTGTCCTATAGCTTATTTGGCATAAGCTCAGGATGCAAAGACCAACATCGACTCGAAATGTGGCCCATCTTTTCACAATAGTCGCACTTCATTATACCATAGCCTAGACCTTGATACTTAGGCCTTTCTTGTACATCTATTGGTAGAAGTCTCCCTTGACCATTCTTTCCAAGGCCTTCGCCTTCCTGGTATCCCATGACCTTCATCATTAACAAACCTTTTCTTTCAGAAATTGCACTTGGATTCTGGCTAGAAACTTCCTCGGAATTTGAATCACTTTTTGGTGATATCAGTATGTTGGGAGTTTCCTTAGAAGGTGAGGAAAAGGTTCCAATGGCCTCCCTTGATGACTTTGGTGATGATGAAAGAGAATAACCATCGTCATCCTCCAGAGAAATAGATAGTGTTGGCTTCTTTCCATTAGAAGTTGTATCTTTTATTAGAGGGTTGTTTCCTCTTTTATTCTTTCTCAAGACTTCAAGTTTAGACTGCAAGATTTGCTTGTCACTTTCCAGTGCTTGCACGATCCTTCATAGTGCAGTATTCTCCTACTGACATTGTTGATTGAACTCCTCGATTTCTTTCAACCTTAGCCGTTGTCTCGAGTTCTTGCCCATTTTATACCTGAAAAAGAGATCGTATTCTCTGATACCAAAATATGATTTGAATGCAAAATGACAAGATCTTTTCTAACTCTTGACAAAATGGGAATGGCAAGAAATAATTACTGAAACAATTACTTTTATGTGAATCTAATTGTTTAGCATAAAGTGATTTTAGATATAATCCGTTAATGTTAAGGTTTAACAATTATGCATCATGCATAAAAATAAAACCATAAGACAAAAAGGATTTAGTAACGGAGTGTGTCTCTCCTTGACAACATCTCCGGGTCCACTTCAAAAGTGTGCGACCGTTGTATTGATAAAACCAAGAGAAATAGGACTACAATGATCTATCAGTTGACAAGTGCCAAATAACACTACTAATGTTGCAGAACACAATTCTCCTGATGAGCCTTTACAGATGCAGTCTCTTTTATTTGATGGGTCTTCAATCGACCAAGAACATCTGATGATGAAGTGCACACTCTAATTGATGACTAAAGCATATGGACCTTTAGAACAATGGTAGTTGAATTGATTTTTTGAAGATTGAAGTAGATTTGATTGTTCTTCAACAAACTTCAATTATATATATTGGTAGGAAAATGAGCTCTCATACACCACAATATACCTGCAAAGCCAAAAACTCTCTCTACAAATTGATCTAGTGCTTCTTCAAAAAGCACTTCTTCTTGTCTTCTTGAGAACCTCTCTCTACTTCCTCATGAATCTTACAAAACATTCATTATCTCTTTTTATAAGATGAGGGAAAATAAAGAGGGTGTTAAACCACTATCTCTATCTTCATATCTCGAAGATTTATTGGTTTAAATGTATACTCCATTTTAAACAATTATTAAATGAATCCTTACCCTTTTCCAAGCCTCTTATCTCATCATGGATCCCTTCGAAATTATCCATAAAAATAATCAGATATAGGTGTTCTCGGCCTTCTTGACACCTAGGGTCTTAGGATAAGGTGTTAATTTAAAAAAGCACCATATTTCATGCATTAAAACCCATTTTAGACTTTAGGTTATAACTTATCCGTTGACGGTCTGGCTAACGGTGCGGAGGCGAACCATTGGCATGTGAATAGTTGGATTTGCTGGCAGCTAACTCTGTGGTTCTAGATCTGACGGTTGACTCTGACATTTTTTGTAACATCTGCATGTGACAACAGATCTCTGACTGGCGGTCACGGTTTTAAAACCTGATAGGAATGTTGCGGCTTATCCCTTAACTTTTTCCTTGTTCACATGCGACTCCTTGAAAGTCGGCTTGAGCTGGCAGCTCCGACACAGTTTCCGATGCGGTCTGTACACATGGCAAACATCTATGGTTTAACCTTTTTTAACCCTGCACCAATGTTCACACATCACGGTTTTTCGATGCGGTCAACTTGCTACGGTTTAATCTAACGGTAGCATCCCAACTGTGGTAACATCACCTTTGTTCACATGGCAAAAAACTCCAATACGGTTATTCCACTGGTTAAACATTACATTTGATTTTATAATGTTTTTACATTGTTTGCTGAGGATTTGACATTAGGTTATAGTCCTAAGTCTGAAAAGGTTTATTGCATAGTTTTAAAGTGGGTTTTATTGCATGGTTTTTATACCATGCTCCTAGACTTAGGTTAGAACTAGGATTTTAGCGCTAGGTTTAAAATTAGTCCTTTTACCTTAGGTTTACATTTAGGACTTAAACACAACCTTTACATAATATTCTTGCCACGATATCAAGACTATAGTCACTTAGGCATTTTTAGGATTTTAGTCAAATGTTTTTAAGACTAACATTTTTTCCTAACACTTAACACTTTAGCTGACTTAGACTTACAGTGCTAATGCTTAGACTTCGGATTGTGTTTCATTAAGTCTTTACATGAACTTAATACTTTAAAATCATGACTAATTATTTTTACTATTTCAATGTCACAGGTCGACATAATGACAACTTTTTCTTATGACGACAGTTTGACTCTAATTAGAGAAAAACATTGATGATTTTTGTCGATGTTACTGATGTTGAGGTCGAAGTTGATGACAAACTTGTTGAACTTTAATTTCCTGCTCTTAGCAAGAATGTTGATAGTGACTATCTTGGTTGCTTTCCAATTTTGACAAGATTCTCCTTGTCGACTTGAGTCGAGGAACCTGCTGGGTGCTAACAGGTGTCTTTAAAAACTCATAATTGCCTCACATTAATTATCAACCTAGGTAAGTCCTTTTATCTCAAGCGTGTACACAATATGTGCAAGCTATACATACAAAGAGTAATGCTAAAATCAATCGTTTCATATAGATGCAATCATAAATCTTGAAGTTTTAAAGAAAGTGATTCATCTAAGCATTATGACCCGAAACTGTGATTCATTCTTAATTCGACTAATTCAAATGACAATCAACCGAGAGCACTGAAGCATTAACCGAGCTCTTTCAACTGGATTTAAACTATTGAACAGAAAGAAGGTATTGGAAATAATTTTCTACACTTTAAATAATCAAAACCAATTATGTTAACTAGCAACTAATTCCTTAAGGAAATAAATTGGAAATGCGTGTTCAAGGGAATAATACCAGAAATCTGAATTATCAAAAGTACTTCAACTGTAAAGTGGAAAAGCAGAATACACTTGCAATAAATGGAAAAGTAAAACACAGGGAACAACAGTGAAATCCACCAAAGACTGGGCTCGTAGCCACTAGAGAATACTGCTTAACTACTCGAGAATATTTGAATAAACAACAACGTGAATTATATATTAATCATCACAGTCAATCGACATCACAATACGATCTTGTCATTCAGAACTACGTTATGTGAATTACAATTACGAATTATATAGAAGTGAAAGATACAACATTCATGATCCTTGAGAACTAGCTCTCCCTGTCCCTTTATAGCTAAAAGGAAAGATAAGTGTGATCCCTCAGGATCAGGAGATATTGAGGGATCCACGACAAAATAATATCCTCAGACAGTTCATTCGTTCTTGCGCTAATCCTTACTGATTTATCTTCGATTCGACCGCATTTAACGCGTCTTCTGTCCTGTGATTAAGTCCTGTTGTTCCTTTTGTTATTTTCAGCATAAAAAGCAACGAGAATTAGTTTGGACGGTTAAATCGTATCAGGATAATTTTTCATTCATGCTTTATCAAAATCCTTTCATTATATTATTATATCATGGCACAAGATGGATAAGGAAGAGGAAAAATGACAGTAATCAAAAGTAAATACATACCTATTGCAAGGCTCAACATACTCCCCTACTTACCTTCTTTCATGTACCCATGAAAAATAAATAATTCTTATGCAAAGAAGTTAAAGAGTAGGCTGGAGAAGATCTGTTTGTAATAGGCCTGAGACCATGATGTCGTGCCAGGTTTGCAAAGGCTGTCGCTTCTTGTCCTTCAGGTAACTCATAGTCAGGATGATACCCTTTAGGAGGATACCAAATAATGGGGCTTCTAAAGCGACATCCCACCCAATAAGGTCCTCCTTTTAAGATAAAATTGTTGTATGGGACTAACCGTCTCGTAGCAGCTTTGAAATTTCCATAATTAAATGGTTCTCTTTCCTTAAAATTGTTGCTCGAAACCATCCATCTCATTTTGGATGCAACCAGGCTATGGCTAATGGTTAATCTAATCAACCCATGGTGTCTTACTACAGTTTCAGGGTGTGTGGCCCGTCTTATTCTAACAACAGCATCATGCAGTAAATAATTCAAAAGAGATGGCAGATTAACAGTGAGTTTTTGTTTCAAGACAACTAATAGTTTAAGTTGTCATGGTCTTACCACATCTCGACATCCATCGTAGGTAATGTATCTTTGGATAATGTTTGCTAATTCTTTCCATGGTTCTACCAGAGAAGATGGTTGGATGCCTTCGCCTTTCCTGACTACTTGCTCACCTTCGTCTTTGAAAGTTTCCACCGCGTCTTGCAGCAATACATGTTTTTGTGACCATATAGTTCCTTCTGCCGGCAGCCCAGATACTTTAGTTATTACAATGTCTGTGACTGTAATTATTCTATCTTTCACCATGGATTCCCCATCTATAGATGTTGTAGAAATTCAATGGCAATTTCCTCATTCGAGGGTTGAAATCTTGTGAGATAGGATATCCACCCTACACAGATCAGAATTTCCCTGGCTCTGTCGGAGACCTCTAACACTAAAGGTTCGCGGCACACTGTCTTACCACCCATAATGCTTGAATTCTTCCTACTATTGCAAAGGATGAGTGTAATGGAAAAATGCAGCAATACTCAAAAAATCACAGCAATACTAAAAAGCACAACAACACTTAGTGATAGAACAACAAGTTGTTGTAACAGCTAAGTGTAGTTGATATTAATTGTGTTATTAAATTTCCGCATGCCACGTGATCATGGGATATCTTATCAGTCAATGAAATAATTACAACGCATGCCTTGTGTAATGGAAGTACTCTCCCCCTTCAAAATGAGAGGTTGCCTACGACCGAATAGACGAGGAATGGTTGTTCCAACGACAGGATATAAGGATGAAGGGTACAATAGTAAATGGAACAGAGTACATAAATAAATGATGGGATAATAAGAGAGATGGATAGAGTGAAAGCGCGGTGTATAATCATAGTAAATGACGAGAGACAAGACGCTGTGGTTGATGATAAGTTATGTGATAAGGAAAGAGGACAAAAATATGTACAAAAGGAGGCTTTGCCGATGATAATCCGACTGTACACGATATGATTGAGTAAAAACATGAACGCATGCACAAAGGTTCAAAGTAGGGAAGTGTTTAGAGGAAATAATCTCTCGGATAAAAAGATAAATGGGAAGAGGGCATTATAAGAATTATTGATTAAGGAAATAGAACTTAAATACCATAAGTAGAGCTTTTGCTGCCAGCAGGCATCCATAGCCTCGATAGAGTTGCTTTTTAACCCATGTGAGCCAAGATCCTCAATTTATAATTGAAAATTTTCATTGTTGTTTCTACAAAAGAGACTAGTGTGCTGGCGTGGTAGCCAGATAACCATAATGCCATTCACTGGGAAGTAGTAAAAGTGAGCAGCCCGGCTCATGATGAGACCTCCTGTTCCAAGGATGTTTTAGCCATCCAATGGATCATAACCCTGGTGTGGTGGCCATGGTGGGAATGCCACATTGCTACCTCCTTATGAACATGGTAGGCTGGCTCTTAATGAGACCCCCTATCCTCTATCTGTAGATAAAATTTAGTTGTCATTACATATTTTTATGATAAATAGATGGAGGCTCAGTACTCCTTAAGATAAGGGATGGTGTAAGAAGTTAAAGCATGTAAATAATAAGAAAAATTATACCCATAATCCCATTGATAATAGACAGAGAGAATTATAACCAGGAAGAGTAGAACCAGCATGGTAAAGATGATCAATCAATATCATATACAGTAGAAATCAGTACAATAAAGTGAAATATAAATAAATGTGTCCCTTTCAATTATTTTAAGTCTATCATCAAGAAGCTGTCTTTGTCAAAGATCATAACGTTAAATACATTCACTTGCTTTAATAAAATCCATAATTCTTATCCACATGAAGGTACTGTACTTCAGGCCATAAAAGAAATCAAAGAAATAAGGCTGAAATGAGCTAGGAATAAGTCCATGAGAGGAAAGAGGTGTTTGTGAAATATAAAAAAAAAAAGTGTTGTTCAGAACACACAAAAATTGTACAAGAAACAAAAGTGTTGTTCCAAAATTGGAACAGAAAAAACAAAAGAGAGTGTTGTTCCAAAGATGGAACAACAAAATAAAAAAGTGTTGTTCTGAAGACGGAATAGCAAAATAAAAAAGTGTTGTTCTGAAGATGGAACAACAAAACCAAAAAGTGTTGTTCTGAAGATGGAACAAAAAAAGTGTTGTTCTGAAGATGGAACAACAAAACCAAAAAGTGTTGTTCTGAAGATGGAACAACAAAACCAAAAAGTGTTGTTCCGAATATGGAACAACAAAATAAAAAAGTATTGTTCCGAAGATGGAACAACAAAACCAAAAATTGTTGTTTCGAAGATGGAACAACAAATTAGGCAGAGAAAAAAAACAAATTGAATCAAAAATCCTATTTATAGTTTTTTTTTTAGAAAAAGAAATGATTTTTTACAAAGATGAAGCTGTTGAAGGATTATCTTCTGTAGCTAAAATTTGCATGGTGGAGTCCTTGCGTATCTGTTGAAAAAAATGTTCTCTTGTGAGTGCTCTTTGGTAGAGGCGCACCCGATGCCCATTTTCTTTAAAGGAATAATCAGACCCATCAATGGTGGCCAACGTAAGAGTGCCATTGTCATGTACTTCCTTTATTTCATAAGGAACTAACCACCTAGTTTGAAATTTACCAGGGAAGTCTTGAAACCTGGAATCGTAGAGAAGTGCCCAGTCGCCCTCATGAAATGTTTTTTTCTTGATCAGAGAATCATGCCATTTGGCTCTTTGTTGTTGAATAAGTGCAGTATGTTGCAGAGCCAAAAACCGGATTTCGTCTAATTCATTTATTTGTTGTAATATATTAATCTGGGCTTCAGTTAAATCCAGTCCCACTTCCTGGGATGTCCTTAGTGTTTGTATCTCAAACTCTATGGGAAAAATAGGTTCCTTACCAAATACTAGCTGATATGGGGAGTATCCAGTAGTATTCCTCCAAGTTGTGCGATACGCCCACAAGGCTTCTGGCAGTCGAGTAGCCCAATATCGTTTGTGCGATGAGACTGTCTTCGTTAGAATAGCTTCAATTACTTTGTTGGTGCTTTCTACCTGCCCATTCGCTTGCGGGTGGTATGGAGAGGTAATTATGTGAATAACATGATGATTTTTTAGTGTAGCAACGATCTTGTGGCCTACAAATTGCGGCCCTACATCAGTGATTACTTCTCTGGGTAACCCATATTGTACAAAAATTTCGAAAAGAAAGTTTATCATGGTTTCTTATGTGGCTCTTGGTAATGCTACTGCTTCTACCCACTTAGTTACGTATTCTTTTGCAACCAATATATATTATTTCTGGTTGGATGATGGGTTGATTGGCCCAACAAAATCTAATGCCCAATTCTCAAAAGGTTTTATGACCAGTTGTGGATGCAGGGGCATCTCATCAGATTGGCCAGGGTGGCCCATCCTTTGACAACTATCACAGGCCTGAAAAAAATTTCTTAGCATCCTTAAAAATCGTGGGCCAGTAGTAGCCCATTTTTAAAATTTTATGTCCAGTTCTACGGTCTGCAAAATGTCCACTGCAAGGTCCATCGTGGCAGGCTTTTAAGATATCATAAATTTCTTCTTCCCTGATACACCTGCGGATGTGCATATCGGCCCCTGTGTGAAAAAGGTATCCTCCAATCTAGGAGAACCGAGTGCTGTGTTGTACTATCAATTTCCTTTCTCTGGGTGTCAGATGTTTAGGTAATTTTCCCACTGCTAAATAATTCACCACATCTGCATGCCATGGCATTTTCATGGTTACAACAAACAGGTGTTCATTCGGAAACTGATCCTCTACTACTATTGCATCATTCGTTCTTGGCACTCGGGAGAGGAAATCTACCACAAGGTTTTCCTTCCCTGGTCGATCCCTTATAGTTATATCAAATTCCTACAAAAGTAGCAACCAACGTGTCACTCTTCCATTCGTAATGGGTTCATTAGCTAAGTATTTGATATCAGAGTGATCCGTATACAAAATTACAGGGTACCCAGTTATATAGTGTATGAATTTGTTAATAGCATAAATAACAGCTAAAAACTCCTTCTCTGTTACTGTGTAATTCAATTCAGCAAAGGTTAAGTTTTTTCTAATGTAATATATAGCGTAGGGTTTCTTGTCTTCTTCTTAGACAAGAACTACTCCAATGGCTGTGTCTGATGCATCTGATGAAATCTGGAATGGTATATCCTAGTTCGGGCCTCGTAATACTGGTGCTGTTGATACTAGTCGTTTTAAATCTGTAAAGGCAGTGTCACATTTGTCAGTCCATATGAAATCACTGTTTCCTGTTAAGGCATATAATGGTGTAGAAATCTGTGAAAATTTCTTGATAAATCTATGATAATATCCAGCAAATCCCAGAAAAATGCGTACCTCTGTTTGAGTGTAGGGAGTAGCTAGTAAGAGAATTACCTGTATTTTTGTCGGATCTACCTAAATTCCAACTGCTGAAATGTAATGACCCAAGATCAGGCCTTCTATCATCATCATATGACACTTTTCGTGACTTAAACATAGGTTGGTAGCAATACACCATTCCAGAACTTTTTCCAATGTTTGTAATGCTTGCTCAAAGTCATCTTCATAGGGTGTGAAATCATCCATGTATACTACCAATCCTTCATTTATCAAGTCTGCAAAAATACTGAGTATGGCTCTTTGGAATGTGGTAGGTGCGTTGCACAATCCAAAAGGTAATGCCCTGTAAGCAAATGTTCCCCACGGACAGGTAAAGGTAGTCTTATCCTGGTCTTCAGGGGCAATCTGAATTTGGTTGTAGCCACTGAAGCCATCTAGGAAAGAAAAAAATTTCTTCCCTGCCAATGTATTTAGGACCTGATCAATAAATGGAAGGGGAAAATGGTATTTTTGCGTTGCCTTGTTGAGTTCTCTATAGTCAACGCATATTCGCCATTTCCCATTCTTTTTGGGAACCACAAATAATGGAGAAACCCATTTACTGTCAGATATATGATAGATAAAATTCACATCTAACAATTTTTGAAGTTCTTCTTTAGAAATATCTTTTAGGTGAGGATTTAGTCTACGCTAAGGTTGTCGAATGGTTCTTGCATCCTTTTCAGTGTAGATGTGTTGCATTCATAGATGAGGGTCAATCCCTTTCATATCTGAGTAATCCCAAGCGAAAGCCCCTTTATTTTTCCTAAGGACTTGAATAAGTTTCTGTTGCTAGTCATCACTCAGATTACTGTTAATGTTCAGGATCTTCCCTGGCTCAATTTCGATAGGTTTGCTATTATAAAGAGTGGTTGTCAGTATTGTTTGGTCATTGATATCTCTCAAAGGATCTTCTTCAATTTCATTGTCAAGGACTGCTTTAATCATGTGGCATTTCGAACTTGATACTGTGGTAGGATGATTGATAAAAGTATTAATGACATCGTCTTCAGTTTGGTTTTTGAATTCAAGGGCATCTACCATAGTCAATGGTGACTGAATATTTTCTGTTAAGTATGTTGCAGGTTTCTTCCTGGTTTTCATAATATTCAAGCTTGGCTGAGCAGGAGGGTATAAAGCTAAATTTTTCACGTCATTCCCCCTGGTTATAGTCATACTGCCTGTCCGGCAGCTGATATAAGCATCAACAGTCGCTAGCCAAGGCCTTCCTAATATTAAGGGAAGTCCATCTAGCTGGTTCCTAGGGTTAATAATCAAGAAATCTGCCAGGTATTCCCAAGTTTCTACAGAGACCATCACATCTTGTAATGTTCCTTCTGGTCTAATGACTAAGCAGTCAACTAGTTTTAGTAAGGTAGTTGTTGGTTCCAAGGCTGTGATGTCAAGAATGTTGCAAGTTGTAGTTTTGAGAATATTAATGGCTGCCCCTAAGTCCACTAAAGCATTGGGAAAATAATGGCCATTTATATGGACTGTGACAATGGGGTTTCTGGGATCCTCATATTTTACAAGAGTCTCTTTGCCTAGTAATAAATCAGACAAAGTCCCGACAACATGGACAGTAGGGATTGTTTTTGTTTTCCTCACAGACTTCTTTATACACAATTCTTTAATAGTTTTGGCATATATTGGAATATCTTGGATAGCCTGGATGAGGGGAATTTTTATACAAATGTTCTTAAGTTCACCCAGAATATCAAAGTCAGGATATTCAATTGGGCGTGGTATCAACAATCTTTCTGGGAATGGGGGGGAAGTGGTTATGATTTGTTCAGGATTTTTTTGTCTGACTGTATCTTCCCCTTGTTTTTTTTGTTGATAATCTACAATCAGAGGCTTATTTGTGTGCGGTTCTTGAGGTTGCAAATATTTATCCTTATCTAGAGTGATTATGCGTCCAGATCTCAACTTAAGTTCGTTACATTCTTTCAACTCATCCTCAGGGTGCAGACCCTCAATGATTTGTATTGACTGAACTGGTCTGTTGTTAAGATTTGGGTTGGGTTGACCTGGAAGTTGCGGTCGTATATTAGATTGAGGATTTTGCTGCAATGTGTAAGGTGCTAGTAAAGTTGGTTGAGGCAGAGGAACTGTCCCCATAGGCTGGTTCGTAGATATTTTCCAATTTGATTGCCAGTTTTGATTTTGTGAGGTGGAAGGGGACCATTGGGAGAAATAAGGGTTGTTCTGCCAGAATGGTGGCGGGTAAGGGGAATTTAGCCAATTATTATTATTTGGATTTGACTGATTGGGCCATGGTGGCATAAAAAATGCTTGAGGTGGCAAAAAAGGTGGTTGATTCTGTCATGCTGCCCCTGAATATTGCTGAGAATTATATTGCAAGGGAGGAAAGAATGAAGATGGATCGGTAGGCATACCTGTCTGATGCGCTTGCCATTGACGACGCTGGTTCAACTGATATATTGGTTCCACTTCTTCTTCCAATTCCTTGAAGACTGCTTTTAATCCTAGGAGTGATGGGAAATTTTCCGTGGCATGATCTTTAGTGCATATGGCACATGTTTGTATTGCATCTAGGAGGCATTCTTTATGACTGTGCTTCTATCTGCAACAGGGGCAGAAAATAGCCAAGTTCTGTTCTGCTATAGCCTGCTTTTTCTTAGCTTGCATGACATCCAATTGTGTCGCCAGGGTCCCCAGGATATCAGTCTTGAAATCCTCCAATAGATTTCCAATTTCTCTTCATGTTGTTGTAGACAATTTTGTCACCCCTAGAGACAGCCTAGAGTTGCTATAGACCAGTGCCTAGGACATCTTAGCATAGCAAGGAGCTCATAAAATAGCTTGGGTTGTCAATCCAAAAAGCTCTCTTACTATCACTTGTGAAACAAGATAATTATTTTAAATGGGACCAAACTCTCTCAGAAGCTGATACAAAGATAAGAACAATGTAGGAACAGCATGCAAAACTCCACTACGAAAGCATCAGACAGTTAAGAGACAGCTTACTGCAAAGAGGGCCAGTTCGAATAATATGCCACAGAAATCAAATATCAGAAAGTGGATGCAGTGAAGAAACATGAGGAAGATATTAGTTAGTATGAGGCTGATACCCAGATACACAACAGAACCACATATGGGCTTATCCAACTAAGAATCCATATATGACAATGGCGTTTTAAAAGCACCATCCTCAAGTAGCTAATATAGCAGAAAATATGGATGAAATGGACATGGAACAATATATCATGACTAGGCCTATTTAAAGTGCTTGACTAATCCAAGTATGGGCACCAACTAGGATGAATCCTTACTTAAGACCAGTGAGCCACTCGCATTCTAGAACATGATACAAGAAGACAAATAGCATGAAATGAGATATTATATTAACACATAAGAAAAGATTACATACTGTGGGATACCAAAGACCAGAATCCTCATTACAGTTATAACTCCTCCTCACTGAGACCCTACGGGCTCTGAGCCTTTACACAAAAGCTTTACAAGATGTATACAAGAACTTCTCACTGCACAGTTTACTGATAGAAATCTGGAACCCCTACAATGTCTTTTTTCCTCATTTTTATAAGAGAAACAGAAAGCTCTAGAGAATGAGGTAGGTGATATACATTTAATGATCTAATTTTAAACAAATCTGATAGAAAAACCCGCCTATGCTGTTTGGCGGTGCTGAACTGGTGCAAGTACTCTGCTACAATTTCATAAAATAAATGTTGAAGATGAAAATCTTCTCATGAACAAGACATAAGAATAAAATATACACACACTTTGTACTTAGCGGGAAGAGAAAAATCTGCTGCAATAAAACCTTGAGGTTGCTTGTATTTGTGCCTGGTACTCTTGCCCTCTGATTCCTGAACTGGAATTTGTATTTTTCAATGCCGGACACTGAGCCCTTCGATCTTCTGTTAATATTCTTCGTAACCTCATTTATACTTTCAACTACCAGAATCTGCCCCCTTTGAATTGCTCGACAGGGTTCAATGAGTTTACTTCTGCTTCCATTAATGAGGTCATATCGCAACAACTACCCTCAGCTTCCCTCTTAAATTTCGCTGTTAAGAATTGTCCTTTGTCATGCTCTTGGCCTCTGCAATGGAGGCAACAAATTATAGCGCCTCCTTATCATCTTGAAACCTGCAAAACCCACAGATGCATTAGAAAAACAGACTCAGGAGCAAGGGGCATGGAGGTGGAGATGATGATGACGTCGCAGACATGGCCATATGGAAAGAACACGCAGGTTGGCAGAGATAATACAGTGAAGAATTTGATAAACAGACGGAATGTAAGTTTTCCCGTAGAACAGTTGAAACACGATGTATGGATAGAAAACGATAAATATGAATGCAACGCGTATATATAGATGGCGGGGATGGAAATACAATGGGTACACAGGGTGATGACACATAGACGTACGAAAAACCAAGAGGAATAGATGGCGTGGGTGAGAGTACAACAAATGTCAATGAAGGGGTGACGTGGAGACGTGGAAGACTTGGTCGGCACTGTGAAAATAACTCCAGACCATACGATTATCACACAATATCAACGTTTAAAACATGACTGGGAGATGATGTAATGGTGGGCCCAGGGCATTTCACATGGAAACTAAAGTTCGCGCGGCTTTGGAGGATGATAGCCATCGGATGGAGGCTTATAGATCCGACGGCTTATACAGAGGGACACTTGTCGCGCGTTCAATGGAATCGTTGGCACCATAGAGAATACCGCCAGCCTTATAAAGGTGGTGCGGAATAAAACCACCAGTTTCCAGGCGCGGGGACCACCACGATAAATCAAATTCCGCTCCGTCGATCTGCTCCTGATCTGACGGCCATGGGTGCTTCCGAAAATACGAAGTGATAAGCTCCCGCCTGCTTAGCGCAAGGTTTTGGCGGCAGGGTCATGTGTGAATTAAAAAAAATGGGGCTAAGGCTTTAGGGGGCCAGGCCCGACACATTTCCAAGTGCGGGTTTTACCCTTTGCACAATGTATTTTATGAGCGGAAACGGTAATGTTAAGCAGAAATATGGAGGTTTTAGGCCACAGCATAGGTTTGAAATAGATTCGAAAGAGGCAGCCAGCCAAAAATTTATATGCAAGGGTTAATATGTACAACATCGGCTCCAGTTGGGGACGGCATGTTCGTCCTTGGACATGTCGAGAACGCGCAGACCACTGAACATTACTGTATGAACATTATGTTTTTCAATTCTTCTGCGTTTCTTCTGATAATTTGCCAGCACCCTTTCTTTATGAAAACAAAAGATGAAACAACTTATATACAATATAATACAACAGGCACTCCCAGCCTGGATTAGAATTGGAAGTAGGGCTTGAGTAATTGGCCATTCACAGGGGCATCCAACAAGTCACCCTGCAAATTTTCTAAAATGAATGTGTTTTTACCTCCCTATTCCACAACTTGAAATGGACCAAACCAAAGTGGATCAAATTTAGCATGCTTGCCCTTATCTGCTCTTCAAACGTCCCATCTGAGAACCAGGTCTCCAATTTGAAATTTTCTATCTTTCGCATGCCGATCAAATACATTCTTCATTTTCTCCTGGTATTCTGTTAATCTATTATTCACTTGGTTCCGTTTTTCCTCTAATTCGACCAATTGATTAATTCTTCTGACCATGTCATCTGGTTCTTCCTGGCTTTCCTGCATGAAACGAGCTACTGGCAATGCCAATTGCACAGGAAACACAGCTGCTCGCCCATATACCAGTTCATAAGGGGATTTCCCAGTTGATCTCTTACTAGTTATCCTATTCGCCCATAGAGCAAATTTTAATTGAGAATCCCAGTTTTTCTGATTCTCATTTATTGTTTTCTTCAAAGTCCTCACCAGGGTTTTATTAGAAGATTCTGCCAAGCCATTTCCCTGTGGATAGTAAGTCGTGGAGTGATTCAATATAATGTTATACTACTGGCAAAAATTTACGAACCTGGCAGACTTGAAGGCTTGTGCATTATCAGTTACAATTCTAGCAGGACAGCCAAACCTGGATATGATATTTTCTTCCACAAATTTGATTATGACAGCATCTGTAGCATTTCTTGCAGGTATGGTTTCCACCCATTTTGTAAAATAATCTGTGGCTCTTAGTATCCATTTATATTGGCCACTTGATGGGGGATGTATTTCCCCTATAAAATCTAATCCCCATTTCTGAAATGGCTCATTTACATGAATAGGAATCAAGGGTAAAGCTGCCAATTTCTGTCTTTCTGCAAATCTTTGGCACTTGTCACATACCCTGACCCAAGCAAAAGCATCTGTAAATAATTTTGGCCAGTAGAAGCTAGCCTTCAGGATTTTATGAGCTGTAGTCCTCCAGCTATAATTTCCTCCACAGATTCCTTCATGGATCTCTCCAATATAGCTGCCCATTAGCAATTATGTATTTTTGGGACTTCATCCTTACAACTCTGTATTTTACCTTATCACAACTTGGAGGACAGCTGAGTGTTAAAAGGTACTCAACTATTTCTTTGTACCAAGGGCTAGTGAGATATTTTATGTGTATCTTTTGAGTGGCCAGCTCTAGTCCCTGCTGCTCTTCTCCTTTATTAGGCTCTTAATTTGCTATCATAGATAAATTAATGCCCAAGGCTTGATGATTTGATTCAGATAACATTTTAGCAAGTCCCTGTCCTTTAATCAGCCTAGTAGGTCTGATGTCCAAATCATATTCTTGTATTTTTGCTATCCATCTTCCTCTTTTGCCTTCACTATCTCCTTGAACAAGGATGTCCTTGACAGCTGCTGTAGGAACATATGCAGTAATGTGGGATTGCAAAACATATGTTCTAAAGGCTTTGAGAGACTTCACCAAGGCATATGCATGCTTTTCTAGTATGTTATACTTCAATTCTGCATCATGCAATACCTGACTGAAAAAGGCTATTGGTTGCTCATATCCATCTTCATTTTTCTGTAATAAGACTCCTGCTACTGTATGGGGTGAAGCAAATGAAAATATTATAAATGGCTTTGTATAATCTGGCCCAGCTAGCACAGGAGCTTCAGCAAATGCCTGTTTTATCCTTGTAAATGCATCTCTAGATTCTTGGGACCACTTTACTTCATTATCCTTTTTCAACATATCAGTTATATGCCTAACTATCTCAGCATAGTTAGGAATAAACCTTCTCAGAAAATTGATTCGGCCTAGAAACACTTGTACTTCCTTCTTATTCCTGGGTAAAGGAATACTATTTATTACTTCAACTCTCTTAGGGTCTATTTTCACACCATCTTTAGTTACAATGTGCCCTAAGAGTTTTCCCTCATCTAATGCAAATAAATATTTTTGAGGATTGAGGGAGAGGCCATACCTTCTGCATTTTTCAAAATTTCTCCTTAAATGCTCAATATGCTTATCATCATTCTTTGAAAACACTGTGATATCATCCAGATATACCACCAGAAACTTGTCTTGCTCTCCAACAAACGCTATGTCCATTGCCCTCTGAAAAGTAGCTCCTGCATTAATTAATCCAAAAGGCATCCTGACATACATGAATGTTCCCCATGGCGTGGTGAAAGCAGTCTTCTTTTGATCTTCTGGGGACACAGCCACCTGATTATAGCCAGAAAAACGATCCATCATTGACATTCTAGATGCTCCCACCACTTTCTGCAGGATGTGGTCCATCTTAGGCAATGGATAATTATCCTTTAATGATGCTCTGTTTAAATTTCTGAAATCCACACACAGCCTTATTTCTCCATTTTTCTTTCGAACAGGAACAAGGTTTGCTACCCATTCTGAGTATCTCAATGGCACAATTATTTTGGCCTTCAGTAGCTTCTTGATTTCTTTTTCAATAGAGGGAAGCATCAGAGGATTTATCTGTCTGAGCTTCTGCTTATAAGGCTTTGCATCTTCCCTCAAAGGAATTTTATGTTGCATTATATTAACATCAAAAGTTTTTAGGTCCTGATAGGACCATGCAAATACATCTTTATAGGATTGAAACAACTTCAAATATTTTTCTTTATATTATTTTGCGACCCTTTTGGATAATTTTACAATTTTGGGATCAGCATAAGTACCCAAATTTAAATCTTCCACTTGATCTTCTTCTATCACTTTGTTTGGCTGCAATGGAATATCATCTTTGTTAAAGAATCTTTCTAGAGGCACCAGACCTCTAGGTATAACATTTCCTTTCAGCTGCAGCACTTTATTACCTGCTATCTTCTCTTCCCATCTGTTTTCTGCAATATTTTCAGTTTCCTCTTCTTCATTGTCATCAATCTCCATATTAGAGAATTCTCCCACTGTTTCCAGGAATCTCTTCATCTGTTCGTCATCTTCGAATACCTGCCAGTGCTTAATATTATCTGGGATAGATGGCCTGTATCGTACCTCAACTTCGTATCTCAGAAGTGGATTCTGAGGAGGACGGAAGGTACTGGCAGCTACCGCAAGGGAATCTGCTATTCTATTCTGCTCCCGGGGCATGAACTGTATGTTAAATGCCAAGAAGAAATTTTCTACCATGTCCCATACTTCATTTATATATACTTTCAGGCGAGGATGCTTTGTTTGACATTGATTCCTGACCTGTCTAACCACCAGCTCCGAGTCTCCGATGACTTTCAAAATTTTTATGCCCATATTCTTGGCTGTCTATAATCCCAATAGCAGTGCTTCATATTCAGCCACATTATTAGTAGCCTCATATTCCAATTTAAAGGACAGCGGCACCCATTTTCCTGTAGGAGAGATTAATAACACCCCAGCTCCATTTCCTTCCCTTGAATTTGCTCCATCGAAATGTAATGTCCAAATTTCTGATTATTGATCTTCTTTAGGCTGCTCAGTTTGGACTTGACCAAAAAGGGGCTCATGGGCATAATTTTGATTTTCTTCTAACATTAAACATGAGAAATCTCCCTCTTTGTTATAAACTGGGGAATTCTCTGAGCAGACGGCCTTAGTTACCATTTTAATAAATCTAGTCTCCCTGTATAACCTCCTCTCTTGGGCCCCAAAGACTAGGACAGTAGCATATGTTAAGTCCATTTTGAGTGACCCACCAATTTTAGTACCCCAGGACCTTGACAGCAACATGCCAAAGCGGGCTGGGATATCAGCCACCACAATGTCCATGACCACACTCTTTGCTGGAATTTGGGCCAAATTGACCACTAAATCTTTAATCATTCCCAAGCATTTAACTCTTTTGGAATCAAATGAATATAGGTCTTTATAAGGTCTTGTAATTTGCAGTCCTAGTTGTTCCATGACAAACAGAGGCATAAGATTATGGGAAGCCCCAGAATCTAGCATACAATTGTGTAACAGCAGGTCATGAATAACTAGAGACACATAAAAAGGAGGGGTAGAAGGATCTACTTCCTCAACATGTGGGCCAAAGACTACCATGGGTCTTTCTTCTTGAAGGTTTAAACTATCAGGCACAATTGGTATTTCAGGAGGGAGTATGAAGGAAGTAACTTGAGATTGGTATGCAGGCTGTTTTAACAGCTCAGTCAGGGGGACTGGAATTTTAATTTTCTCAAGTTCTTTTTGCAAACTAAAAGCAGGAGGGGACTTTTCTATCACAACTTCTTTTGACTCTTTATTTTCATCTGAAAATTTAATTTCTTTTGACACAGGTTGATCATTAGGAGGACTAACTACTTTTGAAGAAGAAGGAATCTGATCATTAGGCTGCAAGGGAGTATTTAGAGGACTCTTACCTTTTTCTGTGTTTCTCTTTGCTGCTGATTCCCTCTGAGCAGATACCTCATTCTGAGGTGGCCCTTCTTCTTGATCTTGATTTCGGGTCCTCTTCCTTGAAGATCTGAGATCATATTTTACATTGAATTGTGCTTGCATGAAATTAGCAAATTGTCTGCAATAATGATCAATCTCTGCTTCTTCTTCTTCTTGCAGTGGGCATTCCATTTCATCATTGTTTGAGAAAGCAAGATTTGAATCTTCTAGTTCATAAGAAGCATCTTCAGTGGAGTCATCTGCTGGGCCTTCCAGGTACAAGGGATGTGGTACCTGATCTTGCTGCTCCCTTGCTTCTCTCGGCAATATCTGCAGTGGTGGTCTTTTGTACTGAGGGTTGTATCCTTTGTTTGGAGCATTATAAAAATTCTTGGGAGTCGGGTTCTTTGCCTCCAATTCAAGCTTGACCATCTTCTTTATCATTTTGCTTATTTCATCCATTTATCTGAATCCTTCTCTTGGCTAGAGGAGGAAACCTCTTCTTTACCTTTCCTCCTAGTATCCTGCTCAATTTTTCCTTTTAATTTTCCAGTGGAAGCAAAGTTAGCTTCCAATTCAAGAGCGTCTGACTGAGCATTGTCTAGAGTTGCAGGTTTTCTTTCCCTCAATGAGAATCCAAAATCAAAATCAAACGCTGCTATGAAAACTATCTTAGCAGCTGTTTCATGGGGCTTCATTTCAGGAGGCAGGCTCAAATATAACTTGTTAAATCTTTTAATAAACTCTGACACTCCTTCATTATGTTTCTTCTTCAAGGTATTAAATTCAGTAAGACACTGACCATAATCTTTCTTTTCTCCCCATTTCCTGAGAAAAGTATTCTCCATGTCATCCCAGGAGGTCACCGAACGGTTTCCCAATGTCTTGAACCATTTTCTGGCTTCACCCTCCAAAGACTGTACAAATAATCTTAAGACCACATCTAAATGTTCAACATTAAGTTTCTCTGCAAAGGAGCAGAAAGTCTCAAGATGTTTCTGAGCATCAATTTCATTTTCTCCATTAAATCTAGGCAGAATCTTCAAATAATCCTGTGGCATATCATTTAGCACTTGGGGTAAGGCCAGTGGTGCATATTTGTTCAATAGAAAAGCTGGTACATTAGCCATTGGAGGAGGTGGGGGTTGTGCAACAATCTGAGGTACAAATGAAGGAAGGGGAGGAGGGGGGAGTGATGTATGTATAACAGTCGGAATGTGTTGTACAGAGGTCTGGGGTGTAGATGGAAACAATTCACGATTAAAAAAGGCTACCTCTGTAACTTCTTTAATTTCCTCAGCCCCAGGAGTAGGACGAAAATCCTCTTCAATCCCAGCACTTCCCCTAGGTGGACTTTCTAAGTAATATTCGGGATTTTCCTCGGTGGAATAGGGATGTTCGGTTCTGATTTCTTGAGAAGAAGAAGGCGAACAATCTGCTACAGAATATTCAGGGATTTCAGCACGAACTGATTTCCTTTCTTTCCAAATTATTTTATGAATAATCTTATCTGGGTCAGACACGTAGGGTGTCTTCAACTGAGATGTATCTGACCTCAAATGTGGCTTACGAGGAGCCAGGACTACCAATAGATTTATCAAATAAATACCAGTGGAGTCGCCAAGGTGAGAGATACGCAACTCTTCAACTCTCTGTGCTCACCTGATTAGAGAGTGAAAAAAATTTGTCGAGGCCCAGGAAAACTGATATTCTCAAATTCGTCCCCGGCAACGGCGCCAGAAAGATGTTGTAGACAATTTTGTCACCCCTAGAGACAGCCTAGAGTTGCTATAGACCAGTGCCTAGGACATCTTAGCATAGCAAGGAGCTCATAAAATAGCTTGGGTTGTCAATCCAAAAAGCTCTCTTACTATCACTTGTAAAACAAGATAATTATTTTAAATGGGACCAAACTCTCTCAGAAGATGATACAAAGATAAGAACAATGTAGGAACAGCATGCAAAACTCCACTACGAAAGCATCAGACAGTTAAGAGACAGCTTACTGCAAAGAGGGCCAGTTCGAATAATATGCCACAGAAATCAAATATCAAAAAGTGGATGCAGTGAAGAAACATGAGGAAGATATTAGTTAGTATGAGGCTGATACCTAGATACACAACAGAACCACATATGGGCTTATCCAACTAAGAATCCATATATGACAATGGCGTTTTAAAAGCACCCTCCTCAAGTAGCTAATATAGCAGAAAATATGGATGAAATGGACATGGAACAATATATCATGACTAGGCCTATTTAAAGTGCTTGACTAATCCAAGTATGGGCACCAACTAGGATGAATCCTTACTTAAGACCAGTGAGCCACTCGCATTCTAGAACATGATACAAGAAGACAAATAGCATGGAATGAGATTTTATATTAACACATAAGAGAAAATTACATACTGTGAGATACCAAAGACCATAATCCTCATTACAGTTATAACTCCTCCTCACTGAGACCCTACGGGCTCTGAGCCTTGATACAAAAGTATTACAAGATGTATACAAGAACTTCTCACTGCACAGTTTACTGATGGAAATCTAGAACCCTTACAATGTCTTTTTTCCTCCTTTTTATAAGAGAAACAGAAAGCTCTAGAGAATGAGGTAGGTGATGTACATTTAATGATCTAATTTAAAACAAATCTAAAAGAAAAACCCGCCTATGCTGTTTGGCGGTGCTGAACTGGTGCAAGTACTCTGCTACTGTTTCATGAAATAAATGCTAAGGATGAAGATCTACTCTTAACAAGACACAAAGAATAAAATATACAAATGTTCTGTACTTGTCTGGGAGAGAAAAATCTACTGCAATAAAACCTTGAGGTTGCTTGTGTTTGTGCATGGTACTTTCGGCCCTCTATTCTTGAATTAAAATGCCAGATCATTAATGCAGGGCGTTGTATTTCTCGATCTTTCACTGATACTTCATGCGGCCCCATCAACATTTCTTGCTGTGTAATCTTCCTCTCTGCGGGCGTATTTAGGGTTCAATGGATTTTATTTATGCTTCCATTAATGAGGTCATATCATACAACCACCCTCGGCTTCCCTCCTGAATTTCTTCCTCGAAAACTGTCAAGGGCGGTGCTCTTGACTTATGCGAACAAAGCAGTGAATCATGATGAATTTTCCACCGCGGCAAACCTGCAAAAACACAAACCAGTTAAGGAAAACCAGACAGGGATGGAGATGAGGACGATGGTAACGTCGAAGGCATGGCCATATGGAAAGAACATGCAGGGTGGCGGAGGAAATACGATGGGGACTTTGATAAACAGACGGAATGTAAATTTTCCACGTAAAACAGTTTAAACATGATAAAAAAAAAACGATGAATATGAATGAAAAACACATATATATACGGTAGGGGAAAAATACTATGGACACGCGAGATGGTGACACATGGGTGTACGAAAAGCCAAGAGGAATAGATGACGTGGACGAAGGGGTGACGTGGAGATATGGAGTCGACAGGCGGAGGAGAACACGTCTTGGACCGTCGGATTTTGAAACCGGATCAACGACTCAAAGGCGCTGGGAGCGATGTAACGGTGGGCCACGGGACACGACAGACACGAGTTAACGCGCGAGTATCTTCGGAGGATATCCGCCGTTGGATGGAGGTCGATAGATCCAACGGCGCGGGTGAATTCCGCTGCCCGTCCATGGTCGGATTTTTAACGCGCGAAATGGGCAGTTTGACCACCATACTCCGGGACACGCGTCACGCGATTTGTGGAATCGCTGGCATTTGATTGAAAACCGCCGGCCCGGTGGAGGTGGTGCGGAATTAACTGCTGGTTTTCGGGCGCGGGGGCCACCACGTTTGATTTGATTGCGGGTCGTTGATTTTATTGGATCGGACGGCTACGGTTTGGCCCGAAAACGTGAAGCGATGAGCTCCCGCCTGTCTGGCACATGGTCTTGTGCTCGGGTCATGTGTGAATTAAAACAAAAGGGACTAAGGCTTCAGGGGGCCAGGCCCGAAATATTTCCAAGCGCAGGTTTTAACCTTTGCACAGTGTATTTTATGAGCGGAAATGGTAATGTTAAACAGAATTGTGGAGGTTTTAGGCCACGGCAGAGGTTTAAAACAGATTCAGAAGAGGCAGCAGACCAAAAATTTATATGCAAGGGTCAATATGTAAAACACATGTAATGCTTCCTCCTGAGGCTTTGCTGTCTCTGGGGCTTGCATCGCGTCCGACTGGTTTCATCCTTGTACTGCCCCTGGAACACTTGATGCACAAATCTATAATATTGTTATAGTTTTCTTGATAAATGTCACCCTTACCCATTATATTTAGTGTCTCTACCCATTGGTCTTTCATACCTCTGATCATCGTGGTTTTGAGAACATTATCAGGTAGATTTGTGTAAGGAGATCTTTGCAGATTATATTGGAAATGCTCTACATATTCTTCCAGAGTCTTGCCAGGCTTAGTTACCATTTGAAAATTTTCATCTTTTAATTCTCTAGTTCGGCAATAATCTTGGTATTTTTTAAGGAAATATGTTTTCATTTGGTCCCAATCATTGATGGTGCCTCCACCAAGTCCCATGAACCAACACAGAGCTTCTCCCTTCACAGTAGAGGGGAACAGCTTCAGCTTCTAAGGGTCGGTAGTGTAATCATAACCCCTGCATAAGACATCAAATTCAAAAAGGAATGCATCGGGATCTTCTGAATTTAGCCCATGAAAGGTAGGAATGTTCTGTAATGGGATAGCCTTCATGGGGGTATTGACAGCTGTGTCAAAAATAGGGTATTACAATGTAGAAGTTTGGGGTTGCTGGTTATTACCCATTTGGTCAAAAATATGCCAATATTCTTCAGGGATCTCCGGAGCTGGAGAGTTATTCCTGAGATGTCCACAAGAGGCTGGAATGGTTCTAGCAGCACTACCTTGATTTGGAATACTGGGTGTCTTTTTCTCAGTCACTACTTCAGGAGATCTAGGTTCTGATAATTTAATTTCAAGATTGCTTGTTTCTCCTTATCCTTCACGCAGGTTGCAAGAATTTCCTTCTTGTGAAGGGCGAGTTTGTGAATTCTCAGTATCTTGAAAACTTTGCTCAATCCCTTTAGTCTTACTGTGAATCTCAACGTTAGCTACAGATGGTGATCCCGTGGCTTGAAGGAAGTCAGTAGGATGTCTGGCAGCAACAATTTGGGGTCATACTAATGACTGCGACTCAACTTTTCTTAAGATTTCGTCGATAAAAGTTGATCGTCCAAGGGTCACCGGTCCCTTAGGTTTTTCAGGTTTAGAAGGAGGAATTTTGTCTTTTTTAGGTCTTTCCCTCTTAGTCATTCATGCAGAAATACAAACATTCATTCCTACCTTAAACTCTTAGGCAATTCTGCTAGAAAGTGGGCGGATGAGCGAGCATTTTACTCGTTCTTTACGCAGGTTATTAACTTCCATTTTTAATACCCAATTCTCCCTCAGCATAAAAAACATCAATCAGACACTTACTTTTTACAGAGTGGCAACACGCTCCCCGGCAACGACGCCAAAATGTTGGGTGCTAACAACTGTCTTTAAAAACTCCTAATTGCCTCACATTAATTATCAACCTAAGTAATTCCTTTTATATCAAGCGTGTACAAAATATGTGCAAGCTATACATACAAAGAGTAATGCTAAAATAAATCGTTTCATATAGATGCAATCATAAATCTTAAAGCTTTAAAGAAAGTGATTCATCTAAGCATTATGACCCAAAACTGTGATTCATTCTTAATTCGACTAATTCAAATGACAATCAACCGAGAGCACTGAAGCATTAACCAAGCTCTTTTAGCTGGATTTAAACTACTGAATAGAAGGAAGGTATTGGAAATAATTGTCTACGCTTTAAATAATCAAAACCAGTTCTGTTAATTAGCAACTAATTCCTTAAGGAAATAAATTAGAAATGCGTGTTCAAGGGAACAAATACCAGAAATCCGAATTATCAAAATTACTTCAACTACAAAGCGGAAAATCAGAATACACTTGCAATAAATGGAAAATTATAACACAGGAAACAACAGTGAAATCCACCAGAGACCAGGCTCGTAGCCACCGGTGAATATTGCTTAACTACTCAAGAATATTTGAATAAACAGCAACGCGAATTATATATTAATCATCACAGTCAATTGACATCACAATACGATCTTGTCATTCAAAAATACGTTCTGTGAATTACAATTACGAATTATACAGAAGTGAAAGATAAATCATTCATGATCCTTGAGAACTAGCTCTCCCTATCCCTTTATAGCTAAAAGGAAAGATAAGTGTGATCCCTCAGCATCAGGAGATCCTGAGGGATCCACGACAAAATGCTATCCTCAGATAGTTTGTTCGTTGTTGTGCTAATCCTTACTAATTTATCTTCGATTCAACCGCATTTAACGTGTCTTCTTTCCCATGATTAAGTCCTGTTGTTCCTTCTGTTATTTTCAACATAAAAAGCAATGAGAATTAGTTTGGACAGTTAAATCGTATCAGGGCCATTTTTCATTCATTCTTCATCAAAATCCTTTCATTATATTATTATATCATGGCACAAGATGGATAATGAAGAGGAAAAAGTACAATAATCAAGAGTAAATACATATCTATTGCAAGGCTCAACAGAACCATTGCACAAAAGACCATCTTCGTCGATACAATTTTCGACTCAACCTGTTTATTACAAAATCAATGATTAATTACTTGAAAATGACCATCTTGGTCATTTTGTAATTTTGATACAACTTTAGAATCCAAATTGGATCATGTTTACTCAAGATATATGTGCCTTTCTATTCACAACCCTCTTACTGACTCAATGCACTCAACAGTACATCAATCCACTCTTACAACTTAACAAGAAATATGTTGTAGCAAACCTCAACTACAACAATAACACTTCTCACAACACAAACACAACTTAGCATGCAAACATCAACATCACTCCCAGTGTCATTAATAGTAGCAACATATAAACCATAGAAATGAAATCAATGTATGTAGTGCAACATTTTTACAAACCCTTTATAGTATCAATTTCTTTGACCTACATACATACATGTTTCCTGCCCATGACACAAATACTGCCAAATCCCAACAATCAACAACCACACTCATATTTTTCCAGATGTTATCTCAACTACTTATTGTTTAACAACTAAATGTATCAGTGCAACAAAGATACTTAGAACTTTGTTTCCTGATAACCCTAGGCAATACCTCCTTGATCAATACAAGTTCTTGATAAGACAACTATGCAAGTAGAATTCAAAGTGTGTCATACACTTTTAGCAGCATAACACTTGGAAGTCAATGATATGATTGTAAACAACGATAATGTCAACCACAAATATTTTCAATCACTTCGTACCTCCATTACGTTGAGGTAGAGAATGTTCTTGTGACTTGTTTCAAATCCACATATGCTATTATGATAATATTCCACACTTTTACATACAAGGTTTTATATTGAATTTAAGATCAGGTTCTTATGCTCTTAAGGTGTCTTGAAAGTGATCAAGGTTCTTAGGGCTACTTTGATAAGTTTGACCCTGAAGAAACCTTTGGTTCCCAACATGATAATGAATATTTTCTTACTTGAATACCCCAAGGAAACCCTTTAATAATTCTCACCAAAATTGTTTCAGGTAGCTATAGGTAGATTCATATTTTATGCCCACTTACGCCTTAGGTATGTTAAGGGATGCTTCAAAAATGTTGAAAATCCAACTTCATAAGCTTTAAGAATTGAATAACAATGCATATACAATCTTGAAAATTCATTTCAGAAAAGCCTTATGACGTAATAAGAAAAACCTCGCCTGAGGTAAAATATAGTCCACAAATATTCAAATCAACCTTTAAAACTATTTGCTTCTAGCTTCTTTGATGACTTGGCTTTAGAGTGATATTATCTACTTCTTGAAATGAGATTTAAGCCTCAACAAAGGTGCTTCAAGAAACTTGGATTGTTGGGTGCAGGAATTACACTTAATTTTTCAACCCGGAAGATCCATAAACTTAGAGACGAAGCACAGGCAATGCCAGAGATGGTATGAATATTCCTAATATAAATCCCTAATTTCTTTAAAGGAAGATTTCAGAATCAAATTAAAAAGAGAAAAAGGCAACTTGAACCATCAAAATAATCTAAGACTGGAACAAGGAAGAATGCAATTGAAAGAGGGAATTAAAGATAAAAGGCAATCACTCTAGCTAATTATTGTTTAACTACTGAGTGTGTGTTTTTCTTTAGCAGAGACACTTAGGAGTCTCATCAGATGGGCCCTTAAACCTGCTCCTTTAGAGATTTCCTTCTTGCCCTAATCTGTTTTGCACTTTCGCAGTCTGCTTGCACTAGTGCAGGAACAGAGATTTATGCAGAAGGTATAAATGGTGTCTTTACTAAAGGCCTTTTACTTCATGCAAGGGCTTGAACTTTTCCAGGTTCAAAGCACTCAGATCCCATGGCAAGAAAATAGTTCTTGCACCGGATCATAGCTTTCTGCACTTAGTATTTAATCCTTAAAATGAGTGCTTAATTATTGCAAGTGCTATTATACTGTTAAATCAAATTGCACACATAAAAGTGAATGTTTATGATCTTAACAGAGCAGGAATAAAGAAACAATCAATATACATTTATCATGTCATAAGCATTTAATGAAAGAAAGAAGATTGCTGGAAGTAGACTAAGAAGGCTTGCTACATCACACCAACGTGCATTGGTGTAGGTTCATTTCTCCTGCTTGGACCAGGAGGGGAAAACCAATCAAACAGAATTGCAGAAAAGGAGATATCACATCAACGTGCACTGGTGCAGGGTTATTTCTCTTGCTTGGACCAGGCAGAGGAAAACCAATTTGAAATCAAGTGCAAGAAATGAAATTGCAAGAAAAGGAAATTTATCTACTTCACACAACGAATCCGCTTTCACTCATACAGGAATGTATGTGATTAAAATTAAATCATACTTGACAATGTAAACACAAATTAAAAGAAAACGGGAAATGGGGTAAATGTGTTGGGTTGGCTGGGCCCTAGCCAACCAACGCATTTCCCCTTTTAAATAAAAACGCTGCTCAGTACCTTAATCAATTCATCAGCTCAAATATAGAAACACAATTTGTGAAACATGAGGCGGAGCTCCCTTTTATTAATTCACTGAGGCAAGTACATAGATTAATACATCATCCAGCCCAGATTCGGGCAATAACAGAATACAACAACCTGTTACCGCCTCTCTAGCTGTGTCTCTGTTCTCTTCTACTATCAAAACCTCCCCCTAGTCCTATTTACATTCTACATTATATAGATCTTTGGCCAAATGCCAAAATAGATCATTCAACCGATTACATAACCAAACGTAGAATTTAGCTTTTCGGCCTTCAAAATTAGATAGTTAACAAAACTGGCCATATCCAATCTCCAGCTTTCGTCCATTGCAGATTCAGTCTCGGCTGCCTTTTGGTCGATCTTGCTGTCGTGGCTAAAGTTGTTCAAAACGAGGCGGTGATCAAGGAGGTTTGGATCTGCTGCAAGGATTTGCTGTGCTAGAAACGGTGCAAGATCTGATCCCGCACTAGGATCATCGGTCACGGTAAGTACTCTAACTACCAAATAAACATTGGAGATATCGATAAGTTACAAAGAGTGATTAAAATTGAGAAATCATGTAATAAATAATTAAGAAATGCTAATTTGAATTAAAAATATGAAAAATAAAGTTTATACGAAATATGTCACTGTGCTTGGACTGGTGCAAGATGAGGGTGCATAAAAGAGGTAAAACAACGGTAAATGGTTTTGATTTAGGAAGGGGAAAATGGAAAAAAGAGAGCAAATTAGGAGGCTAACATCCTTCCATCCCTAAGCTATTGTGTGTCCTCACACAACTCTTTACCTTTGCAAAAAACCTTCAAAACTTTGAGCATTCCATCTCAATCCTACTCTGATATACTGACATCAGCCTGCGATGTTTCAGACTTCTTCTTTCTGATGTTCTTTAGTTTCTTTGTCACATTTTTAAGTCGCTTGAAACATCGTGCAACTCGGTACTTCCAAACTCTAACTTCTCCTTTCTTTTTTTTGATCTCCGCAGTTAATTATTCTTCACTCTGTTCTTCATCCTCCTGCACTTTAGCTATGAGTTGTTCTAAGTTCTGCACTTGAAGCTCTAGTTCAACTATCCAAGCAGCATGAGTTACCAAATCTTCTTCTTCTTCTATCTCGACAGGGTTTGTGTCTTCCCCAAGGACCTCAGTATCCATCATGGTTTAAGCAAACACTTGTTCCTCTTCTTCTTCTTCTTCTTGCACTGGTGCAGAAGGGGATTCAACGTCCTGTGGGGACTGTGGTTCTTTTCTTGCACTAGATTCTTCATTCTATTTCCGGGCTCTTTTAATGAAATCGACCATTAGAGTGTCATCTTCGACCTCTACAAATTTTGTTGTGTCCGCAAGGACTGACAGGTTGTCTTCTTCGGGGGTCTGTGCCTGTACTGGTGTCGTAGAAAGAGTCTCGTCAACAGGTGAACTAGCTGTCTTATTATTTGGAGATGGGGCCCTTTATTCTGTTGATTTTTCAGGTCGTTTCCTTTTTGCACTGGTGCAAGAAGGAATCCCCTTTACATTCTTACTCGGACCCTTACTTGTGTTGGTGAGGTCCTCCATCTCCTTTCCAGTAGCTGTCTTTTTATGTAGCTGTTTTAATAGTGCCTCTTAGGTCATGCCTTTAACTTCTAATTGTTTCTGGACCAAAATATTTATTAGGCCGTGGTGATATAACTTCTTGTCAGCCTAGTTTTCCTGTCCGTCTCGCACACCCTTGGCCATTTTTTCCAAGCTTTTGAACAAAAAATGGGGGAAATTAATCCTCCACTGGGCGTGCCAGCCGACTTCGAAATGCTACAACATCCTAAAATGGTACACAAAAGTGAGGGAGTACCTTCCCTCACAGGTTACAAATTTCTGTAGGATGAAAAGGAGATCCCGCCACTGTCCCAGCAGGGCACTGCGCGGAATTCCTTTCTTCCAATCTACCTTCATCTTCTTGTCGACGACGAAACACTGCCATCGCTTCCTTTCTAGTTTCTGATTGTTAAACCACTACTCACCAGTATTTTCCAAGCTTGTCATTGCTGCTATAAACTCTTCCGTAACCTCAAATTTTAGAGGCCCAATTTTTACTCGGCCATTTTTTAAACTTCTAGCAAATTGTAGGGCCACTTCACTATTGTGCCCATCAAATTTTTGCAAGAATTGAAGAAATCCCGAGTCTCGCAATAGTGCAAGACTATTGCGATACTCAGCAGTCTGTTCTACCCTACTGAGAGACGAATGTTCACTTCGAACATGCGGCATTGTTGCTTAACGGTTATGAACAATCAAGAATTTACATGCAACACCGAGAAAATTGGTTCTTTTAGATAGGGACCCAACCGTCCACCATCCCTTCCATCTTATCACCCATTCATTCCACTGAAATAGTCGTGGATGCGCGACATCTTTGAGATCGTGCTGGACTGGTACTTGCGGCGGCGTTTTAACGGTTAGGTGAGGTAATAATTACGAGTGAAGGCAATCTAGGATTATGGAAGAAAGGGGAAATTATATCAAAGCAACAGTTAAACACTTCCGCACTCATTCATATTTCAAAAAAGAACTTTAGCATTCATTAAAAAATGATCATGATTCTTAACTTAAAAACACCTTGTACTTTTAATTAATTTTCTCCTAGTTAATATGATAGCACAAGTACTCATTGACTAAGTGAAAGGACTTCTTATAAACTTTCACGATGACCACTTTCCTATGACGTATGCTAGGAAAAGAACAAATTGCACTATGTTTCTGACAGGGTGCATGCTTGCACCGGTCTGCTTACACCGCTTAAACTATGCTATTATGTTGGTACCATTCTGCTTGCACTTATTATATAGGACGACATGCTTGCACTAGTGCAAGCATAATATCTGAAAAAAAGAACAGGGAATTTAAGTAAAATATAGGCTGGACTTTCAACATGGCTTCCTCAACTTATACTGGAAATTTTCTTCGCCCTTTCTTGATGCTTCAGAACATATCCTTTTGATTTTTGTGCGCGAGATTCTGCAATGAATTCATGAGGGAACAAAGAAGTGGGAAAAGGGAAATTTCAGAATGGGAGGGAATTTTGTTACAGGGATTCCAGGAATAGTACCACAAGAGGGGATAAACAGAAGTGGGATGGGGAAAAAATTCAAGGGTAAAGTGGGATTTTTACGAAACGGACAGGGTAAATTCAGAAGAATATAGGAAGGTTAATCATTCTGGGATTGAAGAAGAAAAATGAGGGAATATTACGAAAGTGGAATATGAAGAAAGACAAAAAAAAATCTGGAAGGTCTGCCTGCACTGGTACAAGAAAAATAACTGCAGTGAGAATTAAGCGTTACTTGAATAAAAATATCCATGCTAATTACCCCAATTGTATAAAGGTTGGTTCTGTTGAACCTGCTTTTATTTGGTGGTTGCTAGCATATCTAAAGATCAAGCAACATTCTCTGTTATTAGAAATTTTTGATCTTCCTGCCAGCAAGCTGGTTTTCAGGTTGATCCTTCTGCAATCATGTCAGTGAACTGATTTTCAAAATTACAGGAAAATATTTTTTCTTTACTTTTTATTTAATTCTTTTTTTTTGTAATTTTTTTTTTAAGAAGAAGAATAATTCATGTTTTCAAAAGGTTGGTATTACCATTCACCACTACCGTCCCGAATTGCTGTTGGACCTGCTGTGTAAAATCTTTCCTGGCAAGTGGCTGAAAATACGTCTTTAATCTGTGTCCATTTACCAAGAATACTGAATTTTGTCCATTAATAGTTTTAACTTCTACTACTCCATTCTCGAATACTCAGATCACTTCATAAGGTCCCATCCAACGTATATGGAATTTCCCTTTAAAGATTTTAAATCTATAATCATAAAGGAGCACCCAATCACCTGGTTGGAATTGCTTTTTCTGAATAGACTTGTCATGCCACCTTTTGCGTTGCTGCTGAATTAGTATGTTTTGCTGAACAACATCCCTACGAAATTCATCTAACTCATTTAATTGGAGAAGACGTTGTTGTTGTGCCTCAGATATATCTAGTCTTAACTGAACTGCAGTTCTGAAAGTTTTGATCTGGAATTCAATTGGTAACAGAACCTGTTTGCCATATACAAGCTCATGTGGTGTATTTCCCGTGCTATTTCTTCAAGTGGTTCTGTATGCCCACAAAGCTTCTGGTAATATTTCAGCCCAGCCTTTCCGATGCATATTTACTATCTTTGTAAGAATGGACTCGATCACTTTGGGCCATTTGTTTACGGGTGATACGGCGTGGATTTCCTGTGCTAGATCTTGTATTTTTCCATCACACCCTGTACCAGATTAGAAATAAACTGCGGACCATTGTCAGAAACAATTTCTCTAGCCACACCAAATCTAGTAAATATTTCAGTAAAAAGAAAATCAACAACAACTTTTTCTGTAGCGAAGGAAACAACTTTATCTTCTACCCATTTTGTAACAAAATTTGTACAAACCAAAATATGCTTTTTACTTAATGACGTTCGATTTATTGGCCCTATAAAATCAATAGCTCATTTTTCAAACGGCTCAATCATAACTTGAGGGCATAAAGGCATTTCATTGGTTTGATTAGGCTGGCCCACTCGTTGACAGCTATCACATCGCCTGACATACTATTTGGCATCCTTAAACAAGGAAGGCCAAAAGTAACCAGCACACAATACTTTATATGCAGTCTGCTTATCAGCGAAGTGGCTTCCACAAGGTTCATCATGAGCAGATTTCAATATGTCAAACACTTCCTCCTCTCTTACACATCTACAAATAATCAGATCTGGACCAGTGTAAAAGATATCTCCTTGAATCCAGGAGTATGCAGCACTTTTCTGAATAATATTCCGCTTTTCACGAGCGGACAAGTGGGGTGGTGTTTTCCCAGTAACCAAGTAATTAGCAATGTCATAAAACCATGGAGAATCTGTTGACATAGCAAAAATATGTTCATTCGGAAAAATCATCATTAACAGGAGTTTCATCACCAGGATTATCTAATCTAGAAAGAAAATCTGCTACAACATTATATTTTACTGATCTTTCAAAAATAGTAACATTAAATTCTTGCAACAATAGCAACCACCTAGTCACTCTACTGCTATTCAATGGTTTGTTCATCAAATATTTAATCGCAGAATCATCAGTATGTACAAATACTTCATATCCTGTAATATAGTGCCTGAACTTATTAATTGCAAAAATTGCAGCTAAAAACTCTTTCTCTGTAACTATATAATTTAATTCAGTGGAAGACAAATTCTTACTAATATCATAAATAGCATAGGATTGCTTATTTTCCTCTTGTCCTAAAGCTACGCCAATAGCCAAATCTGAAGCATCATAGGAAATGTGAAAAGGCAGGGACCAATTAGGACCTCTCAAAACTGGTGCCTGTACTAACTTTTCCTTCAATGTTTCAAAAGACTGTTAGCAAGCTGTGGACCAAGAAAATTCACTATCCTTAGCTAGAAGTCGGAAAAGAGGGGCAACTATCTTAGAAAAATTTTCAATGAATCTTTTATAGTAACCAGCATGTCCTAAAAAACCTCTTACTTCCCTTCGAGTTTTGGGTGCAGGAAGATGCAGAATGATTTCAATCTTTGATGGATCAACCTAGATACCTTTACCAGAAATCAAATGGCCAAGTACCACTCCCGCTTTGCACATTAAACTACATCTCTCGTCACTCAAGGCGAGATGGGCTTCCTGACAATGAAGAAGTACTTTTTCCAGATTTTTGAGACTTCCTGAAAAGAATCACCAAACACAAAAAAGTCATCCATATAAATTTCTACAAATTCTAGATCAGCAAAAATGGCCAAGACTGCCCTTTGAAAGGTAGCCGAGGCATTACATAAACCAAAGGGAAGCACTTTATAAGAAAATGCACCCCATGGACATGTAAAAGTAGTTTTATCCTGATCTTCGGGTGCAATTTGTATCTAGTTATAGCCACTGAAGCCATCCAAAAAAGAAAAATATTTCTTTCCTGCAAGGGTATCAAGCACCTGGTCAATGAAAGGGAGAGGGAAGTAATCTTTGAGAGTGGATTTGTTTAATTCTCAATAATCAATAAAAATATGCCATCTTCCATCTTTCTTAGGTACTAGAACTAATGAAGAGACCCACTGACTATCGGAAATAGGATAGATAAAACTGACATCCAAGAGTTTCTATACTTCTTCCTTCACAATATCTCTTAGAGCTGGATTCATTCGCCTTTGGGGTTGACGGACAGGTCGGGTTTCTTCCTGAATATAGATATGATGTGTACAAGTTTAAGGAGGAATACCCTTCATATCTTCATAGCCCCAAGCAAAGGCACTAAGATGGTTTTGCAAAAAATTCACAAGCTGCTACTGCTGAGATGAGTCCAAATCTGAAATAATATGCAAGGATTTACCAGGGCTAATCTCAACAAGAGTAGTATCAGGCTCAGGAGTACTCAAGGGAGTGGTCAAATGCAGCGGTACAGAAGAATGAGAATCATGATTATCTTGGAAATCTAGGCTGAAAATCTGGCTCAATGGCTCAAAATTAGGCAGAGTGTCTAGATTATTCAGGAAATCTTGAATCTCATCTTCTTGTGAATACCCAGTATAATTATGGATAAGGGAAATGGGTTGTATCCTCATCATTGCTTTGATCCAACCATAAAGTATCTCGAAGGTCCTGAATAGATCTGGTAGGGGGGTATAAGGTAACTTTCTTCCTAGAATCTCCATGTGAAATATATATATCACCGGAACGACATCCAATATATGCATCGGCCGTAGCAAGCCATGGTCAACCAAAGATCAAGGGATGTCCTCCTACTGGGTTCTTTGGCTGAAGCACAATGAAATCAGCAAGATATTCCCAAGAATCTAATGAAATGATCACATCATCCAATACTCCTTCTGGCTTAATTTTAGATCTATCCGCGAATTCAAGCACAATGGGAGTAGGGCGAAGATGAGATAACCAAATGTGATCCATGGTTTGCTTCGTCACGACATTAATGGCTGCCCCCAGGTCTATAAGAACATTAGAGACTAGGACATTACCAATCTGAACTGAGACAACAGGGTTTCCAGGATCGGTGTATTTTTCCATAGACACACATCTCGTCATCAACTCTGCTACCCTACCAAAAAATTGAATGGTTTGGGGTTCCACTCTCTTCCTCCCGGGTTTCTTGAGACAGAGTTCCTTAATAATCTTGGTACAAATGGGGATCTCTTTAATGGCTTGAAGCAAAGGTATCTTAATGAAAATATTTCGAAGCTCAGATGCCAAACTAGTCTCAGAAATAGGCTCACTTCTTTCCATTACTAGCCTCTCTGGGAAGGGAGGATAGTTGGAAGAAGATGGAAAGGATTCAGAGGGTAAGGACTGCTTAGTGACAGCTTTCGAAGAATGGTTAAGAGTTTCCTCTTCTCCTTTCTCTTCAACAATCACTATAGGTTGATTATGATTTTCTGATGTTATAGTCCTTCCCGATCTTAATTGAATATCATGAACCCCAACTGGAATAGACTGGTACTCGAATGGTAAAGGTGGGTTTGTTACATAGATAATTTTCACTGCTTTATTATTGTTAGGATTGGGCATAGGTTGAGCAGGCAACTAAGGAGGTCGAAAGGGTGGAGGTAAAGGTAACGGTGGAGTAGACTGACTCGGAAGTTGAGGCATTGAATAAGGTGTATGTGTAGATGGATATGACTGCATAGGTGGCTGGTAGGAGTATGGAGAATGAGTTGGCCCTCTCCAACCTTGTTGCCATGGTTGAGAAGGTTGCCCATGTTGATATTGATTCCCATACTGCCACTGCTGATTAGTCTTAGGATAATAATATGCATGTGAATTATAACCAAAATAGTGTGGAGAAAATTTAGGAGCCATACCTGCACCTACCTGAGGCCAATTCCTTCTTGCTCCCATAGCATACAAGTATTCAACTTTAGGTTGTCCCCCTGTAAATACAGCTTTAAGTCCTGGTATAGAGGGACATTTTTATGTGACATGGTCTTCTGTACAAATAGCACACTTATTAGTTTTCTTCAAATTAAGAGGACACTCTTTAGGAGGATGCTTGTCTCTACATTTAGGACATAAAATACATGACTCTTGTTCCTTCATGAGTTTTTGCTGAAATTTTAAAGAGTCTAACTGTTTGGTAACAATATTCATTATATCAATTTTCATGTTTTCCATTTTATTTTCTAGTCCAATAATCATAGCATCAATAGATTTGGTTTTTCTATTTCTACTTCGAGTTCCTCTACCAGATCTATACTGATTTCTTGAAAATTTCCTGCATAATTCACAAATTTGTTCAAAATTTTGCTGAGAAATATCACCTTGTCCTAACAGATTTAAATTATTTCTAGCATCATCAGTAAGTCCTCTTAAGAACAAGGTTCTAATAGTACTGGGATCAAACTTAAGTTTCGACCTTCGTAAAATATACAGAAATATTTCTAGGTAATCTTCAAGAGTTTCATCATCATCCTATATGATTGTAAAAATCTCAACCTGCATGTCCCGAGTTTTTCAATATTCTTGATATTTAGACAAAAACACTCTCTTCATCTGATCCCAAGAGGTTATAGTGTTTCCTCCTAACCCCATAAACCAGCATAGAGCTGAGTCCTTGAGAGTAACATGAAATAATCTTAACTTTTGAGCGTCAGTTGAATAATCATAACTTCTACACAGAATATCAAACTCGAACAGAAAAGAGTCAGGATCTTCATGAACTTTACCATGGAAATGAGGGAGAGTTGATGGTGGAATATTCTTCATTTGTGCCACAGTATCAGGATCCACAATTGGAAACACAAAAGTGGATTGTTCTTCACTTATATGGTTTTCACCAGTCCCTTCCAAATGATCTTCATGATCCACCATTGTTTCCCTTTTACTTGTACCGCTCTCAACAGGCTGAACCACACCTGAGATGTTGTCACCAGAATCCAGGTGGATTGTTCCTGTGTGATGGGTTTGAATTGGATTGGGGTTCCTGCTTACAGAAGGAGACCCAATATGAGAATTTTTTTCATAATTCTTTTGGGCCTTAGTGGGTTTCGAAACCTTACCTTTTCTAGGCATTCATTTCAAAAAAAAGAAAAATAACAAACAACTTCTAGTAAAAAAATGCTGTCAAAAATCAATTAACACCAATAAAATTCATTCAAAGAAGCTTTTCCAAACAATACTGCAAAAATAAAGGAAAAATTACCTCTATTGTATAACCAAAAAATTCTTACCAAATCAAATTGTCTCCCCGGCAACGGCACCAAAATGTTGGGTGCAGGAATTACACTTAAGCAAACTCCTCAACACTTAATTTGTCAATCTGGGGGATCTGTAAACTTAGAGACAAGGCACATGCAATGCCGGAGATGGTATGAATCTTCCTAATATAAATCCCTACTTTCTTTAAAGGAAGATTGTAGAATCAAATTAAAAAGAGAAAAAGGCAACTTGAACCATCAAAATAATCTAAGACTAGAACAAGGAAGATTGCATTTGCAAGAGGGAATTAAAGATAAAAGGCAATCACTCTAGCTAATTATTGTTTAACTACCGAGTGTGTGTTTTTCTTTAGCAGAGACACTTATCAGTCTCATCATATGGGCCCTTAAACTTGCTCCTTTAGAGATTTCCTTCTTGCCCTAATCTGTCCTGCACTTTCGCAGTCTACTTGCACTAGTGCAGGAACAGAGATTTATGCAGAAGGTATAAATGGTGTCTTTACTAAAGGCTTTTTACTTCATGCAAGGGCTTGAACTTTTCCAGGTTCAAAACACTTAGATCCCGTGGCAGCAAGAAACTAGTTCTTGCACCATATCAGAGCTTCATGCACTTAGTATTTAATTCTTAAAATGAGTGCTTAATTATTGCAAGTGCTATTATACTGTTAAATCAAATTGCACACATAAAAAGTGAATGTTTCTAATCTTAACAGAGTGTAGGAATAAAGAAACAATCAATATACATTTATCCTGTCATAAGCATTTAATGAAAGAAAGAAGATTGCGGGAAGTAGACTAAGAAGGCTTGCTGCATCACACCAACGTGCACTGGTGCAGGTTCATTTCTCCTGCTTGGACCAGGCGGGAAAAACCAATCAAACTGAATTGCAGAAAAGGAGATATCACACCAATGTGCATTGGTGCAGGGTTATTTCTCCTGCTTGGACCAGGCGGAGGAAAACCAATCTGAAATCAAGTGCAGGAAAGGAAATTGCAGGAAAATGAAATTATCTACTTCACACAACGGATCCGCTTTCACTCAGACATGAATGTATGTGCTTAAAATTAAATCACACTTGACAATGTAAACACAAATTACAGGAAAACGAGAAATGGGGTAAATGTGTTGGGTTGGCTGGGCCCTAGCCAACCAGTGCGTTTCCCTTTTTAAATAAAAACGCTGCTCAGTACCTTAATCAATTCATCAGCTCAAATATAGAAACGAAATTTTTGAAACATGAGGCAGAGCTCCTTTTTATTAATTCACTGAGGCAAGTACATACATTAATACATCGTCCAGCCCAAATTCGGGCGATAACAGAATACAACAACCTGTTACCGCCTCTCTAGCTGTGTCTCTGTTCTCTTCTGCTATCAAAACCTCCCCCTAGTCCTATTTACATTATACATTATATAGATCTTTGACCAAAGGCCAAAATAGATCATTCAACCGATTACATAACCAAATGCAGAATTTAGCTTTCGGCCTTCAAAATTAGAAAGTTAGCAAAACTGGTCGTAGCCAATCTCCAGCTTTCGTCCTTGCAGATTCGGTCTCAGCTGCCTTTTGGTCGATCTTGCTATTGTGGCTGAAGCTACTCAAAATGAGGCAGTGATCAAGGAGGTTTGGATCTGCTGCAAGGATTTGTTGTGCTGGAAACAGTGCAATATCCGATCCTGCATTAGGATCAGCGATCAGGGTAAGTACTCTAACTACCAAATAAACATTGGATATATCGATAAGTTACAAAGAGTGATTAAAAGTAATAAATCATGTAATAAATAATTAATTAATGCTAAGTTGAATTAAAAATATGAAAAATAAAGTTTATATGAAATATGTCACCGTGCTTGGACTGATGTAAGATGAGGGTGCATAAAAGAGGTAAAACAACGGTAAATGGTTATGATTTAGAAAGGGGAAAATGACAAAAAGAGAGCAAATTAGGAGGCTAACATGGATTAGGGTTTAAGGCTTGGTTGCGAGTTTGATGCAAAAACTACCTTTGAAACAAAGTCAAAGGTGAGTCCAAAATGTCCTTAGAAAAAAAAGACTTTGAGTACGTCTACAATAGGTCTTGAACCAGATCGTAAGATATCTAGACTTGAGCTTTTGGAGAGCTGAAGGTGTGTGCTACTGGATTGATTTAAAAGGTCGAAAGTAAATGAGCTACATTAATGATCTAAAATCCAAAGGCTAACTCTTCAGACAAGGAACATTAAGGATTCAGAACACAAAATTAAAGACCTGAGATCAGAGAGAGACTTTGAACTCTCAATGCTTCGGCCTCCAGCTTGAGGGATCTTAGAAGGGTTCAATTAATTGAAAAGGATCCTAGTGAGATATAAAGAGAGTTCTAGACCTCCCAGTGTTCCCAATTCATTCAATTAAATCCTAACAAGAACATCTAAGAACAGATTCCTTAATTCATACATCAGCTAGTAGGCAATGACATCCACTACACTGGTTAAATTAACATAAATCAACCCTTAGATAACACATTTAGTAGAAAAAATTGAAGGCAAGGAGAGCAGAAACATAGGGTACCTAACAAGGGTAAATCCTATGCCAGATTTCTGATGCGAGCCAGTAGAAATGAAATGAAATGAACTGCAAGTTAAAAACAAATACAGAGATAGAAAAACATCACCGCTGCTTTAGATCAGGATCCAAAGAAATGTGCTTGTCATATTAAAGATCACTACCAATCAAGTACAACATTACCAATAGCTAGATATTCACTCTGAAAACATCTTCCTCAGCCTATCTTACAACTTTACACAGAGACTATGTCTAAAAAGAAATAGCTTGTAATTCTCTGATAACTGATCAACAACCTTTACAATGAGCTCCTTCATGAATTTTATCGCTGAAGAGAGCGGAGGAGGTAGGTGAAAAACTAAATGAAGCATTAAAACTCAGAAAAGAAAGAGGGTCGGGGCTTCGTCTTGTTTTAAATTCTGAGCATTTATCTCTGGTACTCTTTGGATGAAAGAGTGATCTTCGTCGAGCTACAAATTTACTCCTGGTATGTCTCTGATCTACTTTGGTTGCAGTACTCTGGTGAATTAAAAAAGGTAGAATAATGATGCTAGGGTCTGCCATACCGTGTAACAAATGTTTCTGGTAGCGTAGGATTGTCGTCAGGGTTGGAATTTCCTCAGGAACACGATATAGAATGGAGATAGTATGGGCACTTTGTCCTTTATGGAAAGAACAATCTGCTGATGTGAAAACCCGATATTATTGTTTTCTGCACGCTGGGCCTTCCGTGTGATCCATGATGTCTTTGATCTGGTATTCTACCTTTAAATTATCGGATTAAGGCTCAAAATTTGCGATTACAGGCCCTAAACGCTATGTTTTCCCACTGATACTCTTTGTCGCTTCCACGTTTGCCTCTGACTGCGAAATCTGTGCTTTAATGATGCCGGAGAGGTTTTGCAGAGTTTGAACCCTGTCCTTTGATGAGATTTATGTTGTAGCACCTTTCCCAAGCCTTTCTTCATAATTTTAGCTCCTGAAAATGGTCCTTTCCTGTGTCCTCTGTCATTGTAGCAGAGATTGAATCATGGCGGTTTTTCGCCGCCCGTAAATCTGCCAAACACGCAAACACATTAAGAAAACCATGCAAGGAAGGGTGGATGCAGCGGGGACGATGAAAATGGCCATGCGTTCTGGTAAAACGACGGAACAGTGCAGGGTGACGGCGAAAAACACAGAGAAACCATGGAGGATGGTCTGGTGAAAGATAGCGGTCTGCGGCAAGTTTAAATGCAAATAATCGAAATTTGACCTTTGAATGCAATATATAGGGGACGGACGGAGGAAAATGCGACAAAACATGTGGAATGGTGACGTGGCGGGACCCAGTCAAAGGCGGGACAAGCGTTAAAACACGACCGTCCGATCTCAGGAGGAGATCGACAGTGGGAAACGTAGCGGAGGGCGACGGATGGTGGGCCAGGGGCACTATTTGCCTTGGATTAACTTCCGTGCATCTTCGTGGCGCGATCACCGTTGGATGGATGGTCACAGATTGGACAGTGTATAGCGATATCTCGCCGAATCTGCTGCCGAACTTTAATGCGCGATGGGGGGGCGGTTTTTGAACAGTGTGCGGGACACGTGTCCTGTGGTGAATGGCATCGCTCCGAAACGAGAAATACCGCCCACCTCCCAATGGCGGTGCGATAGAAACCGGTGGTTTTTGAATAGTGCGCGGCGCAAGTACCACTGGGCGGGTGGAAATTTGACCGTTGATTCGGTGGGTTAAACGGACAGCTGTGATGCGATCAGAGGGGCGAACGGAGTGGGCCACGGCGCGACGCTGACCTGCGAAGACCGTCCGATCTAAACAGATCGACGGCCAGAAACGCTCCTGATATACATTTGTGATGAACGCCTTCCGCCTTGGCACCTGGTCTTGGCCTTGGGTCACGTGGTGGAAAAGGGTGAGGGGGCTAGGGTTGAAAGGTGCTAAGCCCACATAATGTGGAAAATGGGTTTTTGGCCCATTTTTAGTGCATTCTGAGGCCAATAAAGGGTAACGATAGAGGGAAAAAAGGAGAAATAGGCCAAATAAGGGGTATGTGTGGGATTTATAGGGGATTTTGGGAGGATTTAGAGGGTAAGGGGGGAATTTTGACAAGGGGGAAAAAAAGGGTTAAAATGGGACATTCTGCAGGGGTACAAGGGGCAAATGTAGGCCTTTTGGAGCACAATTTTTTGCAATCAGTGAGACTTTTTGGATGGATACAACAGAGAGAAATAATCAAAGGGCAGAGAGCATGAAGAGGCTTCAAGGATGATGTGTTTTCAGGATAAATGCATTCCTTGAAGGCTCATAAAACAAATTATCCCCTTGCTTGCTTGTCAAGGAATTTATAGGGGGCTAACAGTGGCTCCACATGGGGATGGATTTTTCTTGAAGGAGTCAAGAATTCAGAAAATGATCTTTGGTGTAGGCCAGATGCCTGGTACTTGAATCATTCTTTTCTTTCTTAGATCAGCTGCCACAAACCATGAAGACATCATATCAGCAGAAAAATTCTCAAACCATCTACCTACCCATCCTACAATCCCAACATTTTTTCTTCCGGGGTGCACTTGGACTAGCAGACCCCTTTACATCATTTATTTTTTATAAACAAGAAAATGAACCTATTCTATTTCTACCCTTATTGCTCCATGAGACCAGATTAAACTGTTGGCCTCACATGTTTCTCTACCTAATCTAACATCTGCTGGGATTAAACTGTCCAGCAGATTTCTTCTCTATATTCTACAACAGAAATTTAAAAACAGCCAAACTAGAATTAGACAGTCTAGTTTGCTGTGGATCCAAGGCATAAAGACAGTTGCACATGGACAGAAACTTGCAGAAAATTGCAAGCAAAAATTTGAAGGCTTGAAATCTGAAGTTTTGAAGCATCCTTTTTTCTTTTGTGACTCAAGTTTTGAGCTTGTTAGAGTCACTTTCTCTTCTTCATTCAGCTCTGGTTTTGGGCTTGTTAGAGCTGATTCTTATTTCTTCTTTGCTGGTTCAAGTTTTGGGCACGTTAGAACCAGCTATCTTTACTTTCTTTGGCTCAGGTTTTGGTCATATTAGAGCAAATCTTTGTACTTCAGAGGTTCATGTTTTGAGCATGTCTGAACCTCTCCTTTCTTCCTATTTTTTTTTGGAACATTTTCTCTTTTTTCTTGAAAACATAACACAACAATGGTATTTACAATGGAAATGGAAGCTAGAAATTGGAAATCAGCAGAAGTAGTGTTTGAGCATCCTGCCATTGACTGGACCCCCAAACAGTTCTGTACCATCTAATTCTTGTAGAAAAAATTCATTTGGACCCACAGTGGCCTGGATGATGTAGGGACCTTGCCACAAACTGTCAAACTTGTCGTGCTTTCCTTTTTCCTCTCTCCTTGAGTCCCACTTCAGAACTTTATCTCCAATTTTGAAATCAGCAGCTTTGGTTCTTTTGTCAAACAACTTCTTTATATTTTCCTGAACCTTCATAGCTCTGTTATAGACCTCTTCCCTTGTTTGCTGGAGATAGATTGTTTGGTTTATCCTCCTTACCATGTTATCTCCTTCTGTCTGAATCTCTTGGACAAGTTTAATCACTGGTACTCCAAGGCTGGTAGGAAACACTGCTTCTGTTCCATAGACAAGCTGATATGGTAACATGCCAATAGAATTCTTTGTTGTAAGCCTGTCAGCCCACAAGGCATGCACTAACTTGTTATGCCATGAATTTTTGTTTTCTTCCAGTAGCTTTTTGATGATGGCCACCAGGCTCTTGTTTGATGATTCAGCTAAGCCATTACCTTGTGGGTAATAGGCAGTTGAATGACCGAGTGCTATTTGATACCTGTGACAAAAATCAACCATTTTCTTGGATCCAAAAGCAGCAGCATTATCAGTGATTATTTTCTTTGGGCAGCCAAACCGAGAGAGGATATAACTTTCTAGGAACCTAATGATGGCTGAATCTGTGGCATTCCTAGTGGGTATGGCCTCTATCCACTTAGTGAAGTAGTCTGTGGCTGTTAAGATCCATTTGTGTTGTGCAAAAGAAGCAGGGTGAATTTCTCCTATGAAATTTAGGCCCCATTGCATAAAGGGACCCTCAACAGTGATGGGTTGTAGAGGTAGGGGGAGGAGCTTTCTTTTGCCTTCAAAAATCTGGCATTTGTGGCAGGCAATTATCATCTTATGGATATCATTGAAGAGTGTAGGCCAATAGTAGCCAGCTCTGAGTATTTTGTTTGTAGTGGCTTTCCAGTTCAGGTGACTTCCACACTCTCCTGCATGGAATTCTTGTTTAATCCTTTCTGCTTCAGATTCAGGTAAACATTTAAGCAATAGGCCATTTTCATTTTTCCAGTATAATCCTTCATTCATTATTCAATAGCTTCTGGCTTTTAGCTTTAAGAATCTGGCCTTAGTATTTGATAGTTCAGGAGGGGCATTGAGGTGTGTAAGCACGTACAGAATGTCAGAATACCAAGGAGAGCTCTGAAACTTCTCCTCAACAGTGGCATCCGGCAATCCCTGCTGCTCATCCAAGGCATCTACCATGTTAATGTCAAGGGCTTGTAGATTTGATTCAGCCATTAGTTGAGCTAAGCCCTGACCTTTAATCAGTTTAGTGGGTGTTATCTCAAGGTCATATTCTAAGATTACAACAATCCATTTGCCCATTTTCCCATCTGGGTCTTGGGACAAGATGTCTTTAACCACTATGTTGGGTACATAGGCTATGGTGTGGGAATGCATTATGTACACCCTAAAGTCTTTCAAGGCCTTTACCAAGGCATAGGCCTATTTTTCCATAATGTTGTATTTCAAGGGTGCATCCCTCAATGCTTTGCTAAAGAAAGAAACGGGCTGCTCCATTCCCTCTGGATTTTTCTGCAGCAGAACTGCAGCTAATGTATGCTCGGAGGCAAATGAAAAAATCAGGAAATCCTTTGAGAAATCTGGGTTGATTAGGATAGGAGCCTGGGTGAGTGCAAGTTTAATTGATTCAAAATATTTCTTGGCCTCAACAGTCCATTTAACTCCTACACCTTTCCTTAACATGTTTGTCATATTCCTAAGGTGTTCAGCTAAGTTGGGAATAAACCTCCCGAGGAAGTTAATTTTCCCAATGAAGGACTGCAACTCTTTGATATTCCTCGGGTGTGTGATTTGTAGTATTCCCTCAACTTTCTGTGGGTCTATCCTAATCCCCTTCTCAGATATGATGTGGCCAAGAAGTTTTCCTTCTTGTAGCCCAAATACAGTCTTTTTAGGATTCAATGACAGACCGAACCTTCTACATTTTTCAGGCACTCTTCTCAGGTGTTCTAGGTGTTCTTCCTCAGTCTTGGAATAGACTGTTATGTCATCCAGATAGATGAAAATGAAGTGTCCTATTTCATCTGAAAAAGCTATTTCTATTGCTCTTTGGAAGGTTTCACCAGCGTTCATCAGTCCAAAAGGCATCTTTACATACATAAAAGTGCCCCATGGAGTGGTAAAAGCGGTCTTGAGTTGGTCTTCTGGGAGTACTAAAACTTGGTTGTAACCTGAAAAACCATCTAGCAGGGAGATCCTTTTTGAGCCTACTACCCTCTGAAGGATGTGTTCCATTTTTGGCAAAGGGTAATTGTCTTTGAGTGAGGCTCTATTAAGATTCCTGAAATCAATACACAACTTGATCTCCCCTGTTTTTTTCTCACAGTCACTAGGTTTGATACCCAATCAGAGAACCTCACAGGCACAATTATTCCTGCCTCATACATCTCCTTAATCTCTTTTTCCACTGCAGGCAATTGTTTTGGGTTTATTCTGCGAAGTTTTTGTCTGAAGGGTTTCTAATTCTCTTTCAAAGGTATTTTGTGTCGTATGATGTTTGTGTCATAGGCCCTTAAGTCCTCATAGCTCCAAGCAAACACATCAATGAATTCCTTGAATAGGTCGATGTATTTCTTTTTCATGTTTGCGAGCAGGGACTTAGCCAATTTGATCATCTTGGGTTTATTTTCAGTGCCTATGTTGCATTCCTCGACATCAGAATCTGCATGTTTTATAGTGGGAATTTTTGCTACATCATCAAAGTCAAAAAGGTCCTCTAAAGGTGCCAGACCTCGAGATATGTTCTTATCTTTGGTCTGCAGCACCTCTACTTCTTCACTATCTGTGTTTTTACATTTTTCGTTTGGATTTCCAATCTGTTCGTTTAAAGTGTTTATTTATATGTTACAGGGTGGTTCTTCCTCATCTGAGGACTCTTCACTTAGGCAACTACTGTCAGATTTAGAATCTGAATCAGAAAATTCAAACTCGTCTCTGCCTACCAGGAAATCTTCAATATGTTTATCACCCTCAAAGACTTGCCAATATTTTTCATTGTCCACTGCAGGTCTGAATTTGGTCTGAATGATGATCTGTTGGTCGTTGGGAGGCTTGTGATATGAACTAGCCACGCAGGCTAATCCATTTGCAACTGCATTCTGAATCCTAGGGACAAACACCAGTTCGTATTCTACAAAGGTTTTCAGTATGTCCATAGCGTCGTTCCTATATGCTCTCAATCTAGGATGTTTCGCTGTGTATTCACCATTCACCTGTTTAATGATCAGCTCGGAGTCTCCATGCACAATTATCCTACGGGCTCCTAGTTTTTTCAACAAATTCAGGCCTAGGATAAGAGCCTCATACTCTGCAATATTGCTTGTACATTTGAAGTGCAGGTTACAGGCATGGCTCTCTGCGTAGTCACTCTCTGTGTTATGTATCCACACTCCTGCTCCAGCAGTTCTCTTGGTGCATGACCCATCGAAATTAATTTCCCATAAGGTTTCGTTCTCGGGTTTATCATCATTTCGTTCTTGGTGTGGTGTATGGGCTTGTGAAGGGTGACTAATTAGTTGACTGCATCTTATTTCTGGCTCACTCTGAGTTTCTGTTTTAGTGAACTGTTCAAGGTTTTCTACATCGTTCTTCTCCGAGTCTAGAGTAGCCATTATGTTAAAGTCAATGGGCTTTGTCTCATCGTGTGTGTCTCTATTTTTTAATCCTAACTCCTCCAAAGATTCATCATTGCAAAGGATGAAGGAGTCAAGATCCGTGTGTACAGAGTATAACGGTGAATTTTCAGGTTTTTCGGGGCTACTGACCAGGAATTTCATCTGTGCCTCTCTATACAGTGTTCTAAGTTGGCTAAAGACTGGGATTGTGGCATAGGCCCCATCCATCTGCATTGTACCTTGCAGCTTGGCTCCCCATGATCTCGATAATAACATGCCATACTTGGGTGGCACATCTGCCACCACAACATCCATGACCATACATTTTGCAGGGATCTGGGTAAGGTTTACACACAAGTCTTTGATTAGGCCCAGGCATTTTACTCTGCTAGAGTCAAATGAATATAAGTATTTGTAGAGTCGGGTTATCTCTAGGCCTAACCTTTCCATCACTACCTTAGGCATCAGGTTGTGTGATGCCCCAGAATCATGCATTGCATTGTGAAGGATCTTGTCATGGATATTAAGACTGATATAAAAAGGTGGCACTACCCCTTCCTGAAACTTTCCTTCTATCTTTGGACCAAACAGAAGGGCCAGTTGATCATCACTCGATTTATAGTGTCACCGTTTTCATATAAATTTACCTCTTTCTGTACCTAATACCTTTTTATACATCCCGAGTGTATTGTACTTCAGAGAGTGGGACAAAGATTTTAATTTTGCAATCTCACTCCTCCAAATTGAAAGTGGACCGACTCTTTGGAAGGTTCAACCGTTTTGTTAGCCACTCTACCCAGGCAGGTCATGGGACCTCCATTCTCACTGCAAAGGTGCTTAGGAACTGTTTTATCAGGAGCACTAACTGCGGTGCTAGTGCTGCTAGTCGGTTGACTTTGTTTATCAGTGTTTTGGTTGCCCTTTTCTTTTTTCTTCTCAGAACACTCAGCTGCTGATTTGTTACTTTCAGCAGTCACTTTAGAAGTTTTCTCAGGCCTTTTCTTGATGGTAACCTCATAAGCTTTTGGTTTGGCAGTGTCTAGGCTCTTTTTGCTTCTTAGTTCACATTGTTCTCTGACCTGCATGATGGCATCTTCAAATCCTAACCTGTAATCCTCAGATTCTAACCTTTCCTCATCCCAATATGAGGGTGAGGGCTGGTCTTCTTCTGTGGAACAATTGTGGATTGAGTTTTCTATTTCAAACATGTTTATAGTGGTCCCCTCAGACTCTTCTATGATTCCCTCATCCTCATCAAGGAAGTTTTCTTAAAATGGGGGAATAACTTGTTGATCTGACTCTCTTTGTCTGTTGAGAGTGGTGTTGTTTCTTCTAAAGTTCTGGTTCTGGTTATGAATTTGGTTTCGATTTTGATTGCTAACTGTGACAACCATTTTTTCCATCATTTGTTGTAGCTTTTCCATGTTTTTGGATATGCGGTCATAATTGGGGTCAGATGTGGAAGCTACATTGTCATCTCTATATGTTACCCTTTTCTCAGCTCTCAATCTTACTTTCTTCTCAATCAGAATAGCCTATACACTCACTGCTCCCTTTGGCATGTCTTCCAATGTGTTGTAATCCCTCTCCCTAAGCTGGTAGGCCATATCAGCATCCAAGCCTTCAGGGTATTTCACTAGAACCATACCTTGGGGAGGTTTCATGTGAGGAGGAAGAGCGTTATAAACACTGTTGAACCTTGTAGAGTAGTCATGGACGCTCTCTCCTACATTCCTCTTAAGATTCTTGTATTCTGCTAGGATTTGGAGAGGCTTGGCCTTAACTTCCCATTTGTTTATGAAGGTCTGATATAAAGCAGGAAGGTCTTGGATACTGTTAGGAGGTAGGCTTTTGAACCATTTCTTCACATCACCTCCTAAGCTCTGGGCAAAGATTCTCATTTTGACTGTATCATCATCTATTTCCATGTAGTCAAAAGATTCTTCCATCCTATCTACACGGTGCTGAGCTGTGGTGGACTCTTTTGCAGTGAAGTGTGGGATCTTTGATTGATAATCGTTGGGTAAAGGTACTAGAGGCTGAGGTAACACCAGGGGTGCATACCAGGCTGCCATAATGATGTTCTGATGAGGTGAAGGGTTAACTTGAGCAGCTGGTATATGGATGACAGGGATCTTATGACCAGCAGAAGACTGATGGGCAGATTTAGGGTGGCAGAGCCCCAGGTTTTGAAGGAAGTGAATATCAGGGGGGGTGGATGGAGGGGTCTGTCTATCCCAAAAGTGTTTACCACTTTGAGGCGGTGAACTAGGGACCTCAAGGTCTGGCTGGTCTAGGACACTGAATGACCTAGTTCTTGGTAAACTGTTTTGAGTGCCTAGGTCAGAAAATGGGTCTGATAGAGTTGTAAAGTCTTCTGGTGCAGAGTTAGCTCTATGGATGTGGTTGGAAATAGTTGATTATTTAGGTGTAGGAGATCTCTTGAGGATGCTCTCAGGGTTGTCAACTATTTCAGAAGGGTTTGGGTTAGGATAAACTCTTGTGTGAATGGTTTTGAAAGCCAGAACGTTGTTTACCAACAAAGCAGCTTAACCTTACTTGTTCCTTCTATTGTGGCTAATGTTTTTATAAAGGCTGGTCTCCCAATGGAGTCTTATGTGAACCAAGATAATCAGCAGGCCTACTGATCACCAGTGGAGTCTTTGATCTTTAAGGAGCTATGGAGTCGCCAGGTGGAAGTTTTAGGATGCTTCTGGAGAGTACACTGTCCACCATAGTGCTTATGAGATGTCCCTTTTCAAGGACATCTTCCAAACACAACAAACTCTAACCAGAGATTCACTGGGAGGGCTTTTACCAAATATGTCACCTCTGAAAGAGTGTGAGATCTGGAGGCTACCTGGCCCTTTCCAGACTCTGTCTAAGAGTGTGGGAGAAACATAACAAATGGTATAGAGGTTGATCTGTGAATAGGAGTGTTTAACTTCCAACCTAACCAAAGATTAAAGGTTTCTGAGGTTCTTATGATGTAGCAAGGTGAAAAATACTCAGAATTTCCCCAGTGGAGTTGCCATTATGTTGGGGTTCCCATGTTTTGGTCAGATTGGCAAGACCAAAAGACGAGACAACATCAGAACCACTTTCAGACCTCAAGATCTAGCCCTCCTGGGTCCAGAGAGGGATCTCTCTATGATTGTCAAAGGTATATGTCTTTGAAGCTCAAAGTTAAGATATTAGGCTAGTTATAAGGCTCGGAGTTTGTTTGTTTGATTGTTTGTTTGGTTGTTGGTAATCAGGAAAGAAGGGTTCAATATAATACAAGGATGAACAAAGAGGATTTTAGGAAAAGGAGAGATACTCCAGGGAACATTCAAGACCATTGGGCAATGGAGTCAGGAAAGGGTTTACTTGCTATTCAATGCGCAGGCTTTCAGTTGGGCTAGTCATCTAAAGCATTGGATATTAAAGATGATAGTGTGGCATGAAATGGTAAGAGAGAAGGCGAAAGCAAGGAAACCTCCAAGGTGACCTTTAGAAATCAGATCCAGGGACAGGACATGTCGTTGGACACCTGTGATCTAAAATCCAAAGGCTAACTCTTCAGACAAGGAACATTAAGGATTCAGAACACAAAGTTAAAGACCTGAGATCAGAGAGAGACTTTGAACTCTTAATGCTTCGACCTCCAGCTTGAGGGATATTAGAAGGGTTCAATTAATTGAAAAGGATCCTAGTGAGATATAAAGAGAGTTCTAGACCTCCCATTGTTCCCAATTCATTCAATTAAATCCTAACAAGAACATCTAAGAATAGATTCCTTAATTCATACATCAGCTAGCAGCCAATGACATCCACTACACTGGTTAAATTAACAGAAATCAACCCTTAGATAACACATTCAGTAGAAAACATTGAAGACAAGGAGAGCAGAAACATAGGGTACCTAAAAAGGGTAAATCCTATGCCAGATTTATGATGCGAGCCAGTAGAAATGAAATGAAATGAACTGCAAGTTAAAAAAAAATACAGAGATAGAAAAACATCACCGCTGCTTTAGATCAGGATCCAAAGAAATGTGCTTGTCATATTAAAGAGCAATACTAGTCAAGTACAACATTACCAATAGCTGGATATTCACTCTGAAAACATCTTCCTCAGCCTATCTTACAACTTTACATAGAGACTATGTCTCAAAAGAAACAGCTTGTAATTCTCTGATAACTGATCAAAAACCCTTACAATGAGCTCCTTCATGAATTTTATAGCTGAAGAGAGTGGAGGAGGTAGGTGAAAAACTAAATGAAGCATTAAAACTCAGAAAAGAAAGAGGGCCGGGGCCTCGTCTTGTTTTAAATTCTGAGCATTTATCTCTGGTACTCTTTGGATGAAAGAGTGATCTTCGTCGGGCTGCAAATTTACTCCTGGTATGTCTCTGATGCACTTTGGTTGCAATACTCTGTAGTACTCTGGTGAATTAAAAAAGGTAGAATAATGATGCTAGGGTATGCCATACCGTGTAACAAATGTTTCTGGTAGCGTAGGACTGTCGTCAGGGCTGGAATTTCCTCAGGAACACGATATAGAATGGAGATAGTATGGGCACTTTGTCCTTTATGGAAAGAACAATATGCTGATATGAAAACCCGATAGTATTTTTTTCTGTGCGCTGGGCCTTTCGTGTGATCCATGATGTCTTTGATCTGGTATTCTGCCTTTAAATTATTGGATTAAGGCTCAGAATCTGCGATTACAGGCCCTAAACGCTCTGTTTTCGCACTGATACTCTTTGCCGCTTCCACGTTTGCCTCTGACTGCGAAATCTATGCTTTAATGACGCCGAAGAGGTTTTGCAGAGTTTGAACCCTGTCCTTTGATGAGATTTATGTCGTAGCACCTTTCCCAAGCCTTTCTTCATAATTTCAGCTCCTAAAAATGGTCCTTTCCTGTGTCCTCTGTCATTGTAGCAGAGACTGAATCATGGCGGTTTTTCACCGCCCGTAAATCTGCAAAAAACGCAAACACGTTAAGAAAACCATACAAGGAAGGGTGGATGCAGCGGAGACGATGAAAATGGCCATGCAGTCTGGTAAAACGGTGGAACAGTGCAGGGTGACGGCGAAAAACGCAGAGAAACCATGGAGGATGGTCTGGTGAAAGCTAGCGGTCTGCGGCAAGTTTAAATGCAAATAATCGAAATTTGACCTTTGAATGCAATATATAGGGGACGGACGGAGGAAAACGCGACAAAACACGTGGAATGGTGACGTGGCGGGACCCAGTCAAAGGTGGGACAAGCGTTAAAACAGGACCGTCCAATCTCAGTAGGAGATCGAAGGTGGGAAAAGTAGCGAAGGGCGACGGATGATGGGCTAGGGGCACTGTTTGCCTTGGATTAACTTCCGTGCATCTTCGTGGCGCGATCACCGTTGGATGGATGGTCGCAGATTGGACGGTGTATAGCGATATCGCGCCGGATCTGCTGCCGAACTTTAATGCACGATGGGGGGGGGGGCAGTTTTTGAATAGTGCGCGGGACACGTGTCCTGTGGTGAATGGCATCGCTCCGAAACGAGAAATACTGTCCACCCTCCAATGGCGGTGCGATAGAAACCGATGGTTTTTGAACAGTACGCGGCACGGGGACCACCGGGCAGGTGAAAATCTGACCGTTGATTCGGCGGGTTAAACGGACGGCTGCGATGCGATCGGAGGGGCGAACGGAGTGGGCCACGACGCGGCACTGACCTGCGAAGACCGTCCGATCTAAACAGATCGACGACCAGAAATGCTCCTGATATACATTTGTGATGAGCGCCTTCCGCCTTCGCTCCTGGTCTTGGCGCTGGGTCACGTGGTGGAAAAGGGTGAGGGGGCTAGGGCCAAAAGGTACTAAGCCCGCATAATGTAAAAAATGGGTTTTTGGCCCATTTTTAGTGCATTCTGAGGCCAATAAAGGGTAACAATAGAGGGAAAAAAGGGGAAATAGGCCAAATAAGGGGTATGTGTGGGATTTATAGGGGATTTTGGGAGGATTTAGAGGGTAAGGGGGGAATTTTGACAAGGGGTAAAAAAGGGTTAAAATGGGACATTCTGCAGGGGTACAAGAGGCAAATGTAGGCCTTTTGGAGCACAATTTTTTGCAATCAGTGAGACTTTTTGGATGGATACAACAGAGGGAAATAATCAAAGGGCAGAGAGCATGAAGAGGCTTCAAGGATGATGTGTTTTCAAGAGAAATTCATTCCTTGAAGGCTCATAAAACAAATTAGCCCCTTGCTTTTCAAGGAATTTATAGGGGGCTAACAGAGCTTCCAATCAATTCAAACTAGATGAATATTAGAGCGTTTGAAGATGGAGGTTGGCACCAATGACAACACCATTCAACAACATGAATGAATTTTCAAAGAGCACTCAACTAGCATTCTTCTTCTAATATATGTTGCTTAAATAGGAATCATATCATAATTATTGCACATGCCTATTACTGTATTAAAAATTAGTGAGTGAAAAAATGCATGTCTATGGTTTTATTGTTGATGAAGTCATAATTACTTAAATCCTTGATTTAACAAATAAGCAACACATTATTTATATGAAAAGGATAATTTCAACACAAATACACATGGTTGGTTGTCGCTACCCTCTTTTTGCTCAACCATAACATTATTTGATATATAAAATAAATTTTTTTATGTATATATAGAAACACAAAATTGCATTCTCTATGGAGTTACAAACTAATCACTTGAGAGGCCACTATTGTGGTTGAATTATCTAAAATATTTATTGCCAATGATATAAAAGCATTGTACAAGCATGATTTCCATACAAAAAGTACTTACTATGAAGGGCTTGGAGGATCAAGAAAGACTCGAGGATTTACACACATTAAGGCTTTTGTCAAGTGAATCACTAAACACAAGTACTAATTTTATTTTATAAAGGGATTGGCATTTATCATCTTAGGAGTTGTCAAGGGCAAACAAAATCCACAAACTAAAGCTAAATTAATTAATAACTTTGTTCCTTAATTGCAAAATTGTTACTATTTTTCTAAACAAGTTAATCAAATGGATGTTTGAATCTAATATTTTCTGTTATATAATTTAAACATTATTTATATCATAATGATTGAACCAAATTGATCATCCCAACATCCAATAAAATAACAATGTTATTTTCATAATAAAATAGATATGAAAAGATATAGACATTAACAATTATTTATAAAGAGTATTGCAATCATTATCCATTTGATACTACAATTTTTTGGGACCATTGGAATAAAAGAAAATGTTTTAAAGATATGAAAACCTAAAAATCTTTCTGCATGAGAAGAATAAATCAATTATGGATGGATCAATTTGAGTTTTGAAGAGGTTTTTGTAAAATGTAAGTGGTTGCTTTGAAATGCCCACTATTTAAGGTCTTGCTCAACTTTATTTGGTTCTTGTCAAAGGCCACATAACCATTGACATAAATGAAATAATTTCTAATTAAACGACACAATGGGAAGAGAATAACAATTGACTTTTCAGCAATAAATTCTCACCTCACCATCTCTTCCTTCGAGAATAAAGAACACATAATCCTCCACTCCTATCAAATTCAACCATTTGTAATGTACAAACCTCCAATACAACGTAGAAGGTATCATTGCAACCTCCCATGTTGGTGAGGATTCTAAGTACGTTATTAGACATTCATATCATCATATCCATGGAGTAAACCTACCTCTCAACCATACAATGTATAAACCTTGCAAGTCAAACCTATGACCCAAGGGTGAGTAGTTAATACCATTGGACAATGCCATTATCATATGGCAATGACACAAATTGTTTTCCCTCGTTCCACGCTGAAACCTATAATGCCCCTAATAGAATTGTACTTATAGTAACATAAACTATTGCAAATAAATAACCCTTCAATCCCAACCCTTATATACGGGGGTAACCCAAGGGATCATAAAAGAAGTTTGGGAATGCCTTAGGCATGCATGAAGTTTGATTAGGATAATACAACGTGTTCACAACAAAGAAGGCCATAATAGTGATAGTTATGTCCAAAGTTCCTTCGTGAAAATACAATTGCAATATCAAGAAAACGGTGGTAAATGGTAGTAAATTGTGTGAATGTCATGCAATATAGTGAGAATGGATTTATCCACAACAAGTTGTGTCTAACAATGGATAAAGTGTTGCATAGAATGAGAGGTAGGGTAACACATTCAACCCGCACACATGGGTATTTGAACATATATCATAGATGATGCCATTAGTAAGGGCAATGAGGATCATTGTAGCCTAGTTGAGGGATATGAGGACTCAATTGATATACACCAAAAGGATCTATATATTGGAAATACTGAGAGGGGGGAGAATCAATATTTCATTCTTTTACACAATTGGTTAGTTCATTTAACATGAGCATGAAAATACTCATTTAATAAGAACATGAAACATCACATCAAGCAGAAAATACTCATATTAAGTTGTCCAACAAGTATTGCATTATGTATGGGTTACATACAACAATTTACCAGTCGAGATGGAAGGAAGTGCGAAACTAGAGAAGCTAATTCTCTAAAATTATTGAAGATATTTGCAGACCTATTTTGCAGGAGTCTTGAGTCCCCTTTTACAATCATATCAATCGCAACTGCCACAACCTTCTATTGTCACTTCCGCTGCAACTTCCTCTTCTACCACTAGTCCTCCATACTTCACTGCTACCTATCTGCTTCTGCCACCTTCACGATTGTTGCTGCCATTATTTCTGCTTCTGTTGCTACTACCACTGCCTCTGCTGATTCTCCTTATACACATCCTACTTTCACTATCCAACTTCACTTCCTCTGCTCTTCTGTACTTTTTCTTCCACAACTTCAACACTGTCAATCAAAGAGATTACTATTACATAATCAAGATCATTATCACCATCATGACAACAAATTTGTCATATGTATTAGTAGTCCATAATATCACTATCATCCTCCAACAAGGTTATTATGACTGTCATCGGGGTTTTACATAGATTACTATCATCATATCTAGGTTCAAGAGGTTCATTATCAAACTAGTTTAGCTCAGTCAATATGTTGTCAACAATTCTATATCTACTTAGTGCTATACCTGCTACCACAAACACTTAGATTTCTTGACATATACATTATCAACCACATTATATTTATTTTTCCAAGGATGCTTCCAGTCAAGGTCATGTTATGTTACAAATATTAGATCATTCATTATGTCTCTAAGGCACGATTGTAATGCCTTTGGTTCATTCAATTATATAGAATTTTGCATACAGTGCATCACATCACTGCTCTGCCGCATTGTTACATATACCACTCCTTCCACATGCATAAGATCATGGTAAAGTAAAATATAGGAACAAAACAATAATTTTTCAAGTTCTAGGTCTCAAAATCCATCTTTGTGTTTTGGTTAATGAACAAGGTCTCTGACGAAACTTTCCTGCTATCAAATCTACTCAAGGAAAATGCAAATAATAATCTCAACACATTTGAAAACTTTCCCAACAAGTTCAATGAACTGTGCTATGGATATTTTCCAGAATTGGACGACCATAGGTTAAGGTTATATACACTTCTTCATGGCAAAGGTTTGGTAGTCACGATGCAGAGTTCTTGAGTGGTTTGAGCCTCACACAATGAGATCGAGCTTTAAAGGGTAATCATAAGTTTTGACCACAAATAAGAGCTTGAACTTGGTCGTAGAGGATTGAAGGTACCTAGAAAAAATTAAAGAAAATATTACAACGAATCCTGCAGATAAAAAAGATGCCCAGAAACTCTAAACCCCATGATCTTCCTAGCTGTCGAGAGAATTTGTTCATCTTCACTCTCACTTTAGAGAGGGAAATACATGAGCTCATATAGTCATTGGAGTAGGTTCACGAGGTAAGCCGATCTATAATTTAAAAAAAAATCATTTTAAATTCAAATTAGTTTTGGAGCCAAAATAGTTTTGTAATTGGCGCCAAATTTTGTGTGAATATTTGTCCCTCTCAAATCTTATTTCTTTTGACTATTTGGCCAAAGGTTAAATTCCTTCATGACTTTGGACCAAAATTAATTTTCCTTAAAATCCTCTACAATTTGGCCCAAACTATTATTTAATTTTGACTCAAAATTTTTGGTCCAAACCCTAGTTGAATTAGGGTTTCAACTTTATACTATGGCTTCCAGCTATGAGGAAATTGCCACATCACTCATAAACTTTCTCATGTCATCAATAAATCAATATGATGCCACATAATCTAGTTATTGCATTAATTCCACATCAACATGCTTTATGGTGCCATCTCATCAACCCTTTGGGGTTTTTTGACCAAAGTTTGGGGCCTCAACTTCAACTGGGCATATCTCAAAAATTGTGAAGGCCCACAAGGTACTCCACATACCACCAGAATATACTGAATGAGTAGAATATGATGGTGAGGGTCTCCGAGGAAAGATCATAGATATGCATCATCAAAATCTCAAACAAAGTGCGGAGTGTGTCCATCGACCAAGCAACCCAAACACTAGAGCTAAGGTTAGCTAGGGTTTCTTCATTGCATCCTCTCATCCACTGCATACCTGCTCCTACTGTTGCTTTGACATCAATGACACCCTGCACACCTGCTTCTGCTCATGCTTTGGAATCAATGACAACATCCTCAAAAATCTCCCCCTTTGTCATTGATGTCAACACACTTAGCATACCAATGCATGTTGTATCAAATTCTTTCTCTCTTCCTTGTTCCTTCCAAGTTTCTCTCCCCCTTTTCCATCAATGGAAAAGGGTGATTGGCTCATCCAAGTGATATGGCTCCCCTTGACAATAGGCTCTCATCATCATTCTGCTTCACAGACTCCCCTTGACAACATGCTCACCTACTGCAAGGACCTCCAAACAATTTCATTAGATCCTGTGATGTAGCTCCCCCTGACAATGTGCTTTGTTATTTAACAACAACTTCTTTTAATAGTAAGTAGCATCAACTTTTGACATAGCATAACATTTCTATAATATGTGATCAATCTGATTTCTCCTAGATCCGCTCAATAAACATGATTCCTAGTATAACAAGACTTCTGCAACAAAACATGCTCATTGTCCAACCTTATTAACAATATGCAACAAATTCTAGCCCAAAAACAAGCTCAACAATCCTTATATGACAATCAATCATCAATCATAGTCACACACAAGGTAACAACCTATACAAACATACATGGCATCAATCATGCAACTAGCAAATGTGATCCTAGAAAGAACTAATGATGAATTTTGTCACAAGATTGCATTACTTTCAAAAGTGTTTCCTCTACTATAATGCTCTGAGATACAAACCACAAGATTCACAAAACATGCTTTAGATACCTGCCATCATCAATCAACGATGTATTCTCTGAAAAACAATCCAATACCTCTGTAAGTTTGAATGACAAAACTCCTTGTATGCTAGATGCCTCAAAATAACCCTTGTATGTGTTGATTTTTATAGCATCGGGAAGTGTTCCGAGTCTCATACTTGGTGGAGAGGCTTGGATGACTGTTATCCAGAGAACCCAAAAATCGTTTGTGGAAATTCCACTCGAATATAGCTTTATTAAAATAATTAATTATTTTAATGCAGACCCTAAGTCTAAACTTAGGGAAATTAAATAATTAAAGGGTATTAATAAAGTTGAGCGTGAATCTTCTAGAAAACATAGATCAAGTCATCTTTTAATATGAGCCATTGATTATCGATATAATATTGGCCGTTGATTCATTAACAAGAAGACTATAAGGATCTTGAGGGTCAGTTGGAAATAAAGTTGGGGACACTATCAATACCCGAAGGAAATCGATTATGAAGCAAGAGAATTCGATTTCAGTGGGTGAGATTGTAGAGGTAGGGTTGCAGAAGCAGAAGGAGGAGGGAGGAGTCAGTTATCGGGAACCAAAAGTCTGGAGGATGAAGGGAAGGGTGAGTTGATCAACAACAAGACCCCCTCCACGCAGAATTACGCAGTGCAGGGAGAGACTGCGGAGAGCTCTCATGCTGGATGGCACAGATGGTGAAGGAGATCACCCTGAGGGTCTGAAATTTGTCTGGAGGTTCCAGAAAATTCAGCCAGGTGTTTGCTAATTTTTCTCTACTCATCAGACTCTTGTACATGTACTTTCCATTTATGAAGATAAATACAAAACCCTCATCTGCTACACCGATTTTCCCACATTTGGGTTTTTCCGGGGACAATTGTCCAAAAATAATTGTGTTCATATGGTTGTTTATATTGTGCTACTTGTGTAATTTATCTTTCTGTTCTTATGCTCTTGATGATAGTGAAGATCTACAAATGTGTTTATTTCAGAATTTACTGAAGCATCTATAAATAACTTATTTTATAAGTAGGAGAAATAAACCAATTATTGCAGTAAAATTTTCCTTCTTGAAAATTTCACATGGTATCAGAGCTAAGGGCTAAAGGAAGAAAGGGAGGATCTGCCATGGACCAGAGATCCATCATTCGGAAGGGTTCAAGCAGTCAAAGGGACTCACACAATCCTCTAGAGCACGCAGAAATGCAGAGAGAACACGACATGAAAGTGCTGGCATCCAGCCTAGAGGAGGATCTTGCTTTTGTGTCGAGCACAGATCCTCTAGGTGTTTGGTATATTGACAATGGATCATCTGCTCACATGACGGGGGTTCGAGAATGTTTTTCGAGCTACCAAGAAAAACAGATGAATTTCCAGATAACTATGGGAAACAAGGAAAAATGTACCCCCATTGGGAGAGGTACCATAACATTTTAGATTGAAGATGGCAACAAGATTCGAGCCACGAATATTCTGCATGTACCAGGGTTGGGGATGAATTTACCCTCAATGTCTCAACTTCAGAAGAAGGGCTATGATGTATACTTTAATAAAGATAAGGTGTATGTCAAACACCCTAGCTGGAGCAAAAAGGTACAAATCGGAGTAAGGAGTCACAAGCTATATAAGCTCCAGCTTGAATCTCCGGTGGCCCTAATTGGCAATATAGATGACAAAGATCTGAATGAACTATGGCACAATAGGATGGGGCATCTACATCATGGAGCTCCTGAACTCCTAAAAAATACATCATTCTCAAAAATACTGTCACAGGGGCTCCTGAACTCCTCAAAAATCCATCATTCTCAAAAATACTGTCACAGGGGCTCCTGAACTCAGCACAAAGAAAGACGAAGTTTGTAGGGGGTGTGTACTAGGGAAGTATGCTAAGGCAACATTTCCAAGAAGCAACAACAGAACCAAACGTGTATTAGAATTAATACACTCTGACATTTGTGTTCCAATGTCCACAACTGCTCTCAGTGGGGAAAGGTATTTGCCACCTTCATTGATGATCATTCCAGAAAAACTTGGATCTATTTTTTGAAAACCAAAGATGAAGTCTTTGATCGATTTCAAGATTTCAAAGCATTGGTGGAGAACTCTATGGGAAAGAACATCAAGAAGTTATGGTCAGATAATGGTGGAGAATATATCGATAAGGACTTCACCAATTTCTATGCAAGGGAAGGCATCAAGAGAGAATGGACAGCTCCATACAATCTAGAGCAAAATGGAGTTGGAGAACGGAAGAACCAGATCATAATAGAAGCTGCAAGGGAAATGTTGTACGACCAAGATATGCCCAAATTATTATGGGCAGAGGCCTGCAATAAGTAGTATATATACAAAACATAGTTCCCCATAGAGCCTAGGGGAAGGTAACTCCCGAGAATGTGTTCATAGGCAGCAAGCCAGAAGTGAGCCACATTAGGATATTCAGCAGCATGGTGTACTGCCACGTTCTAGATGAAAAGAGGAAGAAGTTGGATCAGAATGCAGAGAAGGGTTTCCTTATGGGCTATAGTGAGAATGCGAAAGCATATCGCGTCTATATTCCAGAGAACAGGAAAAACATGGTAAGAAAGGAAATCTCGAGAAATGGCCACAGATACGCAGATTGAGGAGGATCCACTAGTACAACCTCAACGACTTACAGAGGATGAGTCAAGTGCCTCCTCAAGGCACACGAATTCTAAGGAGATCTCCTTCGAAGAAGAAAATGAAGAAGAGTAGGTAAGACCACCCACCACTGATGGGAGACCGAGCAGAGAAATTCAACAAATTCTTAAGGATGTAGAAGAATTTGTTGGATCCCCTAGAGAAGGGAAAAGGATAAGGAAGCAACCAAACATATATCATACACTGGTAGCTTGGGTTGGTGAATCATCCACCTTTCGAGAAGCAACTCAACATCAAGTGTGGGTAGATGCCATGGTGGAGGAGTATAGCTCCATCATGACGAATGATGTCTCGGAAGTAGTCCCTAGACCACAAGACAGATCAGTTGTAGGATCCAGGTGGATCTACAAGATCAAATATGCTACAGATGGCAGCATAGAGAAGTTCAAGGCAATATTTGTAGCTAAAGGGTATGTGCAGAAGGAAGACATTGATTATGAAGAAAGCTTCGCCCCAGTAGCTTGCTACACTTCTATCAGATCTGTCATCTCTCTAGCTGCACAAATGGGATGGGAGATTCACTAGATGGATGTCAAGACAACATACTTGAATGGGGTGATAGAGGAGGAAGTATACATAGAACAACTAGAGGGCTTCGAGACACATGAACATAAAACTCATGTTTGTAGGCTTAAGAAAGCCTTGTATGGTTTAAAACAAGCCCCCAGGGCATGGTATGGATGGATTGATAGCTACTTCAGAAGATGTGGTTCGTCAAGAGTGACATAGACCCCAACCTCTACTACTTGAGAGTAGGAGATGAACCGCTTATTTTGGTATTTTATGTGGATAATTTGTTTTTGATCGGACCATCCAAGCTCATCAAGGACTGCAAAGAGAATCTGGCTACAGAATTCGACATGAAGGACCTGGGGCAGATGCACTATTTTCTTGGATTCAAAGTCTAGCAGCAGAAAGGGGAAATCTTCCTAGGGCAAGGAAGATACACGATAGAAATCCTGAAAAGATTTCAGATGGAAGACTCAAGACCCATGGCCACGCCAATGATTACTAACTGGAAGAAGATAGACACGACAGAGGATGATGAGGCTGATCCCACTTTGTATAGACAGCTAACAGATCATTGATGTATCTGGTCAATACTAGACCAAACATCTCTTATGCAGTGAATACCCTCAGTTAGTTCATGGTGTAACCAAGGAGGGCTCATTGGGCAGCAGCCAAACATGTTCTTAGATACCTAAGAGGGACAGTCGATTATGGGTTGAAGCACACCAAGGGCAATGAGGTCTAGTTGAGTGGGTTCACAGATGCACAGTGGATCGGAAAAGTACCAGTAAGTACTGTACAAACCTCGGATCAGGAATGGCCTCTTGGTGCAACAAGAAACAAAAGTCTGTAGCACTAAGTTCAGAACCGATTGAGATTTGTGCGATAATCAGAGTTGCATTAAGCTCTCTGAAAATCCCGTGTTTCATGACCGGTCAAAACACATTGATATTCAGTGCCACTTCATCAAGGACTATGTCCAAAGAGGAGCAGTACAGTTGTGATACACTCCTACAGGGGAACAGGTTGAAGATATCCTCACCAAGGCTTTGAGTAAGATTAAGTTCACTTACTTCAGAGAGAAGTTGGGGATGGTCGAGAACCCTTTCCATTAGAGGGAAGGATGGTCTTCAGAAACAGAGGGAGCTGCAGTACGGATGAGGTAGTGGCAGAGATAGTGTCGCAGGCAGCAGTACAGAAGGCAGAAGCGAAGAGATGAGGGGCAACAACAAGGACAACATCAGCACCGCAGATGTTATAAGAGTCAGAGTAGTGTAGTGGTATCTTGCTTGAACACTTTCTTCGTTAAGAGGGAGTGTTGATTTTTATAGCATCGAGAAGTGTTCCAAGTCTCATATTTGGTGGAGAGGCTTGGATGACAGTTATCCAGAGAACTCATAAATCGTTTGTGGAAATTCCACTCGGATATAGCTTTATTAAAATAATTAATTATTTTAATGCAGACCCTAAGTCTAAACTTAGGGAAATTAAATAATTAAAGGGTATTAATAATGCTGAGTGTGAATCTTCTAGAAAATGAAGATCAAGTCATCTTCTAATCTGAGCCATTGATTATTGATATAATCTTGGCTGTTGATTCATCAGCGATAAGACTATAAGGAGGAGCTTGAGGGTCAGTTGGAAATAAAGTCGGGGACACTCTCAGTACCCGAAGGAAATCAATTATGAAGCAAGATAATTCAATTTCGGTGGGTGAGATTGTAGAGGCAGGGTTGCAAAAGCAGAAGGAGGGAGGAGTAAATTATCGAGAAGTAGAAGTCTGGAGGATGAAGGGAAGGGTGAGTTGATCAGCAGCAAGACCCCCTTAACTCAAAATTACGTAGTCCAGGGAGAGACTGTGCAGAGCTCTCACGTTGGATGACGCAGAGGGTGAAGGATATCACCCCGAGGGTCTGAAATTTCTCTGGAGGTTCTAGAAAATTCAGCCAGGTGTTTGCTAATTTTTCTTTGCTCATCAGACTATTGTAAATGTACTTTCCATTTCTGAAGATAAATACAAAACCCTCATCTACTGCATCGGTTTTCCCACATTGGTTTTTTCTGGGGACAATTGTCCAAAAATAACTGTGTTCATATGGTTGTTTCTATTGTGCTAATTGTGTAATTTATCTTTATGTTCTTATGCTCTTGATGATAGTGAAGATCTGCAAATGTGTTTATTTCGGAATTTACTAAAGCATCTGTAAATAACTTATTTTATAGGCAGGAGAAATAAACCAAGTATTGCAGTAAATTTTCCTTCTTGAAAATTTTACAGTATGTCGGCTCAAATAGAAGTATCGAGCATGTATAAGTATCATTGTAATAAATGCATCATATCCGTAGAAGATTTTAGCTTTGCTGCTATCAAATCCTTATTTACTGTGTATTGTCTTCATGAATTCAAGTCTGCACAAGTACCAATAATAATGCCACAAATATCATTTCCTTACTAGCTTGGGGTCTTCTTGACCATTGAGAGGTCCTATCTTATGTGGTCTTAGAGCCACAAAATCTTATTAGGCTTCAAATTTTAGTAATCATTAAGCTTCAGCCTAGAGCCTTTTTTCTGCTTCAGAAAACAACCCTTTCTACATAGATCCGAAACCTATTGCTAAAGATAGACCACAACCTATCCAATTCACTGAGTTTGGAACATTTGAAAAAGCTTCTTATTAAGGATTAGGGTTAGTTGTGCTTCAAAATCGATGATATTTCAGAGAAATTGTGGAAGAAAATCCCATTGATCAGCTAACTGTTTGTTCTTTCCTGTCCATTCCTGCCCCCTCGTGTCTCCCTTCTTCGTCTTCATCCGTTGATATGAGGTCTCGTCTCTCCCTTCCGTCCGGCAATCTTCGTTCGGTCCCGACGTCTCCCCTCCCCTCTTTTCCATCTGCGGGTTTATCCTTCGATCTTGGCACTGATATTGTTTCTTCGGCTCAGATTTCCTCCTCCATAGAAGGAAATCCCGTGGATCAACTAGTCGTTATTATTCAAAGCTGCTCAAACCAAGAACCTTTGCGCTATTCCGATGGTAATGGATCGAGTCTTAACTCTTCCATCCTTGCTCCTTCAGAATCGATGGTCCCAATTGAGGTTCTGGTTGACTGCGCCCAAGATCCGTGAAAGCCGTCAAAGCTAATTTCTGGTTCGTTGAGTCTACTTTCAAGGCCATTCCAGCCCTTCGCTTTCCCATGCTCTAAGGATGGTGGTGAGTTAGGTTTGATTTCGAACTTTTATCAACCTTCAGATTCTTCCTTTAATCCTTTGTTTTCGAATTTAGACTCTTTGATTGCCCATCAAAATTATCATTTTAATGATCTTAATTATAAGAGCAATAATAGTTTTATTAATGATATTAATAAAGATTATCATATTTATAATAATATTTGTTTTAATAATAATAATAATAATAACAATAATTATTTTGATAAAAATAATTATAACGATAATATTAATATTAATTATAAATCTTCTCCCCCTCCCTCGAGTAAGACTGTTATTTATCTCTCCTATTTTTCCTTTGATCGTCATGTCTACAGTATTTTAGACAAGGGTCTCAATTTCGCCCTCGCTCGTCATAAGATTCCTATTCAAGGCATTATTTGCGATATAGAATATGGGATTAGAGATTTCCCTGATACTTCAAAAGGTATCATTAGACAAGATTGTGCCTTGATCCTCAGGAAAGCCAAGCCCCCTAAGAGAAACATTAGCATGCCTGAATTTGAGGCTCTTAAATCCTTGAACAATAACCAAGACATCATTGTTCTTAAGGCGGATAAAGGTGGTGCTACAGTTATCTTAAACCGAGAGGATCACCGTAATAAGATGTTAGATCACCTTCATAATAGCAGGAGCTATAAAAAACTGGCCAAAAATCCCCTTAAGAAAGTTTCGAACGCTGTTGCTCTTGCTATAAAATCTAGTAGTTCTGTTGGCTCCCTAAGTAAAAAGCTCATTGAGAGTAACCCCCTCACTCCTAGGATCTATGTTCTTCCAAAGATTCATAAGGAAGGAGCTCCCCTTTGCCTCGTTGTCAACTCCATTGGAGGTCCGACTTATCTTCTCGCTAAATTTTTAGCCAGTAAGCTTAAACCTCTTGTGGGGTGGACAGACTCCTTTGTCAAAGACTCATCCTCCTTTATTAAAGAATTGAAAGACATTAAAAATTGATCCAGATGACAGGCTTGTAAGTTTTGATGTTGTCTCATTATATACCTGCATTCATATTAATGAGGCTATTGATGTCATTAATCAAATCACGGATCCTAATACTGCCCATCTGGTTGGGATTTGTCTTACCTCGACCTTCTTTAGTTTCGAGGGTGAATTCTTTGAGAAAACTTGTGGTGTGGCCATGGGTTCTCCCCTGTCCCCTGTTGTGGCTAATCTTTTCATGCAAGACTTCAAATCCAGGGCCCTCTCCTCTTCCCTTTATCAACCTAGGCTTTGGAAAAGGTTTGTTGATGACACTTGTGTGGTATGGCCCCATGGCAAAGAAAAATTTGACCTTTTCTTCCAGCATCTTAATAATCAATCTGACTTCATTAAGTTCACCATGGAATTCGAAGTTGATGGAAGCCTACCCTTTATTGATGTTCTTATTTCTAGGAATAAGGAAGGTTATTTCTCCCATCAAGTCTTTAGAAAGAAGACACACACTAAGCAATATTTGCATGCTGGTTTGCATCATTTCCCCGCTCAGAAGCTGGGGGTTCTCAACACCCTAGCTACCAGAGGCTTTAGAATCTCCGATGAACACCACCTTGTAGGAGAAAAATCCCATCTCGTAAACGTTTTCTGTAAGAATGGTTATAGCAAAGTTCAATGTCTTAGAGCTTTTCAAAAAGCAGAAAAAGGTCCCTTGAGAAAAAAAGATCCTTGTGATCAGATATCTGGAGTTCACCTTCTGTTTATTCAAGGTACCACTGATAAAATCGCTCGAATCCTTAAGAGACATAATATTTCCTCGACCTTCAAGCCGCTCCGCACCATTCGGAATTCGCTTAGATCGGTTAAGGACTCGATTTGCCCTAAGGATGGTAAGGGTGTTTACTTTCCTTGCTCATGTGGAACGCCTTACATTGGTGAAACTGGTCGTTCTATTAATCAAAGAATTATTGAACACGTCACTGACCTTAAACATTATAGATCGCGCTCCTTTGCCTTAGCAGAGCATGTTGAAAAGACAAATCATCACATCTACATTGAAGACGCTAAGGTGATCGCGAGGATTGACCATTTCCACCACTGTAAGTTGAGAGAAGCCTTAGAAATTGAAAAGAGACAGGTTAACCTTAACAGGGATGATGGGTGGAGTGTTAGCAGGAACTGGATTTCTGCTCTCCACTCTTAGTTTTTTGTTTCTTCTTCATGCCCTGTTTCTCCCTCTTGTCTGTGCTCCTCCTCCTATCCCCCCCCTTTTTTCTTCCCTTCGGTCTTCTTGATGGTGCTCTCTTTCTCCCTTTATGTTTTTATTTAGATTAAAATTCTATTATGTCATTTTTATTTTTATTCTCATTTTATTATATATATATATTCTTGTTAGATCTAATATAAATATATTAGTTAATTAATTAATTAAATAAATAATAATAATAATAATAATATATTAAGGTATTAATTATTAGAATAGCTTATTAAATAAGAAATATAGGTATATTAATGAATTCATTTTAAATATAAAATAAATAAATTAATAAATTAATAATAATAACATAGTATTAAAAACCGGAACCAATGACCGGACCGGTGGACCTAATGAACCAATAACCGGTCTAACCGGTATTGGTCAAGTCTAAACGAACCAGTTTTAAAAATAATACATTAAATAATTATTTTTTAATAAAAAAATACTATTTTTAAGATTTGCAACCATGTTCCAAGCCAATAAAGACAAAATATGCAAAGTTTGTTCATTTATATACCATGTAAAGGTGAATATATCAAAATGGCATTATGGCACCGAGTGCAATACATATCATCAAAAACATACATAAGCAATGAGGCTCCAAATGACCCATAAAGTCCAAAAACAATGCTACAAGCTATGAGCATTGAGGCCATTGGCCTACATAGTACAGTGATAGTATACTACAAATCTACATATATGATACTACTAAATTCTAATTAATGATCAATATTATCACTTGAAAGTTAAAACTTCTAATCATGATCAAAGTTCAAACTCAGTTGGTTGAACTTGAGTCTCCCGACTCTCGATTGCCAAACTTTGCAACTGCTACAGTCACAAACTTCTCTATTGGTTCAGTGATTTGAGTCTAAAACTTCTGAAGGTATTCTGCCCTAATATGCCCTATTACTTCATTTGGTGCTCCACATGGCTTTACATGGCCTCCTATCCTAGCCAAGTGTTGTTTGAACCTGTAAATATCCCCTCCTGCAATATATTTTTGGCAATATTTGCAAATCATTTTGCCATCAATCATATCACAATGAGCCCATGCAGTATCCTTGCCTTTTGGAGACATGATGGCTACTACTTAGCTCAAGCGGCAAGCCTCAAACTCTATGCTGTTCCACTATTCCAGCAAAAACTCAACACTCTCTAAGCTCTCAATCAAACTCACAAAATCTCCAAATGAGATGGTGCGAGACAAATGAGAGGCTACCCCTGCTTATAAAGGATTGGAGAGGGTCTCCAACTCCAACTCCAAGCCTCCAATATCACTGCTCTAGCAAACACTCAACACTCTCCAAGCTCTCAATCAAACTCACAAACTGCAAATGAGATGGTGTGAGACAAAGGAGAGGTTGCCCCTACTTATAAAGGATTGGGGAGGGTGCTTTTGGAGGGAAACCACCCTCCCCTTCCCTCCAAATCAGCCCTAAACATCCTTGCTAGCCATCCGTGGGTCCCTACAGCAACTTAGGTGCTGACTGGCCAGTTAACCGGATTTTCAGGCGAAGTGCAATGTTAGACCGGGTTTTTCAACCAGTTGGACCGGCCAATGGTCTGACCAGCTAATTTGACCGGTTTCCAGTTTGAAATGGCCGATTTTTAACACTATGAATAATAATATATTATACATAACTATCAACTGATTTGTTTTTATTCCTTTGGTTAGTCAAACTAGCCATTATTTATAACGGATAGTTGTAGCGTCCCTTTATATATTTAAGCAGGTTCATAGATCAGATTTCTCATCTTGTCTTGATGATGAACCACACTGGCTGGTTCGAAACACGTCGGCAAAATATTCTTACATGTGATTATTACCAAAAGGCTTTATATACAAATTGTTGCTTGATCAAACTGATGCATGAGGCCACATGAATAGGCTTTTAAGCCTCATAATTCTTCGTTGGTTTCATCATAAAGACTGTTATCACTTCATCGGATCTCTAAAGCTGAGAAAGAGTCCAAATAGAGGTAAACAAAAACCAATCTTTTAGCTTGGTAGCTAGCTCTACCAAACTAGCGAGGGATCTCTCCACAAAATCACAACCAAGAGAGTTGGATGAATTAGGGTTTTAGGCTAGGTACGAGTATAGGGGTGTATTTGTTTGAATTGGTTTATTGGATGGGTGAATTAGGTCAAAGAGGCTAGGTCAGGGAAAATAAGATTAGGATTGCAGTCCATTCAATGGGGCAAGGTGGGTAGGAAGGCTAACACTTTAAGGTTTTTGAGTGGGATGGACCAGACAGATGAGGTGCTAGAAAGAGCAAGACAATGCATGTATTCTTTCTAAACTGAAGAAATGAGACAAACTATGAATATTTTCCCAAAACAGATCATAGAAGATGTATTTTGCTTATCAACTTGAAAATCAACATATAATAGAAATGAAATGGATCATGGAGAGTACAAAACATTCATACATATGCAACAGAAGAAGAAACAATGTTAAATTTCCATACCACAAGTATCCCAAAGAAATATTTGCAACTCTTTAATTAAATTCCTGCCAAATACTAATTACACTAGAGCCTCTGATCAATACAACATCATCCAACTTGTGAAATGAGTCAAGAAATGATAGATATAGACATCAAACAACTTCTCCCAACCTCAGGGGTTGAATCCCTGAGTTGTGGAGCTGATCCACCAAAGTTTGAACTGAAACCTAGAGTGTAGGGAGGTCAAACTGACTCATCCCTCACTTTTTGGAAACTGATTCATTACATCTCATCAAGAGTTTTTACCTAATGTATTTACCCCTAGGTAATTTAAAAACATGATTATTACATTTACATCCTTGAATTACATTGGTAAAAACATCATTTGCCAAGGTGAAACTGAGAAAACTGAGAAAATTTGCAAATTTTAGGAAACACAGAAAATTGGTAAAAAGCATAGCGCTAGTGTAAAAAGCACAGCGCCAACTTCAGCTCCACTTTTGAAGGGGTTTCCAGTGTCCAAATTGAACTCAAGATAGCTCATTGGAAAGTCGGTCTTGTCTAGTTTCCAAAACTGTCCTTGGTTTTCAAAAATGACTTGATTTGAACCTCCAAAAGGTCCATCTCCCAACACTGATAAAAAGAGCAACGCCTACCTAAAAAACAGGGCAAAAATATGTTTTTTAACTTTTTGACTGACTAGTTGGCCCAAAATAGCTTAGAAAAGTTGCTAGGGTGACTTTATTTGGCCTTCTGAATCCAATGGTGCCTTTAGTTTTGTGATTGGAGGTCCCTAGAAAAAACACAATTTTGTCAATGGAAATGGAGTAAGAGCAACAAGTAAGAAAGTGATCAAATAACCTCTCTTTACCATGTAAAGATGATTTGTAAGGAGTAATTTTCATTTCAAGATGTAATTTTTATTTTTTATTATGTTACTTTTTTTCACTCAATTTGTAATAAGTTCATGGCTCCCAAATTGCCAACTCAAAGCATCCATATGCCAAAGCATCAAAAGTTGAAATGTAAAGAGTTCTCAATCATCAAATGATCAATGTGTAAATAATGAAGTTGAAAAAGAGAAAAGGTATAGTTTCAAAGTGTAAAGTGAAAAAGAGAAAAAAGAGAAAGTGGGTCCCAAGGCCCAAAACATCAAATTCATCAAGTATAAAGACCACCATAAGACAAAGAAGAAGCTCATTTGCTATTGCAACCATCGAGCTTCCATTCCCTCAGCTCAAACAACCAATTTGCAGGGTCAAAATTCGAGTTTTTGGGTGGCGCTGCGTTTTTGAACATGCGTTGTGCTTTTGGACAGTAGCATTGCATTTTTTGTTGAAGGGTGCTGCGCTTTTGGGTAAGGGGTTGCGCTTTTGCCCAGTTTGTCCAATAAGCAACAAAACTCTTCTAAACTGCCTCTAATCCTCAAGCAAATTCTCTTATCATCTTTTATTAAGTAAGTAAGACCATTTTATCACCTCCTTGCATTCCTAAATATCAATATCATGGTGTTTTTGTTTTCATGAAAAAATGGCAGTTTGTCTAGTTGAAAACCCTAATCCCATCTCCTCATTCCCAATTTGATGCCCATAAACCCTGCATTCCCTTCCTACATCATTGTAAACCCTATCCCTACCCCTACAACACTATATCTCTTTCCCTAAATCCATTTTTCCCCTAAAACTTAAGTCCTAGGTATTTCTAGTTTCCTAGGAACCCATACCCAAAACCTGTAATAAAATTATCATTTCTAATTCCCTAAGAATTTTAACCCTCTATCACCTCCCAAAGTTCAATAACCCCTTCCCCCATCTCCCTAATTTTTCCTAGACCTATCCCCACTCCCATTTCCTCATCCCTAGGGTTTCTAGATCAAAAACACCATGGAAGAGGACAGAGAAATATGGCTTGAAAGGGTCAACATACATCTTGAGAAGCTCCTCCAAAAGGAAAACAAGGACAACAAGATGCTCATAAACATGTCAAATAGGTATATCACAAGAAATCAAATCTATAGCATCAAACTCAAGCAATTACAAGAGAAACATAAGCAAACCCTAGCAAAGCAAAAGAAGGGAGACTGGAGTGTAAAAACTCTGGTAAACTTGATAAATATATATTATTAATGATGAAGATAAGAGATAAGAGATGATTACAATGAGGGATCGCCTAGGCTTTAAATATAGCCTCAAGGTGTCCCTTGGCGAAGAGGCATGATCCAGTTAATAAAACCTAATATAACTATATCTAACTAATAATTAATAAAATATTCATAACATTTCCCCTCTCTTAAGATGCTTTGTCCTCAAAGCATATGTAATGATGGACAATGTTGACGAATGTCTGGTTTTCTCAAGCGATGAGCTCTTGCTTCCCACATTTTAAAAAGATCGTGGAGCATTTTCTCGAGTTCAATCTTTTGGTGATGTGGATAGCGACAAGATCTGATATTGATAGGGTCAGATTCTATTCCTGGTACTGCTGGTGATTCTTCTTTGTTCCTTTTTAGATTTAGAGGTAGGTGACCAACAATTATTGTCTGATGTAACTTCTCCTCATCATCAAATGCTTCCTTCCTAACAACCATATGTGCTTCATCACCGAAGGCCTCAACAGCTTCTGTCGTTATATCAGTGGCTTCGGATGTGTTTGTCGCTTCACATGTTTCGTTCAATTCTGGGGATGGAACATTTTGTTGTTTATAAACATCTGTATCTTCATGGTGATGTGGGAAATCAGTTTTTTCCTGATGCTCTTCTCAGTTCCCTGAATCTGCGGAATTGTTTTGTTGATTTTGTTCCATGTTAGGAGATATTGGGGATTGTGTCTGACTTAACTGATCTATCTTATCATTTAGCTTACTGAAGAGTTCTGTCATATTGTTCATGATGGCATTAAATTTCTGCAATATTTTGTTCTCATTGTCCTTAGTCTCCATTTGTTTTAGCCATATTTGCCTTTTTATCTGATCAATCGTCATCATTGATAAAGACATACTAAATATGTATGAGATGGGAAATATTTTTCTGCCAGTTTTTCTTTTCCCCTTTTTTTTATTTTTAAAATTAATTAATTAATTAATTAATATTTAATTAATTAATTAAATTAATAATTTTTTTTTTAAATTATGGAGTGTAAAAACTCTGGTAAACTTGATAAATATATATTATTAATGATGAAGATAAGAGATAAGAGATGATTACAATGAGGGATCGCCTAGGCTTTAAATATAGCCTCAAGGTGTCCCTTGGCGAAGAGGCATGATCTTTGATCATGCCCTTTCAGGTAATAAAACCTAATATAACTATATCTAACTAATAATTAATAAAATATTCATAACAGAGACAAGCTTGACATCCTTGCAGAGGCATCCCTCATTGCTTAGCACACTTAATCATGCTTCCATAGCACAATTTTGAAGAAATTTTGGGCAAGTTTTGAAAATATTTGAGTTTTTGTACAGTTGCATTGTCAAAAGTTTTTAGGGACCTCCAATGACAAAACTAAAGGCACCATTGGATTCAAAAGGCCAAAACAATTCACCCTAGCAACTTTGCTAAGCTTTTTTGGGCCAACTGGTCAGTCAAAAAGTCAAAAAACACCCAAAAAAGCACATTTCTGCCCTGTTTTTGAGGTTGGCGCTGTGATTTTGACCAGTCTTGGTAGATGGACCTTTTGGAGGGTCAAATCAAGTCATTTTTAAAAACCATGGACAATTTCGGAAACCAGACAGGACATGATTTCCAATGAGCTATCTTGAGCTCAATTTAGACACTAGGAACCCCTTCAAAAGTGGAGCTGAAGTTGGCGCTGCACTTTTTACACTAGTGCTACGCTTTTTACCAATTTTCCGTGTATCTTGAAATTTGCAATTTTTCTCAGTTTTTTCAGTTTCACCTTGGCAAATGATGTTTTTACCAATGTAATTCAAGGATGTAAATGTAATAATCATGTTTTTAAATTATATAGGGGCAAATACATTAGGTAAAAACTCTTGATGAGATGTAATGAATCAGTTTCCAAAAAGTGAAGGATGAGTCAGTTTGACCTCCCTACACTCTAGGTTTTAGTTCAGAGTTTGGTGGATCAACTCCACAACTCAAGAATTCGACCCCTGAGGTTGGGAGAAGTTTTTTGATGTCTATATCTATCATTTCTTGACACATTTTCCAGGTTGGATGCTGTTGTATTGATCAAAGACTCTAGTGTAATCAATATTTCGCAGGAATTTAATGAAAGAGTTGCAACTATTTCTTGTGGTATGGAAATTTCACATTGTTTCTTCTTCTGTTGCATATGTATGGATGTTTTGTACTCTCCATGATCCATTTCATTTATATTATATGTTGATTTTCAACTTTATAAGAAGAATACATATTCTATGCTATGTTTTGGGAAAATCTTCATAGTTTCTCTCATTTCTTCAGTTTAGAAAGAATACACGCATTGTCTTGCTCTTTCTAGCACTTCATTTGTCTAATCCATCCCACTCAAAAACCCTAAAGTGTTAGCCTTCCTACCTATCTTGCCCCATTGAATGGACTACAATCCTAATCTTATTTGCCCTAACCTAGCCTCTTTGAGCTAATTCACCCATCCAGCAAACCAAATAAAACAAACAAACCCATGTACTCATACCTAGCCTAAAACCCTAATTCATCCAACCCTCTTGGCTGTGATTTCGTGGAGAGAGCCCTCTCCGGTTTGGTAGGGCTAGCTACCAAGCTAAAAGATTGGTCTGTGGTTACATCTGTTTGGACTCTTTCTCAGCCTTAGAGATCCGGTGGAGTGATAACAGAGACAAAACAATTTTCCTTCGTTTGGTCTTGTAAATGCACACTTTAGAATTGAACCCCTTAAAAGGCTAAGAGCTGAAAGTGTCTTGATGGTCCTAGAAGATGCAAATAACTTATGCCAATACTCTGTTTTGTACTTCCTGACCGTGTTGAGCTTATGATCAAGCAACATATCTAGAGTAAATTTTCCATCAATGATGGATCCTTCAGGTGCAATTTCATCAACAAATATACAAAATTTGTGATACGTGCTCATGTGGTACAACTCCCTTTACAATACGCTTCTACTTTAACATGTCCTTTAACTGTGCGTAAATTTATTGTGATACTTGTTTTCTTCTCCAGACCCTTGTGATCTTGTCCTTTTGCCTGATGGTCGTCTTCTTGTTCTGATTTCATGGTGAATGCCTTTCTTTCAGAGGTCCATGATAAGCTTCTTCTACAATCTCGTACAAAATGACCAAAGTTGTGACATAGGTAGCATTCAACATCCGGTATGAATAATGGAGTTAAGGTGTTGAAACTTCTTCTATCATACGCATATGGAATTCTGTCTTGTCTTCTAGGGCTTCAAACAATATTCTTGCTATATCCCCTGCAATATTGAGCTCTACATCCTTAGTTAGAGCATACATAACAATAACCATGAAATGTGCCTAAATACCTTGGGGTATAGGGAGAAGATCTACTAAAGGTGTCTTTCCCTTAGAAAATCCAAGGTTTTGTTGCTCTTTACTTTTGAATGTTGTTTTCTGATTTGGCATCTTGAATGCATCACCTTGACTTCTTGAGGCATAGGTCTTCCAGCTTCCGGAGTTGGTTGATGTATGTAGAACTTTGACGTTGGGCATCTCTACATGTGGCTTATCTTCTTCATGAGGCTTCTTCTCTTGACATGTGGTTGCTTTTCATTATTGGAGCATGGGGACTCACCAACATGTCTAAGACCTGTCTTGATAAGAGGTGACCTTTGGCAATTGAGAATGTCATCCAAGACCCATAAGCTCCTCAATTTTTGAGCCATTTTGTCTACTTTTGCTTTCAAGGTGACCATCTCTTGTTCATGTTTTGAGAAATCCTCTTCCTTCTTTACTTGAATTCTTAAATAAAGATAACATGCTTCAGATACCTGTGATAATCAATCAATGATGTATTCTCTAAACAATAATCCAGTACCTCTATAAGTTTGAATGACAAAACTCCCTGTATGTTAGATGCCTCAAGATAACTGTTGTATGTCGGCTCAGATAGAAGTATCAGGCATGTATAAGTATCATTGTAATAAATATATCATATCCGTAGAAGATTTTAGCTTTGTTGTGTGAAAATTTCTGAATACAACATTACAAAAATCCTACTGCAGTACCTTGATTTACTTCTCCTACTTGTGATTTTAATATACAAGTTATTTTGAGAAAATATTCAGAAAATACCGAAGTAAACACAACTAGAAGTCTACACAAATACAGATCATTTACTGAATATTATGCTCATTCGACAAAGTGACACACAAATTTTTCAGACAAATGTCCCCATAAAAACCCAATGCGGGAAAGTCAGTGCAACAAATATGAGGGTTTATTATTATTAAGTAGAATCTGAGTAAAACAAGTCTGGGCACCTTACTAGTTAACCCGATAGAGAAAAACTAAGATCTGTAGCAATACCTGTTGTTCTGGAGACTGAAAACTGGACCGATTCACACCCTCAAACGAGATTTATAGAACTCAACCCTTTCTGCCTCTAGAAACCCGAACGTTGCTTTGAAGCTACCTACGTCAGCCCTGCTAACCTTTGCATGCCCCTGCGTTGCTCAGAAGGGGACTGTGTAACATTACATTGCCCTGGATGACCTCTGCGTAACCCTGAAGGCCTCCTACTGCCTTAGCGCTGCCCTTTCTGAGCCTGCATAGCACCTGCATAGCGGATGAAACCCTCTGCATTGCGTAGCCTCTGCTTCCTTTGCGCTGCTCCTGGTTGTTGCTTCTCTGCCTCTTGCTGACTCTTGGCTCCGTGATCAGATCATCCCCTTAGCCAATACTACCCCTTGCTGCAGCTGAAACACTTCTGGAAATTCTTAGCAAACCCACCCTAGAATTCCAGCTTAGTCTCTCTGTTATGCCTCCGTGTGTGTGTCTCCAACTGACCCCAAGCCTTTCTCTCATACTTTTTCGTTGACACATCAATGACCATGATTTAATCTCTTATCGACGGCTTAGATTAAAAGACTGCTTGATCCGCGTCACTTAGAACATCTCATCACATGTGTCTAATTAATTCACTTTAATTTTTCTAATTCCCTAAGATAGACTTAGGGTCCTCATTAAAAAAATTAATAATTTTAATATCTCACACACTGGATGATATTTCTCCAAATGCTTTTTGGGTTTTGGAGGTCTTGTGTGTCTTAGCCCCTCAACAATATTTCAAGGCTAGAGCACACCCGATGCTACCTCAACACTCGAAATCTCAACACTCCCTCTTAGCATGGTGTGTGCTCTAGTAATACATCCACACCATGTATCAAAATATCTCGGCATCAATCTCTGCACTGTTGATGCTTGGCCTACTGCCCTCCATCCACTGTGCTGCTGCTTTCTGTACTGTTGCCCATGTCACTGCCGCTGACACTGCTACATTTGTATTGCAGCTCCCACTCAAATTGCTGCATCATGTTGCCCATAGCATTTCCACTACTAACTGCCGCACTGCAACTCAGTTGCGGAGAAGTAAGCAACTAAAGGACCCCTGCCCAAATCATTGACAGACAAGTCAGGCTGCATCTCATCACTAAAGCTTCCTTGGCTGCTACTCTGCACTGTCCTCCTGAAGCTATTGCACTGCTACAACTCTGCACTGTGTAAGCACTGCCTCTCTGCGTTGTTGAAGTCCCATCAGCCTCTGCGCTGTTGCCTCTACACTACACTGCTCCCTCCACAACATCTCAACCCTACCCTCTGCTTCACTGTGATATTCTGCAACCACCTCTCCACTTGTCTTGCTACCGTCTTTAGTCTCCCATAGCTCGTATGTGATCCAAGAGTTGGGCTACTCAAGGATCCTGCCTTCTTGATCTGTAGCTGCTCTACAGATCCATATTGCCCCACTTACGTGGCTCATGAGCACTCATGGCTACGTCATCATCACTCCCATCGTCCTTTGCTGTTGCTGCCTTGGATTCAGAAGATCCTTTGTCCTTCTTCTTAGGACAAGTGTTGGCGAAGTGTCCAAGTTTGCCACAGTTAAAGCACTGAACCTTGGATAGGTCCCTCTTCTTCTTCCCTTACTGCCTTCATTCCTTTGATGCAAGGGCTACATCATCTTCCTCTTCTTTCTCCACCCTGACAGTTCCGCTGCTGCTGTTTTGCCTCTTGGTGAATCTCTTGATCTCCTCCTGACGGAGGATTGCCCACATGTTTGCCCAGGATGGTAACGATGCCCAACTCGATATGCTTTGGAAAAACATTTCCCACTCCTCGGTGGCTGCATTCAGGGCAGTCCTTACCAAAAGCCCTTCATTCGGAGTTGCTCCCATGGCAATCAGTTGATCCCGGATAGTTTTAAGTTAGAATAGGAAGGGATCTATCTCCTCACCCTTTTGCATTTGGAACAAGGACATCTGATTCTCTAGAAGCATTTTCCTTTAGCTTCCTTGATACATCGTCTCCAAAGCAGTCCACATCTCATTTGTTGTGTTCTTCTGAGCAATATGTGGCACGACGTGATCTTTGACTCTGTCCATGATCAAACGCTTAGCTCATGCTTGATTTTCATTGAATTTCTTTAGAGGATCTGGATCGGTAGGCACAACTAGGAAATTCGTTGCATGGTTCTTGATGTCGTACTCATCCAGGACTGTGAGTATCCTGGCTCTCCAAATGAGAAAGTTGGACACAACGTCCAACCTGTCCTAATCTCTCAGTCCATGAGAGGCCATCTAGCTCAAACCTGACGAAACAATACTCTTCTCCCAATTTCTGCTGCAAAACTCAACAAAAATGTTGGATTTGGGTTTCTTGGCGACCAGAAACCCTCTATAGTAGCTGCTCCCTCCGTCAACTAATTTCCCTCATGGAAATCTTCAGCCAAAAAAACAACCGAACGGTTCTCTACGATCACCCTCTTGATCGAATCTCAGATATGTTTGGCGCAGATCTGCTGAGTAACTGTCTTCCTCCCGCTCTTTGTCAACTTAGCTAGGCACAATTCTGCATCGATAGAATCTCCACCACACCGCAATTGCTGAAGATCTAAATCTCTGGTTCCGGATCTCGGAAATACTTCACAGTGACAGAATAGAAAACTGGATTGCGTCCCTCTGGCTGGCCTCTGCGTGAGCAGACTGCTCCAGTGCAACCTCTGCGCAACGCAGGCTGCTCCTGCGTCCCTTTGGAAGGCACTGCGTTGTCTCTACATCACCCAAATGGGACTGCGTTAGCCCCTGCATAGCCTTGCTGGGACTGTGTCCAACTGCTGCTGAGCTACCCTCTCCGAATCTCTGCTGCTTCAGCGGCTACCCTGCAAAAAACATGTCTTCCGTTGATTTGCTGAAGATTCAGCTTGATCTGCAATCGCTCTGACACTATGTGAAAATTTCTGAATACAACATTACATAAATCCTACTGTAGTATCGTGATTTACTTCTCCTACTTGTGATTTAATTATACAAGTTATTCTCAAAAAATATCGAAGTAAACAAAACTAGCAGCCTACACACATACAAATCATTTACTGAATATTATGCTCATTCGACAAAGTGACAGATTTTTCGGACAAATGTCCCCAGAAAAACCCAATGCAGAAAAACTGGTGCAGCAGATATGAGGGTTTAGTATTATTAAGTAGAATCTGAGTACAGCATATCTGGGCACCTTACTAGTTAACCCGACAGAGAAAAACTAAGATCTGCAGTAATACCTGCTATTCTGGAGATTGAAAACTGGACTGATTCACATCCTCAAATGGGATTTACAGAACTCAGCCCCTTTCTGCCTCTAGAACCCCCAACTTTGCTCTAAAGTTGCCTGCGTCAGCGCTGCTAGCCTTTGCGTGCCCCTGCGCTGCTCAAAAGGGGCGTGCGTAACCACAGACTGGGTGATGCAGTCCTTACGCTGCAATAGATGGCCTCTACGTAACCTTGAAGGCCTCTTGTTGCCTCAGCGCTGCCCTTTTTGGGCCTGCGTAGCACCTGCATAGTGGCTGAAACCCTCTACGCTATGCAACTGCTGCGTAGCCTCTGCTTCCTTTGCGCAGCTCCTAATTGCTGCTTCTCTGCCTCTTGCTGACTCTTGGCTCTGGGATCAGAGCATCCCCTTAGCCAATACTACCCTTTGCTGCAGCTGAAACACTTTTGGAAATTCTTAGCAAAGCCGCTCTAGGATTCCAGCTTAGTCTCTATGCTCTGCCTCCATGTGTGTGTCTCCAACTGACCCCAAGCCTTTCTCTTATACTTTTTCGTTGACACATCAACGACCGTGATTTAATCTCTTATCGACGGATTAGATTAAAAGGCTGCTTGATCCGCATCACTTAGAACATTTCATCACATGTGTTTAATTAATTCACTTTAACTTTTCTAATTTCCTATGTTAGAGTTAGGGTCGTCATTAAAAAAATTAATTATTTTAATATCTCACACACTGGATGAAATTTCTCCAAATGCTTTCTGGGTTTTGGAGGTCTTGTGTGTCTTAGCCCCTCCACAAAATTTCAGTGCTAGAGCACACCCGATGCTACCTCAACACTCGAAATCTCAACATGCTGCTCTCAAATCCTTATTTACTGTGTATTGTCTTCAATGAATTCAAGTCTGCACAGGTACCAATAATAATGCCACAAATCTGATTTCCTTGCTAGCCTGGAGTCTTCTTGACCGTTGAGATATCCTGTCTTATGTGGTCTTGGAGCCACAAAATTTTATTAGGCTTCAAATTTTAGTGTTCATCAAGTTTCAGGTTAGGGCCTTTTTTCTGCTTCAGAAAACAACCCTTTCTACATAGATATGAGACCTATTGTTGAAGATAGACCGCAACCTATCCAATTCACTGAGTTTGGAACATTTGATAAGCTTCTTGTTAAGGATGAGGGTTAGTTGTGCTTTAGAATCGATGATATTTCAGAGAAATTGTTGCTTGATCAAACTGATGTATGAGGCCACATGAATAGGGCTTTTAAGCCTCATAATTCTTTGCTGGTTTCATCATAGAGACAAAACAATTTTCCTTCATTTGGTCTTGTAAATGCATGCTTTAGAATTGATCCCCTTCAAAGGCTAAGAGCTGAAAGTGCCTTGATGGTCCTGGAAGATGCAAATAACTTATGCCAATAGTCTGTTTTGTACTTCCTGACCGTGGTGAACTTATGATAAAGCAACAAATCTAGAGTAAGTTTGCCATCAATGATGGATCCTTCAGGTGCAATTCCATCAACAAATATACAAAATTTGTGATACGTGCTCATGTGGTACAACTGCCTTACTAATACACTTCTACTTTAACATGTCCTTTAACTGTGTGTAAATTTATTGTGCTACTTGTTTTCTTCTCCAGACCCTTGTGATGTTGTCCTTTTGCCTGATGGTCTTGTCTTCTTGTTCTGATTTCATGGTGAATGTCTTTCTTTCAGAGGTCCATGATAAGCTTACAATCTCGTACAAAATGACCAAAGTTGTGACATAGGTAGCACTCAACATCCGGTATGAATAATGGAGTTAAGGTGTTGAAACTTCTGCTGTCATAAGCATATGGAATTCTGTCTTGTCTTCTAGAAAATCTGCTTCTAGGGCTTCTATCAATATTCTTGCTATATCCCCAATATTGAGCTCTACATCCACAGTTAGAGCATACATAACAATAACCATGAAATGTGCCTAAATACCTGGGGGTATAGGGTGAAGATCTACTGAAGGTGTCTTTCCCTTGAGAAAATCCAAGGTTTTGCTGCTCTTCACTTTTGAATGTTGTTTTCTGATTTGGCATCTTGAATGCATCACCTTGACCTCTTGAGGCATCGGTCTTCCAGCGTCCGGAGTTGGTTGACTTACGTAGAAATTTGACTTTGGGCTTCTCTACATGTGGCTTATCTTCTTCATGAGGCTTCTTCTCTTTACATGTGGTTGCTTTTCATTATTGGAGCATGGGGACTCACCAACATATCCAAGACCTGTCTTGATAAGAGGTGACCTTTGGCAATTGAGAATGTCATCCAAGACCCGTGAGCTCCTCAATTTTTGAGTCAGTTTGTCTACTTTTTCTTTCAAGGTGACCATCTCCTGTTCATGTTTTGAGAAATCCTCTTCCTTCTTTATTTGACTTCTTAAAGTTTCCTCAATTTTTGAGTCAGTTTGTCTACTTTTTCTTTCAAGGTGACCATCTCCTGTTCATGTTTTGAGAAATCCTCTTCCTTCTTTATTTGACTTCTTAAAGTTTCCTCAATTTTTGAGTCAGTTTGTCTACTTTTTCTTTCAAGGTGACCATCTCCTGTTCATGTTTTGAGAAATCCTCTTCAAGGAAGTGACTTTCCTGCCAAGTTCTTCATCCTACTTTTCTTTTTCCTTGCGCTGGTTTGTCAAGATGCTTTCCCTGTTGTTTGCCTCTTGCAACATGCTTTTGAGGTGATCAAGTTCATGATCCTTTTCTGGCGTGTGCTTCTTCTGAAATTCAACTTATCTTTTCAACTTGGTTATTTCATTAAGAGCAAAAGAATATTTGAACTCATTCCAATTTTCAGCTTCCACAATTTTGCGTTTGAGAGATGTAATTTCATCATTCTCCATTGTCTTCCCCATCTTAGATGCTACGGATTTGCCTTCAAGCGGTTAAGCCTTTAAGAAGGACCAAATCTGATACCAATTATTGGAAATACTGAGAGGAGGGGGTGGTGGTGGTGGGTGAATCAGTATTTCATTATTTTACACAATTGGTTAGTTCATTTAACATTCAGGGCATTAATTAGAACTTGAAACATCACATCAAGTAGACAATACTTAGATTAAGTTGTCCAACAAGCATTGTATTATGTATGGGTTACATACTAGTTTACCAGTCAAGCTGGAAGAAAGTACGATACTTCCCAGAGAAGCTAATTATCTCCAAGTTCTGAAGATATTTGCAGACCTATTCTGCAGGAGTCTTCAGTCCCCCTTTACAATCATCTCAATCACAACTACCACAACCTTCTGTTTCACCGCCATTGAAACTTCCTCTGCCACCACTAGTCCTCCACACTTCACTGCTACTTCTTTGCTTCTGCTACCTTCACAATTGATGTTGCCATTCTTTCTGCTTCTGCTGTTGCTACCACTGACTTACCCATCTCAGATGCTACGGATTTGCCTTCAAGTGGTTAAGCCTTTAAGAAGAATCAAATCTGATACCAATTATTGGAAATACTGAGAGGAGGGGGCAGGTGAATCAGTATTTCATTATTTTACACAATCGCTTAGTTCATCTAACATTTAGAGCATTAATTAGAACTTGAAACATCACATCAAGCAGACAATACTTAGATTAAGTTGTCCAACAAGCATTGTATTATGTATGGGTTACATACTAGTTTACCAGTCAAGCTGGAAGAAAGTAAGAGACTTCCCAGAGAAGCTAATTATGTCCAAATTTTGAAGATATTTGATGACCTATACTGCAGGAGTCTTCAGTTCCCCTTTACAATCATCTCAATCACAACTACCACAACCTTCTGCTGTCACTGCCATTGAAACTTCCTCTGCCACCACTAGTCCTCCACACTTCACTACTACTTCTTTGCTTCTGCTACCTTCACAATTGATGTTGCCATTCTTTCTGCTTCTGCTGTTGCTACCACTGCCTCCACTACTTCTCCTTCTGCACCTCCTTCTTTCACTATCCAACTTCACTGCCTCTGCTCTTCTGTACTTCTGCTGCCACAACTTCAACACTGTCAATCAGAGAGCTTACTGTTACATGATGAGGACCACTATCACCATCATGAAAACAACTTTTTCATATGCATTACCTGTCCATAAGATCACTGTCATCCTCCAACAAGGTTATTACAACTATCATCAGGGTTTTACATAGATTAATGTCATCATATCTAGGTTCAACAAGCTCATTATCAAACTAGCTTAGCTCAACCAATATGTTGTCAGCAATTCTGTCTCTACTTAGTGCTATACCTGCTACCACAGACACTAAGATTTCTTGCTATATACAGTATCAACCACATTACAACTATTTTGCCAAGGATGCTGCTAATCAAGGTCATGTCACTGTTATAAATATTAGATCATTCATTGTATCCAAGGCACAGCTGTAATGCATTTAGGTCATCAAGTTATATAGAATTCAGCATACAATGCATCACATCACTGTTCTGCCTCAGTGTTACACATACCACTCCTGCCACATGCACAAGATCATGGTAAAGTAAAATATAGGAACCAAACAATGATTGTCCAAGATCTTGGTCTCATAATCCACCTTTGTGTTCTGGTTAATGAACAAGGTCTTTGACAACACTTTCCTGCTATCAAATATGCTCAAGGCACAATCAAATCGTTACTCATACCTTGGCGGAAAATTCTAACTGAAACAACTTTGTCCTCTCAGGACAACAAACCGGCTTTGGGCTATGATAATATTATCAATGACAAATGCACTGCAAACATGTCATCAGATATGATTTTGTCCTTAACATGAATATATAACTCAGTCCTGACTCATAGTTTCAAAGTTCCCATTGATCTTCCTCACTCGCCTTTTTAAATGCACTGCAAAAATTGATGCACAATAGGTAGTCTCACATTGTCATTGTACGGATCTACACACATATTATATCCCAAATCTACTCGCAACCTTTAATTTCACTATGTCATTGTTGCATATTTGTGGATCACAATAGATCTTATGGCTTAGGAGGAAATTGGATCACCTTTTGTAATCTCAGGTTAGTGTCACTGCTACAGACTTGTGCTAAGATATTCTTCGATGATTACAAACAACCCAACGAACTGCAAGTGGATCATAACTACCCATCGAAACCCTTGTCAAGTTAAAGTGGGCGACAAAAAGAGCTCTACTATGTCGTAGATGCAAAGAAGAATCTCAACACCTTTGAAAATTTGCCCAATGAGTTCAATGACTGGTGCTATGGATATTTTCTAGAACTGGATGACCGGAGGTTAAGGTTATATACACTTCTTCATGGCAGAGATTTGGTAGTCAAGGCATAGATTTCTTGGGTGGTTTGAGCCTCACACAATGAGATCGAGCTTCAAAGGGTAATCATAAGTCTTGACCACATAGCATAGCTTAAACTTGGCAACAGAGGATTGAATGTACCTGCAAAACATTAAAGAAAAGTTTCCAACGAATCCCATAGATAAAAAAAAATCCCAGAAACCCTAAACCCACGATCTTCCTAGCCATTGAGAGAATTCGTTCATCTTCACTCTCACTATAGAGAGGGAAATTCATGAACTTATATAGTCATCAGAGTAGGGCTCATGAGGGAAGTTGACCTATAATTAAAAAAAAGATCATTTTTAATTCAAATTAGTTTTGGAGCCAAAATAAATTTTAATTGGTGCCAAACGATTGTGTGAATATTTGGCCCTCTCAGGTCTTATTTCTTTTGACCATTTGACCAAAGGATAAATTCCTTCATGACTTTTGGACCAAAAATAATTTTCCTTAAACTCCTCTATGATTTGGCCCAAGCAATTATTTTATTTTGACTGAAAATTTTTGGTCCAAACCCTAGTTGAATTAGGGTTTTCAACTTTATATTATGATTGCCAGCTATGAGGAAATCGCCACATCACTCATAAACATTGTCATGTCATCAATGAATCAATATGACGCCACATAATCTAGTTATTGCATTATTGCCACATCAACATGCTTTATGATGCCATCTCATCAACCCTTTGGGGTTTTTGGACCAAAGGTTGGGGCCTCAACTTCAACTGGGTATATCTCACAAACTGTGAAGGCCCATAAGGCACTCCACACACCACTGGAATTAGTTCGATGAGTAGAATCTCATGGCGAGGGTGCATTGACCAAGGAACCCAAACCCTGGATCTAGGGTTAGCTAGGGTTTCTTCACTGCATTCTCTCATCCACTGCATACATGATCCTACTCTTGCTTTGCCATCAATGACATCTTGCACACCTGCTTCTCCTCCTGCTTTGACATCAATGACAATATTCTCAACAATCTCCCCCTTTGTCATTGATGTCAACACACCTAGCATACCAAGGCATGTTGTATCAACTTCTTTCTCTCTCCCTTGTTCCTTCAAAGTTTCTCTCCCCATTTGACATCAATGGCAAAGGGTGGCTGGCTCATCCAAGTGATATGGTTCTCCCTAACAACGTGCTCTCATCATCTTTCTGCAGCACATACTCCACCTTGACAACATACTCAACTGCTACAAGCTACTCCAAACAATGTCATCTGATCCTGTGATGTAGATCCCCGTGACAATGTGCTCTCTTATTTAACAACTTCTTTTAATAGTAAGTAGCATCAACTTTTGACATAGCACAACATTTCTATAATATGCGAACAATCTGATTTCTCCTAGATCTAGTCAATAAACATGATGCCTAGTATAACAAGACTTCTACAACAAAACATGCTCACTATCCAACCTTATTAACAATATGCAACAAATTCTAGTTGAATCAACTAGCTCAACAACCCTTCCATGAAAATCAATCATCAATCATAGTCACACACAAGGTAACAATCCATACAAAAGCATACATGCGATCAATCATGCAACTGGCTAATGTGATCCCAATAAGTACTAATGATGAGTTTTGTCACAAGCTTGCACTGCTTTCAAAATTGTTGCCTCTGCTATAATGCTCTGATATAGACCACAGGTTTCACACAACAAGCTTCAAATACTTGCCATAATAAATCAACGATGTATTCTATGAACAATCCAGTACCTCTATAGGTTTGAATGACAGAACTCTCTATATGCTGGATGCCTCAAAATAACCATTGTATGTCAGATCAAATAAAAGTGTCAAGCATGTATAAGTATCACTGTAATAAATGCATCAGATCCGCACAAGATTTAGCTTTTTTGCTCTCAAATCCTTATTTACAATGTATTGTCTTCATGAATTCAAGTCTGCAGGGGTACCAATAATAATGCCATATATCTGATATCCTTGCTAGCCTAGAGTCTTCTTGACCATTGAGATGTCCTGTCTTCTAAGTTGCACGAAACGAGGAAACAGAAACGAGTTTCTGAAATGGGTACATGTACGAAACGCGACCTCCCCAAATTTTGGAAATGGGGAAACGCAATATATATACATACATACATATATATATATATATATATATATATATATATATATATATATATATATATATATATTAGAATTTAGGAAATTTAAGAAATTTATGTGAAATCACAAACATACATGATACATTCTAATTTATTACATTCAAAGCATAAACTATTACATCACATTTACACTTTCCACAATTAAGAAAATAATAAAACACACACAAACCAAAAAAAGATTAAAAAAAAGACAAGTTAAAGTGACGGAAACGCATTTCCGGCCGTACTGGGCACGTTTCCCCAACAAGAAATGGCCCAGTACGGACGAAAATGCATTTCCAGGCCATACAGTACGGCGAAACGTGTTTCCGTTTCGTTTCTGGGCTGAAACAGAGGCTAGACCCACGTTTCCTGCAACACAACCTATCTTAGGTGGTCTTTAAGCCACAAAATTTTATTAGGCGTCGAATTTTGGTGATCATCAAAGCTTCAAGTTAGGGCCTTTGGCTGCTTTAGAAAACAACCCTTTCTACACAGAGAGGAGATCTATTGCTGAAGATAGACTGTAACCTATCAAATTCACTGAGTTTGCAACATTTGATAAACTGCTTAAAAAGGACGAGGGTTAGTTGTGCTTCAGAATTGATGATATTTCAGAGCAACTGTTGCTTGATAAAATTGATGCATGAGGCCACATGAATAGGGATTTTAAGCCTAAAAATTCTTCGTTGGTTTCATCATAGAGACAAAACAATTTTACTTCCCTTGGTCTTATAGATGTATGCTTCAAAATTGATCCGCTAGAAGGGTTGAGAGATGAAAGTGCCTTAATGGTCCTAAAAGATGCAAATAACTTATGCTGATTGTATATTTTGTACTTCTTGACCATGGTGAGCTTATGATCAAGCACTATATCTAGAGTAAGTTTTCCAAAAAATGATGGATCCTTCAGGTGCAATTTGAAGAACAAATAGATACAAAATTTGTGATACATGCTCATGTGGTACAACTCCCTTGACAACAAGATTCTCCTACTTTATCATGTCCTTTAACTATGTGTGAATTTATTGTGATATTTGCTTTCTTCTCTAGACCCTTGTGATCTTTTCCTTTTGCCTGGTGGTCTTGTCTACCTGTTCTGATTTCATGGTGAATGCCTTTCTTTCTAAAGTCCATGATAAGTTGCATCTACAATCTCGTACAGAATGACCAAAGTTGTGACATAGGTAGCACTCTACATCCGTTTTGAATAATGGAGTTAAGGCGTTGAAAATTATGTTGTCATAAGCATATGGAATTATGTCTTGTCTTCCAGAAAATATGCTTCTAGGGATTTTATCAATATTCATGCTATATCCCTTACAATCTTGAGCTCTATGTCCATAGTTAGAGCATACATAACAATAACCATGAAAGGTGCCTAAATACCTGGGAGATTAGGGTGAAGATTGTAGAAATTTATAGTTTCCCACCCCGGTTTTCAGTTTTCACCTTATTACTCCAAAATAGTTAAATGCCCTTTCCCATATCCATACATTTAACAAACTGGAAAATAAATTTTGCTGAAAACACAAATTCTGGAAATTTTTCAGAATGCTGAAAAATGCAGAATTAAAAATCAGCAAGCATAAAAACAGTCATTCACACATTTGACACAGATATTTTTGGTCAACATGACCCTGGAAAAACCCCCTACAACTCTTGGGGAAAACCAGTTCGAAAGCTCCTTCTTATTTCTGGAAAATGCTTTTACAGAGGGGTGAAATATACAGGAAAAATTCCAACAAATTAATAACAGACTTATCTGGTTTTCCGTGCTTGCCTCTGCCTTGGAAAACGTGCCAGAACAGCAAAATACTCAAAACATAAATTTATTACAGCAAATGACAGTTCAGAAATTCGTGCCCAGAACTTAGCTGAACAGTAAGTGGGATTTGTCACGGAATTTTCCAGCATAATTTGTCTTTCTCGAAAGCAGTCTGTTGCCTCAATAAACGATGCCCGACCACCTAGAAAATCGAGGCATTTCTTTCTACTATTCCTCGGCAGTGTTGCCTTTATCATGAAAGCAAACCTCAATCTTTGTTGTGTAATTTCTTGTATGGATTTAAATAACATGCAGCCAAGGCTGCACCAGTATTCGTACACTCTCTTACGCCTCGGCCAGTACCCTCATTACTGTGTACGGACTTATGGGATACCTTCTTCCCTTCACCCTCTCCAGCTCTCTTCGGAAATAGTCTCCAAGCTCTCCTCCTCCTCCTCTCTCAATGCACTCATGAGAAAGAATGAATGACCTTTTCCTCCTTTTCCTCCTTTAACCTAACCCTAAGTGACTTTTGGGAATCCCTAAATCCAATGGCTGAAATAGATTGAGATCTAGGGCTGAGATTAAATGCTCATTTAAATCTCACTTTCTATTTTTTAATTCACCCCACTTTAATAAAGACCCACTTAGTCATTTATTTTCAAAGTCACTTTTCCTTTCTAATTTTACATTGACTTTATTAAAGTCACTTTAAAATTAGACTTTAGTAACTTTATCACTTAAAGTCACTTTTAAATTAGATTTGACTTTATAAAAATTATAAAGTCACTTTAGGAAAAAAATTAAATTCTTTTGGACACTTTTCCCTAGGCCAAAGATCAAAGCCTTAGGGAACCACCTGTCCTCCGGTACCAAATTTCAACACTCCCTCTTACCAAGGAAGGTGTTCCTCACCACACCCATCTTGTCTCTGAAGTAGACATGCTTGCCCCGTGGTAAGGCTTTGGTAAGAATATCTGCAACCTGCTCATCGGTGGGAATATACTCAAGCTTCACAGCTCCTTTCTGAACATAGTCTCTGATGAAATGATATTTGATCCCGATATGCTTTGACCTGTCATGAAATACTGGATTCTCCGTGAGTTTAATGCAACTCTGATTATCACAGTAAATCACTAAAGGTCTCAACGGCTGACCAAATAAGCCAAACAACATCTTGCGAAGCCAAATGGCCTCACAACTAGCTAGACTGGCTGCCATATACTCTGCTTCCGCTGAACTCAATGCTACTGACTGCTGCTTTCGGCTGAACCATGACACTACTGCCGAACCCAACCCAAAACAGCACCCTGAAGTGCTCTTCCTATCAGAAGCACAACCTGCCCAATCAGAATCAGTGTAACTTGCCAATCTCACTCCATCCCCCTGCCTGTAGTCCAGACCATAATCCACTGTCCCCTGCAAGTATCGCAAAATGTGTTTTGCGGCCACCCAGTGAACCTTCCTAGGCTCACACATAAACTGACTCATCGTGTTGACTGCAAAACAAATATCTGGTCTAGTGTTGACCAAATACATCAAGGAACCAATCAGCTGTCTGTACAATGTGGGATCCACCAACTCGGAATTCGAAGCATGAAGCTTCTTCCAGTTGGTGATCATCGGTGTCGACATGGGTCTACAATCCTCCATGTGGAATATGCCAAGGATGTCCACAATATACTTCCCCTGTCCCAGGAAGAAATGCCCCTCCTCCTGCCACACCTCCAAACCCAAAAAGTAATGCATCAAGCCGATGTCCTTTATCTCAAACTCCGCCGCAAGATCTCTCTTGCAGTGCTCTATGAGTCTCTCTGCACCTGTAATGACTAAGTCATCCACATACAGCACCAGAATGAGAGGCTCCTCACCTATCACAATATAGTAAAGGTTCGGATCTGCCTCACTCTTTGTGAAACCCATCTTCTGCAAGTAAGTATCTATCTTGGAGTACCAAGCTCTGGGAGCTTGCTTCAGGCCATAAAGGGCCTTCTTCAGTCTGCACACATGGGACTCCTTCCCATGCACCTCAAAGCCCTGTGGGTGCTCAATGTACACCTCCTCCTGTATGAAGCCATTGAGAAATGCGGTCTTCACATCCATCTGGTGGATCTTCCAACCCATCTCTGCTGCTATCGATATAATGGAGCGGATCGAAGTATATCGAGCCACGGGAGCGAAGGTTTCCTCATAATCAACTCCCTCTACCTGGGAGAACCCTCTAGCCACAAACCTCGCTTTGAATTTCTCAATGCTGCCATCTGCAGCATGCTTTACCTTGTAAAGCCATATGGAAGTAACCACGGATTTGCCCTCAGGCCTCGGCACCACCTCCCAAACATCATTCTTCATGATAGAAGAATACTCCTCCTGCATGGCCTCTCTCCAGACCTGCTGGCTAGCTGCCTCCTCATAGCTAGAAGGCTCAGAGTCAAGGATGCTGGTAGCCATTGCCATATAGCTAAAAAACCTCTCAGGTGGTCTGCTCTCTCTGACCGGCCTCTTAGGCTCAGCAACAGATGTGGCATCTCTCAAGGTGTCCTGAAGCCACTTGGGCTTCCTCTTCCCTGAGCACACTTCTCCTGCTGGAGAATAAAACTCCTCCTCAACATCAGGAGCCTGAACTCCTGACTGTCTGTCTGCTGTCCTCCTGCCTGCACCTGAACCTGTAGAAGCTGAGGTACCGTGTGAACTGTCCATCAGTGGACTCCCCAGTGAACTGCTCTGTGGACTGCTCTGCATGCTGCCCGTAGCACCACCCCTCTGACTCTGCGAGCCACTGCCCACTGACGGACCTGACATCATCATAGATGTACCTCCAGATCCTCCTGATCCCTGCCCACTGGATCCCTGTGACTGACTCAACTGCTGCTGAGGGTCTGGCTGATCCAGATACTCTAACTCCCGTGACCTCCTAAAGGCCCTGTCCTCCTCGAACTTCACATCCCGCTTGACAACAACTTTCCTCTGTGCAGGAATGTAAATCCGAAAGGCCTTGGAGGTCTCACTGTAGCCCACAAAGATACCCTTCTCTGCGGTGGGCTCTAGTTTGGTTCTCTTCTCCTTGGGTATGTAGGAGTATGTGATACACCCAAAGATACGAAGATGACCAATATCAGGCTTCTTCCCAGAAAAAGCCTCCTCCGGAGTCATGTGCCCCAAGGCACGATGCAGACTCCTGTTCTGCAAGTAAACAGCTGTGTTGCAGGCCTCTGCCCACAAAAACAATGGCAACCCCTGATCATGCAACATGGCTTTGGCAGCCCCTCCGATGGATCTGTTCTTCCTCTCCGCAACCCCGTTCTGCTGGGGGTTGTAAGGAACAGTGAACTCCCTCCTAATGCTTGCCTCCGCACAATAGTCAACAAACTCTCCAAGGGTGTACTCTCCCCCATTGTCCGACCTCAGGGACTTGATCTTCTGACCTGTCTGTGTCTCCACAAGAGCTCTGAACTCTTGAAACCACTTGAAGACCTCACTCTTGGTCTTTAAGAAATAAATCCAGGTCCTCCTGGAGTGATCATCAATGAATAAAACATAGTACTCATATCCACTCAAGGAAACATGAGACATCCGACCGCTCACATCGGAATGAATCAAATCAAGTATCCCAGTCGCTCTGCTGTCACTGCTGGGAAAAGGGGATTTGGCAAACTTGCCCATCGCACATCCTCTACAAGTATCAAAGTGATCAGTACTGAAATCTGGCACACCTGTAGTGATCTCCCGCAAAGTCCTCAAGGCCCCATGATACATGTGCCCCATCCTGCGGTGCCAAATCTCACACTGCTCAGAACTGCTAGCTCTGCTGTCGGTACTACTGCTCAATGCCAAAAGGGACTAAAATGCAAACTTGTACACCTTTGCATGGCGTACACCTATCACTCTAGCTGAATCAGCTGGAGTGCCCCTGGGATACATCAACACCTGTCCTCCCCTGAGCAGTACCTCATATCCTCTATCCTCCAAAGCTGAGACAGATATGAGTTTCTTCCTCATCCCTGGCACATAAAGAACATCTGACACTTTCAAGGGAGGTTTAGACTCCCTCTGAAATGTCAATGTTCCCACACCGACTGCTCTAACAACTCTGTCATCACCGAGTACTACCTCTATATCAGTGCCACTCTCTGAAAGCTCTGAGAAGTACTCACGGACTCTTGTCATGTGACGTGAAGCCCCACTGTCCACATACCAGATACCCGAAGATGCTCCGCTAATCGAGGGAAATGCATGCTCCCTCTGAACCTCTATGGCAGATAATCCCGCACTAGAGGACTCACACGCAGTGAACCCAAACTCCCGGTCAAAACGATCTGCAAAGTCCTCAACCTTTGCTGAAGCTGCCATACTCTGGTTCTTCCCCTTCTTCTTCTTCTTCTCCGGACACACAACTGCATAGTGTCTCATCTTCTGACAATTCCAACACTTCACTTTGGAATAGTCCTTCTGTGTGTTATCCTGTTTACCTTTACCTTTGCCTTTGCCCCCACCATTGCTTGTGGAAGCCTACTTCTTCCCTTTGCCTTTCTTGCGTCCTGCCAACAGTGCTACATCCTCATCCTGCTCAACTGGCTTGGCTGCCCCAAGCTGACCTTTCCTGATCTCTGTCTGAATGCAATCATCCCAAAACCTCTCCCATGTGGGAAAGGTCTCACGTGCACAAACCCCATCAACAAAGTTCATCCATGAACTGGGGAGGCCATTCACTGCAATCCGCACCAACTCAGTGGGTGGAATGGCCTCTCCAATCGCTGCCAACTCATCTCTCACATTAGTAATCTTTGTGAGATATCCAGCTGCACTATCAGTCTTACCCATCTTAATGTTCTTCAGCTTCTCCTTCAGGACCATTTTTCAGTTCTCATTGGTACTCTGGTAGAGGTTGGTCAATGCTGTCCACATCTCATGAGCATTTCTCTTTCCTCTCACATGAGGAATGCAATGGTCTTTGATTCCGTCTAGAATCAGTCTCTTACCCTTATTGTTCTTTTTATTATATGCTGCCAACTGAGTAGCATCAGTAGGCACATTTACAGGGTTCTGTGTGGTATGCACCATAATGTCCCAGACTTCTGCCTCCTCAAAGATACTCTGCATTCTCTCTTTCCAAATGCTGTAATTGGAATGCCCATCCAACCTATCCTCCACCCTCAGTCCCAAAGACATCCTGCTGTCCTAAAACTGAAAAATAGCACTGCTGTAGTAAAGGTAAAACTGTTGTTTGTGAAAAATCAACTTGCTGGAATTTTCTGAGTGAAAAATCAGCAGGCTGTAATTTTCCTCCTTGCTGTCCCAAACTGCCCTTCAGCACTCAAGCTTTGATACCATGTAGAAATTTATAGTTTCCCACCCCGGTTTTCAGTTTTCACCTTATTACTCCAAAAAAGTTAAATGCCCTTTCCCATATCCATACATTTAACAAACTGGAAAATAAATTTTGCTGAAAACACAAATTCTGGAAATTTTTCAGAATGCTGGAAAATGCAAAATTAAAAATCAGCAAGCATAAAAACAGTCATTCACACATTTTGACACAGATATTTTTGGTCAACATGACCCTGGAAAAACCCCCTACAACTCTTGGGGAAAACCAGTTCGAAAGCTCCTTCTTATTTCTGGAAAATGCTTTTACAGAGGGGTGAAATATACAGGAAAAATTCCAGCAAATTAATAACGGACTTATCTGGTTTTCCGTGCTTGCATCCGCCTTGGAAAACGTGCCAGAATAGCAAAATACTCAAAATAGAAATTTATTACAGGAAATGACAGTTCAGAAATTCATGCCCAAAACTTAGTTGAACAGCCGTACGGACTGTACGGACTGTACGGAATTTTCCAGCAAGCTGTCTTTCTCGAAAATAGTGCTGGCTGCCTCGATAAACGTGCCCAGCCACCTAGAAAATCGAGCCCTCTTGCTGCTGTACTATTCCTCGAAAAATTTGCTGCCTTTCTCCTTGATAACCGTGCCTCAATACCGCTGTACGGACTGCTGTATAGACTGATGTATGGATTTCTGTGCTGCTGTACGGCCAAGCTGCCTCGGTATCCGTGCACTCTCTTACTGCCTCGAAAACCGTGCCCTCCTTGCTGCTGTATGGACTTGCTGAGTTTTTCTTCTCCTTCACCATCTCAAGCTCTCTTCAGAAAAAAGTCTCCAGCTCTCCTTCTCCTCCTCTCTCAATCTGCTCATGAAAGAATGAATGATCTTTTCCTCCTTTTCCTCCTTTAACCTAACCCTAAGTGACTTTTGGGGAATCCCTAAATCCAATGGCTGAAATAGATTGAGATCTAGGGCTGAGATTAAATGCTCATTTAAATCTCACTTTCTATTTTTAATTCACCCCACTTTAATAAAGACCCACTTAGTCATTTATTTCCAAAGTCACTTTTCCTTTCTAATTTTACATTGACTTTATTAAAGTCACTTCAAAATTAGACTTTAGTAACTTTATCACTTAAAGTCACTTTTAAATTAGATTTGACTTTATAAAAATTATAAAGTCACTTTAGGAGAAAAATTAAATTCTTTTGGACACTTTTCCCTAGGCCAAAGATCAAAGCCTTAGGGAACCACCTGTCCTCCGGTACCAAATTTCAACAAAGATCTATTGAAGGTGTCTTTCCCTTGAGAAAATCCAAGGTTTTGCTGTTTTTCACTTTTGACTGCTCTTTCTGATTTGGTACCTTGAATGTGTCACCTTAACATATTGAGGCATTGGTGTTCCAACTTCCGAAGTGAGTTGACTTCTGTAGAATTTTGACTTTGGGGCTTCTCTTCATCATGTGGCTTCTATACATGTGGCTTATCTTCTTCAGGAGGCTTCTTCTCTTCTTTGACATGTGGTTGCTTTTCATCATTGGCGCATGCAGACTCATCCACATGTCCAAGACGTGTCTTAATAAGTGGTGACCTTTGACAATTGGACAAATGTCTCCGCAAAAACCCAATGCGGGAAAACCGGTGCAGCTAGCTCTGGAGGGTTTTATTATTATGCAGAATCTGAATACAACAATTTCTGGGCACCATACATGGTTGGCCTTACAGAGAAAATCACGGGCACAATACCTCTTTCACTCGGAGACAGAAAATATGTCTGATTCACACCCTTAAATGGGATTTACAGAACTCGAGCCCTTTCTGGCCCACCGAAAACCCCAGCGCTACTCCTTAGCCCTCTGCATCAACCTTTCTAGCCTGTGTCAGCCTCTCCACTGCTCTGGAAGGGCTTGTGTCACCCTCTCTGGGCTTACGCTGCCCTGACTGGGTCTGCGTCAGCCCTGAAGGGCTCCTGTTGCCTTTGCGCTGCCCCTGACTGGGCTCTAGTTGAATTGCGTAACTCTAGCTGGCCTCTGCGCTGCTGGATATGCTGTCTCTCTGTCGCTGTTGTAGTCTTGGCCTTGGATCAGAATCCCTTGCCAATACTGCCCCTCGTTGCACTGCAAACTCTCTCTGAAATTATTAGCAAACCACGCCCTAGAATTTCAGCTTAGCTTCAGTTCTCTGCCAATGTGTGTATCCTCCGACTAACCCCAAACCTTTCTCTTATACTTTTCTCATTGGCAAACCAACGATCGTGATCTAATCTCTAATCAGCAACCAAGATTAGAAGTTGTTTGATCCACGTCACTTACAACATTCTCATCACATGTTTAATTTAATTCACTTTAATCTTTTAATTTTCCTAAGTTAGACTTAGGGTCCTTAATTAAAAAGATTAATTATTTGAATAACTATCAAAACTAGATGGAATTTCTCCAAACGCTTTCTGGGTCTTGGAGATCTCATGTACTCTAGCTCCTCCACAAAATTTTGGAGCTAGAGCACATCCGATGCTACCCCAAAATCTCAACACTGTTGCTACCACTACCTCTGTTGCTTCTCCTTCTGCACCTCCTTTCACTATCCAACTTCACTGCCTCTGCTCTTCTGTACTTTTGCTGCCACAACTTCAACACTGTCAATCAGAGAGATTACTGTTACATAATCAGGATCACTATCACCATCATGACAATAGATCTGTCATATGTATCAGCTGTCCATAAGATCACTGTCATCCTCCAACAAGGTTATTACAACTGTCATCAGGGTTTTACATAAATTAATGTCATCATATCTATGTTCAACAAGTTCATTATCAAACTAGCTTAGGTCAATCAATATGCTGTCAACAATTCTGTCTTTACTTAGTGCTATACCTGCTACCACAGACAATTAGATTTCTTGCCATATACAGTATCAACCACATTAGAATTATTTTGCCAAGGACGCTGCCGGTTAAGGTCATAATACTGTTATAAATATTAGATCATTCATTGTGTCTCTAAGGCACCACTGTAATGCATTTAGGTCATTTAGTTATATAGAATTCTGCATACAGTACATCACATCACTGTTCTACATCAGTGTTACATATACCACTCCTACCACATGCACAAGATCCTAGTAATGTAAAATATAGGACCCAAAAAATGATTGTCCAAGATCTAGGTCTCAGAATCCATCTCTGTGTTCTGGTTAATGAACAAGGTCTCTGACAACACTCTCCTACTATCAAATCTGCTCAAAGCACATCAAATCCTAGCTCAGACCTTGGCAACAAATTATAACTGAAACAACTCTGTCCTCTCAGGACAACAAACTAGCTTTGGGCTGTAATAATATTATCAATGAAAAATGCACTACAAACATGTCATCAGATACGATTCTGTCCTCAGTATGCATATATAACACAATCTCAACATAGTCTCAAGGTTCCCATTGATCTTCCTCACTCCTTTCCTTTTTAAATGCACTGCAAAAATTGATGCACAACATGTAGTCTCACTTTGCCATTGTACAGATCTACAGGCATAGATTATATGCCAAATCTGCTTGCAACCTTTAATTTCACTATGTCGCTGTTGCATATTTGTGGATCACAATAGATTTTATGGCTCAGGAGGAACTTGAATCACCTTTTGTAATCTTGGGTTAGTGTCACTGCTACAGACCTGTTCTAAGATGTTCTTCAATGACTGCAAACAACCCATCGAACTGCAAGTTGATCATAACTACCCATCGTAACCCTTGTCAAGTTAAAGTGGGTGACACAAAGAGCTCTATTATGCCGCAAATGCAAAGAAGAATCTCAACACCTTTGAAAACTTGCCCAACGAGTTCAATGAATGGTGCTATGGATATTTTCCAGAACTGGATGACTGCAGGTTAAGGTTATATACGCTTCTTCAGGGCAGAGATTTGGTAGTTAAGGCTTGAAGTTCTAGAGTGGTTTGAGCCTCACACGATGAGATCGAGCTTCAAAGGGTAACCATAAGTCTTGGTCGCAGAGCAGAGCTTGAACTTGGTCGCAAAGGATTGAATGTACCTGCAAAACATTAAAGAAAAGATTCCAACGAATCCCACAGATCAAGAAACTGCCCAAAAACCCTAAACACAATGATCTTCCTAGCCGCAAAGAGAATTCATTCATCTTCACTCTCACTTTGGAGAGGGAAATTCATGAGCTTATGTAGTCATCCGAGTAGGGCTCATGACGTCAATTGACCTATAATTAAAAAAAATGATTTTAAATTCAAATTAGTTTTGGAGCCAAAATAATTATTAATTGGTACCAAAGTATTTTGTGTGAATATTTGGCCCTCTCAGATCTTATTTATTTTGACCATTTGACCAAAGGATAAATTCCTTCAAGAATTTGGACCAAAATTAATGTGCCTTAAACTCCTCTACGATTTGGCCCAAATTGTTATTTAATTTTGACTCAAAAATTTTGGTCCAAAACCTAATCAAATTAGGGTTTTCAACTTTATCCTATGGCTGCCATCTGTGAGGAAATTGCCACATCACTCATAAACATTGTCATGTCATCAATGAATCAATATGATACCACATAATCCAGTTATTCCCTTAGTGCCACATCAACATGCTTTATGATGCCATCTCATCAACCCTTGGGGGTTTTTGGACCAAAGGCTGGGGCCTCAACTTCAACTGGGCATATCTCACAAACCGTGAAGGCCCACAAGACGCTCCACATACCACTGAAATCAACTCGATGAGTAGAATCTGATGGCGAGGGTCTCCGAGGCAAGATCACAGATTTGCGTCATCAAAATCTCCAACAAAGTGCGAGGTATGTCCACTGACCAAGGAACACAAACCCTAGAGCTAGAATTAGCTAGGGTTTCTTCACTACATCCTATCATCCACTGCATACCTGCTCCTATGCTTGCTTTGACATCAATGGCATCTTGAACACCTGCTTCTACTCTTGCTTTGACATCAATGGCGTCTTGAACACCTGCTTCTGCTCTTGCTTTGACATCAACGACAACATGATCAACACTATCTACAACTATGATATGAAAGTCCCATTCAAGGACATCGATTTTTAAGTGATGTGGTAGACCCAATTTTAAAGGGAATCAATGATGGATGAATGGAAGTAACGAAAGTAGGGAAGGAAAAGGCAAGAGAGAGGCTCTTCGTTGACCTGTACATTAGCATACAGAGGCTAACCAAGGGGTTATTAGAGGTAAGACCATCATCAAATCAATTGCCATATTTTGTTTTAACACAATGTAGTACATGGACAATGACATGGTTTGAATGTGTATGCATGGCAAGTATAGAGTGCAAGACACCAACAAAGGGCTAGTGTTTGATATATTGTGAGGCCAATAGAGATTTGGCACCTATAGGTCCACCACCTCTATAAATAGAAATTAGGCTTTTAGTTAGGCTTAAAGGGCCTTTTGTAGATACAGAGGGATGCCCTAGATGTGTGTTTTCCACTACCTTGACATGGAATGTCATGATTAATATGATATGATACACGCACATGTAGTATACACAAGTTTGGAAACATTTAACCATGAAGAAAATATTGATTTCGTCCACCACTCAAAATTTGAAGGACATTGTCTATGCATGAGTGTGTATTCCATGTTGTCAATTCCATTTGTCCATTTTCATTTATTCTATCTATGCAAAGCACACACCCTTATAATTAATCCTTAGATTTTGCAGTTTGCATAAGAAATTTACCAAGAAAAAAAAACCAACTCCATTAGGTAAAACTTTAACGCAATTATGTAGTCGTTTGGAGTTCAATGAATATCTTTCAGCTTTGCTCCACTCGATGTGGTTACTTGTAATGAACCAAACCGCTTCATTCCTGACTGTCCAAATAAAGGAGATAACACAAGGGAATCTTTATGGATTAAAATAATATATTGAGTATAAACAATGAAAGATGACTAAATTATATGATTAACATAAATGAATCTATATGAATAAAAATAATATATTGAGTATAGAACATGATAGATGATTACAATAACATGTGACATTGTTTATAACCATATATTAAATGGTCACATATTTGAATAAACATGCCTTTTAGATATGTGACTTTTGGTTATTTAATATTGTTTATTATTACTACTATTATTATTATTGGTGTATTTATATTTCAGTTCTATTTTATGCCTCAATGCTAAACCATTTTTGTTTTCTACAATTCTATTTGGTGAATTTGTCATACTGCATGCATTTCCACGTGATCCACATGATCATGACTATTTAAACATGCCTTTGTGTATCTATTATTTACCTTTAAGGTAAATTGTTATGCAACAACGCGTCTTTCATCAAGCATGAAAATAACACTGGGATCTCAAGAATGCAAACTAATTTCTCAAAGAAATGCATGTAAATGTGGTAAAACTACACATCCTTTCCCATCAAACAAATGGACAACATATATCTCTTTTTTATCATGGAATTAGTCAGCCCGGCAGGAAAAGAACAAAAGTATATTAATGTCCACAAATGGAATTCTTTCAAATTTGATAAAATATCAAATAGGCAAGAATACTCCATGACTCATGATGATGCTTGAATTTTGTTACTTGACCCCTCAGGGGAGACCATTTGGCCTTTTATACGATGTTACATAAAAGAAGACACAATTCACCTCAAGAGTTTACTTACAGAAATTAACTATGGATATCCCAAAAATATGAGGATGACAAAATTGGATGCTTGTAGCAACAAATAATCTCAACGAAGTTACATCTTGTTGAAAGCATAAACTGAAAAACTCAAGCTAACCATCCTGCTGAGCCTTGGTCTTCAACACACTTGATGGTATCTGCATAGACAGAAAAGCGTTTCTTAAATCCTTGTTCTAACAGTTAAAGATAATGACAGCAGACCAAGGCAATGAATATTAGAAATTAGAATAGTGAGAAATGCAGTATAACTTCATACTGCAGGACGGTGTACACTGCTATACCCAGTGTTTTGAAAAGAAGTAAGCAGAAAGTGAAAAAATAATTTCAAGGTGATTTACCTTCACATGATGGGGCATGATCTTGACATCATAGGGTGGATCCAGCCAAGCTTCACTTGAGTAATTCAAAAAATTTTCTAGTCTGCTTGTATACACATCAGCATATCGTTGGATGTTATAAGCAAAGGCAGATTCCCTTCCTGTGTCTGTAAGAAAGGCTGCACCAAAGTAAGGATTGAACATAGCCTTCATTGCACATCGTGACTTTTGTCGTTCGTCATTTAATGCGTTCAGGAGAGCACTGTCCGCATCATTTTTTGGCTTATTTCTTAGCAATGAGTGAAATTTTGCCAGAAATTCTTGTACTATGTGGAATTTTGCCTGCATGGAACAAATAAATATTAACAGCAGCAATATTTTACTTTCTAGCTTGATGACAGCATATGGCCATTTTGCTTTCTAACTAATTTAGCTTTATCAGCACTATCAGTGGTAAGTAAGAAATCTCGAGGAAAACTGTAAGAAGACTTGGTTTGAATGAGCCAGGCATATCTGTTAAGGAATCAGAATAGAAAGGTCCAGATCAGATTACTCTGAATACTTGGCACCCTTATTACGCACCTAAGACAGTTCTGGAAACAAGGACACATATTGAAGTACAATATGCAACTTTGTGAAACTAGCATACAATGGCACCTCATTTTGCTAGGTTAAAATCTTCCCCTTACCCATGGAAAATGTCATTGGGGAAACCCTTCATGTGTGTAATATTCCAAATTAGCAGTCAGCTAATTGGAATATTAATTTTGATTTATTTTGGGCCTTGTCATTTCCTAATATCGGGCGGAAATAAAGTGAGTATAGGACCCACAGCTAATAATTAAGCCAAATAAAGTGTTTTCCTAAAGTCCCTAAGAGAAAATTGCAGCTCTAGTGGTGGGGTCGAATTGGCCTTAGGTGGCTGCATAGAAGAGGCACGAAAAGGACAGTGTAGGATTGGCTAGAGGAAGGCAGCACGTGATTGGCCAAGGAGAGGTAGCGCAGGACAATGTGGGACCCAAGGCATATGTTGGGCCTCAATGGATAAAAGGAAGAAGGGAAGGCTCATTTGGCATTCATTTAATCATCTTATTTCTCTTGGTCATTTTGACTGAAGCACGCTTGAGCCAGAGAGCCAACTCTGCAGTGTTGTTTAGCACTTGAGATCTTCAAGCGGAGATCTCAACCTCTACCTCAGGGAACTTCGACTGCCCGCTCAGGAGAGGGGTTCTGCATTTTGGTGAGGGAATTACACGACAGCAGCAACAGGAAGAGCATAGCCCCTTCAAGACTGTGCAAAGGTACAGAAGACTGCGTAGTTCAATTCAGTGTGGGTGTCGGGAGTGTAGAGAGCAGCAGAGTTTCAACAGGAGATTTGGAGGGGAGGTTATCCACCTCCTACAAGGGATTTTGGTAGCTCTTTGGAGGCATTTTCCAGCAAATTCATCCAGAGGTTTGATATACTCAGCAGCGCAGTGAGCCAAACCCAAGAGGGCCAAATTCCGAAGTCAATCTTTGGGCGAACCCTTTCTGGGTCTATTGAGAAGAAGCCAAGATTAATTCGGCAAAATTTTCTTGGTTGGTTTGAGGCTTCAAAAAGAGATCCTAACGCAGCCAGCAACTAGAGGAGCTAGAGGAAATTGGGACAAAATTCCGGGGTCAACATCTAGCCAATTCCTTCGCGGGTTTTTGTGGGTTTGGTGAGTAGAGTCTGTGGTTAAAAGCCCAAAATTTTCCGAGCAGAGGAAGCAGCCCAACCAGCAGCCAGAAGTCATCCAGTAGCAGCGTTTTTGAGTTAGGCAATGCAAAGACTGAGCCATGCAGAGGCACTTTTAGCCAGAGTTTTTGCTTGGGTTTGACTTGTTCTTCAAGCGTACCTTGAGCAGTGCCAGGTGCAAACTTTCCAGCATCTCAATTGTACTCCTTCCCAATATATTAATGAAATGGCTCAACAGTGATTTTGGCTCCAATTTGTGTGTTTTAATGGTGTTGGCATTTTTGTTGTAGTTACTTGTCTATTTGCACTTTTATTACTGTTAATCCCCATTTGGGATATTACAGTGGTATCACAACTTCGTTCTTGGCTTAGCCGTGGGATCTTTTTCTATGAACAAGAAGGGTAGGCAGAACATTACCCACCAAAGGCAGTAGAGGTGGCAAATATGGGGGAGTCAAGGAGCAAAGGGGAAGCGACATTTGGTAGCATCTTAAAGGCCCTAAATGATTTAGCGAAAGGTCAGAAGGGGATGTTGGAAGGACTCAAGCAACAGAATACGGATAAGAGCATCCATCATGAGTTCTTATTTGGGGAGACTTCAGGGGTCTCCCAACAGTGTGACCAACCTTTACTAGCCACTTGTTGAGATTTTGTTTATTTGAGGTAGCATCAGTTGTGCTCTAGCTCCCAAATTTTGTGGAGGGACTAGAGTACACTTAATCTACGAGACCCAGAAATGGAATTGGGAAATTTCATCTGATTTAGGAGATATTAAATTAATTAATTTTTTTAATGTATTTCCTAAGTTAAAACTTAGGAAAATAAAATAATTAAAGTGAATTTAATTAAACATGTGATGAAATTGTCTTAAGTCACACGGATCAAGCTTTCTTTTAATCTTAGCCATTGATTAAAGATTTAATCTTGGCCGTTGATTTGTCAACGAGAAAAGTATAAAGGAAAGGCTTGAGGTCATTTGTAAAGACACACAGAGGCAGAGCACTGAAGCTAAGCTAAGATTCTAGGGCAAGGTTTGCTAAGAATACTCAGAAGTGTTTAGCTGCAGAGAGAGGAATTTAGACCAAGGGGATGATCTGATCCCAGGGTCTAGAATACACAAGAGGCAGAGAAGAGATCAGCTCAAGGACAACACAGAGGAAGGCAGCAGAAGTAGCAGTAGCAAGGACAACACAATTTTCAGGAAACCCTTCAAGGGTTACGCAGAGACCCTTCAGGGGCAGCGTAGTGACTGCGTCACCCATTTTGGGGTAACGCAGTCCCTTCCGGGAGCAACACTGAGGGTTTGGAGGCCATCCAAGGCTGACGCAGAGGCTTTCAGGGGCTTCAGAGGCTGACGTAGTGCATTTCAGGGGCAACGCTAGGGTTTCTAGGCCTAGATCTGACTGAGTTCTGTAAATCTCATTTGAGGGTGTGGATTGGTCAGTATTTTTGGTCCTAGATCAGCCAAGAGCTGTAGATCTAGAGTTTCCTCTATAGGGTTGTCCAGATCTGGAACCCAGAGTTGTGTATTTAGAAATATTCTTAATAATAGAACCCTCCAACAACCAGAGAACGGTTTTCCCACCTTGGGTTTTTTCCAGGGACAGTTTGTCCAGAAATACAGTGTCACTTTGTCAATGTGTGCATGTGCTTATTCTAGATCTGAATTGGTAGAGATTTGTTATGTGTTTTTCTTCGATGTTAACTTGAATTTATTCAGTTGATAACTTATATAAGTAGGAGGAGCTTAACCGGATTAACAGAAATAATTTTAGCATAAGTATAAGGATTCAAAAATTTCTACATGGTATCAGAGAAATTGCAGATCTAGAAGGGTCACCAACAGGAGAATCTGAAGGATCTAGCTGTAGAAAGCAGCTAGAAAAGCAGCAAAGAAGCAGATCTAAAGGGACAGCACAGTTTTCAGGAGCAGATTCACGCAGAGGGAAGGGTGACGCTGTCCAGTGCTGTGACCTAGCAAGCCCACGCAATTATTGCACAGAGGCAGCTTAGAAACAACGCTGGTTGGGTCTGAAGCCAGCCAGAGTGATTCAAATTTGAATCTGTCAGATCCAAAAAAGTTCGCAAAAAAGTTACAAAACTTTAGAAGAGCTAGTGGGGTTAAAATTCTGAAGTTTTCAGATTTTTAGCTTTAGCACAAGTGACAAAGATTGGGAAGAGATCAGCTTAGAGAGTTTCTTGCCAAAGGAAACTTGCAGTTTGATCATAGGATCAAAGAAGAAGCTAAATCATAGTTGATTTGGTAGATTTCCAAGGAGGAAAATCAAGTGTTAGAGGGAGGAGAGGGTGCCCAGTTCGTAAAGGACCCTAGATCCAGATTTCTAGTATAGAGAGGAGGAGCTCCGACACTTTCTGAGCAGATGGCTCCTCATGGACTGCGTGATTAGGATAAGCTTGAGGGCCTCTCAAACTTTTCGGTTTGGAAGGCAAGGATCCTGATTGTCCTTGACGCATACGGTCTAAGAGACCATGCAGAGCAAACTCTGGCCACACCGACAGATGCAGATCTCCTACGAAAGCATAAGGAAGCTGCTGTGCATGCCAAGCGACTGATAATGGATAGTATCAAGCACCATATTGTACCACACATAGCTGAGAAGAGGACAGCTAACGAAATGAGGAAGGCCTTGACTTCCCTATATGAGGAAAAATCAGTCCAAAGAAAGAAGTTGTTGGAGGTCCAAATGAGGTCATTCATGATGACTAAGGGAGAAGACATCGAGCATTTCCTCTTCAGATTGCAATCAATCAGGGATCAGCTGATTGCAACGGGTTGCAACCGTAGATGATGCAGTGATAGTCAGGACTGCCCTCAATGCAGTCACAGATGAGTGGGAAACCTTTGTCCAAAGTATCTTGGGCAGAGCGGACCTCCCAGATTGGGACAGATTGTGGTCAATCTTGCGGCAAGAAGAACTACGCAGATTCACCAAGAAGCAACACAACCCTGGGTTGAGCAAAGTAAAGAAAGAAGAGGAGGAAGATGCAGCCTTGGCATCAAAGAAGCAGCCAAAGAAGAAGAAGGATCTTTCAAAGATCAAGTGCTTCCAGTGTGGCGAAATGGGACATTTTGCCAGCCATTGTCTAGAAAAGAAAAAGGACACGGAAGCATCTTCTTCCAAGGCAGCTGTGGCAGATGATGGGTCAGGAGATGATGCAGCCATGAGTGCTCATGAACCACGGAGGTGGGGTGACATGGACATGTAGAGGAGCTACATGGAGGAGAGGCGGGATCCTTGAGGTCATCTCTTGGATCACAAGCGAGCTACGACAGCCTTAAGATAGTAGCGGGACAAGTGGAGCAGTGGGTGCATAGATCACAGATGAGGCAAAAGAAGAGGCATATCTTAAGGCTGGAAGGAGCAGCGCAGAGCAAAGCAACATCAACGTAGAAGTAGTAGCAGCGCAGAGGCTAATGTGACTTTAGCAGCGTAGAGCAGTGCTGCTTACGCAACGCAGAGTTGCAGCAGTGCAGAAAGCTTCAAAGGGACAACGCAGTGCAGCAACAGCGTGATAGATTTCAACACAAGGAGCTGATGTGACTTCAGTAGTGCAGAGGGAGTTTGATTACGCAGGCAGAGCTGTAGCTGTGCATCGTTCTTTAGATGCCATCACAGATCTGTAGCCTATGGAGCTTCAGTGATGAGGATGCAGCGCATCAGACTTGTTTGTCAAAGATTGGGCAGGAGATTCAGTTGTTTCTCTCAACAACTGAAGTTGCAGTGCAGCAGATTAGCAATGGCAACACAGATGCAACATATTGAGAGGGAGCTGCAGTACAGTGGTTGCAGTGGCAGTGGCAGAGTCATGGGCAGCAGTACAGAATGGCAGTAGCAGTGCAGAGTTGAGTGGCAGGAGGCCAAGCTTCAGCAGTATAGAATGGTAGCAACAGTGCAGAGTTGAGTGGCAGGAGGCCAAGCTTTAGCAGCACAGAACCAGTGCCCAAAATCATGTAATGCATAAGTGTGATGTATTGCTAGAGCACACCCTTGATGCTAAGAGGGAGTGTTGAGATTTTGTGTATTTGGGGTAGCATCGGTTGTGCTCTAGGTCCCAAATTTTGAGGAAGGACTAGAGTTCACTTGATCTACAAGACCCAGAAATGGATTTGGGAAATTTCATCTGGTTTAGGAGATATTAAATTAATTAATTATTTTAATGTATTTCCTAAGTTAAAACTTAGGAAAATAAAATAATTTAAGTGAATTTAATTAAACATGTGATGAAATTGTCTTAAGTCACATGGATCAAGCTTTCTTTTAATCTTAGCCATTGATTCAAGATTTGATCATGGCCGTTGATTTGTCAACGAGAAAAGTATAAAGGAAAGGCTTGGGGTCATTTGTAAAGACACACAGAGGCAGAGCATTGAAGCTTAAGCTGAGATTCTAGGGTGGGGTTGCTAAGAATACTCAGAAGTGCTTCAGCTGCAGAGAGGGGAATTTAGACCAAGGGGATGATATGATCCCAAGGTCTAGAATACACAAAGAGGTAGAGAAGAGATCAACTCAAGGACAGCGTAGAGGAAGGTAACGACCTTGAGCGGCAGAGGACAATGCAATTTTGAGAGCCTTCGGGGTTGTGCGGGGGAACCTTTAGAGGGGCCGCGTAGTGACTCGTCACCCATTTTGAGACCAACAGGTCCCTTCGAAGCAATACGAGGGTTTGGAGGCCATCAAGAGGTGGCCTTGAGAGAATTCGGGGAGCTTGAGCTAACACAACGTAGTTTTAGCGGCTTGAGAGGTCGGCGCGGTGCATTTTCGAAAGCGAGCGCTAGGGTTTCTACGCCTTGATGCGATTGACAACGCAAATCCGTTTGAGGGTTGTTCGATGAGTATTTTTAGATCGGCCGAAATTTTGTAGATCTAGAATTTTCTACGTAGGGTTTTTCCAGGATCTAGAAGTGTATTGAGAAATATTCTTAATAATAGAACCCTCCAGCATTAAAGGCCAGGTTTCCCACCTTGGGTTTTTACGGAGACGGTTTGTCTGAAATAAATCATCACTTTGTCAATGTGTGCATGTTCTTATTCTAGATCTGAATTGGTAGAGATCTGTTATGTGTTTTGCTTCGATGTTGAATTTATTTAGTTGATAACTTATATAAGTAGGAGGAGCTTCACCGGATTAACGGTAATAATTTTAGCATAAGTATAACGATTCAGAAATTTCTATACCACTCACTTGCCAACCTTTAGTAGGCCAATCAGGATCACGATGCCTACATTTCTATCGTCAGTACCGAGTGAGAAAGATAGGCGGCATGATCATATACCCATGGGAGATTATTTTCGAGAATGGCAGTCCATGGGGGAAAACTTCAAAGCAGCCTTGTCCTTCAGAGATTACTGTCAGCTGAGGCAAGATGAAAAAGGCAAGAACAATGGGGGTTCTAGCACACAAAACTCAGAGTTGTAGCGTACCATTGGGAGGATACCTTTTCCCAAGTATGATGGATCCATCGAGTGCACGGCTCGGGATCGGGTGGAAAAGTTGGATACCTTTTTCCAGCTTAATCGAGTAACAGAGGGGGAAGCCATCAGAATGGCTACCTTGCACTCAGAGGATGAGGGCACACAGGATCATGGGGAGCATGTGGATACACCCAGTATGACGCAGGGGTCACTCGTGTTGGGGACTTCCTTGACCATGTCGGTTAACATCCTAGTAGAGAGAGTAGAGCCTACCCTAGTAGTGCCATCCATTAAGGTGATGACCGGGGTAGTGTACGAGGCTTCGAGTGGTAGCAACACACAGCAAATGGGTGAGGTGTCAGGAGATGTATCCACCTTTGATGAGGCACTAGGATATATAGAGGTATTAGACGAAGGTCACACACAATAGTGTCATCAGCTTCAGTCCGACCTTCTAGCTTTGAAAGGGAAGGCCACATCAGTACGAGAGGCTATTTTGTTGCAGAACGAGGAATTGGAGGGCATGAGAGTGGTTTGTGCTGAGTCAGCGGCCAAGTTGGGCCACATTGGGGAACGGTTGGATTCCCTAATGGTACAGCTAAAGGGCACAATGGAGTGTCAGAGCAGCCCCCTTCCGACATACATAGACGGGGCTAGCAGCACTGTTGGGTCACCTCTTCCCATTGGAGGGAGAGAGATAAAGTCACCTAGTCAGAGCTCAAGTGTTGACCTGGCTAGCGGGATCAGACGATCGGAGTTGCACAGGGTGCAACACTCGAATGTTGAGGTTGGATGGCGAGAGATTTTGAGTTGGTACTCGGTGGAATGGGTTATGGAGATGGTGGTGGACTCAAGTGTAGTTCAGCAGGAGTTTCCAAGAGCTGGGAATACAGGAACCCCAGACTGGCATTGGGATCTGGGTGGGACTACCTATCGTTTCCTAGGCAAGCCAGTTAACTATGCTTTGGAGGGTACACTTGGCCTAGTAGTTGAGTGTGCACGTTCTCTAGGGGAGTTTTGGTCAGCTCCAGTGGCCAACCATTTTATGGGTAGACTCCTTGGGTTGTCTTGGTACGACATTTGTATGTGGTGTCACGGGGTGATCAACATACCTTGGCAGGAGCTTGTCGGAGGAGGTGGCATTGGCAGGCCACCAGACGATGCCTTGTATGGAGCCAAGGATTCTTCACCTTTGTGTGGGGCACAGAGGTCGCAGCGGAGCAGAGCAGTGGTGGCATCACTATTGACACATAGGGAGATTCACTTCTCGGACCCCTCACAGAGGGTTTGGAGTGATGATCCATTCATCGACGGGTGTAGTGATGTGACGGTGGAGGTGTTGATATCGATTGGGGGTGGTTCGACATGTAGAGACACAACTCTAGGCCATCACATCCAAGGATGTGTGGGAGCATCTAGCAATGAGTGGTGGACTACCGGTGGACTTGGAGGTGCATGGTGGTGTACTGTAGTGTGTTGGACTGCATTGTGGAGTAGGAGTGTCTTACATCACATTGAGTACACGCAAGGAGTGACTGGTGCCTTGACATAGACAAGGCACGAGACGATACAGGGTGGTACAACAGTAGCAGGGGGTATCTAGTGGTGTACAGGGGTATGCCACAGTGTGCAGTGGCATGTCGAGGAGTACATGGATGATCGGTGGTATGCAGGGGTGTATGGTGCTGCGCAGCGAGGTCTTAGAGTATTGCCTCCAGGGAGACTCATGGATGGAGGCACCGGGAATACCTTTGGGGGTAGTTCACCCAGGATCGACAGGGAGACAGATGAGCGATGCTTGACGGTATCCGTGGGGACTCACATGCCTGACCCTCTTCTACATCATCTAATGATAAAGTGAAGACTCCATGCCCAAGGATGAACCAGAAGACACTTGTGCCATCAGATATCATCAGTTCAACAGAGTTTTTAAACTCTACTTCTTAGCATTTTGCTTCTTAAATCCTCGATTCGCCGGCGCTACGGGGATGTGTATAAATGTCAGCAGCATGATGATTAAAGCCATGCTCTGAGGCCTAAGTTTTGGAACTCGATCAACAAATGAGTACTCCTTGGAGTGTTTTTTACTTGGTTAATTATTCCTTCATTTTAGCGGAAAATAATTTTCTAGGTTTTTCCACTTGTTCCATTACCCCAAAGTCGGGGTGACGGCTTGAAGGTTGAGCCCCTAACACATCTTAGTGTCTAGAGTCAGTGTATATTACCATGCTAGGTCATCTCTGAAATTTCGCGGAATTTCACTAGGTCTAAATAGGAATTTTAATAATTAAAAATTTCCCGCAAAACGGGATTTTTTAATTAATTTCTATGTAATGATGTAAATAAGTGGTCTCAGGAAATGTCTGGGGCGTGTCACTACTCGAAATTCATCCTCAGAGACCCAACATTATCATAGGACCTACTTTGAGGGTCAAAAAACGACTTATAGTCCCTCAAGTGCCGATTTTCCTAATGTCAGTGGCAAAAATAAGAAAAAATTCAATAATTGGAAAAATTCATAAATTTTTCCAAAGTCAAAATAAGTCAACCAATTGACATGGCAATTCCAGGAAGGTCAAAGATGATGTGGCAGCCATGTGGGGCCCACCATACAAGGTACAACTCAAATTCAAAGGTTCCAAGTGCTAAGTCAACAAGGCAACACGTTGAAATTTTGAAGCACCACAAATTGTTTGAAAGTGATGATTTATTTAATATGTTTCAAAGGCATTAAAGGGAAAGCTCATTAAAGGTTTAAAGGGGGGCAATAATGCCACATGGGACAATCTTGTCCCACCACTTTGCCCCCACTTAAAAAATGCGTTGTGAAAGTTTTGTTAATTAAGGCTGCCAAGTCCACGCAGATTTGAGATATGTAGATTAGTTTACAGCAGTCAAGGGGAACAACACAGCCACGTAGGACAAGGCTTGTCTCCCACTAAACACTGCCAGCCAATCAAAAGTTATATAATAGTTAAAAAGGATACGCAGGCAGAGATTAGAAGCTGATAAGAGATCAATTTACAGCAGCTTACACAGTAGTTTGTTGGCTTGATGATCCGAGGTGTCATCATAGATTTTTTTGCATTTTATGTTGAGAAATTAGTGGAATATTACTTGCACTCACCTCCATTTATTTCCCACTTGTCAGCAATCAAAGAAATGTGCACCAGCAGTTAGAAGTGCGCTGATCCTCACAAGGAATGCACACAACAAATTTGAAAATATTCGATGGACCGACAGGTGTTCTACAACAGTCTACAACCAATTGAAAATTCGTTTTTTGTATTGGGATTATCTTCACCTCTCCACTTGTCATGAGGTTCCTCATTGATATCTTCTCCAGTTTTTGTATAAATTGAGCCTTGGGCTCTCATTGTAATCATGGTTTTGAAGCTTGTGCTTATTGTTACTATGCCAAAATTGTTATTGAGCTAAATAAAGGAAAATCTTTGGGGTTACTAGCTTCTCTTCTGGTGCATTCTTTGGTTGATGAGGTATACTTGTTTCATTTGCTGTTGTTATTCATTTGATTTTACATTGCAATCTAGTTGGTTTTTTTTGTGCATTTTCCTGAGTGCACTATTGTCTAGGGAGGGGAGATTTGTAGCTATCTCAGATCTCCTTTGGTATATTTTGTGCTCTTGTTGTAGCTTGTTATTTTCGGTTGAATGACAAGCTCAACATGGCCTCTATATGCCAAGTTTCTTTTGCACTAACAATTGGTTTGCAGAGATTTGTATGTTCAAAGGGCAGGTTGCCAAGTCTATTGGAGTGTGAAAACTTCTACTGTTGGAATAAGTCACCTCCAAGGATATCAAAGATCCCACAAGTTGTTCAATCCAACAATCTCATAAGACATCAATTTATTTATTTAAAAGGGGGTTTCATGAGCCACTTGCTTCTTTTCCATCTCTAAAAAATCATATATTTTCTTCTCTCATTTGTGCACATATTGATTTTATCTAGCATTTGAGGCTAAGTTGTTGGATTTAAATCCTAATTCTCACTCACTAAATCAACTCTTTCAAGCTGATCTTAGTGAGGGAATTTGTAATATGAAGTGTATTTTATACTTGCATTGAGTTTCTAACTTTTTCCTTCTCATGCATGTAATTTCCTCTCACACATTTCAGCACTATTTCTTTTGCATGCTAACTTTTTTGCTTGCTTGCCTATAGGTGTTTTTGGAGGCAATCCAAGTTTGAAGAAAGGGAGCTAAAGCATAAGCTAAGGAACACTTTTCCGTTTGGAACCTCAAGTCCAAGTTCCTCCATATCACTTCACCTCTTCATCTAAAGCCTCATTCTTTTGAGGAATTGTAACCATTATTCACCTCAAGGCTTTAGGCCTTTACTTTGTAACATCTCAAAAGTAAATCTTTAAAATCTTACACTTGTAACTTTGGGAAAGAGTAAGTCTAAAGCGCATATTGTAAGCTCTTCCCAAGCCCCTCATTTCTATAAGAGGGCCTCACTTTCAACAATAAAAATCTGATTTCTTGAGGGAGCTTGGGAATTTCCCATGGTATCCCACCTCCTCATTTAGAGGGAGGAAATCTTCTTGGATGGTTAACTTTCTTTTGTCTAGTTTCCATTTTAGTATTTCCATTTGAGTTGTTGATACATGTTTTATGGAGCTTCATTGCTAGTTTATGTCATATTGGGCTAAGCACAAATCTTGATCACAAATATCATTGTTATATCTCTATTGGAAGCACATTGTCATTAACATGTCTCATTGGAAGCATTTCACCCACATTTAGACATTTCACTTTGCATACTAAATTAAACTTGCATCTCTAAAAATTAACCTCCAACTTAAGTTGGTTGTATAGACATTAGGGACCCTCCACCCCTATTGACTCCTCACTGTGAGATCTGGATTTTGGGCAAGGGTGTGGTTTGGGGACAGGAGTTAAATTGAAAATTGATTTAGAATTCTATTAATAAAATAAACCAAGAGCACCTTCACATCACAACTTTACTCATAATTTTGCTATCTCATGTACTTGTTACTTTGGTGGTTATTTAACTCATGAATATTTAATGTCATTATCCTTTGTTACTTGAGCACCCTCTTACAAGTACTTTTTCATTTATTGCAAGTGATGCTTATATGTTTATCTTGGTCTAACACTTCCTTTGTGGGATTATTGTCATTGTATCTTGAATTTCATTTTTGAGCAAGAACTTGTCATTTACTTTAAAGCACTGGTCTATATTTTGAACACATCATTGAATATTGCTCATCTACTTATATGCTTGTTTACATCTTGGAATTGAGTCATCTTTGATAAGTAATTCCTTCTAATCAATTCTCCTAGAAACCTCACATCTTTGATTTAGTTTGCCTTTAGGGACCACCCCCCTTAGCTGACCTAGGAGAGAGCTAAAACGGAGAGAGTCGGGATCAGTGTGACAACCCCTTCTCTGAGATCTTTGCCACCAACCACACCTTGTGGGTTTGAAGGCTTTTTCCACTGACTATAGGTAGGTGTAGGCGGCAAGCGACAACAGGACCCAAGGCTGTAGAAATTTCTGAATCTTATACTTTATGCAAAAATTATTACTGTTAATCCGGTTATGCTCCTCCTGCTTAGACAAGTTATTAACTGAATAAATTCAAGTTAAAATTGAAGCAAAACACATAACAGATCTCTACGAATCCAGATCTAGAATAAGCACATGCACGCATTGACCAAGTGACACAGTTATTTCTGGACAAATAGTCCCCGGAAAAACCCAATGGGGAAAAAACCGAACTCTTGCTGCTGGAGGATTCTATTATTAAGAATATTTCTGAATACACAAATCTGTGTTCCAGATCTGGAAAACCCAATAGAGAAAACACTAGATCTATAGCTCACTCTCTGATCTAGGGCCAGATCCACACCTTCAAACGGGATTTACAGAACTTAGCCAAGATTAGGACCTAGAAACCCTAACGCTACCCTTGAAAGCCTCTGCGTCAGCCTCTGAAGTCCTCCAAATGCTTAGTGCTGCTCTGGAAGAGATTGCGTTACCCCAGACTGGGTGACGCAATCACTACGCTGCCCCTGAAGGGTCTCTGTGTAACCCCTGAGGGTTTCCTGCTGAAAATCATGCTGTCCTTGCTGTTGCTGCTGCTCTCTCCTTTTGCGTTGTCCTTGAGCTGATCTCTATCTCTTGTGTATTCTAGACCCCGGGATCAAATCATCCCCTTGGCCTAAATTCCCCTCTCTGCAGTTGAAACACGTTTGAGTATTCTTAGCAAACCTTGCCCTAGAATCTTAGCTTAGCTTCAGTGCTCTGCCTCTGTGTGTCTTTACACATGACCCCAAGCCTTTCCTTTATACTTTTCTCGTTGACAAATCAACGGCCATGATCAGATCTTGAATCAATGGCTAAGATTAAAAAAAAGCTTGATCCTTGTGACTTAAGACAGTTTCATCACATGTTTAATTAATTCACTTTAATTATTTAAGTTTCCTAAGTTTTAACTTAGGAAATACATTAAAATAATAATTAATTTAATATCTCCTAAACCAGATGAAATTTCCCAAATCCATTTATGGGTTTTGTAGATCAAGTGTACTCTAGTCCTTCTTCAACATTTGGGAGCTAGAGCACAATTGATGCTACCCCAAATACACAAAATCTCAACAGAGGCATACGTTGGGCCTCAATGGATAAAAGAAAGAAGGGAAGGCTCATTTGGCATTCATTCATTCATCTTATTTCTCTTGGTCATTTTGATTGAAGCACGCTTGAGCCGGAGAACCAAGTCTACAGTGTTGTTTAGCACACAAGATCTTCAAGCAGAGATCTCAACCTCTTCCTCGGGGGACTTCGAGTGCCTTCTCAGGAGAGGAGTTCTCCATTTTGGTGAGGGAATTACATAGCAGCAGCAACAGGAAGAGCGTAGCCCCTTCAGGATTGCGCAGTTCAGTTCGGTGTGGGCGTCGGAAGTGTGGAGAGCAGTGGAGTTTCAACAGGAGATTTGTAGAGGAGGGGATTTTGGTAGCTCTTCGGGGACATTTTCTAACAGATTCATCCAGAGGTTCGATTTACTAAGCAGCATAGTGAGCCAAGCCCAAGAGGGCCAAATTCCAAAGTCAAGCTTTGGGCGAACCCTTTCTAGGTTTTTCTCGGTCTATTGAGGAGAAGCCAAGATTAATTCTGTAGAATTTTTTGAGCAGGTTTGAGGCTTCAAACAGAGATCCTAACGCAGCTAGCAGCTAGAGGAGCTAGAGGAAATTGGGCCAAAATTCCGAGGTCAACATCTGGCCAATTCCTTCGTGAGTTTTTGTGGGTTTGGTGAGTAGAGTCCGGGGTTAAAAGCACAGAATTTTCTGATTAGAGGAAGCAGCCCAACCAGCAGCCCGAAATCAGCCTGTAGCAGCATCTCTAGGCTAGGCAGCGCAGAGACTGAGCCACACAGAGGCACTTTCAGCTAGAGTTTTTGCTTGGGTTTGAGTTGTTCTTCAAGCCTGCCTTGAGCAGGCCCAGGTGCAAACTTTCCAGCACATCAATTGTACTATTCCCAATATATTAATGAAACGAATCAACAGTGATTTTGGCTCCAGTTTTTGTGTTTTAATGGTGTTTGCATTTTTTCTGTAGTTACTTGTCTATTTGCACTTTTATTCCTGTTAATCCCCATTTGGGATATTACAATGTGCTTCCTCACATTCCATGAATGATAGCCAGGGTAAATGCTGCTGGAGTATATCATGTACTCCTACCACCCTAGAGGGACTCTACGATACTTGAAACTATGGCCTCTTTGTGATCTCCGCCTTGAAACTTGTCTGTTCAAATTGATTGAACTTACTGATCTTTCTAGGTTAAAAATATTAAGCATATTGATTGTAGTGGCACATAAAGCTAAATGTCAAATTTGGAAGAAACATATCACCAAAAAGTAAACAATGATAACCCAAATAAGCAAGATATTGTTCTATATGGCACAAAAGGATATGTGAAAACATACTTTCTAGATTTTTTGAATGCAGATTTCCACAGTTGTAATTCATAGTGAGAAGAGTAGTTTAAACACAGATTTTTCAGAAACTACTCTTCTCACTATACTTTCTAGTTAAAAATCAGCATGGATCCATACTAATCCTGGGTCTATTGAGCAACAAGAAGGATAAAAAAGGAACCAGGATTAAACTTCACAGTGCTTAAAAATTGGGATTAAGACGGATCTACACTGATTTTTTAATTATTATTTTCTCTTTTGTTACTATGGTCCATGCTTTTCTATATATTTTTTTTACTATCATGACTGGATTTTGTTTTTTCTGTTTTACAATACAGATCTCAACAGTTATTTCATTTTGTTTTAGTCGTGACATATATTACACATTTTGTCAATAACAGGCTGTAGAATGCACCTTACTTCTATCTATACAATTATACCTTAAATGCATATAAAAAATATACATATACTATAAGTACTGATAAAAATGCGTATGTGCTCCAGAGAACACTTGTATTTAGAAGATTTGCTTGCAATAAAAAATGCGCTATATTTACCATTTGATGTAGATGAATACAAAGCATTCCATTCCTTTAGCTGACTGATAGAAAGTTTGGTCGTTGACATGTCAAGAAAACTAGTGTAATAGGCAGGGTATGCAAAGACAGCTTTGCACAAAGTTTGAAAATTCTTTGGAAGCACTCCTGGAGGATAGCGTAGGCTGAATTGGATGTACAATGATACAACCCACTCAATACTTCAAGAAAGTATTGAAGATGTTAAAGAAAGATGGAATGATCTTGATACATGGTGTTTGAGAGAAATCTTGATGCACAAGAGAAAACTTAAACAGCAGTTAATTGACGCACATATAGCTAATGTCATATCTAAGGTTATTAATGAGAATTTTAATGCCAGAGAAAGAAGAATGAAATTTGGCAATAATAAGACAGTCTCTCTTCTACAAGGGAGAAACCTTCATCTCACCAAAGTTACATGGTTGGCTGGCCCCAATTAGAGAGCATATGGCAGTTGGCAGTTGGCAGATGTTATTAGGCATACCTATAAGAGTAACAAGGAAATCCCATAGGAATATAACCTAGGATGCATCTTGTTACCCATCTACATGCATGGTTAGCCCTAGGAGAAATTTTTTCTCGTATGATGCAACTTGCCAGTGAGCAGCCCCTATCATGATCCACAGATAGCCAACCTCAAATGTCTCTCACCAATTCTTCCTTGGCAAGACTTAAATATTAGATGATCTAGGGGTTTGACCCAAATGGCTCTCTAAGCCTTGAGGAACTTGCAACCAAACACCCTAAAGGATCTTCAATAAAGACGTGTTCAAGGGTGAAAGAGAGCTGATGAAATAGATGGAAATACCAACAGGGCCTTGGAGGCCAAGATATGATCTATAGATGTTCAAGTAAGTTTTGCCAGTAGTCACTATCAACTAAAGTGTGCTGCTATAAGTTAGGATTTTATAGATATGCAGATTTATAACATGAAAAACAATAAAACAAGAAGTAAAACAACCTATTAATGGTAAGATCGATAAAGTTTTAAGGCTGTTCAAGGATTGGTTAACCAATAGTTTTCAATGGCTGAAAATGCACAAAACAACAAAAATTTTCTAGACGTCAGCTCTAAAATTTGCTGTAAAACATGCAATAAATGATATATTTTTCCTTTCTAACATTAATAGAAGCAATGCCTACCTAAAGGACAATAACATTTAATAAAACCCTAACCCTAGTTACCGTGAAATAAAGAAAAAAAAAGAAAATTAAGGCTGATCAACACAGTAAGACTAGTGCCTTCAATCAAGTGGGCAATGGAGTCAATAGAACAAACTATATGGAAGAGGACTTTGAATAGAGAAGCTGGGAGGACAATTTGCTTCACTTCAGAAATCCTAGCGACTTTCTAATATAGGAAATTTTGTTGAGATGTCATTGATGTCAAAGCAAGAGAAGACCTTAGACCAGCCGAATGATTGGAGCAATTTACATAAGAAAAACGTATTCCATGATACAACCCCAATGCAATATTAGGGCGCATTCATGCACATGATGTACTTTTGTTGGCAGAGGCAACCGAAAATGATTGGAATGGTGACTGTGCAGTGTACTCTCACAGTGGTGAACTTGTGCGTCTCCCTAAAAATGCAACTTTGCCCGTGACACTCAAAGTAATGGAACATGAAGTTTACACAATATTGCCAATAAAGAATTTAACAGCAGGGGTTTCTTTTCCTCCAATTGGTCTTATTGATATGTTCAATGCTGGGGGCACTATCAATGCACTAGAGTATGAAACACAAGAAGAAAGTATGGAAGCTGAGTTTTCAAAGGATCCTCAAATGCTTGGAATGGCAACAATTGCAGTTGAAAATGGTGGCCATCTGCCAACAACGACAATCAAGATGGCAGTCCATGGACATGGGTGGTGTGGGCCTATTTGTTAATGAAACCAAGGAAATGCTTGGTAGAGACTGCACCAACTTACTTTCCATATGATTCTGTATCTGGTCTGTTACCGCTCAAACTAGGAGGGGTCCTAGGAGGGGATCCTTGAAGGGCAACTACCAACTCATGTAGAAATTTCAACCCCCACTCCGGTTATCAGTTTTCCTTATCACTCCATGCATATAGTTTTAAGTCTGAACATGACATAAATACTAAAAGCTAGAAATGACTGAAATTTTTGAAAACACAAATTTGGAGATTTCACAACTGCTGGAAAATGCAGAAATAAAACACAGCGTTAATGAGGGATCTTTGAGCATCATTCAGGTGCTATTTCTTCATGGTATCATGACAATGTCTTGAAGCATTTTAAATGACTAAACTCTTCATATTTATGACCCTTAATTATATTTATAACTAGAAGACAACCTAATAGACATCAAGAAGAAGTCTATTGACCTATAATAAAACCTTACTCATGAAACCCATGAACCAAGCATAAAAAATACATTTTATTATCTTTGTCTTCTACTTTACATAAATACATAATTACATAGTCAATATGAAGACCGATCCTAGTTACACTTTTCAACACTCCCTCTTAACTAGGGAGGTCTTCATACAGGTACATGACCACTTTCAAACTGAAGAATCCCATAAGAAGAATCGGATTGGTAATCACATCTGTATAACATCATATCAACCAGCATTATCCTAGTGCAAGGCCTTGACTAACAGCCCCATCTCTCAATGAGACAATGTGCTACAATGTTGGCGAGACACATGACTTATCGACACCATAGTCATTGTCTCTCCAAGGTACATACTCCACCTAGGTGTTCACAAAGTATGACCTTCTTCGACTATTCTTCTCTTGGGTAGCTAGCCCTCAAAGAATATCGGCCCACAACTACTCTTATCTTGAATGCCCTATCTCATTCTCAAAGAGTATCGGATGCCAGATGATTACCCAATCCTCCATTCTGTCTTCCCAGTTGAAGACCAAAATGATGTGTCTATCTCTCCCTCTCAACCAGGGAGAACCTATTCCACAAGGGAATGTACTCATTCCTATACAAGGAATGTACCTAAGCTCATCCTTAGGAATTGCCAAGTTTCTTCCAAGTAAGAAACTTACTACCAGACTCCCTCTCAACTAGGGACCCATAACAGCAATGGTGAGACACCCAACTGCTCATGAAGAATTCCTACCCTCGATGTCATGGATTGAGAAATCTTCAACTTTAGCTTCATTGGACAAAGATCATCCATCACTTTCATCCATGAGTCATGTCATAAACCAGAAAGTGATTCATCAGTCTTTCTCATATGGTCCACCTTTATGCCATGCTGCTTTCCTTTGAACCATCTCCAAGGATCTTACATCCTTTCACATGATTGGCAGCCCTGCATAAATTTATCCAGATAGACATATATGTATGAACTTTCAAAATGTTACCTCAGTGATGATCTTTCACCATGACATCTTCCTGTAGGCATCGACATCCTCTATTTAGATTGACACATCTCCTAATGATATGTTTTGTCAATGGTCTTCTTCTTTACCAAGCTTCAATCAGAGTCTACATATCCTTCCAGGATATAGTCTAGTCACATCTTCTGTAATCTTCCCTTTTTTGGTGTCACCTATGACAGGGTTAGGTTGGACTTCCAGACTTAGGAGCAGATAGGTCACATGTACAGATTGATGCTATCAGCGGGCTCAGGGGCTTTTTGAGGAGTTTTGAGGAGTTTCCATGGTGTCCGGTGGCATTCGCTTGATATATTCCATCCTCTGAACAGTTTGGCTTTCGTTCCGGTGCATTCCGACAACTTTCAAAAATTTGAGTTATTTGTGGGCTTTACTCAACTGATTATGCTTAAGGTGGCATTCCAGGAGGAATACATGATGGAACACCCTAGTGTAATAGCTCATTGGAACCGGGACGAAGATACCTACATGATGGGGCGATTGGGCATGAGTTTCAGTGACTAGAGGAGACATGGTAGCCGATTTACTCTTTTCTACATTAAAAAAGAATATTTTAATAAGAGAGAAAAGTGCTCCATGAATAAAACAATAATAAAATAATGCTCTAGAAGGCTCCAAGAGATCTATAAAAGAAAGGGACGAGGCCATTGAGAGATATCTTTGTATCATATCATTTTCTTGTATGAGAGGTTTGAGACGTGGTTCTCTATTTCACCCGTAGCCCCAGGACGGAAACCCTCAGGTGATTTGTGAGTGTTGGACGAAAACCCAACTCTCCTTGAGGAGACTTCATTCAGAATTTTCGCAGAGCTTCAGGGATATTGGAGTGAGGATCATTCAGATCTTCAACAGGTGCTTCAGTGGATTCAGTGGTAGCTGTTGCCGGAGGGAGAGTGCAGCAGTTCCGTTTTGGAGACCATCGCTGTGTAGCAAATTGTATTGTTGGCCAGTTTTCCATCTCAACTCTTCTGGGTCAGATCTATATGTAAACCCTGTTATTATTTATAATAAAAGCTGAGATTCTCCCTATTCTATGTGGTATTGGATTGCAGTATTTTATGTGTTTTTATTTTACATGGCAATCTTCTATTAAATGCATGTTGATTTTACGGCATAATTTTGGGTTTAAGTAAATTCATGCAAATTTAGTAAAATATCCCAATTGGGGATATTACAGTGGTATCAGAGCATTGGTCTTGGCTCAGCCGCAGGTTTTCAGATTGGAGGATTTCAAACTTTATTACAGATAATTCAATGGTTTCATTTCAGAGGTACCGAAAGAAATTTATTTCTGAAGAAAGCAAGGTCAAATTCTTCTATTTGCCGAAGAAAGTTGGGCAGGGCATTTTCTGTAAATTTGTCACCTGCTTAATAATTTTTCCACAATTTGTACACGGACCAAATTAATTAAAATTGTCCAATTTCATTTGCTGGGGCTGTGAGTATAAGCTTGGTTGTGTTTTATCTGCATAGCGTGGAGTTTACATTATGAAGCCGAGGCTTATTATGGAGCGAGGCGGAGAGGTTGTATTTAAAGCTCAAATTTTGTGAGCAGTTAAAATTAAAAAAAAAAAAAGATGATATCATCAATTACAGGTCGGCCGCAGTTCCACCTCCTGAACACCTAAATTTATTTTAGCCAAATTGCATACAGCTTGCAAGAAAATCTCAGAACGAAAATAGAGTCGACGTCCTCGTCAGTTCAGAACGGTGAAGAATTGTTCCCAAGCATAAATGATTCATGGCAGTAAATGATTAAAGGGATCGAGGAAGAAGGGTCGAATTTTCATATCCGGGCTCGAGATTTCCACATTAGTATGCTGAAAGAGGCCACTAATTTCCAAAAAACAACTGCATAAGGTATTTAACGGAAGTCGAATGGATGCATAAGGGCCGAGTTCATAATACACGAAGGGTGAGTTAACTGGCTGCGTAAGGGCTGAGTTCATAATACACGAAGGGATGCGTGACTGCAAAGCCAAAACGATGTGTGGAATAAAAAAATGATTACGCCCAGGTCTAAGGTTTATAAAATCCATGGCTTAAATTTTGTCGTCAGACATAAGGACCAACTTTTAATTGCTGCGAAATTAATTTTGAAGGTGTAATATTCCCATTTTTGGTGACACCTACGACAGGGCCAGGTTGGTCTTCCAGAATTAGGAGCAGACAGGTCATAGGTACAGATTGGTGTTATCAGCGGGCTCAAGAGCTTTTTGGAGGAGTTTTGAGGAGTTTTCATGGTGTCCGGAGGCATTCGCTTGATATACTCCATCATTCGAGCAGTTTGGCTTTCGTTCCGATGCATTCCGATAACTTTCGAAAATTTGAGTTATTTATGGGCTTAACTCAACTGATTATGCTCAAGGTGGCATTCCGGGAGGAATACATGATGGAACACCTTAGTGTAATAGCTCATTCGAACTGGGACGAGAATACCTACATGGTGGGACAGTTAGACATAGATTTCAGTGACCGGAGGAGGCGTGGTAGCTGATTTACCCTTTTCTGCATTAAAAAGGAATATTTTAATAAAAGGGAAAAGTGCTCCATGAATAAAATAATAATAAAATAATGCTCTAGAAGGCTCCAAGGGATCTATAAAAGAAAGGAAGGAGGCCATTGGAAGATATCTTTGGAGTAGATCATTTTCTTGTGTATGAGAGGTTTGAGGACGTGGTTCTCTACTTCAGCCGTAGCCCTAGGACGGAAACCCTCGGGTGATTTGTGAGTGTTGGACGGAAACCCAATACTCTTGAGGAGACTTCACTTAGAATTTTCACAGAGCTTCAGAGATTGGTGTGAGGATCATTCAGATCTTCAACTTGGGCTTCATCATCTTCAGTGGATTCAGTGGTAGCTGTTGCCGGAGGGAGAGTGCAGCAATTCAGTTTTGTGGCCAGCGCCGTTCAGCAGCTTATCTTGGTGGCCAGTTTTCTATCTCAGCTCTTTCTGGGTCAGATCTATATGTAAACCCCTTTTGTTATTTATAGTAAAACTGAGTTTATTCCAGTTCTATGTGGTATTGGATTGTAGTATTTTATGTGTTTAATCTTCTGTAAGTAAATGTTGATTTTGCGGCATTTTGTGGAGTTTATTTATTTATCTGCATTTTTAGTAAAAATATCCCATCTGGGATATTACAATGGTATCAAAGCCTTGGTCTTGGCTCAGCCTGCGAGTTTTCAGTTTGCAGTTGTGGCTATTATTGTTGGAGATATTTTCCGAAAAGGGTTTTCGTAAGACAAAAAAAATATCAAGGACGGTCTGTCAAACTGCAGGGACTGAGAGCTTATTTACAATTTCAAGTGGCCTGAATTGCAATCATTTTCAGTAGCCAAATTAATTTGAGTAGCAACAGTGACTCCAAGGTCGAAATCTATTATGTTTCAGTAAAGTCTCGAAAAGACTGAATTATTTGTTTAATATCAGTTCAAGGCCAGACCAAACACATTACGTAACTGATAAATCGATCTCAAAATCATGGTCTCACTAGTCGTATCATTGACTATAGCAGAATAATTTTCTCACAATTAGAATAAGTCTCTGTCCGTAAGAGAGGCCGCATTAAAATCTGGAAGTCCCAGGACAAGTCAAAGGGCCGCATATCATTTGGGCCAACGAATTATTTCAAATGGAGAAATTTGTGAAATATTTTTTTTTTTAAATTTTCCAAGCTGTAGAAGCCGGTCAATCATCCTTGTCGGAATTTACAAAATTCTCTGATGGTGCCATTGGGCCCAAGGCGGATACTGGGCCAATATTCCTAAAGAATAACAAGGCAACCGATTCAAGCTTATGCGAACATGGGCACAGATTGAGCAAATCCCCATGACTAGACGAGGAGATGAAATGCGGTGTCGGTATTTTGACAGAGAAAATTGGCCGGCTGAGACTCCTGTTGACTGAGAGAAATTGGTGAAGGGTCACATTTTATCCAATGAGCGTGTCGGGCAAGGGGTGATTCTGTTCCAAAGGCCGAGTTTCTTGTTCAAAATCACTGAGGAGGTGAGCATCCATTCGAGGACCAAAATCCCGGGTGTAACTGAACCCGACATCCATCATTCGGGCGTGTTACAACAAGGGGGTGCAGATACCTATAGTTGATAGGGCCGTGTTGCTCAATTATGTTCGTCGGGTTGTGATTGCTCAAGGGTCCCACTGAATCTAACTCAATTCGTGCAATTTTTGCACAGCGGAAGAGACATAGTCGACTACGGTTCAATTGAAGGAATTGCACTCTTTTCATCAGGTTGGGCTGCGTATGAATTAAATGCCACGGGAAGGAGATTTGATTGAAACGCTGAGTATCAGAATGCCACTAGCATTGTAAGGGAACCAGCAGGAGGGTCGACGATGGATACAGGAATTGGTGACTGATGCCAACGACAAAGGAGTCAAATTTCTATGCAACGACGTTTCAACACAGGGGCCTTTCACATGAGCAGAGCCGTGAACTTCGGTGGCGTAGACATTAGCGTCATCCTCAGAGGTGCCGATTTTCATATTTAGGGAAGATCGGTTGGAGAAAGGTCGTAAATATTATAAGCGTCAAATTGATTTCTCATGCCGTGTCTCCCGAATTGGTGCTAGAATTCTGTCATTCTGAGCATGGCCGAGAATTGACTCAAAATAGACGGTGTAAGGCTGTATTATTCCTAAGGCAAGGTGGGGAATATATTATTCGCGGAACTGAATAAATCAAATATTCCTCAGCATATCCAAGCCGAACTTTGGGCGTAAACATTTCCACATAGAGGTCGAGTGGTATGGTTTGAGGGGTTGGCTATGAAGACACGACTTTCCATTCCATAAGTGATGTAGACTGATCGCTTCGAGGAGCTGAGTTGGAAATTTCTGCAAAATTCTTCGAGCATGGTTTTTCTGCAATTTCTGGGCAGCTACCTTTAAATCAGGTTCAATATTTCTTGCCATATTACTATTACTCCTCAGAAATACTATCATTTAGATCTGATATTAGCTATGATAAATCTTTCTCTGGATTTAGAAAAATTACCCCCATTGTAGAGCCTCATTAATGGTTGAAATCTCTCTTGTAATATTTCTTTTGAGAAGAAATTTTTGTAGCTCATACATACAGCAGCATGCATATGAAAGGTTTGATTAAACTCTTGACTGGAGGGAAAAATTAATAACTCAGAAAAACCAGTGGCCATTTTCCTAGTGATTCTGTTGAGAGTGCATGGTTGAGCTGCTTTAGGTACTCTGTCCTATTGTGAAGCAGTCTTGAGAATAATTGTCAGAAAATAGTGACCTCAATATCACAAACGGTCTTGTATTCATTCATTGAACCATGGAGGGATTCCTAAACAGATTGATGAAAATAAAAATAGAAGTTGGTTCCTTAAACCACCATGCATCAGAAGACCAAGAAACAAAACCAAACAACAGACCCTTTTCAAGAGGAATTTATGCCATCCTTCAAAAGGGACAGCCAAAAGATTTGCAGGGAGAATTGGAGATTGGTCACAAAATTTCTGCATTTGGGACATATCTGAAACACATGAAGATGTCATGGAGAGTTTTGTCCAAACTAGAAGAGTTTAATGAACTCATGTCTACGATAGACCAAGCAGAAGGGAAGAAACTGATCTGGGCTCTAAAGCCTTCTATGCTTGCTTTTATACAGCCCAAATTCTTGGAGGAACCTTGTGAAGGGGTCACACTTCCAGTTGCAGCTTACCTCAGTAACATCATGAAATTGACCGCACCTATAGCCCCATATAATGATGATATTATGAGGAGGATTATGAGGTTGATTGTAGAGACTTTTCAGGATTTGGACAACAGCGCAGGCTCTACCTTCGAGAAGAAGCTTGAGATTTTATGGGGTATGGCCACATTTAAGACTTATGTCATCATGTTTGACCTTGAATGTGATGACTTGATCCTGTAGATGTTCCAATGCTTCTTCAGCATTAGGAGACATCATCCTGATACTGTCATAGCACACATGCAGTCCATTTTGTCATCATGTATGAGAGACCATGGGACCATTGGCCGAGAGTTGCAGACCCAGTTGTTGAGCATTTGGAGGAGAGAGCAGTTGGTCTCACCTGCTGCTTATGAGCTAGCCCAAAGGCTGGTTGAGCAGAATATTGGGCTATTCAGGAGACAGTGGACCAGGGAGGAGCTGCTCTAGTTTGGTGGGTCAGGCAGCAGAAATGAGCTGAGGAGGAAGGGACTTTGCTTCATTTGCAAAGAACCTTGGGGGCCTGATCACTAATGTTTGAGAGATGCAGATGAGGTGACAGAGGTAGAGCAGGTAGACGTTCCTTCTGTATGCCAGGATGAAGACTCTTCTTCAAATGAGTCCATGGGATCATATGAGGATGCTTCTGGGGAGCGAGAGCATCCATGCAGAGGTGATGATGATAGTAGACCAGAGCTGTGTTCTAGTGTGCAGGGTGAGCAGTCAGGGGACTGTATAGGAGATACTCGAAGTGAAGAGTCACTTGTGACAATTCAGCCAGAGTAGCATGTGATGGAGCCTGAGTCGGCAGAGGAGGACACTATTCACATCAGGCATGATATTCCTTTGGGGGAGAGCCAAATGGGCGCCCACATTGAGCCGATGAGGGATATGCGGCTAACATTGGGGTCAACCATAGAGGTGGAGCAGTCAGATGCATTGACATCAAGTGCCGTGACGACGGTTGCAGATCCATATCCTCTGGAGGTGTTGGAGATTGATGGGATTGTTCTGCAGGGGGCTAGTAGACAACAGGAGTATGACATTCCTGATTAGGAGTGGGAGGAGCAGTTGGAGATGGTGGAGCATCCATCTGTGAGTCGGCACAGGGATGAGACGCAGATAGATGTACACGCAGTCAGCAGAGCTACAGTATTTTCAGTGGGTAGCACTCTCCAGGAGTACATCGATGGGGCTTGCAGCATATCTTGCCCACTTTGGCCCATCATAGAGAGAGGGTCTTCCTTCTATAGGCAGCTTCCATTGGCAGACAGGGCATAGCAGTGGGAGTTGATTACAGGCTGGTGGCAACACTCTGGGCATGTTCCATGTGAAGTTGTTGCTACATTGGATTCTTCTTCCAGGTTGGACTGGCGGGAGATCATGAGTTGGTACCCTCTTGATGGTACGGTATTCTTCGTAGGGAGCATAGCAGAGCGGGGGCCCTCAGACATAGTAGATGTTACAAATTCCAATTGGCAGGAGGGCACAGGTCGTTTCTTCAGCACTCCATCCCGATTTCAGGAGAGCAGGATTAGCATGGGATTGATTCAGGACTTGGATTGGAGAGAGGTGATGAGTTGGTACATAGTTGATGGGACAGCTTACACAGTCACAGACACAGTGCAGCAGGAGTCATGGTCTTCACCTCTTAGAGCATCAGTCATAGCCAGAGGCAGTGTGCAGTCCAAGCCGTGGGACTTGGGCGATGATTGGCCAGGGAGGCGATGGGATCTGGGAGGATTGTTTGTTGACTGGGACAAAGAGAGACCAGTTTGGGATCCCGGCATTGAGGGGTCTGTTCCAAGAGGTTTGACACAGGTGCATAGCAGCACCCAGAGGTTGGTATGGGATCCAGGCATTGGGTCTGAGATGCGGCGGGCCAACAGAGGCCCACATATTTCGATTGCTTGAGGGCAAGCAATCTTGGGGCGAAAGGTCTGTAATATTCCCATTTTTGGTGAAACCTACAACAGGGCCAGGTTGGTCTTCCATAATTAGGAGCAGACAGGTCACAGGTATAGATTGGTGTTATCAGCGGGCTCAGGAGCTTTTCGGAGGAGTTTTGAGTTTTCATGGTGTCCGGAGGCATTCGCTTGATATACTCCATCATCCGAGCAGTTTGGCTTTCGTTCCGATGCATTCCGATAACTTTCGGAAATTTGAGTTATTTATGGGCTTAACTCAGCTGATTATGCTCAAGGTGGCATTCCAGGAGGAATACATGATGGAACACCTTAGTGTAATAGCTCATTGGAACCGAGACGAGAATACCTACATGGTGGGACAGTTAGACACAGATTTCAGTGACCAGAGGAGGCGTGGTAGCTGATTTACCCTTTTCTACATTACAAAGGAATATTTTAATAAAAGGGAAAAGTGCTCCATGAATAAAATAATAATAAAATAATGCTCTAGAAGGCTCCAAAGGATCTATAAAAGAAAGGAAGGAGGCCATTGGGAGATATCTTTGGAGTAGAACATTTTCTTGTGTATGAGAGGTTTGAGGACGTGGTTCTCTACTTCAGTCGTAGCCCCAGGACAGAAACCCTCGGGTGATTTGTGAGTGTTGGACGGAAACCCAATACTCTTGAGGAGACTTCACTTAGAAGTTTCACAGAGCTTCAGAGATTGGTGTGAGGATCACTTAGATCTTCAACTTGGGCTTCATCATCTTCAGTGGATTCAGTGGTAGCTGTTGCCGGAGGGAGAGTGCAGCAGTTCAGTTTTGTGGCCAGCACCGTTCAGCGACTTATCTTGGTGGCTAGTTTTCTATCTCAGCTCTTTCTGGGTCAGATCTATATGTAAACCCCTTTTGTTATTTATAGTAAAGCTGAGTTTATTCCACATCTATGTGGTATTTTATTGCAGTATTTTATGTGTTTAATTTTACATGGCAATCTTCTGTAAGTAAATGTTGATTTTGCAGCATTTTGTGGAGTTTATTTATTTATCTGCATTTTTAGTAAAAATATCCCATCCGGGATATTACAGAGGGGCTGATTAACCATCCACGGGAATTGTATTCGCAGAAGCGGTGAATGTTAGCAGAAGTCGAGACCCCTGCAAATCGTGGGCGTTGGATGCTCGGAAGGAATCCCACAATGAAAAAAAACGTCAATTACAAGCCGAGAGCGAATTAAAGGGTCGAGGACAGGGTTTTTCATTGAGCCATAAAATTTATTAGAGGTCGAATCTTTTATTATTATTTGTGCAAATTATGAAAGGGGCTTAAGCAATTCATCACAGAACTTTCCTCAACTTCGTGGCCACAATACTCTATATTTCGTTGGGAAAATCACTTCACAGAGATCAGCGTGTTAGTCGATCTACTCTGCTCTTTTCGTGTGGTCCATTCGGCAGTAGGTACTACCACAGTCCAGGATGTCATCGGGGTAGAAAACAACTTGGGTATATCTGAGCATTTTAAGAAAACTTTGCAACATATAGATGTTAAAGCTCTGTTGAAACATCGCTGGTGGTATTCTGGTTTTATTATTCAGCTCATACATTCTCTTATTTCATTGTGGTATCACTACTTCCCATTATTGCTGAAAACTTCAGGACTGCTTCGTATTACTGCTGGAGGAGGCAATCAACAAGCAAGGACGAGTTTACCATAAGTTTGGTCCAATGTTCAGTTTAGAATGGTTCAATATTTCAGTGAATAGATTGACTGTTGATACTCGGATTTGCGGCCATTGATGGTGGAAAAGTTGAGCACCTTCATATTAGTCTAAGTGCCACAAAAACTTTCTGGTTGGCTATATACATATCTAGTGCTTAGTGGGAGGCTACAACAGTGGGTAATTCGCTGGCCTATTTTCCAAGTTATATCACTCTTATCCACATACTATACATTCATTGTTTTTTTTAAGTCTGTTGGGAATATGCTAAGCACTATATGAACTGTTCTGGAAATAAAAATGAGGATAGCCACCTATAACATGTTTGTGCCTAAATGTTAAACTAAATGCCTAGCTGAAACAACCACTGAAAACTCAGAAAAACAGTGACCACATCATTGGTTGAACCATGGAGGGATTCCTAAATAGCTTGAGAAGAATACAGTTGGTTCCTTGAACCACCATGCATCAGAAGACCCGAAAACAAAATATAACAGTGAACCCTTCTCCAAGAAGGTACATAATTTGCTCCAACAAAGGCATTCGAGGAATTTACAAAAGGAGGAAGAAGTGGGAAATTGGCTTTATGCACTTGGGATGGACTTAAAGAGTGGAAGATCAGAAAATGACTTTCCCATGTTAGAGAAACTGGAATCTTGCCTTTCCAAGGTAGAGCAATCTGATTGGAGTTTAAATTGGGCTTTGGGGCCATCTATGTTTGCATTGGTACAAGCTAGATTCTTGGAACATCCAAGTGAGAGAGTCAAGCTTATAACTGCCTCTTGTTTCAGTGATATTTTGAGGATAACAACACCTTTCCATCCCTACAATGATGACATTATGAAAAGAATTTTCAAATTGATAGTAGGAACCTTTCGGTATTTATACAACTGTGCAACTCTACATTTGGGAGAAAGCTTAAGGTCTTAGAAGCCATGGCCATGACCCGGACTTATGAGGTCATGATCGATCTTGAGTATGATGGCTTGATTCTGCAGATGTTCCAATGCTTCTTCAGCATTAGGAGACATCATTCTGACATAGCCCTAGCTCACATGCAGTCCATCCTGTCATCATGTATGGGAGACCATGATGCCATTTGTCGGGAGCTGCAGACTAGGTTATTGAGCATTTGGAGGAGAGAGTAGTTGGTCTCACCCACTGCTTATGAGCTAGCCCAAGGGCTAGTTGAGCAGAACATTGAGCTTTTCATGAGACAGTTGACCAGGGAGGAGTTGCTCTAGTTCGGTGGATCAGGCAGCAAAAATGAGCTGAGGAGGAAGGGACTTTGCTTCATTTGCAACGAACCTTGGGGGCCTGATCACTCATGTTTGAGAGATGTAGATGAGGTGGCAGAGGTAGAACAGGTAGACGTTCCTTCTGTATGCCAGGATGAGGACTCTTCTTCAGGTGAGTTGATGGGATCAGATGCGGATGCTTCTGGGGAGCGAGAGCAGTCATGTAGAGATGGCTGGAGCTGTATTCCAGTATGCAGGGTGAGCAGTCAGGGGACTCTACAGGAGAGACTCTGGGTGATGAGTCACTTGTGAAGAATCAGCCAGAGTAGCATGTGATGGAGCCTGAGTCAGCAGAGGAGGATACTATGCACATCATGCATGATAGTCCCTTGGGGGAGAGCCAGATGGAGGCTCACATTGAGTGTATGATGGATATAAGGCTAACCTTGGGGTCAGCCACTGAGGAGGAGTAGTGAGATGCACAGACACCGAGTACGGTGACAACAGTTGCAGATCCATATCCTCTGGAGATGTTGGAGGTTGATGGGATAGTCTTGCAAGGGGCTAGCAAACAGCAGGAGCACTACATTCCCGATCAGGAGAGGGATGAGCTGTTGGAGATGGTGGAGCATCCATTGTTGGACCGACACACTGATGAGGTATAGACAGATGCACATGCAGTCAGCAGAGTTGCAGTACTTTCAGGGAGCAGCACTCTCTAGGAGTACATCGATGGGGCTTGCAACATATCTTGACTGCTTTGGCCCATTATAGAGAGAGGGGCTTTCTTCTACAGGCAGATCTCGTTGGCCGACGGGACAGAGCAACATGAGTTCATTATGAGTTGGCGACAACTCTCTAGGCATGTTCCATACGCGGTTGACACTACATTGGATTCTTCTTCCAGGATAGATTTGCGGGAGATCATGAGTTGGTACCCTCTTGATGGTACGATTTTCTTTGTAGGGAGCATAGCAAAGCAGGGGCCCTTAGACATAGTAGATGTTACAGATCCCAACAGGCAGTGGGGCACAGGTCGCCATTTCTTCAGCACTCCATCCCGATTTCAGGAGAGCAGGATTAACATGGGATTGAGTCAAGACTTGGATTGGAGAGAGATGATGATTTGGTACGTAGTTGGTGAGGCAACTTATACAGTTAGAGGTACAGCACAGTAGGAGCCAGGGAGCATTGATGCTTGTTGGCGGACTTCACTTCATAGGGCATTATCCATAGCCAAAGGCAGTGCGCAGTCCGAGTCGTGGGACTTGGGCGATGATTGGCCATGGTGGCTGTTGTTCCTTGAGAAACAATTCTTGGCTGTGTACAAGAATCCGTGCTCAAGACATTAAAGATTATGTCACAAAAATGTATATATGTGTCTCTGTTTCTTAACCCTTTAAATATTAGTAATATATTTCCCAAATATCAAATCTTTAGTAGCCATGCAATGCCATATTCCCTTTATACTGAAGTGAACAGATGAAAGACAGAGAAAGAAAAGGATTTTAACTTGTCATGCTGCGTTACACAGAAACTGTCATTATAAAATCCAGAGGAAGTGGAAAACATATAAGTTAAAGAAGAGGAGCGCCTATTAAGGATATTTAACTCTTAGACATATAAATATCAAGAGACCTGCAGCTCTAATCACTCTACTTTATTCACAGAAATGCAAATGAAATGGAAACCAGGAAAACGCTTCAACATAGATGGAATATTGGAAACTTGCAAAACTTCTTTATTCATTCGATATTGCTTAGTACAAAATTTAGCCTTCAAAGGTTCAAAACTCGGAACCTTCTTCCTTCTTTCAAATGTCTTTAAATACAAGTTGAACCAAACTGGTTTCAGTTATAAAACTGATTCTAACTGACTGTAACTACTTAACTACTTTATGTCACGGAGGTATATGCCTCAGTAACATTTCATTACATTGCATCATTTGACTTAAAAATAAAATAAAAGATGACAAATCCTAATCTAAAGGAACTGATGTTCCTGGAACAGCAACTGATTCAATGATTTCTTGCGGCTGTACGGTCACTTGTGGCTGCTTGGCGGGAAATCCTTTTTCTGTATCAATAGTAAATTTCTTACATTCCTTCCAGAGCTTGTCTTGAGTTATTGGAGCATTCTTATATCGATGATATTCTACTGTGAAGGCAACAATATGATTGTGAGTGAGGTTACTTGTAAACAACGTTTTCACCATCCACAGTAGAAGGAAATGTCTTTGTAAGAAATTGAAGACTGTTTCTCCCTTTAGTATCTGCGTCTTCTCATGTCGGCCATCTGCTCTGCTTTTTGCCAACACCAACTGATCCTCATAAAAATTCCAGGACATAAATTCACCTCCTTCCCTCCAGCATGATGGCAAGCCAGTTCTTATCAATTTATCAAATGAAATGTCAAATTTCTTAATCACCTCTTTGATTACCTGTAGCCGCTTCTCTGATGCTTTCAGAAGATCGTTTTTAATGATCATCTTGCTTACTTCCTCAGCATAAAAATACTTGTCTTGTATCCCCATCTCTTGCAACTCCTCATATGTTTTGGAATTAATAAAATTCATGAATCTTTTGGCCCAATTTGATCTTTTGATTGCAGCTGGCTTGTCTGATGACAGTTCCTTTTCGTGATCAGCAACAATGCCTTTCTCTCTGGCAATTACTTGTATGGAATTCCATTTTGCTTGTATTTCAGAAATGATCTCATTCCAGATGAGATCCTTAGCTTTAATCAGGGAAATATTTCCCTTCAATTTCTCCTTGAGTTCCTTAATTTCCTCTTCAGCTTTATGTAGCTTCTGCTCATTTTCACCTGCCTTTTCTTCCCATCCTTGCATTAATCTCAGAGCTGTATCCTTTTCAGACTGGGCCTGTTTGCAGTCTCTCTCTGCCATTTTTAGCTCCGTATTCAATTGAGCAACTTGAACCTGTGGATCAGCCGTACTTGCAGAAAAATCAAAAGTACAAGTGTGATTCTGAATTTGATTTTGTAAGGTTATGGCTGTTTTCTTCACCTTATCAAGCTCTTCATCTTTCTTTATCAATTGTTGTCGCAACTCCTCTTTTTCCTTTTCTACCTCTGCTACTTCAGCTGCCAGCGAATGCTCTGCAGCTGGCAATTTCAGCTTCTTCCTTAATGAAGATATTTCTGCCTCTGCGCCCTTCATCAGTTTGTGCATTGCGCTCTTATCATTTGGATCAACGCCAATCTTCATTATGATTTTCTTCGGTTCTTCATTTTGAATAGTCAATGCTCTGGCATTGGCTTTCTCCATCTTACACTGTTTGACAACCTTAGCAAGCATATTCTCTGTCTTAACTGATGTAGCATGAGTCTTACCTAAATCATTAACAATTAACTGACATGTTTGCATATGGAGATTCATCTTGTCCCACAAGGGGATCTTCTTTACATCCATAACAATATTCAACTCCTTAAAACTGCCTGAGGGTCCCAGAGACATCCCTGTCGGATGCGATAGCGCCATTTTGAACTGGTCTTTCTCCAAATCCATTACAGTCAAAAGTCTTGTTTGGTCAGCAGATACATGATGTTCTGCTTGTATTTCTATATTGGCCTTTATTCTTTGATTCTTTTCTTCAATTAGGGAGAACACCTGCTTCATGGAAGGAGCCTTCTCTAACTGGAGTTCTGATCTGCTAGGAGATGAAGCACCCTGTTCTTCACTGACCTGGAGAGTGAAACCAGGTGAATTGGAGGAATGATCTTCTGCTAATTTAGTCCTTTTCTCCTCTCGGGGCTCTTCCTCATCAATCTCAATAACATCATCTCTCACTCTCTTACCCATCTTTTCCAATATTACAGGAGTTTGAATACTAATCCGTGATGAACTTGGCCCTCCTGGATTAGCCAACTTTTCTAAATCTGGTTTACTCACATGAGTAAAAGCAGCATAACCGTTCTCGACCCTTCTCTGTGAAATAATCGCATGTGGGTCATAGGCCCACTTCTCTCCCAATAATAATTGTGTTTCTTCCAACATCCTTGTCACCTCCTCATAAGCTTGCCTTGTGTTAACAACAAAAGGACCTACACTCATGGGCAGCTTGTACATTAACCCCTTCTTCATTGGAAGAAAATGAATTTGATCCACATTGAGACTTTGCCTTATAAATTCCAAAGCAAACAATCTCATGGGAACAAACGTTGGAAGCCTATAAGGCTCAACACCAACTCCATATAGCCTTATTTCAGAATGGTCTTCAAAAACAAACCAGTCTCCATATCTACAATTAGGTCCCAATTGCAAGAACTCCTGAGCCTTTGGCAAGAAACAGGGAGGCCGAGTCCCATTGAGAATTCTATAAGCGGTGGTCATAAAATTTTCCACAAATTCAAATAAACCAGCTTCATTTTCTTCTCTTCTGATCAAATAAGTCCAAAGTAGAACTGACTGCTTATTCTTGTTACTATCCATTATGTTCAAACCAATACCCATGAATTCTTCCACATTCTGATATAAAAACAGGTAAACTATTAATGAGGGAAATCTAAAATAACCTGTTAGTGGGAAAGAAAGCAACTGAGAATTCACCACTTCTTGCCAAAAGGACGGAATATCTAACACCACCCCTGGTTTCATCATAAGAGTAAACATCCCCAGAGCTGCTTTGTCAACTTCGCCATCATCTTCTCTCCCCAGAATCTCCATAATACAGCTGAGAACTGACCTGTATTGAACATTAAAAGCATCCAAACCAAACTTTCCCGAACCAAACTGGGTCTTCTCCGGACTCGGTACCAAAAATGACATGCAGCGGTTAAATTCTTCAATTGAGAGCTCCTCGAAGTATTGAACCAACGAATCTTCTGAGAATTGCAAAGGAGAATCATTCTCCGGGAAGCATAATGCCTGACGCATTAATTGAGCTGAAACTTGCAAAACACTTTCTCCCTGAGAGTTCATAACATAACATTTACCAGGGTACATGGACGAAACCAACCAGGAGATGAATTCAGGAAAAACATGGGTCTTAGGAATGCAGGCGAACAGCACTCCAGAACTCTGCATAGCGGAAAACACAGGTGACTGGTCGGTGTTCAAGGTCACTTGGTAATGCAAGAGAGGGTGATTAACAGAGGAGGTAGTATCACGGACGTCTTTCTCACTATCTAGGAGAGGACTCAGAGTGGACAGACCAAACACGGACGCTCGTTTGGCCATGGCTGACGAGAATTTTGAAAACAATTCGGTGCGAAGGTGGCGGGACGGGGTTTGAAACAGAACAACAATCACAAATGAACCGCAACGGAACAGCAAACTCAACTTTATAACAATGAAAACCGCAATTAATGCAAAGGTGACGTGGGACGACACGTATGCTGTTTTGCCAATTGTTTGCCACTTCAGAGAATGACGTAATGCGGGGGGTCCGTGAGTACGGCCGAGACCTTCAACCAATACCCCCCGCAATCCATCGGAGCCGTTGATCAACGATTCTCGTAGATCTGACTAGTCAACTGCGGGGGGTCGGGTTTTGATAACCGGCGAGCAAGTTGACCCCCCGCAGTTGCTTATCCAAAAGCTTCTGCGCGTGATCACGACTTCCGCTCCAGAAGTTGCTCGAACTTTATGATTAATAAAAGAAATAACAATCTAAAGTTTGCCGCTCCACAAATCAAAATGAAAATGGAAACACGATGTATTACTTCTTCGTATTTCTCCTATACTAAAGTATAAAACATTATACTATAGCATATTTCGGATCTTTTAGAAATATTTTTTCGAAAACTTTTTTCTTTTTCCAAAATTTCAAAACTTAACATAAAAAAGGATATGCGGATAGAATGATCCACAACAGTGGCATTGGGGTTTGGGAGGATTCTTTGTTGACAGATACAAGGAGAGATCAATTAGGGATCCCGGCATTGCGGGGTCTATTCCGAGTGGCTTGACGCAAGTGCATAGCTACACCCAGGGATTTGTATGGGATCCAGGCATTGGGTCTCAGTTACATCGGGCCAACAGGGTGGCCCACATATTTGGATTGCTTGAGGGCAAGCAATGTTGGGGCAAAAGGTCTGTAATATTCCCCATTTTGGTGTCACCTACGACAGGGTTAAGTTGGACTTCCAGAGTTAGGAGCAGACAGGTCACATGTACAGATTGGTGCTATCAGCGGGCTCAGGGTCTTTTTGGAGAAGTTTTGAGGAGTTTCCATGGTGTCCGGCGGCATTCGCTTGATATATTCCATCATTCGAGCAGTTTGGCTTTCATTCCGGTGCATTCCGACAACTTTCGGAAATTTGAGTTATTTGTGAGCTTAACTCAGCTGATTATGCTCAAGGTGGCATTCCAGAAGGAATACATGATGGAACACCTTAGTGTAATAGCTCATTGGAACCGGGACGAGGATACCTACATGATGGGGCGGTTGGGCATGAATTTCAGTGACCAGAGGAGACATGGTAGCCGATTTACTCTTTTCTGCATTAAAAAGGAATATTTTAATAAGAGGGGAAAGTGCTCCATGAATAAAATAATAATAAAATAATGCTCTAGAAGGCTCCAAGAGATCTATAAATGAAAGGGAGGAGGCCATTGACAGATATCTTTGGATCATATCATTTTCTTGGATGAGAGGTTTGAGACGTGGTTCTCTACTTCAGCTGTAGCCCCAGGACGGAAACCCTCGGGTGATTTGTGAGTGTTGGACGGAAACCCAACTCTCCTTGAGGAGACTTCATTCAGAAGTTTCGCAGAGCTTCAGGGATATTGGAGTGAGGATCATTCAAATCTTCAACAGGTGCTTCAGTGGATTCAATAGTAGCTGTTGCCGGAGGGAGAGTGTAGCAGTTCCATTTTGGAGGCCATCGTTGTGTAGCAGTGTAGCAGATTGTATTGTTGGCCAGTTTTCCATCTCAACTCTTCTGGGTCAGACCTATATGTAAACCTCGTTATTATTTATAATAAAAGCTGAGATTCTTCCTGTTCTATGTGGTATTGGATTGCAGTATTTTATGTGTTTTTATTTTACATGGCAATCTTCTATTAAATGCATGTTGATTTTACGGCATAATTTCGGTTTTAAGTAAATTCATGCAAATTTAGTAAAATATCCCAATTGGGGATATTACATCTTCTTGGCTTCCAGATGATAACTACCTATTGACATGGTTGCACTTCATGATCTCTTCCTTTCTGCACATCTTCATTCCCAGGAACTTTCAATTTCTAGTTCCTTGTTCATATACAACCACCTCATATTCCATATGCGGATATATTATGTTGATTTCATCTGTCAGTGCACCGTGAGAGATCCTACTCCATAGATCATACTTCTAAATATAGAAGTCCATTACCTGCAACCATATGACATGACTTCATAGCATCCAGTGTCAGCATATACATATATATACCTCATACCTTTTTCCTTTGAGTCATCTTGTAGCAATTTTTACTGAAATGAAGAGCTTCATTCTGTAGAAATTTCTGAATCTTAATTCTTATGCAAAAGTTATTTCTATTAATCCGGTTAAGCTTCTCCTACTTATACAAGTTATCAACTGAATCAATTCAAGTTAACATCAAAGAAAAACACATAACAAATCTATACCAATTCAGATCTAGAATAAGCACATGCACACATAGACAAAGTGACAATTATTTCTGGACAGACTGTCCCCGGAAAAACCCAATGTGGGAAAACCGGTCTTTGGCTGCTGGAGGGCTCTATTATTAAGAATATTTCTGAATACACAACTCTAGGTTCCAGATCTGGAAAACCCTACAGAGAAAACTCTAGATTTGCAGCGCCTGGCTAATATAAGACCAACAATACTGACTGATCCACACCCTCAAATGGGATTTACAGAACTCGGCCAGATATAGGCCTAGAAACCCCAAATCTTCCCCTGAAATACATTGCCTCAGCCACTGAAGGCCTCCAAATGCTCATCACTGTCCTTGCTGTCATTTGTTGTTGCTACTGCTGCTGTCTGCTGTTGCTGCTGCTGTCGTCTACTGTTGCTGCTGCTGCCTTCCTCTGCGTTGTCTTTCCTGATCTCTTCTATGCTTCTTGTGTATTCTAGACCCCGAGATCGGATCATCCCCTTGGTGTAAATTCCCGTCTCTGCAACTGAAACACTTGAGAATTCTTAGAAACCCCGCCCTAGAATCTCAGCTTTAGCTTCAATGCTCTGCCTCTGTGTGTCTTACAAATGACCCCAAGGCTTTCCTTTATACTTTTCTCATTGACTAATCAACGGCCAAGATTAAATCTTTAATCAATGGCTAAGATTAAAATAAAGCTTGATCCGTGTGACTTAAGACAATTTCATCACATGTTTAATTTAAATTCAATTTAATTATTTTATTTTCCTAAGTTTTAACTTAGGAAATACATTAAAATAATTAATTAATTTAATATCTCCTAAACCAGATGAAATTTCCCAAATCCATTTCTGGGTCTTGTAGATCAGGTGAACTCTAGTCCTTTCTCAAAATTTGGGACCTAGAGCACAACTGATGCTACCCCAAATACACAAAATCTCAACACTCCCTCTTAGCATCAAGGGTGTGCTCTAGCAATACATCACACTTATGCATTACATGATTTTCGGCACTGGTTCTGTGCTGCTGAATCTTGGCCTCCTGCCACTCAACTCTGCACTACTGCTGCCATTCTGTACCACTGCCCATGACTCTGCCACTGCCACTGCAACCATTGTACTGCAACTCCCTCTCAATATGCTGCATCTGTGTTGCTCATAGCACTGCCACCGCTGATCTGTTACACTGCAACTTCAGTTGTTGAGAGAAACAACTGAATCTCCTGCCCAATCTTTGACAGACAAGTCAGATGGGCTGCATCCTCATAACTGAAGCTCCATAAGCTACAGATCTGTGCTGGCATCTAAAGAACAATCCACAGCTACAACACTGCCTACGTAATTAAACTCCCTCTGCACTACTAAAGTCACATCAGCCCCTTGTGCTGAAATCTATCACGTTGTTGCTGCACTGGGTTGTCCCTCTGAAGCCTTCTGCGCTGCTGCCGCTCTGCACTGCATAAGCAACACTGATCTGTGCTACTGAAGTCACATCAGCCTCTGCACTGCTGCTGCTTCTACGTTGTTGCTGCTTTGCTCTGCACTACTCCTTCCAGTTTTCAGATCTACCTCTGTCTGTTTCATCTGTGATCTATGCACCCACTACTCCACTTGTCCTGCTAGAGTCTTAAGGCTGTCGTAGCTCACTTATGATCCAAGAGATGAGCTGCTCAAGGATCCTGCCTTACTTCCATGTAGCTCCTCTACATGTCCATGTCTCCCCACCTCCGTGGTTCATGAGCACTCATGGCTACATCATCTCCGGACCCATCATCTGCCACCGCTGCTTTGGAAGAAGATGCTTCCTTGTCCTTCTTCTTTTCTGGACAATGGCTGGCAAAATGTCCCATTTTGCCACACCGGAAGCACTTGACCTTAGAAAGATCCTTCTGCTTCTTCGGCTGCTTCTTTGATGCCAAGGCTGCATCTTCCTCCTCTTCCTTTTTAACCTTGCTCAATGCAGGGCTATGCTGCTTCTTGGTGAACCTTCGTAGTTCTTCTTGCCACAAGATCGACCACCAGCTGTCCCAATTTGGGAGGTCTGCTCTGCCCAAGATACTTTGGACAAAGGTTTCCCACTCATCCGTGACTGCACTGAGGGCAGTCCTGACTATCACTGCATCATCTACGGTTTCACCTGTTATAGTCAGCTAATCCCTGATTGACTGCAATTGTGAAGAGGAAATCCTCGATGTCTTCTCCCTTGGTCATCATGAATGATCTCATTTGGGCCTCCAACAACATCTTTCTTTGGACTGATTTTCCCTCATATAGGGAAGTCAAGGCCTTCCACATCTCATTAGTTGTCCTCTTCGTAGCTATGTGTGGTACAATATGGTCCTTGATATTGTCCATTATCAGCCGCTTGGCATGCCCAACAGCTTCTCTATGCTTCCGTAGGAGATTCACATCTGTCGACATGGCGAGGGTCTGCTCTGCATGGTCTCTTAGACCATATGTCTCAAGGATAATCAAGAACCTAGCTTTCCATACCAAAAAGTTTGAGAGGCCCTCTAGCCTATCTTGATCACGTAGTCCATGAGGAGCCATTTGCTCAGAATGTGTCGGAGCTCCTCTTCTCTATGCTAGAGATCTTGGATCTAAGGTCCTTTTCGAACTGGGAACCCTCTGCTCCTTCTCACACTTGATTTCCCTCCTTGGAAATCTACCAAATCAACTATGATTCAACTTCTTCTTTGATCCTCTAACCAAACTGGAAGTTTCCTTTGCCAAGAAACTCTCTGAGAAGCTGATCTCTTCCCAAAATTTGTCACTCGTGCTAAGATTAAAAATTTGAAAACTTCAGAAGTTTAACCCCACCAACTCTTATGAATTTCTGCAAATTTTCTGCAGACTATTTCTGGATCTGACAGATTCAGATTTGAATCACACTGGCTGGCTTCAGACCCAACCAGTGTTGTTTCTAAGCTACCTCTGCGCAGTAATTGTGTGGGCTTGCTAGGACACAACGCTGGACAACGTCACCCTTCCCTCTGCGTGATTTTGCTCCTGAAAACTGCGTTGTCCCTTCAGATCTGCTTCTCTACTGCTTTTCCCTGCTTTTCCAGCTACTTTCTGTAGCTAGATCCTTCAGATTCTTCAGTTGGTGACCCTTCTAGATCTACAATTGCTCTAATACCATGTAGAAATTTCTAAATCTTAATTCTTATGCAGAAATTATTTCTGTTAATCTAGTTAAGCTTCTCCTACTTATACAAGTTATCAACTGAATAAATTCAAGTTAACATCAAAGCAAAACACATAACAGATCTCTACCAATTCAAATCTAGAATAAGCACATGCACACATAGACAAAGTCACACAGTTATTTCTGGACAAACTGTCCCCGAAAAACCCAATGTGGGAAAACCGGTCTCTGGCTGTTGGAGGGCTCTATTATTAAGAATATTTCTGAATACACAACTCTGGGTTCCAGATCTGGAAAACCCTACAGACAAAACTCTAGATCTGCAGCACCTAGCTGATCTAAGACCAACAATACTGACTGATCCACACCCTCAAACGAAATTTACAGAACTCAACTAGATCTAGGCCTAGAAACCCCAGATCTACCCCTGAAAGACACTGCATCAGCCTCTGAAGGTCTCCAAATGCTCAGCGTTGTCCTTGCTACTGCTGCAGTTGTCGTCTGCTGCTGCTGCTGCTGCTGTCGTCTGTTGCTGCTGCTGCTGTCGTTTGCTGCTGCTGCTGCCTTCCTCTGCGCTATCTTTCCTGATCTCTTCTCTACTTCTTGTGTATTCTAGACCCCGGGATCAGATCATCCCCTTGGTCTAAATTCCCCTCTCTGCAACTGAAACACTTGAGAATTCTTAGAAACCCCGCCCTAAAATCTCAGCTTAGCTTCAGTGCTCTGCCTCTGTGTGTCTTACAAATGACCCCATGCCTTTCCTTTATACTTTTCTCATTGACAAATCAACGGCCAAGATAAAATCTTTAATCAATGGCTAAGATTAAAAGAAAGCTTGATCCGTGTGACTTGAGACAATTTCATCACATGTTTAATTTAAATTCACTTTAATTATTTTATTTTCCTAAGTTTTAACATAGGAAATACATTAAAATAATTATTAATTTAATATCTCCTAAACCAGATGAAATTTCCCAAATCCATTTATGGGTCTTGTAGATCAAGTGAACTCTAGTCCTTCCTCAAAATTTGGGACCTAGAGCACAACTGATGCTACCCCAAATACACAAAATCTCAACACATTCCCCTGACTTGCTCCATCAATATGTCATCACATTCCAAAATTCTGTACCATAGAATTCTTGATGAAACCTTTCTGCTTTCTTTCTAATCAGTGAATCCATAGAGAACTCCATTAGAAGATGTCAGCACTAGTTTTCATGATGACCCTTGATTTTGATGACTGCTTTCCATCAGTATTGTTATCAGCGAGGTTTTCCAGGAGTTGTTTCACCAAGAGCTCCTACCATGCTTTCATCATGATGCTATTAATATACATTGCTTCGTATCATACTATATTACAACCAACAGAAATCACTTAAAGAGGAAGATGATCTCAATCATAATAGAGATCTCTCGCTTCTTCTTTCTTGGAATTCTTTGTATCAAGTTATTTTCTTATATCTGTGACATGGCCTTCTTCCTTTTCCCTCTTGTCCTTTCCAAATTTAGGACATTCTCTTTTATAATTCCCAAGTTCATTACATCCAAAGCATTGTAATTTGTCCATATTTCTTCTTTTATTATGAGGACCAAATTGTCTGAATCTTCCTTTCTTCTTGGATATGGCTGCAAAGGCTTGATTCCCTTCACTTGATCTTGTATCAGCTTTGGCTTTCAATCTTGTTTCCTCTATTTTACATAGAGACCATAAATCATGGAATGGTGTTGCTTCTTTCTTCCCGTATAAGCTTGAAGTGAAGTTTCCCCATTCTTCTAGTAGAGCATTTAGAACCACTGTAGTCATCTCAGTGTCAGACATTACTTCTCCCAGTTCCTGCAGTTGGTCTCTTATTTCAGAAATCCTCATAAAGTATGAAGTGATTCCTTCTTCTCTTGACAATTTCATTTTGTATAGTTCTTGTCTCAGAGAGATTGCTTCTCCTGCAGTACTCACAGAGAATAGCTCCACCAGTTTCTCATATATTTCCTTTGTAGACTTCAGTTTTCATACATAGGGAATGAGTGAGTCCTTAATGGATTCTATGAGAATCCTCTGGTCTCTGATTTCTCCCTTCGTGTACTTGGCATGAGCTGGAGCATCTTCTTTTGAGGGTTGAATTGTAGATCCTTCGATGTAGTCCACAACTTCGTCTTCAATTAGATTCAAATATGTCCTCCTATTCCATGCACTAAAGTTTGATGACCCAACCAATTTGTTGCTTTCTTTAAAATAAGTCATTTTGACAGATTTAAATAAGGTCATAGATACTTACTTGAGTAGAGTAACTTGCAGCTTCCTTGATGATGAAGGATATCTTCAAAAGATGATCTTTCTTCCAACAATGTCTTGAATGTAAATCTTTGATGGCAAATATTATTTTCTTGAATGAGTTGATCCTTTGAAAGAGATAGCTTGAGAATATTCCTCGTAAACTGATTTGACTTTTCAATGTAAACTTTAATCTTCGCTTCCTGCAGTGTCTTCTTGACAAGTAGCCCTTGTGTTCAGCCCTTGTGTTCAGCACCTTAGCTTTGATTCCATGTTGAGAATTTGGAGGGAAGGTGATTAATACAAATTCTCTTCTTGATAATTACTTGTGAGTTTATTTGATTTACTTATGTCTTCTCTTCTTAGCTTATTTAGTTTTTCATCAACTCAATTATCAAAATATAAGAGACAAAAAAATTAGGCTCCTCAAGCCAGGGCAAAACCTCTCCCTCTTGGAGAGGAAAACCCACGAGAAATTCTTCTTATAGATCTTTCAGATGACAAGTACCATGACCAAGCTTTAGACCCTTGACCTATGTATGCCCCCAAGACCTTGTCACAGCTTCTTTGTCGACTTCCAACACTGATCCTTCTTTTCTGCACCAACTTGCACTGTCCTGCACCGACACTAGAGAACTTGTTCTCTAAGTTTATTTTCTAGCACTACTTGATTATTCAGTTATTGGGAACAAGATCATTCAAGATCTTATCTTTCACTTCATATATCCTTGAATTTGGAAATATATTATTTTCTTTTATAGATTGTGATTAGGAAGGTAAACCACAGATTTACCTTCCTCCTTTTCTCACACTGTAATTCAAAGATTACTTATCATACCAATTAGACTGCCCATCAACCTTATTACAATGCAGAATATCACCCGAGTAATTCTCCTCTTTAGATTAGGTACAGTCCTTACATCGCATAGGGTACCAGATTTATTACGCTTAGATTGCAGGTGTATTCATCATAGTATGGACCGCACTCTTCTTTGTAACTCCTTCTCACTGATCCACATACACTGTATTACAACAGTACCCAAAGACAGATCCGCACCTTGCTGCCTCTAACTCGCATATATTCTAGATCTGTTGTTACGCTATGGTGTCACAGAGCTATCCGCAATTTCTCTGTCCTTTTGCCCGCACTTATGCCAGACTTTATCACGCTGTAAAATCTTAGAGCTATCCGCAATCTATCTGTCCTTTGGCCTGCACTTAACCACTTTAATATCTTAGAGAGATCCGCATTACTTAATGGTCAAATAAGCCGCAGGTTCTATGATATGTATAGTGCCTAGTTTTGTCTTTTAGGCCAACCCTTCAACAATCTTGTAGGCCGACTTCACCACTGTATATAGGATGACATGGAGAGCATCTAATCTAGTGTTAATGAGGGATCTTTGAGCATCATTTAGGTGCTATTTCTTAATGATATAATGACAAGGTCTTCGAGCATTTTAGATGACTATACTCTTCATATTTATGACAATTAATTATATTTATAACTAGAAGACACAACCTAATAGACATCAAAAAGTCATCTATTGACCTATAATAAAACCTTGCTCATGAAACCCATGAAGCAAGCATAAAAATACATTTTATTATCTTTGTCTTCAACTTTACATAAATACATAATTACATAGTCAATATGAAGACTGATCCTAGTTACACTTTTCAACAAGAAGAGGCATTTAAAATTTTAAATCAACAATTGCATTTGTGTTTGCTTCTTATGCGATGGGCAATTTTTATTTTTTTTCAATTTTGTTTTTGTGCCTAGATTCAAATTCAATTATTCAAGTTCAAAGTTTCAAGCAAAATGCCGAGGATTTTGAACCCTATGTGGGAATATAGTGAACCTGATCCTATACCTGAAACTGTGGGTGTCAATAGAATGTATTTGTCTTGCAAGTTGTGTCGCAAGCATATGTCAAGGGGTATCAACAAATTAAAATTCCATTTGGGGCAAATTCTGGGGCAAAATATAGAACTTTGCCCCAATGCATCTCTAAAAATCATCCGACAGGCCATTAAAGCGTTGATGGATAAAGAGGATGGCAAAGACACCAGGGCAGCAATAAAAAGCCAACTTGTAGGGACCTCAAGAGTGGGGGTAAGCGAGAGTGGTTCTTCATCATCACCTTCCACTCCCAACCCCTCAGCTTTCTCATCTTTTTTTGTCCCTAGAACCACACCTGGTGCACAACCTGGCATCAAATCAGCAATTACAAAAAAGGAAAAGGCAGAAGTTGACAAGTTGGTTAGTAAATGTCTTCTATGGAGTGATGTTCCTTTCTACATTTCCAAGACAAACCCATTCTACCAACCTATGTTTGATGTTATTGTTGTCGTTGGCTCAGGGTACAAAGCCCCTACCTTTACAGAGTTGAGAGGGCCTCTTCTTCAAGATGAAAAGAATGATTGCACTGCTAGATTGGAGAAGTTTAGGACATCATGGGAACACACTGGATGCACAGTAATGTCAGATGGTTGGACTGACCAGAAGGGTAGGACCCTTCTTAACTTCTTGGTTAGTTGTCCCAAGAGGACAACGTTTATGAAATATGTTGATGCATCTGCACTCATTAAATATGCACGTTTATTATGTGAGTTGTTGGACATCTTCATTCAGGACATAGGCCCACAAAATGTTGTCCAAGTCATAACGGACAATGCTGCTTATTATGTTGCAGCTGGTAGGTTGCTTATGGAGAGGTATCCTACCCTGTTTTGGACACCTTGTGCTGCTCATTGTATTGACTTGATGTTGGAGGATATAGGTAAGATTCCTATTGTGAGGCATATTGTTGAATCATCCAAGAGCATAACAAAATTTATATATAATCATGCATCTGTGCTTAGCTTGATCAGAAGATTCACCAACAACAAAGAGTTGGTGTGTCCTACGATAACACGCTTCGCCACTACTTTCATATCTCTCTAGTCTCTGTTGAATTCTATGTGGGATGTGAACAACATGTTTCTTTCATAGGATTGGCGTGATTTATCTATTAGCCGCAAACCAGAGGGAGATGGCATATGCATACTAGTTTCATATGATCAGAGCTTTTGGGTAAGAGTAGAGGAGGTGTGTGCCATTTCAAAACCTTTGGTAATGGTTCTTCAGTTGCTTGATGGAGAGAAGCCCGCAATGGGCTACTTGTATGAGGCCATGGATAGGGCCAAAGAAGCCATTCGTGCTTACTATGAAGATAAGGGAGACGAGGGGTTAAAGAAACAACAACTCATATGGAGAATGATTGATGACCGATGGAACAATACCCTCCATCGCCCCATTCATGCTGTAGGTATCTACCTCAAACCCTCATTTGCTTACACCTATTGTTTCAGATTTTATGTCGAGGTGATGGATGGAATCTTCACATGTGTTAAGAGGATGGTGGCATCTGAGCAAGAACGTGAAGGTATTTCTAAAGAAATGAAAATATATAGGATGGCAGGTGGCACATTTGGTTTTACCATGGCTATTAAGAATAGGACGACCAAAATGCCAAGTAAGCTTCATATTGTTTCAACTTTCAACTTTCAAATTTCATAATTCATTGTCTCTTCATAATTTTTGCTTCTCATTTTTATTTTAACTTGTAGATGCTTGGTGGACAAGCTATGGTGGCAGAGTACCCCATCTCCAAAAGCTTGCCATTCGAGTGCTCAGCCAAACATGCAGTTCCTCCGGGCGTGAGCACAACTAGAGTGTATTTGACAAAATACACAGCAAAAAGCACAACATGTAAAAAAATTTCAAATTAAATTTTTGAATTCATTTGATTATTTGTACTATTTAAATTTCTAAGTACTAATTTACAATCTATGACCGTTTTACAGATTGGAATCCCAACGCCTCAATGACATGGTGTACGTCTACTACAATCTTCGATTGTGGATGAGACAACTTCAGAAAACTCCTGATATGGATGCAATCTCATTGGACAATATTGATATCACTGCTACATGGAGGGTCGAGACTAAGAGGCCGGGCATGGACTCGATCCCTGATTGGTTAGATGTGGATCCAGAGGCACTAGCGCCAGAGGAGGTAGCAGTTGCAGGGGAGGAGGAGCTAGAGGTAGAGGAGGAGGAGGAGCAGGGTCAGGAGGCAGAGCAGGAGGAGGAGGTGACACCATCTAGGATGGGAAGCAGTGGCGACAGAGAACAAAGGCAACCTCTTTTATTTTGTTCTAGAGGACGACTGAGTCCATTTGTATCCCCAGGGGCAGGGCCTTCTTCCTCTAGAGGAAAAGGCAAAGCCATTCCCTATTCTCGTAAAAGGGGCAGGGGATCTCAATGACTTATTACTTTATGACATGGAGATGACTCATGATATACATTTATTATATTTTTTGTTGATATTTTAACCCTTGAGAGTTGAGACAGACAAAACTCAAGATTCATGACTTGATTCACTATTTTGATATGTGATGTAGCACTAGACTTCATATACATATTACATATTAGCTTTCTTTACATGTTTATGTGCAAATGCATTTATTTGATGTTGTGGATACTTTAGATGCTAAAAAAATTTTAAAAATTTGAATAATTTTGTATATTTTTAATTTTGCCGACTTTTACAAAAAACTCTTGACTTTATTGAGTTTTTCAACGTTTTGACCCTTGCCGATTTAATCCCGACTTCAACTTTTTCCACATTGCTCAGAATTCATTCGAAGTACCATTGGTGTTAAGCAGGGTTTCCATCTCTCACCTACCCTTTTCGGGATTTATACTGATGAGTTGGAGTCTTTCCTCCAGGAGCACATTCAGGAGGGGGATGGTTGCCTTATCCATCGAGCATTGATCTCTCTACTTCTTTTTCCGGATTGCTTCTAGAGAATTGGTTGTACTTGCTATCTAAGTGGTGCATGTACATCATATTGGTGAAGAAGTCTGTAAGAGAAGTTAATATGATGAGAAGGATGGAAGCCATGAAAGATTCTCCAACACTGAATAAAGAAGCCAATCTCCCTACATTAAGAGGGAGCCTGGATAGAAGAAACTCACCCTGGTTAAGAGGGAGGGCACAACATAAATTTTGATTTGAAAATACAATCTGGAAGATATGTTGCTACATGAAAAGTAGGAAAATGAATCTTCTCTCAAAGATTCAACTGATAGTCCTACTGAGATTAATTGAAGGGAAACATCGAAACCCCGAAGTTTTGTTTTGGTTATATATATTTGAAAGTATATCATTGATTGGGGTTGTGTTTGTACAGGTAAAAGATTTGATAAGCATGATGGTTACCAATCAGTTTGATTGAGAGAGATTTGTTATTATGGCTTTGTGAGTGAAGCATTGCTTGGAAAGATATTGGGCCGACACTTCATTTTGATGTCTGGTAGGGAGGGTGGCATCGGGTGGATGTGCACCTAGTTCCCTGGGTTGATGGTTAGTAAGTAAGCCTGATGGTACCTATAGAGGTTGAAAGCTTTAGTCCATCTTAGTCCCACTTGGATAGATTACCTTGGTCAAGAATCTAGTCCATGGCATTGTGGTGCCTAAAGTGTTGAGTGACCAATGGATAGATTTCCCTGGTCAGGAATCTAGTCCATGGCATTGAGGTGCCTAAAAATTCTTCATAGTTCACATAGTTGAGATCTTCCTTGTACTGGTGTATTATGAATAACGCCCTAGTTAAGAGGGAGTGTTGAAGATTATAACTAGGTTCGATCTTCATAAATTATATTTGAGTCCATATTTAATGTACTTATCAAAAGAATAAAGAAAATAATTTTATATTATTATGACTTATTAAAGCATGGGTTTCATGCTTGAGTCATATTATTTTAGGTCAAAGTCCCCATTTTGGACTTCGAGGATTTATTCTGAGTTTATAGAGTCATTACAGATTTAAATTGACTGATACTAGGCTTTTGAATCACGTAATTAGGTCAAGTATTGAGTCAAATATGGTTTATGGAGCCTCCACATCAAGTCCGCCTCAAGCCTAGGAATTCGAGCTCATCACAAGCCAATAAATACAAGGAGATTGAACTCATTTGGAGATCTCACTCACTCACATAGAAATTCGATATCTACTGATGTAAGGGAAAAAGTGCGAAGTCAAGGAGGGGGTCAAAAGAAGTGCGAGTTTGGACACACTAAAGGATTGAAAAAATCAAAATTTTGGTGTTTCTCTCTCTCTCTCAGGTGCCCTAGATTGGAAGATCGAATTCCCTCATTGTTTTGTTGCTGCCAGTTGCTGGCAACTGCTGCCAAGAGAAGAATAGGTCGAAGTTGATTGTGTTGGGTGTTGCTGCCTTGAAAAGTTGTATTGGGTCAAAATCGAACTACTAGAAGCAAGATCAAAGTCTTTTCTCTAAGATCGAAGTTCTAGAAGTAAGGTCGAAGTCCCAAGGTCGAAGGAAGTGCTGCATAGTGTTGTTGATGTTGTTGTTGCTGCCAAATTGAGGTACGCTCAAAAGGAAGGCTGACTTGGTGTGGAGGAAGTCTAAGTCAAGGTTTAGAGTCTCAAGAATATTATTGAAGGAAGAATTACTGACTGGGTTTTCTCCTAGAGTGGGGTTTTTCCCTGGTAGCTGGCATATATCTGGTGTCCTTGATCTATGTGCTTTTGCTTTGATATTCGCTTGATAAACTAAGAAGAAAGAAGACAAGAAGAATATAATAAGAATTAAAGAACATCACAAGTAAATAATCAAGAACAAGAGAATTTTTCTGCCTTTCTGATTCTCTAACAGCAACAAACTTCACATTTCATAGTAGCAATACATAATCTCTAGATAAATCCTTACTGCTATAAGTAACACGAACTCCAGGGATGACTTCAGAAACATACCCAAATTGATAGAGGCTGAGAGATTGTGAGACACATGCAGGATGAAGAAAGCCTTTTTTCCATTTTAATATGTTCAAGCAACTGCTCAGTGTCAAAATTACTTCTTCAACTTGGAGTACGCAAGCCCTAGGTCAGTCCACAGATCTTACAACACCAATGTTTTCTAACCTTAGATTTCAGTCAGTAAACTTCAAAACCTTGAAGGCTAAGCCTCGATCTCCATGATTGTTAACTTCAGAGAAGAATAGGTTTCACGAATCAGTGTCTGATTTAGCCTTACTACGAGGATCTCTTTGGATATGAAACCCTCCATCAAACATACAATAGATCTTTAACAAAGCCAGATCTAGAGCTCGAATATGTGGTGAAGTAGAAAGACCTTTAGTGCCACAAAAATTGGAAGCTTGAAAATTCTATCCATCTGCAAAGTAAGAAACATGAAAACCCTTATCAAAATATGACCATTAATCAATACCCATAGTAGATCCAATGAGCGATATTTGGAGTAGACTTCCTTCAACAATTTTCGGTCTTCTGATCACGCTTGATTCCATGGATCCGAAGTGATGATAATGTTCTAGAATATGTTCTATAAAAATTAACACAAGATTGTCTCCTTCTGAATAATGTTATTGAGAAGAGAATGATCCTCAGAAAATATTGCAAAAATCAGATTAGGCCCTAATAGGGCCACCAACTCCTCCAACGAAAGAACCTTATCTATAGAGAAACTTTGAGCTACTTTCTTTAGATCAGTGGTCCTTAGAGGTATGCTTACTCTACATGAGCTATACATCTTCATGCTATCTAAGCACAAAACCGTAATGAGATTATTCTATGCAAGAACAAGAGTTGTAGAGAAAGAGACCTGTTATGAAACTTCAAGAATAAACCGTAACACACTGTTCAAGATTTTGGAAACAACAAATTCAATTCCTTTTAAGAGACAATTAATGTGAAGACCCTTATTGAGTGTGCACAAAAAATTGGTGTGCTAGAGAGGACCGATAATTTTGATTTAGGGCTGAAATAGACCTGTAAGAAGCCTTCAACGAATCCAAAACCAAGTCCTATATGTTATGAACCACTTCTCCATAGGGCCAAGAAAATAGAAAAAAAAATTTCAAGGGCTGAAACATACTCGATTGATCTTTTGATAGGGTCATAGTTCACACTATAGGAATTCTCCATATGCCTTTGCTTAATATTATGCAAAAATCATTGAAACTTTTCAAAGAACTTACCTTGGAGATTGCTCTCTCTTTTGCTCCAATCTTGGGCTTGTCCTCACCTAAGCTTTGATACCATGTTAAATTTAGATATCATGTTCTTTTCTTAGGTTAGATACTTCATAGATCATTAGCCCATTTATCAATTTCAATAATCCATTAGCAATCATATTGATCATGACAGTAACTGATGAAAGAACATTAATCGTGAATACAAAAGACAAGCCAAGACAAGAGGACACAGAAATTGGCTCAAGCCAGGGAAAAACTCCAAGATGGGGAAAACCCTTTATCAATTCTTCTTATTATCAAATATCAAAAATTTAACATAAAGAGAGAGATAGAGTACAATGGTTCAAAGTCTATACTAACTTGCCAATTTGAGGATCCAACATTACAACCCTTAAATAAATAAATAGCCCACTCAACACTGCAATTGTGGCATGAACTGCACGTATACTATTAAAAAGGGTTAGACTGATTAGGGCTGCTTATGGATCTCTGTTATTCCTTCCAACTGCACCAAAACACCTCCTTATAACTGTGAATGAGCTTGATATGTGAGGAACTGTCTGGAGGGCTGGTCTACACTCATATTAAGCATCTCGGCCTCCTTCTTATAGGCTATACAGACTGCGGCCCTACCTGAGATGATTAATCGGAGATGCGGCCTCATGAGAAGAGGATTTCTCCCTTAACTTAACCACAGACGAGCCCATAAATAATTGCACCAACTAGACTTGCCATGTTTCTCTAGAACTCGGACTTGCACGAATGAATTTTCCCATACTAAACTGTCTAGACCTGGAGTTGTCCTTCTTGGAGAGTCTCAGCCCTAATGTAGAAGATAACCCAGAAACAAACCCTCCTTCGACCTTCTTCAAGTACTCGCCTACCTCAGAAAAAATATCCAAGCATTTTGATGTGTCATATGAGGGAGAAGGCACCTCAATATATACAATTCGGTGGGGGTCAAGGGACGTGACCATTGGGCTTGATGAGCCAACATAAGGGAGAGGCTGACCTTGATAATTTACTTGTGAGAGAACATAAATTCAAAACCCCACTTCTCCTTATCCAAATTTGACGATATTTAAGTCAATTTTGGTCCTCTCAAAAAGAGGAATTCAAAGCCATAATTATCTTCTTCAATAGACTTGTCTAGAGTGGAATTTGGCCCTAGTTTCCAATTTTAACGTGAATTAACTTTTTTTTTCTAAAGATGGAATTTCTCATGTGGGTCATCTAAGGCAAATTTTTTATAAGTGTAGAGAGCATGGAATATCGTTAAATCCTGCTAAATCTGTTTTTGGAGCAACTGAAGGGAAATTGCTTGTTCACATCATTTCCAAGGATGGGATCAAGATTGACCCTAAAAGAGTTGACGCAATTCAAAACTTTTCTTTGCCTCAAAATGTTTAGTCCCTTCAATCCTTCCTTGGAAAGATCAACTTCCTTAGAAGGTTCATTCCAAATTATGTTGAAATTGCTAAACCCATTCAAACCGTTTTAAAGAAATATGTTAAGTTTGTTTGGGGGGATGAAGGAAGAAAAGGCTTTTAGGAAATTAAGGATTCTATTGTTAAAGCACTCGTTCTTGTGAACCCTGATTATTCAAAGGAGTTTTTGATTTTCTCTTTTGCATCTGAAGATAATATTCTTGGAGTATTTCTTCAAAAGAACAATGAAGGGCATGAGAAACCTATTGCCTTTATGAGTAGATCTCATTAAGGGTCTGAGTTGAATTATAGTACCATGGAAAAGCAGACTTATGCGTTAGTCAAGTCCCTTAAGCAATTTAGAGTTTAGTTGGGATATTCTAGAATAATTGCATTTGTCTCCTACTCTTTTGTGAAAGATATTTTAATTCAAACTGATTGCTTGGGAACTAGAGCTAGGTGGGTCTCAAAGATTCAAGAGTATGATTTAGATATTAGACCTAACAAGTTGGTAAAGGGCCAAGGGTTGGCCACAATCTTGACTGAGGAGAATGAGAGAGCATTAGGATTGATTTGTCAAAATAATTTGAAGCCAACATCATCAGAACTTCAGATTAAGCCAACTTGAATGGTATAAAGACATTATTTACTATTTGCAAAATTTATCATGTCCTAGCCATCTAGTTGGCCATAAAAGAAGAGCATTAAGGGTAAGAGCAACTAAGTATTGCATCATGAAGGATGGTCTGGAATGGAGAAATCCAGAGGGAGTGATACTTATATGTGTTGAAGAAGTTGAAGCCAAAAAGCTTTTCACTGAGTTTCATTCAGGATTTTGTGGAGGGCATTATGCTAATAAAACTACTACCCATAAAATCCTGAGAGTTGGTTATTTTTTGGCCTTCAATTTTTGCACAGGTATGTTAGGGGTTGCCAAGCTTGTCAATTATTCATTGGGAAGCAAAAGTTAGCTTCTTTGCCTCTTCAACCTGTGGTCGTGGAAGCTCCCTTCCAACATTGGGGGCCTGACTTTATAGGGAAATTTAATGAAAAATCAAGTAATGGCTACTCATGGATTTTGACTGCTACTAATTATTATACTAAAGGGGTAGAAACCATCCCTACAAGATACACCACTGACAAAGCAGTGATAGATTTTCTTGAAGATAATATTATCACTCATTTTGGTGTCCTGCCAAAATCACAGCTGATAATGCCAAGGCTTTTAGCTCTGCTGAATTTTCATGATTTTTCTTTAAGTATGGTATTGTCTTATCCCATTCATCAAACTACTATCCTCAAGGTAATGTCCTAGCTAAGCCTAGTAACAAAAATTTGATCACCATCATCAAGAAGATAGCAGGGGATAACAAAAGGGCATCGGACAGCGAAATTAAATATGCTTTGTCGGCTGATGCAATTACAAAGAAGAGTTCAATAGGAAAGAATCCCTTTGAGTTAGTTTATGGCTTGGATGTTACCCTTCCTATGCACTTGAGGCTATCGGCTTACCAACTTCTACAAAGATTTACATCTAAAAAAGATGTTGTACAAAATAGAATTGACCAAATTGTAGAATTGGATGAAACTAGGAGGAGAGCCTTTGAAAATTGTTGTAAAACAGAATCTAAGGTTAAAATTTTTTTTGACAAATCATCTAGGAATAGAAATTTTTCTAATGGTGATATGGTCTTGTTATGGGATCACAGGAGTGAAAATTCAGGTAACCATGGTAAGTTTGACAGTTTTTGGCTTGGACAATGTTGGGGTCCTGTGTTTTGATAGTTTGGAAAATCAAAAGACAAGGCAACATCAAACCAATCTTTAGAGTTCCAGGATCCAGTCCTCCTGTTCTCAGAGAGGGATCTCTCAAATTTATTTGTTTGCAAAGGCTTATCTTGTTTGCTTTGGGTATTGGTTTTAGAATAGTTATTAAGTGCAAGTGTTTGTTTGTTTGATTGGTTGAAGGACATAGCATAACATGAAAGGTCTAAGAAAGATAGATAGAAAGGGGAAATGTCTGATTGATTGGGCAATGGAGTCAAGAAGAGGTCATGAAAAACTAATAAATGGATATGGGATATCAAAGGGAAAATCTAACTTGGCCACAGGATCCTTTGGTTTTGTGAATGAGATGGACATCAATGATTTGGAAAGAGAGTTTGAATTCTCAAAAAAGGGAATTTGAAAGCATAACTTGAACAATAAAGAGGTATTTGATAGACAGGGCTAACCATGAATTCTACAAACCGCACTTTAAGCAAATAATGACTTCAAAACAACTTTTAAAATGAAATCTAAGATTCGGGAGCACATCCTATTTCCTCAAAGATTTTATTTTAGAGGACTTAGAAAACATAAAAGATTCACTGATAATTGCAGTCATAGAAGAGGGAACACCTAACACATCTATGATCACAACTATAAAGACCTTTAAAACAATTGTTCAAGCAAAGACAAAGGGCATGATCAAAACAGACCTCCTTGGCTAACTTAAGACAATGGTACTTATAAGGGAGACTTCAATAACAGCTTTCAAGTGGCAGCAGACAAGCACGGAAAACCATAAATCATGCTAAAACCAATTATTTGAACTCTTATAGAAATAAACAAGCATGAGGACTAAAGAGAGAGATTGAAGACTCTAAAATACCTCAGCAGAAGAAAACATAAAACAGTGAAGGATGAACAGGTCTAAGGTGCTTCTAGGAGTCATTTCTTAGCCTAAAACTTTCATCCTACTGTAGTAAGCATTTATGGAACAAAATGAAAATAGGAGAAAACATTAAACAGTTCAGAATACTTCACCAACAGCCAAGCTCATTTACTCTGTTTATGTCTTATAAGGCTTAAATGGGTAAAAAGATTGACTTCGAGGCCTATTTATCCTTTACAATAACTTCACTGACAGTTTTAGAATTTATTCTTTCTTTGGTAATAATTGTTCAGGTGTCTTTATGCAAATATCTTCTGTTTTAGTGATAAGTAGGCCTTCTTTGATTGCTTTGAGACTGCAGGTGGCTCTTTGGTAGCTGGGGGATTCAATTAGCCCCTGATGTGGCAGTGGAGGCTTCTCGGACTGATAGATTTCTTTGTTTTCCCTAAAACACCTTTAATTTACTTTAGATCCGTGTTTTAGGCCTAATTTAGCTTAATCTCTGTCTTCCGGTCTTCATACTCTGTTGACTGTGGATCAGGCATTTGATAGTCGTTTTTAGGCCTTGATCCCTCAAAACTGTGTTAACGATATTTGATTCTTCATCTCTGCTGTGACTAGATCCTTTAACACTAATACTCTTTGTTTGATTAATGTTTGTTGTGTTTTGTTGTTGCGCAGGCGTTACAGAGGGTTTTATAATGTCGCTAGTGTTCATGAGGCACCGGTAAATCACGATGTGAAACCCTGCAGAATGATCCTCCTTATGAATAATGGCCTGAGGGATCGTCATCCCTGGCCTTTGATTTTCTTTTTAAAACAATGGAAAAACCATTAAAACCTGCACAAACAAAGAAAAATTAAGAAAATCCTGCGGGAATAGGTTTAAACTGCTTCGGAGGTTTAGGTTAGATCGTAACCATTGGATGAAAGCCACCAACGGCGAGGATTGCTCGCTGGGGTCAGATGGGGAGGCAGTTGGATAAATGGTGGTGGAGATTTAGTTCGGGCCGTTGATCTGCAAAGATTAACGGTCGAGATCAATCGGGATTATATAACGCAGAGGGGGTGACTTTATAATGAAATGGAGGAATTTAGAAAGGAAATGGGCGAAAAAACTTAGGCGGAAGGGAAATGGGGTTAAATGAGATTTGGGGTTTCCGAACGATTCTGGGCCGTCGGATTGGATTAGCCAACAGAGATCAACAGCAGAGATTCATTTATAAAGTCCTTTGGAAGAATGGTGGAGGGCATGGTCTAAATGGCGAGATTAAACTGGGACAGTTAGATCTCAGAGATCAACGGTGGAGATTTATTATAAGAAAATGTAATGGAAATGGGAATGGTGGTTTCGGCCATAAAAAGCACTAGTGTCATGCTACTCAAAGGCGGTTTTCAAAATTTCCCAAAAAAAACACGATATGGGTTTCTGGCCGACACGTGTCCTTTAGAAACCGCCCATATCATGTAATTTTTAGGAGTTAACTTTCGGACTCAAAATTACGCGATATGGAGTCTTGGCTGTCGGATGAAAGGCGAGCAGATCCAACGGTGGAGGTGAGAGCGCGATAAGATGAGTTGTGCGGGCAGAAGAAGGGGGGTAGGGTCAAGGCGGTTTTGATCTGGACCGTTAGATCGGTGAAATGAACGGCTCAGATGCGATCGCAGGATCGCCAATCGGCGGAGGAGAGAGGAAGGCGCGCATAAAAATTTGCGATGCGATTACATATTGACCGTCGGATCCTGGAGTCAGATCGACGGTTGAGAGTTAATCTGAGGGACAAACGTGGAGAAATATGGGCAGAGTTTTGATTAATTTGGGTCGTCGGTTCTTGTGGGTTCGACGATCCAGATTGAATCGCAAAATTTGCAATCGGCTAAGGAGAGACGAATGGCACAAAGGATTTTTGCGATGCGATTGAATCAGAGCCGTCGATCTTAAAACCAGATCGACGGTCAGGATTTAACTGTGAAGGCCAAAGGCGGAAATGTGGGCTTTGGAACGTAGCGATGGGGGCCGTTGAATCTGGGCATGGTATAGCGGATCAACGGTCGGGAATTGATCGTTGGATCGCCAAACGGAGAGGGGCAATAAACCATTTAAAATACGTCCAATGAAAAACTGCGATGCAATGTGCCGACGATCGTTGATCGGTCTAGATCAACGGCTGACATTCACCAAACAATGAACTGTCGGGTTTATGAAAATTCAAAGGGAAACTCAGGTTTTAATAAGAAAAAGACTTAATCGAAATCAGAGCTTTTAAATGCAAAAGGTAACAAGACAAAAAGGAATGCCCTATTGCGATTGCACGATTAGGCCTTAGCACCTGGTCTTGGTTCTGGTCTTTATGCGGAAAAAAGGGGCTGGGGGCTAGGGCTAAAGGGGCTTAAGGCTTTAGTGCAACAAGACTCATTTTTAGGATTTTTTAAGGATTTTCAAAGCATTTTGAAAGTTTCCGATAAGGTTAAAAAGGAGTTTTAAACCTTATAAAGAGATTTTACAAGGCTTTCAAAGGGAAATTCAAAGGAATGAGAGGCTAATGGAAGGGTTTATGGATGAAGTGAAGAAGGAAAATGGAGAAGTGAAAAATGAGGAAAAATGAGGAAAAATGAGGTTTTTTGAGCAGTCTTTCTCCTTGTAAACAGCAGATTTATTTAGGATTATGAGGAAACAGCAGTGAAGATTAACTCAGGATAAGTTGTCTTCATAAGACTTCAAGAACTAACACCTAGGTGGCTAACAGTGGCTCCACATGGGGATGGCACCTTCTTGAAGGTGTCAAGAACTTCAGACTTGTATTCTCTGAGGGCTGATCAACGCCTCATCCATTGGGCTGCAACTTGCTTTACTTTGCTAGCCTTCTTTTTCTCTGACAATGTTAGCAGCCATGAAAAACAATGGAATTCTATCAAAACAAGCTTTCTACCTACCCAATCCTAATGATCTAACATTTTTTCTTCTTTCAGAGTGCATTTGGATTGGCAAACTCTTTTACAAACATTTTATTCTTTTGAAGACATAAAACTAATCTAAGTCTACTTCTTATTTCTCCATGAACTCAGATTAAGCAGTTGAGTTCATAAGCTTCTCTACCTAACTACTATCTGTTAGGATTAGACTGTCTAATAGATTTTTATTCTCTAAATTTTAAAACAAGAAATTCAAAAGCAGGCAAGTCAGGATTGAACAGTCTAACTTGTTGCTGATCTATGGCATAAAAACAAGCTGCACATAGATTCTTTTTTGCAGAAAATTAAATCAAAATGGTGAAGGCTTAAGATCTGAAATTGAAGAACGTCCTTCTCTTTTTCTTCAGCTCTGATTCTGAATTTATTTGAGTTGTTTTTCTTTCTTTCTTGGTTCAAGTTTTGAGTTTATTAGAACCAGTTTTTTATCAATCTCATAGGTTCAAGTTTTGAGCATGTTTGAACCTCCTTTCTTCTAACCTAATTTACCTTACTGATAAGCCAAGATTGAGCTGTTTGACAAATTTAATTCACTAACCTATCAACAGTAAATTGAAAAACTAATTAGTCATGATTAGGTTGTATGACTAACTAGAAGTGTGTTTTTTAGGAGTGGCATTTGAGCTTGCACTCTTTCAGACTTTATTTTTATTTTTGGTATGGGCTATACCCTTCTTGTTTTACAATCTGCCCTCTTTTCTCTTTTCTATTGTTTTTGTATTTTTATTTTTCTAACTTTGAATGCAATGTTTAACAATGATATTTATAATGGAAAATAAAAATGCTTTGAAACTCATGACTCTTGGCAGAAGTAATGCTTGAGCATCCTGCCATTGACAGGACCTTCATATAAATCTTCTCCATTCAATTCTTTCAGGAAAAATGCATTTTGATCCTTCTCAGCATGAATAATATAGAGTCATTTTCACAAGTTCTCAAACTTGCCATGTTTTCCCTTCTCTTCTCTTCTTGAATCCCATTTAAGAACAGCATTTCCAACTTGGAAATTGTTTGCCTTAGTCCTCTTGTCAAATAGCTTCTTGATATTTTCTTGGGCTAACTGTGTTCTTTCATATACTTCTTCTCTAGTCTGCTGTAAATGAATTGTTTGGTTGATTCTTCTTTGCATATCATTCTATTCAATATGTACTTCTTGAAGGAGTTTCATGACTGGAACTCCTAATGAAGTGGGAAAGACTGCATCCATGCCATAGACCAGCTGATAGGGGGACATATTTATTGATTTCTTTGTAGTTAATCTATCAACCCATAAGGCATGAACCAGTTTACTGTGCCATGACTTCTGATTCTGCTCCAATAGCTTTTTGATGATATTGATAAGAATCTTGTTGAAGGATTCAGCTAATCCATTTCCTTGGGGATAGTAGGCAGTAGAATGGCCCAAGGTAATGTGGTATTTGTGACAAAAATCAACCATTTTCTTGGATTTAAAGGCAGCAGCATTATCAGTTATGATTTTTCTAGGACAACCAAATCTAGATAGGATATTTGTTTCAAGGAACTTGATAATGACAGTCATTGGCATTCCTAGAGGGTATAGCTTCTATCCACTTGGTAAAGAAGTCAATGGTAGTGAGGATCCACTTATGTTGGGCTGATAAAGATGGGTGAATTTCCCCAATGAAGTCCAAGCCCCATTGTTGAAAGGGTATCTCAACATTGATAGGATGTAAAGGTAAGGGAAGGAGTTTTCTTTTGTCGTCAAAAATTTGACACTTATGGCAAGTCATGACTAACTTCTGAGTATCTGGGAAAAGGGTGGGCCAATAGTGACTAGATCTAAGGATTTTGTTTGTTGTGGTCTTCCAGTAGAGGTGTCCTCCACATTCTCCTTCATGCAGCTCATGCATGATCTTTCCTGCATCATCTTCAAATAAACATTTAAGCAAAATTCCAACAACATTTTTCCAATACAATACCCCATCTAGGATGCAATAACTTAAAATTTTCTGTTTCAAAAATCTAGCTTTAGTTTTAGACAAAGAAGGAAGGGCATTCAAATATAAAAGCACATAAATAATGTCAGCATACCAAGGAGAATTCATAAATGTATCTTCAATGAAAGGGGCAGTGAATTCTTCTACTTCTTCCAACACATCTACCATGTTCATATCTAGTGCCTGGAAGATTGACTCAACCATGAGTTTGGCTAATCCTTGCCCTTTAATCAGTTTGGTGGGCCTAATTTCTAAGTCGTATTCAAAAATAGTTGCAATCCATTTTCCCCTTTTACCATCAAGGTCTTGACTTAGAATATCCTTGACAACAGTATGTGGAACAAAAGCAATTATGTGAGAGTGTAAAATATAGACCCTAAAGTCTTTTAATGCTTTCACTAATGCTAAGGCTTGCTTCTCCATGATGTTATATTTGAGAGGAGCATCTCTTAAGGCCCTACTAAAGAAGGATATTGGTTGTTCTTGCCCCAAGTCATTCTTTTGAAGTAAAACCGCAACTATTGTATGCTCAGATGCAAAAGAAAAGATATGAAAATCTTTGGTGAAATCTGGACTAATCAAGACTAGTGTTTGAGTAAGAGCTTGTTTGACTAGTTCAAATGATTGTCTAGCTGGTAAAGTCCATTTTACACCTACATCTTTCTTAAGCATGTTTGTAATTTTTTTTAATAGCTCAGCAAGGTTGGGGATAAACCTCCTCAAAAAATTAATCTTTCCAATGAAAGATTGTAATTCTTCGAGGCTTCTTGGATGGCTGATTTGCAATATGCCATCTATCCTTTTAGGGTCTATTTTGATTCCCTCTTCTGAAATTATGTAACCAAAAAGTTTACCTTCTTGGAGGCCAAAGAGTGTCTTCTTAGGATTCAAAGATAAGCCAAATTTCCTACACTTCTCAAAAACTTTTCTCAAGTGAATCAAATGTTCTTCATCAGTTTTTGAGAAAACGGTTATGTCATCAAGGTAAATGATTATGAAATAGCCAATATCTTCAGAGAAGGCTATGTCCATGGCCCTTTGGAAGGTGGCCCCTACATTCATCAATCCGAAAAGCATTTTGACATACATAAAGGTGCCCCAAGGTGTAGTAAAAGCAGTTTTGATTTGATCACTTGGGAGCACTAACACCTGGTTGTAACCCGAGAACCCATCCAATAGTGATATCCTTTTTGACCCAACTACCCTTTGAAGTATATGGTCCATTTTGGGCAAGGGGTAGTTGTCTTTTAGAGAGGCTCTATTTAAATTTCTGAAGTCAATACAGAGTCTAATTTCCCCTGTCTTTTTCCTAACAGAAACTAAGTTTGCTACCCATTCTGAATATCTAATTGGTACTATAATCCCAACATCATGCATCTTTTCAATTTCTGCCTTAACTAAAGGTAATAAAACAGGGTTTATTCTCCTTAGTTTTTGTTTAAAAGGCTTTTGATTTTCCTTCAAAGGAATCTTGTGCTGAATGATGCTAGTATCATAAGATTTCAGATCTTTGTATCCCCAAGCAAAAACATCTTTAAACTCTTTGAACAGCGCTATGTATTGTAATTTTATGTGAGTTGGGAGAGTGTTGGACGGTTTAATCATCTTGGGTTCTGCTAGGCTGCCTATGTTATGTTCTTCTACATCTGTTTCCACAGGCTCCATTCTCGGTTCTTTGGCTACATCATTAAAGTCGAAAAGGTGTTCTAAAGGTGTGAGACCTCTTGGAATTGTATCACTCTTGCATTGTAAAACTTCTACGTCTTCCTGGTCTGCGTTGTCAATTAATTCTGCTTCAAAAGGATTCTCACAGTGATTTATATTAGCAGAATGCGTTATTTCAACTTCTGGGATTTGTTCAATATACAAACAGTTTTCTTTATGGCTGGTTTCTGATATTGGTATGGAAAAATCATTTTCTGATTTTAAGAAATCATCTATGTGTTTGTCAGAATAAAACACCTGCCATTGATCTTTGTTATCAGGCACTGCAGGCCTGTGTTTTACCTTTACACTAAGTTGTTCATTTATCTCAGGTATTTGGCAGTTGCTGGCATTGAAAGCGAGTTCATTTGCTAGATGATTTTGTGCTCTAGGAATGAAAATGAGTTCATATTTTTCAAAGGTTTTTAATAAATCAAGGGCAGCATTTCAATACTCTCTAAGTCTTGGGTTTTTAGCTGAGTATTCTCCTTTGATTTATCTTATGATAAGTTCAGAGTCTTCTAAGATTGATATTTTCTGGGCTTGTAATTGTTTGAGCAACTGTAAGCCAAGGAGAAGTGCTTCACACTCAGCAATATTATTGGTACATGGAAAATCTAGCTTATATGAATAACTCTGATTTGTATTTTGAATCCATACCCCTGCCCCTGCACTTATTTTATGACAAGATACATCAAAGTTTATTGTCCAAAGTATATTTGCCTCATTTTCATTTTCTTGTTGCTGTTGATTGCCAATGTTTTGTATCTGATTTGAGGGAAGTTCTGATTGTTCTGGTAAACTAGTTGGGTCTACGTTTTCCTTTTCTTGTTGAGTGATTTCATCTTCATTGTACAAGATAAAAGAATCTAAACTTGATTGAATAGAATAGATTGGAGAGTTGTTTGGTTTATCTATGTTACTCACCATGTATTTCATGTGGGATTCCCTGTATAATCTTTTGTTTTGGTTAAAAACAAGGATGGTGGCATAAGACATGTCCATTTGAAGGCTTCCCTGAAGTTTGGCTCCCCATGATCTTGATAAAAGCATGCCATACTTAGGGGGAATGTCAGCTACAACTATATCCATAACTAGACTCTCAGTAGGGATTTGAGATAAGTTAACACATAAATCTTTGATTAAACCCAAACATTTGACTCTACTTGAATCAAAGGAATACAGATCCTTGTATGGTTTAGTAATTTCTAAGCCTAAGCTTTCCATTACTACCTTGGGCATAAGATTATGCGAAGCTCCGGAGTCTAACATGGCATTGTGTAAAATTTTCTCATGTATATTCAAACTGACATAGAAGGGAGGAACAACTCCTTCTTGGTATTTTCCTTCAACTTCTGGACCAAATAACAATTCAGGTTTGTCATCTGTCAAGTTTAATGTATCAGTATCACTTCCTAAGTTCAAAGCTTTCAAAACTTGGTTTTTGTACACTTCTTGGGTTACTAGTTCAGCTACAGGGATGGTAATTTTTATCTTTGCAATCTCTCCCTCAAGGTTGAAAGGAACAATTGATTTGGTCATATTTACATCTGTTTTTTCAATTGAATTCCTTTCAGCAATTTTGATTTGCTGAACTTTGTTTGGACTGGTAATTGGAACAGTTTTATTAGGTCCACTAGCTGAAATGCTAGGTGTTGACCACACTTTGTCAACGACCCCATAGCAGTACACCCCCATTTTTTCAAATGGGACTTATCATGTTCGAGGCTCGTGTCATCCAGATTTCATCGTCGATCGACAGTTTTTATAATGATGTAAACCCATTCTGCATTTATGATGTAAATGATCTAAGTAAGACCGTCCATGTATGTAACAACCTAGGTAAGCCTAGTATGTTGTTGATGACTTCCATCCTAGGAGGTTTTTTGTCTCACTGATTCACGAAAGTGATCGGCATAGTTTTTCCCTCCAGCCTCACCCCAAAGCTAGGGTGGAATTTGTCATCAGCATGCTAAGTGAGTCCTAGTGTTTTTAATCGAGTCCTTGTAAAAGTAGTTTCAACTACTTGGTCTACTAGATCATGTTTTGAGTCGCAGAATTGGGTATTTATTTGAGGGTCTATACGAATGGGTATTCCCCCTTTATGTATGTAAATGTATTATCTCATGTAAAAGAGGGTTGGAAAAATAATTATAATCCCCTCTTGGTCAATTAATTAAATTTTCTGGTCAATTAATTAATAAAATATTAAACCAGAAATTTAATTAATTTAGGGTCCTAAGTTAGGATTAAATCTTCAAAGGCAAAATTTGTGGGTCCTTGGAAAATGATTTTGAAAGCCCCAGGCCAAGGGAATATTGAAAATTTTAAGAAATATTGGACCCTCGGGCCTTGGTGGTTAAGTCAAGGTCAAAATTTTGGGGTAATTAACTCAAAAATAATATTTTTGAGTTAATTAAAATTGAATTAAATGACAAATTCGTTTTTTCCCCAAAATTTTAATTTCAACGCTCCGGATTAAAAGATAATTAAATCTTTTGGACGGTTGAGATTATTTTGACGAGGATCATCCAAACTAGCCGTTAGATATCTTGCCCTATAAATTTAGAGGTCTTTGTCAGTATTGAGTCATCCGATCTTAGGATCGTGCACTTGCTCTTAGAAGCTCTTGTAAACATTTTGAGGAATAAAGCATAAAGACTTTGGGGTTCAAATCTGGATGTTCCTTCTCAGATCTATGTGGTGAATTGTCTCTAAACTCTGCTACTTTGTTTCTTGTATTTTATGGTTGATGGCCTTCATGGATTAATCTGCATATAGGTATCTTATGTAGTTTTTTGGGTTTATAAAATAACATTCTGATTTTTCTGTAAAGGTCTCATGTTGTTTTCTTAAATCTCTATCAATCTAAGATTCAGATCTAAGTGTGCAGGGAAATTTTTTTTAAGATTGGGCGTCTGGGGAAGTCTTCGGTTGGACCAGCCGACTCTCAATAAACATAAATCTGATAAGCTCTTTATTTGTTAAATTCCAGGTCTATCTTACGATATTTGTGATTTTGCAGGGTTTCAAAGGCTTGTGCCTCTCATTTAAAAAATTTTAATTTCTAAACTATGGTAAAATAGATTCAAATCTGACCATGGGGGTTCTAAATCTGTAAACTAGTTGTAAATTTGTAAATTTTCTTTTAGGACTGTAAGGATTTAATCGTTTCTTGGTGTGTATCTTCAGATCTGGCTGGTCTCTTGCAGATTCAGGGTTCAAATCGAAATTTTTTTTAAGATCTGAGGCAGATCTAGCCTCCACAGGCCAGATCTGGCCTCAATTTACAACTGTGGACGAATCTGGACATTGTTTTAAGGAGCATAAGCATCTGAGCGTCATTTGATTAAAGAGGTGTATGAGATCTGAGTTTCAAGAAAAAAATTTAGATTTCTGGGTTTATTCGTTGCCTTGTTTCCATCAAGCTATCCGTTTCCTCAATTCTCTGCTCAGTTTATTTCTACGTGTTGTTTTGACCTAGCGTTTCCATCGACCTGCATTCTTCTCTCATCTGCTACCCTCCTCTCCATCGAACCCTCTCAACTCTCTCCGCTCAGCTATCATCGACCTCCATCCATTTTTCATCGATTCCTTAGCTATCGATTTGCTGCTCAGCATTCGTTTTGTTGTCCCTTGCCCTTTCTCCTTGCCATCCTGCATCACTGTCCCTCCTCCGTTGCAAATACACCTCTCTCTTCCGCCGTCCGGCATCATCTCTCTGCCCACGCTAGCCGTCCATCCGTTGCCTTCTCATCCTCACTGCAGCCGCATCTCCATTCCTCTGCCATCGTTTCATTCCCTTTGCCGTCCATTACCGAGCTTCTTCACGCCGTCTCTGCCTCTCGTCCTCGACCTACAATCAAAACAGAAGCATGCCAAAAACGTGTTAAACTTTTAAAGCCCGTGTTTTATTTTGTAGCGGATCCCTTAGTTTGTTATAACATAGGTTTGGTTAGTTTTTTATTTTAATTTTCGAGATTGATTTATTTTAGTTTTGTTTTGGGTTAGTCGTAGGTTAGATTTTAGCGTTAGTGATAGGTTAGTTTGACTTTAGAATTAATTTCTTTAGGTTAGTTAGGTTGTCTTAGTTTTTATTTGTTAGATTTTAATTTAAGTGTTAGCGTTAGATTTTAGGAAGTTTCTTTTTAATAGTTAGTTTGGCTTTTGGATTTTTGAGTCTTAGTTTAGTTTTTTTTTGTTATTTAATTGTTTTAGATTTAATTTAGTTTGTTTAGCTTTAGATTTTAGATAGTTTAAATTTTAGTTTTAATTTAATCTTAGTTTAAGTTCAAATTTTGTTAAAATTAGATTTTTGTTTACATTTAGTTAACCTTAGATTTAGATTTTAAATTCAAAAAATAAAAAAATTATAAAATATAAAACTCCAAAAATATTTTAAATTTTTGTTCTTAGAGTTTTTGATTTCATAAAAAAAAAAAAATAGAACAAAACAAATAATAAAAAAATTTCAAAATTTCAAAATTCTAAAAAAAAAAAATTCTAAGTTCTATAGTCAAATGAGCTTAATTTTTCCATCTGAAGTTTGACTCTGGAGCACTTTAATTTTCGAACTTGGTCATATTGGAACATCTTAATTTCGGAAATCTTTCAAGCATCTGGCATTCTCATGTTATTGTTATTCATGGTTGTGGCATTCTCAATTAAATATCATCGTGATCAATCATGTTTTAATAAGCAACAGTTAATCGTCACTTACTCGTTTATAATTGCATAGCGGGATTTTGTTTGACTCCATAAGGCACTGGTCTTAAACGTGAAATCTAATTTAGATCTGTGGAATCTCGTTCATTCTATCAAGTATTTGATGTTTTAGCTGTGTCTCTTGGATTTTTCATCCTCATTTATAATAGGGTCTACCTCCCTTAGCTTGCAAGGAGACAGCTTAAATAGAGAGATTGGGGATAAGAGTGACAGCCCCCAATCTGAGCCGTTGTCGCGGTGCCTTGACAATCTGTGCGACAACATTTTTTGGCGCCGTTGCCGGGGAGAGAGTTTTTTCTGTCCTTGGTCTTAATGACATTTTATAATCTACATTTTATAATCTTCATATCATCTTTCGCCATTCATTAGCCTGTCGCAAGGGATCACATTTTCTGGCGTCTTTCATCTCTTCATATTTTCATCGTCTTATCTTTCGTCATATCTCTAATCATTTCATCTTTAGCACCTGGACATTTTGGTTGGCTTCTTGTTTGGGTGGCGACTCCACTTATTCATCTATTTACTCCCAGACACGAATCCCCACGTGATATCCATCTGCTAGCTCTCGATTATTTCTTCTGTTTTAGAATTAGTTTCATGTTCAAGTGGCGACTCCAATTCTTTCATTTCTTACAAGAGTTCCTGCCAAGAAGTTCGCTTCTTGAGGACCTTTTGACTATTCTTGAACACGGATCTATTTCTAAAATCCTAAAAACGATATCATGGATGTTTTTGCCCCGTGTAATTTTGCTAATATTCAGGGTTATCCCCATGATGTCCCTCAAATGGATAAATTACCTTTTTTTCAAGGAAATGATGCAGTTAGTGTTAAATCTCATTTGTTTGCTTTCACTAACTGGTGGAATAGATTTGCAGTTGCAAAAAATAATTTCGATGATGTAAAGATGAAAACTTTTGTTCTTACTTTTGGCGAGGATGTTGCTGAATGGTTTATGGAAAAGCCTGATAATTCATTCAATACTTTTGAATCCATTGTAAATGCTTTTAAGGAAAAATATGGTGATAAAAGGGAAGATAGGCATTTGGTAAGAGAAATCAGTACCATAAAAAAGAAAGAAAATGAAACGACTGAAGAATTTAACAGGAGATTTAATGGTATTCTTAGAGAAATATCTCAAACTCATAAACCTCCTAATGGATCTCTTCTAAATTTTTACATTGATGCTTTTGATTCTGATACTTCATATGAGTTAAGGCGGGCTAAAACTGCAAATTATAAGGCTTGTCAATCTTTAGCTGAGGAGATTGAAAAAGATAAGAAAGCATCTGGAATGTCCAAAACTCCAGATTTTGATAGGTCTTTGACAGATACTCTAGAAGATGATGATGACCCTATGAAAAGGTTAATGCAAAAGCTTGAAAGCATGGAGCTTAATCATGCTAAAGAAATAAGTGTCTTACAGGCTAGGTTGGTCCAAATGGAAAGGGCTCAAATGCATAATTCCCAACCTAGGAATCATAATACTAATAATCGAAATAATAATACTTGGCAGAGAAAGGGTCAGTCGAGTGAGCAGAGACCTCCCAATCCGCTTGAATCTACTAATCTTGTGGATGAAGTTCCTCCTTATTGTAGAGTTTGTGATGCTCTTCATGAAGAGGCTACTTGTCCCATTGTCAAAAGGATCATAGCTAGTAGAATGGCAAGGTCAAGTCATCAAATTAATGTTGTTGGTAAGGATTATCACATGCATATAGAAAATCATGAAAGTCAGGTTAAGAAGCCAGCTTAGATGATTAAGGATGTGCAACCCAATCATACGCAAATGATTCAAAACATGGAAGCTAACCAAATCAATCTTCAAAATAAGATAACTTCCATGGAAGCAAGTCATGCACAGGAAATAAATGTCATGGAAAACAGGTTAAAGATAATGGAAGTTAATCATTTTAATCAGATGTCCATTATACAGAATCATATGATTGCAATGGAAGCAAGACATACCCAGGAAATGACTGCCATGAAGGAAAATCACTTGTTGGAAATAAAAAATATGGAGGTAAATCAGACGAAATTAATAGTAAGGCATGCCAGGGAGATGAGTTCCATACAAAAGAAATTGGAAAAAATGGAAGAATTACAAAAATTTCAACCGAAATTTGATTATGAAGATTCATCAACAGATCATAAGACTTCTTGTCTACTAAAGCCATTCTCATCTCATCACACGGAGGATTTCACTATGGTTTCAAAGGATGTTGAGAAAGACCAAGCTTTTTTGTCACCATTGACAGAGTATATCCAGAATAATATTGGTCACGCTCCAGGTTCTTCAGATATTTTGTACAAGCATCTTCGAGATGAGGACGAGAAATCTACAGTAGTCTCATTGTTGACATCACAACCCACTCAGAAGAAGAGAAAGAAGCAAAGAGGAAGTAAGTGGTCTGATTCGTCTGATGGTCGAGAGCAGCTTGACATTTGGATAAGACAGAGTCCTACATTATGCAAGATCGGCCATGGCACATCTGAGAAGCAGCCTAAAGACTTGCCTGAAAGCAGGCAAATGCTCAGCATGCACTATATTGAGCACATCTGATGCCACAGGGCATCCTCTGTATTGTATCTCTAACCTTACACCTTGTTATTTCAGCATTTCATTTTGCAGTTAGAGTAGATTTACTTTTCATGTTAAGTAGAATAATAAATAAAATAAGAGCTTCTATTTTTCATGAGCTTAATGTTATATAATGATATTTGGATGGATGCTACTTATGTAATCTTGTGTGTTGCTTGGATGCAGATTCTGGATTCTCACATTCCTTCGATGAAGCAACGTGTCTCCAAGTAGAGCCAGATGTTGACCACACTTTGTCAACGACCTCATAGCAGTACACCCCCATTTTTTCAAATGGGACTTATCATGTTCGAGGCTCGTGTCATCCAGATTTCATCATCGATCGACAGTTTTTATAATGATGTAAACCCATTCTGCATTTTATGATGTAAATGATCTAAGTAAGACCGTCCATGTATGTAACAACCTAGGTAAGCCTAGCATGTTGTTGATGACTTCCATCCTAGGAGGTTTTTTGTCTCACTGATTCACGAAAGTGATCGGCAGAGTTTTTCCCTCCATCCTCACCCCAAAGCTAGGGTGGAATTTGTCATCAGCGTGCTAAGTGAGTCCTAGTGTTTTTTATCGAGTCCTTGTAAAAGTAGTTTCAACTACTTGGTCTACTAGATCATGTTTTGAGTCGCAGAATTGGGTATTTATTTGAGGGTCTATACGAATGGGTATTCCCCCTTCATGTGTCTAAATGTATTATCTTATGTAAAGAGGGTTGGAAAAATAATTAAAATCCCCTCTCAGTCAATTAATTAAATTTTCTGGTCAATTAATTTAAAAAATCTTAAACCAGAAATTTAATTAATTTAGGGTCCTAAGTTAGAATTAAATCTTTAAAGGCAAAATTTGTGGGTCCTTGGAAAATGATTTTGAAAGCCCTAGGCCAAGGGAATATTGAGAATTTTAAGAAATATTGGACCCTTGGGCCTTGGTGGTTAAGTCAAGGTCAAAATTTTGGGGTAATTAACTCAAAAATAATATTTTGAGTTAATTAAAATTGAATTAAATGATAAATTCGTTTTTTCCCCAAAATTTTAATTTCAACGCTCCGGATTAAAAGATAATTAAATCTTTTGGACGGTTGAGATTATTTTGACGAGGATCATCCAAACTAGCCGTTAGAGATCTTGTCTTATAAATTTAGAGGTCTTTGTCATTATTGAGTCATCCGATCTCAGGATCGTGCACTTGCTCTTAGAAGCTCTTGTAAATTTTTTTTTTGAGGAATAAAGCAAAAGACTTTGGGGTTACAAATCTGGATGTTCCTTCTCATATCTATGTGGTGAATTGTCTCTAAACTCTGCTACTTGGTTTCTTGCATTTTCGGTTGATGGCCTTCATGGATTAATCTGCATATAGGTATCTTATGCAGTTTTCTGGGTTTATAAAATAACATTCTGATTTTTCTGCAAAGGTCTCATGTTGTTTTCTTAAATCTCTATCGATCTAAGATCTGGATCTAAGTGTGCAGGGAATTTTTTCTTAAGATTGGGCGTCTGGGGAAGTCTTTGGTTGGACCAGCCGATTCCCAATAAACATAAATCTGATAAGCTCTTTATTTGTTAAATTTCCAGGTCTATCTTACGATATTTGTGATTTTGCAGGGTTTCGAAGGCTTGTGCCTCTCACTAAAACTTTAAATCTCTGAAAATTGTGCTAAAATGGATTTTAAATCTGACCTTGAGGGTTTTAAATCTGTAAACTAATTTGTAAATTTGTAAATTTTTCAAGACTGTAAGGGTTTAATCGTTTCTTGGTGTGTGTCTTTAGATCTGGTTAGTTTCTTGCAGATTCAGGGTTCAAATCGTAATTTTTTTAGATCTAAGGCAGATCTAGCCTCCAAAGGCCAGATCCAGCCTCAAATCCCCACTGTGGGCAAATCTGGGTGTTATTGATTCAAAGAATTTTGAAAATCTGAAAAGAAGTTTAAATCGCTGGATGTGTACTGGGTTTATTTGCTGTCTTTGTTCGCTGCCCTGGCTTCTCTATTCACCAAGTTACAAATCGATCCCCATCTCCATATCCGCTTGCATCGCCTCCCTCTGCTTTCACACCCTCATCCTGGCCGCTTTACTGTTGAACTCCATTTTTCTCTGCATATATCTGAGCTTCTTCACGCTGTTGGTTTCTTCTTCTGCTTCATCGAAATTATTATTCTTGTCCAGCAGCTTCACATCTGTCGATTCGCGTCCAAGCCTGCCCTTACCATCATCCCTTTCCTCCGCGGCAATCTTCCAACCTGCAACACAACAAAACGACAAACACAAGCATAAAGGGCTGCCATTCAGTTTCTCTTGTGCGATTTCCTCACGCCGTCACCCGAGCCTCTTGCCGTCCAGCGAATCTGCAACCCGCAAACAAAACGCATACACAAAAAATAAATAAAAAACAAAAATCGAAAAACGTGAACCCTTACCATATGTTTTAAATTCTTTTTTTTTTATGCGGATAGATTTTAGTTAAGGTTCGTTTTTGTTTTGTTTTGGATTAGTCATAGGGTAAGTTTGAAATTTTCTTTTTTTTTAGATTTGATTTTCATTAGATAGCGTAGGTTTTAGATTTAAATTGGGTTGTTTTAACTTTTGTTTTATTTTAAGATTTAATTTAGATTTATTTTAATTGTAATTTAGTTTAAATTTTAATTTGTGTTTCAGATTATAGTTTAGTCTTTAATTTCTAACTTTTAGCCTTAGTTTAGTTTTAACTTAGTTTTGTTTTAATTTAATTATAATTTAGATTTTAAATTTTTAAGTTTCATTTAGTTTTAATTTTAGTTGTATTTTAATTTAGATTTAGATTTTTTTTTAGCTTGTTTCAAATATAAAAATTTCAAAATTCTAAAAAAAAAAATTTAAGTTCTATAGTTAATGAGCTTAATTTTTCCATCTAAAGTTTGACTTTGGAGCACTTTAATTTTCGAATTGGGTCATATTGGAACATCTTAATTTCGGAAATCTTTCAAGCATCTGGCATTTTCATGTTACTGTTATTCATGGTTGTGGCATTTTCAATTGAATATCATTGTGATCAATCGTGTTTTAATCAGCAATAGTTAATCGTCAATTACTTGTTTATAATTGCATAGCGAGATCTTGTTTGACTCCATAAGGCACCGGTCTTAAATGTGAAATCTAATTTAGATCTGTGGAATCTCGTTCATTCTATTAAGTGTTTGATGTTTTAGCTGTGTCTCCTGGATTTGTCGTCCTCATTTATAATAGGGTCTACCTCCCTTAGCCTGCAAGGAGACGACTTAAATAGAGAGATTGGGGATAAGAGTGACAGCCCCCAATCTGAGCCGTTGTCGCGGTGCCTTGACAATCTGTGCGACAACACTAGGGATGCTTTGCTCAACATTAGGTTGGCTACTTTTCTCTTTGTTTGAATCTGTTTTTTTAGCCAAAATGTTGGGCTTCTCTACTGTCTTCTTAGGCTGACTTTCTGTGTTTTTCTTGACAGCAATGCTAGTGTTCTTATCTTTTGATTTTTCTACGTTCCCTTTGCTCCTGAGATCATATTGTTTGTGCACCTCCATGATTGCATTTTCAAACCCCAATCTATAATCATCAGAATCTTCATATGTGTTTGTATTTTGATTAGAGGAGAAGAAACCCTGCTCTTCTTCAGTGAGGAAAACATCATCCCCACTGTCTGATCCAATCAAGTTCACATGACCTTTTCCCAACCTTTCAATCTCCCTATCTTCCTCATATTGATCTACATAGTTTTGTTGGAAGGGAGGTCTAATCTATTGGTCATTTCTTTTTGCTTATCTTGATTGTTTTCTCTTTTATAATTTTGATTTCTATTTCTATTTTGGTTGTTTTGAGGTTCTCTTGGTGGCACTCTATCATTCAAGTTGATCTTTTAAAGCATCCTCTCCATTACCTTCACTAGGTTATCAATTTTAGTGTCAGAAGTTGAGGTTGAGGGTGCAATGTCATCTTTATAAGTTACCCTCTTCTCAACTCTCAACCTATTTCTTTTCTCAATTATGTTTGCTTCTACGTTCACAGCTCTGTTCTGCATGTCTTCTAATGTTAAGTAATCTCTCTCCCTTAGCTGATAGGCCATTTTAGCATCAAAAGTTCAAAACCTTCAGGGTATCTTACTAAGGCCATGACTTGGGGAGGTTTCATGTGAGGTGGAAGAGCATTATAAACACTGTTAAACCTAGTGGAGTAGTCATGAACACTCTCCCCTTGATTTCTTTTGAGACTACTATACTCTGCTAGTATTTGGAGAGGGTTCTTTTTCATTTCCCATTTGTTGATGAATGTTTGATGCAAAGCAGGGAGATCATTGATGTTGTTAGGAGATAAGTTTTTAAACCACTTCTTTACATCTCCTCCTAAACTTTGGGCAAAGATCCTCATCTTAATGGTTTCCTCTTCTATCTCCATGTAATCAAAAGCATCTTCCATCCTATCTACATGATGTTGAGCTGTTGTAGACTCTTTTCCAGTGAAATGAGGAATTGGATTGGTACTCATTTGGTAAGAGAAGCAGAGGTTGTGGTAACACTAATGGGGCATACCATGTTGCCATGGCTGGGAAGAAAGGTGGATTTACAAGAGTGAAAGTGGACTGAAATGGAGTGTTTTGAACAGTGGTAGTATGGATTGGAATGGAAGAAACACTTGGGCCAGCAAACTGGTTTTGAGTAGATTTATTATGGAAAAGGCTAAAGTGGTGAAGAAGCTGTGAATCAGGAGGAGTGGAAGGTGAGGCTTCTCTACTAAAGCTCTGTTGTAAATCTGCAATGTCAAGATCAGTTTGGTTTAAATCACCTTGAGATCTAGTTCCAAAGATGTTCTTTGTACGATGTAAATCAAAGTGTGAATCCTCTAAGACAACAAGGTTTTCAGGGACAGATTTTGTTCTTAAGAGGTTCCTATTAGCAGTTGATTTTCCAGACATAGAAGTCTGCCATAGAATTCTCTCCGGATTGTCAACTATTAAAGGAGGATTAGGGTCTGGAAGAGATCTAGTGTTGATCCTATGTGAAACCTGACTGTTTTTCAAAAATGAGAGAGGTTAAAGTTTTTAGGGACTGTTTTTGGGAAGTTTTACCTCTCACAATGTCTTATATAGTATGGGGCTAGGCTTCTAAATTTCTTCAAGGCTGGTTAACAAAATCCTAAAGAGATCTGAAGACCTAGATGAGTAATAGGCCTACTAGGGCTAGTGGAGTCGCCAGGTGGAAAATTTTTAGCTTCTATGAAGGTAAAATATTGGATGGTTCCACCACCATGTTTATTATGAAGCCAAACTGAAATGTTTTTGGGTTTTTCTAAGTTTTTTCGGTCTTATAGGTTATGAGGGTGTCCTAAATTTGATTTAACACTTAGCTAAGGTGTTTAAAACATAGAGAGTTCACTCTTATGGCTTGCTAACTGATTCCTTCAAGGTTTGATAAGGTTCTATGAGAATCCTAAGGGTTACTTAGTTTGTCACTGATTCAAATAAGTCCTATCATGATTACCATTATGCTTGGTAGTGCTTGAAGAAATTTACTTATGTTGTACTGGACAATGAGTGTTTCGTTTTAAGGTTTTTACTTAGTGTCCCACCGTGATCGCCATTATGTTGGGGTCCTATGTTTTGATAGTTTGGCAAATCAAAAGACAAGGCAACATCAAACCAATCTTTAGAGTTCCAGGATCTAGTCCTCCTGTTCTCAGAGCGGGATCTCTCAAATTTATTTGTTTGCAAAGGTTTATCCTGTTTGCTTTGGGTATTGGTTTTAGACTAGTTATTAAGTGCAAGTGTTTGTTTGTTTGATTGGTTGAAGGACATAACATAACATGAAAGGTCTAAGAAAGAGAGATAGAAAGGAGAAATGTCTGATTCATTGGGCAATGGAGTCAAGAAGAGGTCATGACAAACTAATAAATGGATATGGGATATCAAAGGGCAAATCTAACTTGGCCACAGGATCCTTTGGTTTTGTGAATGAGATGGACATCAATGATTTGGAAAGAGAGTTTGAATTCTCAACAAAGGGAATTTGAAAGCATAACTTGAACAATAAAGAGGTATTTGATAGACAGGCTAACCATGAATTCTACAAACCGCACTTTAAGCAAATAATGACTTCAAAACAACTTTTAAAATGAAATCTAAGATTAGGGAGCACATCCTATTTCCTCAAAGATTTTATTTCAAATGACTTAGAAAACATAAGAGATTCACTGATAATTGCAGTCATAGAAGAGGGAACACCTAACACATCTATGATCACAACTGTAAAGACCTTTAAAACAATTGTTCAAGCAAAGACAAAGGGCATGATCAAAACAGACCTCCTTGGCTAACTTAAGACAATGGTACTTTAAAGGGAGACTTCAATAACAGCTTTCAAGTGGCAACAGACAAGCAGGGAAAACCATAAATCATGCTGAAACCAACTATTTGAACTATTATAGAAATAAACAAGCATGAAGACTAAAGAGAGAGATTGAAGACTCTAAAATACCTCAACAGAAGAAAACATAAAACAGTGAAGGATGAACAGGTCTAAGGTGCTTCTAGGAGTCATTTCTTAACCTAAAACTTTCATCCTACTGTAGTAAGCATTTATGAAACAAAATGAAAACAGGAGAAAACATTAAACAGTTCAGAATACTTCACCAATAGCCAAGCTCATGGATCCAGTCATAGAGCCTTCTCAAGAACAAGCATGCAACAACATCATCAAGCTTCCAAGACTTCAATTTCTCCTTGAACTTCGGACAGACTATGTATTATTTCAGAGAGTTTCAGTATTACAACTAGTGAGCAATCAACCAACCTATATCTCATCTTTTTCAGAAGTATTTATAGAAGAAATGAGGAGGTGGAAGAGTTTTAGGATTGAAGTGTAATAAATTCTACACTAAATGCAATTCCTAGCCTCGAAAACCATGCAAGGCATGAGGCAGGAATGCATCAAATTACAACTCTGTATCATTTACTCTGTTTATGTCTTATAAGGCTTAAATGGATAAAAAGATTGACTTCGAGGCCTATTTATCCTTTACAATAACTTCATTGACAGTTTTAGAATTTATTCTTTCTTTGGTGATAACTGTTCAGGTGTCTTTATGCAAATATCTTTTGTTTCGGCAATAAGTAGGCCTTCTCTGATTGCTTTGAGGTTGCAGGTGGCTCTTTGGTAGCTGGGGGATTCAATTAGCCCCTGATGTGGTAATGGAGGCTTCTCGGACTGATAGATTTATTTGTTTTCCCTAAAACACCTTTAATTTACTTTAGATCTGTGTTTTAGGCCTAATTTAGCTTAATCTTTGTCTTTCGGTCTTCATACTCTGTTGACTGTGGATCAGGCATTTGATAGTCGTTTTTAGGCCTTGATCCCTAAAAACTATGTTAACGATCTTTGATTCTTCATCTCTACTGTGACTAGATCCTTTAACACTAATACTCTTTGTTTGATTAATGTTTGTTGTGTTTTGTTGCTGCGCAGGCGTTACAGAGGGTTTTATAATGTCGCCAGTGTTCATGAGGCATCGGTAAATCACAATGTGAAACCCTGCAGAATGATCCTCCTTATGAATAATGGCCTGAGGGATCGTCATCCTCAGCCTTTGATTTTCTTTTTAAAATAACGGAAAAACCATTAAAACCTGCACAAACAAAGAAAAATTAAGAAAATCCTGCGAGGATAGGTTTAAACTGCTTCGGAGGTTTAGGTTAGATCGTGACCGTTGGATGAAAGCGACCAACGGCGAGGATTGCTCGCTGGGGTCAGATGGAGAGGCAGTTGGATAAACGGTGGTGGAGATTTAGTCCGGGCCGTTGATCTGCAAAGATCAACGGTCGAGATCAATCGGGATTATATAACGCAGAGAGGGTGACTTTATAATGAAATGGAGGAATTTACAAAGGAAATGGGCGAAAAACCTTAGGCGGAAGGGAAATGGGGTTAAATGAAATTTGGGGTTTCCGAACAATTATGGGCCGTCGAATTGGATTAGCCAACAGAGATCAACAGCGAAGATTCATTTATAAATTCCTTTGGAAGAATGGTGGAGGGCGATGGTCTAAGTGGCGAGATTAAACTGGGACCGTTAGATCTCAGAAATCAACGGCAGAGATTTATTATAAGAAAATGTAATGGAAATGGGAATGGTGGTTTCGGCCATAAAAACCACTGGTGTTGCGCTGCTCAAAGGCGGTTTTCAAAATTTCCCAAAAAAAATGTGATATCGGTCCCTGGCTGACACGTGTCCTTTAGAAACCGCTCATATCGTGTAATTTTTAGGAGTTAACTTTCGGACTCAAAGTTACGCGATATGGAGTCTTGGCCGTCGGATGAAAGGCGGGCAGATCCAACGGTGGAGATGAGAGCGCGATAAGACGAGTTGCGCAGGCGGAAGAAGGAGGGCAGGGTCAAGGCGGTTTTGATCTGGACTGTTAGATCGGTGAAATGAACGGCTCGAATGCAATCGCAGGATCGCCAATCGGCGGAGGAGAGAGGATGGTGTGCATAAAAATTTGCGATGCGATTACATACTAACTGTCGGATCTAGGAGTCAGATCGACGGTTGAGAGTTAATCTGAGGGACAAACGTGGAGAAATATGGGTGAAGTTTTGATTAATCTGGGTTGTCGGTTCTTGTGGGTTCGACGGTCCAGATTGAATCGCAAGATTTGCAATCGGCAGAGGAGAGAGGAATGGCACAAAGGATTTTTGCGATGCGATTGAATCAGAGCCGTCGATCTTAAAACCAGATCGATGATCAGGATTTAACTGTGAAGGCCAAACGCAGAAATGTGGGCTTTGGAACGTAGCGATGGGGGCCATCGGATCTGGGCATGGTATAGCGGATCAACAGTCGGGAATTGGTCGCTGGATCGCCAATCGGAGAGGGGCAATAAACCATTTAAAATAAGTCCAATGAAAAACTGCGATGCGATGTGCCAACGATCGTTGATCGGTCTAGATCAATGGCTGACATTCACCAAACAATGAACTGTCAGGTTTATAAAAAATCAAAGGGAGAGTCAGGTTTTAATAAGAAAAAGACTTAATCGCAATCGGAGCTTTTAAATGCAAAAGGTAACAAGACAAAAAGGAACGCCCGATTGCGATTGCGTGATTAGGCCTTAGTGCCTGGTCTTGGTGCTGGTCTTTATGCGGATAAAAGGGGCTAGGGGCTAGGGACAAAGGGGATTAAGGCCTTAGTGCAACAAGACTTATTTTTAGGATTTTTTAAGGATTTTCAAAGGATTTTGAAAGTTTCCGATAAGGTTAAAAAGGAGTTTTAAACCTTATAAAGAGATTTTACAAGGTTTTCAAAGGGAAATTCAAAGGAATGAGAGGCTAATGGAAGGGTTTATGGATGAAGTGAAGAAGAAAAATGGAGAAGTGAAAAATGAGGAAAAATGAGGTTTTTTGAGCAGTCTTTCTCCTTGTAAACAGCAGATTTATTTAGGATTATGAGGGAAACAGCAGTGAAGATTAACTCAGGATAAGTTGTCTTCATAAGACTTCAAGAACTAACAATTTGACATAAAATTGTTTCTTGAAGGCTTAAAACATGATTTAGCCACCATTTGATATGACAAATTTTTATAGGTGGCTAACAGACAATACATTATCAGAGAAGCAGTTGTACAAAATTCTTACAATTTGAGCACTTTGGACGGAGAGTCACTTGAGCTACCTGTCAATGGCCAAATGCTCAAGTTGTTATACAAAGAGACTATCTGATGCCATGGGGCATCCTCTATATTGTATTTCTAACTTTATCCCTTGTCACTTTGGTTAAGTAGCTTCATTTCATGAATAAATTGTCATTTATGCTCTTAGAATAAATTTCCATTTCTTCATTTTGGTACTTGATTTCATATGATGATATTTTGAATGGACACTACTGATATATGTTTTATGTTGGTGGATGCAAATTCCAGGTTCTTGCATATTATGACTTCCTATCTAGCATGTGTCCCCCATGTGGAGCCAAACGTTGACCACTGGAGTGGCACCTGAATATTTTGAAGACTCCATGCCCAAGGATGTACCAAAGGTTGTTTGTACCATCAGAGATCATCATATCACCAGAGTTTTTCAACTCTACTTCTTCTTCTCATCTTCTTCTATTGTACCCAGATTCCACAAGCCCTGTGGGGATGATGTAAAGTGATGCTAGTATGATGAGTTAGAGTCATGTACCAGGCCTAGGTAATATGGGACCTTGTCATCAAGTGGGTATTACTCTAGGAACTTTTTTTCACTTGGTTAATTATTATATCCTTATGAGGATTTAATAATTAATTGAAATTTTTCCTCCAAGCATACCCCAAAGTTGGAGTACGGCTTGAAGGCAAGGCCTTGGTTGAGTCTTAGTGTCTAGAGTCATTGTATATTACCATACTAGATCACTCATAAAATTTCATGGAATCTGGTTAGGTCTAGGGATTCATTTTTTAATTTTTTTAATTTCTCGCAAGGTGGAAATTGGAATAAATTCTGAAATGTAATATCTAATAAGTGATGTTTAGACTCTAGAGAATTTGTATGGGGTATGTGTGCTCAAAATTACACCTATCACCCTCAACTTTCTTCTATGACACACTTTGAGGGGTAAAGAATGTTTTCTAGGCCCTCAAAACCCACTTTTCCTAAGTTCAATGGAAAATGTGGCAATAAATTAAGCCAACAATTAAGTTCAATGGAAAATGTGGCAATAAATTAAGCCAACAATTAAATAAATGGAGAAAAAAAAAGATCCACACATGCTAAATGATGTGGAAATAAGGTGGAAAATCATTGAGAAGTCTAAGTGAACTTCCAAGGTGATGTGGACTCCTAAATTTAAGGAAAAGACACGTGCTCCAAAGAAATCGAATTTCATGGAGGGGACCACGAATTTCTCAAGGAAAACGCATTTAATGAAGAGAGAAATTCAAATTGGCCTGACAAGTCAATTTTTGGTGGGCTTTGGACTTGGAGTTCCACTAAAGATGAGTGGAGAGTGGTCTCCCACCACTCCACTACCACACACACTTGTCCCTTCTTCAACAATGACTTATCCTCCTCAAAGATTGTGTGGGCCTCTCTGGAGGAATTCAAATGGCACTTGGGGGAATTCAAATTGCATGTGGGAGCCTTGGGATCGTCATCATCACACTTGGAACATGGTTTTTCATTGGGATTTTCTCTCATTCTTGTATATAATGAAGCTTTGAGCTCTCGCTTCCGCAAGCACAATAGCTAGTAAGCAATTGATTATAAAATGACAGCTTAAAGCTCCATTATATAGGAGAACGAGAGCAAATCCCAATGAAAAAACATGTGTCAAGTGTGATGATGACAATCCCAAGGCTCCCACATGCAATTTGATTTCCCTCAATTTTTGGTGGGCTAGAATACATGATATCTCCAAAACCCAGAAATCGTTTGTGGAAATTCCACCTAGAGATGGCTTGATTAGATTATTAGCCGATTTTTAAATATTTCCTAAGTCTAAACTTAGGGAATATGACTAATTAATCAAAATGAATTAAGTCACGATGCGAATCATCTAGAAAGAGATCATTGTCCACTAATTTTCACACCACAGTCAAGCTTATGATCAAACTTTATGATGCATATGACAGACTTCAAATTAGTATGACAGTCCTCAAGCAAATGCAAGTAATGCAAGCCCAGCCAATGCCAAATATTTACCAATGATAAAATATGACAAGAAGTTGATTATTATGCCACTGTTAGGTTTTTTTTGTATGCCACTGTTAGGTGTTTTTTTGTCACTACTGTAGGTGACTAATGATAGTTGTATGTGATTATATCAGGCTCTGAAACTCACCAACAGTCTTCCAGATTTCACTAATATGCAACCAATGAAGCACAAGACCAATGTTTAATGCCTTTAGGTGATTAATGAGTGAACTTAGGCCTATTTTAAATGTGTTTATGTCATTAACTTATTGTTGCAATAATGTGCTTCAGAAATCAAATCAAACCATGATAAGGCAAAGAGAGCTATAGTGAAACCACTAGGCCTAATGGCCTTGTTCGTGACTAGAGACTCTTTCAAGGGACTTGCCAACCTGCAACCACAAAGTTAGTTCCAAAATCGCTGCAAAACAAGATGATAGAGACAAAATGCCAATGCAAACTTACTTAGTGCCAAGACAAAAAATTCCGAAATTATGATATTTCCAATATAACCCAGTTCGAAAATTAAGATGCTCCACAGTCAAACTTCAGATAGAAAAGTTTAGGCTTGTTTGACCATAGGACTTAAAAAAAAATTTGGAATTTTGAAATTTTTAGAATTTTTTATTTATTTTTATATTTTTAAATGAAAATTTAAAATTTAAAGTCCTAAGTTTAAAGTTACAAGCTAAAACTAACCAAATCTAAACTAAACTAAATTAAAATTAAAACAATTAAATAAAAACATTAAAACTAAACTAAAACTCAAAATCTAAAAACTAAACTAAATCGAAATTAAAATTATAACCTAATTAAACCTACGATATCACAAAGCTAAACTAAAATCAAATTTAAAACTAACAATTAAAACATTGAAATTTAAAACCTACGCTGTCATCAAAATCACTAAAATAAAATTAAAACGAAAATCTAAGACTAGCACTCTAACATTAAAATCTAACTATACACTAAATAAAAACTGATGCATATAGACGTGAAGGCTTTCAAAAATTACATGTGTGTTCTTGTTTGCGTTTGCAGGTGAAGGTTGACTGGACGGCGACAGAGGGACGAGGGTTCGACAGACGTGAAGGAGGAAGGGCGTGAACTCGACGGACAGAGGGGAAGCTCAACTGCAGCAAGACGGAATCGGAGGGCTCGAAGAGCAGGTGATACGGAAAATTGAAGGGATCATTGATTAGGGAGCGGACAAGTAGGACGGCTGATGGATTGAGAAGGACGTCAAGGCTGGAGTTGTTTGACAGCGTGGAGGAGAAGCAACAGCGATGGCAAGGAAGATGAGTTGATTTGCAGAAAAAAGTAGGGAATGGACAGTGAGAAGAGTGACATGCAGAGAGAAGCCAGACAAGGATAGAGAAGAAATGAAAGCGTGAAGAATTTGCAGATGCGGCTAGGGCAGCGGTAGGAGAAAATGGATCACAGAAAACGAAGGGCAGAAGAGAGCTTTGGAGCTGGACAGTAAAGGTGGACGGATCGAATAGCAGAGAGCTGGGTTGGACGCTGGACAGAGACAGCGTTTTTTGTAGTGAAGACAGAATAATTTTGATGAATCCAGTACATATAAATTTCACCCAGCAAACTTAGAATTTAAAAATTTTCCGTCAAACTTTGATTTTCAATGCTCCTTTAATCGTATGATATTCAGATTTTACCCACAGTAGCAGTTTGAGGCTGGATCTGGCCCTTGGAGGCTGGATCTGCCTCAGATCTTAAAGAAATTTCTGAGTAAACCTGTAACCTGCAAAACCAGTCAGATCCCGAAATATATATACACCAACTTTATAAACCCTTACAGCTTACAACAAATATACAAATTTACAAACTAATTTACAGATCTGAGGCCCTTATGGCCAGATCTGAATCCATTTTAGCACAGTTTTAGGAGAGTTAAAATTTTAAAGAGAGGCACAAGCCCTAGAAAACCCTGCAAACCCACCAATTTCGTAAGATAGATTTGGAGTTTAACAAATAATGAGCTTTTCAGATTTATGTTATATGAGAGTCGACTGGTCCAACAAAAGACTTCCCCAGACGCTCAATCTAAAAAAAAATTCCCTGCACACTTAGATCTGAACCTTAGATCGATAGAGATTTAAGAAACTAACATGAGATCCTTCAGAAAAATCAAAATGTCATTTTATGAATCCAGAAAACTGCACAAGATACTTGTATGCAGATTAATCCATGAAGGTCATCAACCATAAAAATTCCAAACAAAGTAGCAGAGTTTAGAGACAATTCACCACATAGATCCAAGAAGGAACATCAAAATTTGTAACCCCAAAGTCTTTATGCTTTATTCATCAAAGAAAATTCACAAGAGCTTCCAAGACAAGTGCACGATTCTAAGAGCGGATGACTCAAGACTGACAAAGACCTCTTAATTTATAGAACAAAATCCCCAATGGCTAGTTTGGTTGATTCACGTCAAAATAATCTCGACCGTCGATAAAATTTGATCATCTTTTAATCTGGACGATCGAAATTATAATTTTGAGGAAAAAACGAATTTATGATTTAAATCCATTTTAATTAACTCAAAAATACTATTTTTGAGTTAATTACCCCAAAATTTTGACTTTGACTTTGACTTAACCACCTAGGCCCAACGGTCCAAAATTTCTTAAAATTCTCAAAATTCCCTTGACCTGGGGCCTTTAAAAAATCATTTTTTAAGGACCAACGAATTTTGCCTTTAAAGAATTTTATCCTAACTTACGATCTAAATTTAATTAAATTTCTAGTTTAAGATTTTTTTAATTAATTGACCAAAAAATTTAATTAATTGACTAAGAGGGGATTTTAATTATTTTTCCAACCCTCTTTACATAAGATAATACATTTATACACATGAAGGGGGGAAACCCATTCATATAGACCCTCAAATAAATACCCAATTCTGCGACTCAAAACATGATCTAGTAGACCAAGTAGCTCAAACTACTTTTACAAGGACTCGATAGAAAACACTACGACTCACTTAGCATGCTGATGACAAAATCCACCCTAGCTTTGGGGTGAGGCTGGAGGGAAAAACTCTGTCGATCACTTACGTGAATCAGTGAGACAAAAAACCTCCTAGGATAGAAATCATCAACAACATACTAAGTCTACCTAGGTTGTTACATACATTGACGGTCTTACTTAAATCATTTACATCATAACATGCAGAATGGGTTTACATCATTTATAAAAACTGTCGACTGATGATGGAATCTGAATGGTGCGACCACGTCGAACATGATGAATCCCATTTGACAAAGTGGGAGTGTACTGCTATGGGGTAGTTGACCAAGTGTGGTCAACACTTACAAAATAAAATTATTAGCTCTCATTAGCAAATTAATCATTTTAGCTCAAGACAAAAAAAAAATTGAGAGTTTTTTAAATAGATTTCATGGATGAATAATTTCGAAAGATAGACTAGCCAAAACCCTCCTACAAAATAATTTATCACAATGAAATCTTAGAGCCCAAACAAGGTTGACTCTTCCCCACAGTTTGTGAACTTGGAGCCCAAGGACTAGTGTAGTTGTAAATCTCTATTAAATCTTAAGATAAACTGTTAATTTATATAGTGAATCAGATCACCTAAGATAACTCGTACCAATAGAATGTTCTTGTCACCAGCAAATGAAATAATAGTTAAATATGCAACACAATATAGAAGATAAACACATAACTAGCACATACCACAGATCAGCAAATAGAAGAACACCATGAACTGAACCCAAAAGTCTTTCTATTATGAGAAAAATGTTTACAGTAAAGCAGAAGCTCAGTGCATGTTATACAAAATCACCTCATCCAAAGATCACACCATCAAAATCTGGGAATAGAAGCTAAATGGCTTCCTTGTATAGAGAAAACCCCTCCAAGTGGAAAATAACGACTAATTGGTTTGATCCTCATCAAAAAAATCTCGATCATCGAAAATAACTTGATCATCTTTTAATCTCCACCATTGAATTTTTATTTTTGAGGAAAATTTTGAATCTCTTAAAAACCATTTTTTATTAACCCAAAAATTAATATTTTGGATTAATTTCCTCAAATGTTTGACTTTGACTTAACCACCAAGGTCAAGGGGCTCAAATTAAATATCTATTTTTCCCTTAGCGAAAAACGTTCAAAATTTGACTTTTCTTTTACCAACGAATTATTTATTATTTTCCACTTGGAGAGAAATTAATTTCTCTATAATTATTTTCAACTCAAAATTAATTAATTTTTTTGCTTAGGATTTTTATTTAATTTAGCCAGAAAAATTAATTAATTGACTCTAGAGGGGATTAATAATTTTTATACCCACAAACATTTTAGACATGGTTTTGATTGGGAGGGACCATGCACTAAAATATTTTTTACATCAAAATAATTACAATATCAACCCTTAGAATGGGAAAACACCTTTAGACATAGACCATCAAGTCATTACCCAATTTTGCGACACAAGATGATCTAGTATGAAACCGAGTGTGCTTATAATAAAATAATTTATCCATGGTGTTCTAATTTGAGGGAACATGCACTAAAATTATTCCTAAACACACCTTTACATCTGACTCAATGAACACTAGGACTCACCTTAGATTGTAATATTCCTAATAGGAAAATTGACAGTGATATTAAGAAAAAATACACATGCAAACAAAAAATTTCAGACAGCCATTAAACACCCAGAATTGCACCCAAACTGCGCCAAAATTCAGCCATTTTATTATATATAAAGAGGAGTACAATGCATGAAATGTGTGCACCTGAGCTTGCCAAGGCAAGCTAGACAATCCCAAGTGAGAAAAAAATGTTCGGATGCAAAGGGAACAACTCCTCCACAAGGTACTACGCTAGCCATGAAATTTCTACACTGTTCGCTGAAAGGAACCCCTGTTTGGGCCTCCAAAATGGCTAGAAAATTCTACCAAATTAATCTTGGGCTCTCCACCAAAAACCCAGAAAAAAACATAAAGGGTTTGATCTAGTTATCACGCTCCAAAATCACTTCGAAATTCTATGGGTTCCTCCACTGCCAGAAAATTACGACATGTAGGAATTATGTCTTTGCAACCCCCGCAAAATATTGAGAAATATTCCCTAATCAATCTTCTTGCACCCCTAGCTCAATTCTACCCCAAAATTAGTAATATTCCCAATTGGAATTTAACAGCTAATACCAAGCAATGGACTAAGAAAAGTAAATAAACTGGAACTCATACACAATAATTAAAACACCAAAATGTCCAGCAACACAATCTTAGCCATTTTATTAATTGTATGCTAAAAGAGTACAAAAAATGAGCTGAAGTTTGGGAACCTGGGCTTCTTATGCAAGCTATGAAGACCCCATGTAGTACAACTCTAATCTGGAGGAAATACTGGCCCAAACTGGTACTGCAAACTACCCAAAAAATTACTACTACTACTGCTGGAATGGGACTAAATATTTTTCCCTGCAGAATGCTCAGATCACCTTGAAATTGCAACCACGAACTGCCCTCCAAAACCCCAGAAATACCTAGAAAGGGTTTGGCCCCATTCCAAGCCAGAACTAAACCCATCAAGTGATGCAGATTCCCCAGCTAACTAGCAATTCGCCCTACTATAAGAATGAGGTTTTCAAGCCCGAATATTGCCTGAAAAATTCTATAAAATTAGTTGGAGACTTCTCTCAATAAACCCACAAAAACCAAAAAAGGGTTTGGGTTGAATCCAACGTGCCCCGGTGACCCCAAGAAATGTGTATTGTTCTAACTAACTAGAAAAACACACTGTAGAAAGAATTTTGTTTTAGAATGCCAATCAATTATTGGAAAAATGTCCTCCAATCCCTGCAAATCACTCCTCCAAGCCTCTTTATTTCTCCTTAGCTTGAAATCCCCAAGTCTCCCTGCCAAAATGTCTACACAGTAGCTGTCTAGAAACCCCTTAAATAAATAAATTCGGCCCTCCAAAATTCAGCACTCTTGACCCTGCAAATCACCAAGTAAAAACTCACCCTCCCTATGGATAAATCTCTGTAAATTCCCTGGACAAAACTCCATCGTTTGCTAGCTTCTCTAAGCCCCTTCGATTTTCCTTCTGCGCCTTAAGAGAAGCACACTCTAGCTAGAAATGCTCTAAAACATAGCTCCTAGAGAAGCCATGAGATGGACTCCTTACTCCCCTAGGGTGACACTAGAAGTTCACTCAAGGTAGAGATGGGATTCTCGCTCGGAAATTCCATGTGTTGAACAACAAGGTTGTCTTGGCTAAGCAGCTCAAAAGAACTAATGTTGAAATTGTAAAATGATCAAAGATAATCCACAAAATGAGTCCATCATCCTTTTATAATTTCTCCTCATGCCTCTAGATTCCCTTTTTTTTTAATATTATTTTATTGGTGGGGGGCATTTTCCACTAAGTCACTTTTGCCACAATTTAATAAAATAATAATTTGTCGTTATTCTCCGATAAAATAATACTAGTCACCTTTCTCCAATAATATTTGCCCCTTTTTAATTAATATTACTAAATTTGGGAAAAATTCCTTAGTGACTCCCATGCTCACAAAATTGGGGATATTACAGTCCTCCCCGCCAAAAATTGCTTGTCCTCAAGCAATGCTCAAACAAGCACTCTCTCTCTCTACTGTCCAAACTGTCACTGCAAACATTACCAGGGTCCCAAATGTGCCACTGAGTCACCCTAAATCCTTGCACCATCCTGTCATAAATGAATCCCTCGATACCAAGGTCCCATGCTAATCTCAAATACATGCCACCTTGCCAACGTTGCGCCACTTTGATTACAACTCACTTCCCATCATGCACATACCATATCTTCCTCTCCTGGAACCCAGTGGTGAAATACTAACAAATGCCAAATACATCCCACCCAAGCATCTCCATGATGTCGAAGCCTACCCATCCAAAGCTAACCCCAAACCTGTAAAGCAACAGGGAAATCCTGCCTCGCCATATGATGAAGGCCTCTGCGAACCCCCATGTGTCAACCTAAGAGTGAACTAGATCACTCTTTGCCATGACTCTGCTCATCATGAGACAGAGTGATCTATCAACCAATTGAATCCCCGAATCCCATAGCCAAACCTATTGCGACATAGCTCTAACAGCTATTGAAATCCATATGTGCCTCATCTCTAGTTCTTGCATGCAATCAATATATATGCTCCATATATCATGAACTAATCTGATGCATGCTAAAATGCCCTGTGCCTTCGACTGCGTAGTATGGTTGACCGCTAGAAACCGCATGTGCCAAGTAGCTACCTCTTGCATGCACCCAATAGATGGGTTTCTGATACTCGTAATCGACTCAATGTATGTGGATCTATCCTTCTCCTACCAACCATCACCACTAAGTCTTCCATCCACCCTCTCAATAATGTGCCAATACAATTTCTAGAGTCCAGACACCCACTGGAAAACTTCCTCAATCATACGCGGTATCCTTTGCTCATGCAAGATCCCGACATGCCCTGTGGAAAGAGTGGCACATGTCTTCCCCGTGACCAACTCCCTAGGGGTAGGCTCCATGATGAATGATATGCCACCCCTGCAAAAGATCACCTCATCTCCCAACCTGTGACTGTAAACTCACGCACTGACCCTACTTCTCCACTAGAGAATATCTATCGTGCCCCTGAGACACTGAATCTCATAGCGTCATCTCAAGAAAATCCCCCAAGTCCTACTATCGACACTGTGAGTCTGGATCGAACACAATAAGGCTACCCTCAACTGCACGTGGTGCCAATGAGTGGAAGATGCATGGGTTCTGATGGGTATGATCAAGAACCCATGTGGATGCTCCCGGCCCATCCAATGACTAATCCGCTCTACCAACCTGGGTATGTCCACCCCAATGACATGTCTGACATCCTCATCAAGGAATCTCCCTACTAGTAGCACTCCCTCAGTCTGCAGTGCAACCCCGCACACTACTGCATATAACCATCTATCCTCGTGTCTCCTAGCATACAACTGCACCCAATCGCACATCTCTGTGCACCACTGGACCCTTCTACATGATTTTGCATCATCCCGGATCAACTAGTATCCCTCCTGTATCGATGTGTCAATCACAATATGAGGGAATGCACTAAGATGTGTATTGCTCTTCCTATACCACAATGCAACCCTGCACACCACTGCACACCTTCATGCTCCTCCACATACTGGTGTGCATCGTTGCATACCCCTATACACCCCTGGATATCAAGGTGTAAGACTGAGTCCATAAGCATCATCCTGCATCCTGTTAGGGTTGATATCTCTACTACCACTCTGCTGGTAAGCCCTCCACGATGTGAGTTGTATCTCATTGTCTACCCAGATATACCTAAGCGGTCTAACTCCTCACATGCTAACGTGAATAACACCACTGAACCTATCCTTAGCAGCACCTATGTCCAATATAGCAGTGAGAGAGCATCATCTCCATACAATACCTTGTCTAGTGGTCTATTGATGCCACCTCCTTCTACTAACTCCTACCAGAGCAGGCTAATCATCCTACAATCCCATGTATTCCCAACATGCCATGACAACTCACGAAATCTACATGCTCCACTATCAATCCATCTTGTCACTAGTGTTGTCAAGAACTTTGCAATGGATATGAAACGGTGTGTGCGCCCAACCACAAAGTCCATCATGCAACTACTACCATCACCTACCGACTCCATGATGTGATGGAGAATCCCACCTAGATCCCAACAACAATCTGGCCCTCTAGCCCCTCTGGTAATCCACAATATATGTTGAACTGTGGTCATGGATGCATCTAACCTCCTAACCAAATCCACTAGATACCAACTCAATATCTCTCACCATCCAACCCCGAGAGAGGGATTGAATGCATGAACAACCATACACGAAACCAATTGCCCATCCTGCGAATGTGGCTCCCTGTGTAGCTCATGTCGCCTCATCACACTAACGTGGTCAGTACATAAAATTTGTCGGGGTAATTCTGCACCTCCCTCTCCGATGTGCAGAGGTAGCCTAGCAATGTTGGAAGTACCATCTATGTAAGCCTGAAGAGAGCTACTATCTGGAGGTATTGTGGCTCCAGTAACAGTCTGTGCATCTGAATGCTCTAAATCGGTGGCTGGCACAAAAGATGACTACTCGTCCTCCCCCACCATGGGCTCATCATGAATCACAACCCACCCCTCCATGACTAGCTCACATCCCTGTGTGTGTTCTCCATGCTATTGTAGGTGGTTGCTATCTGGTAACTCAATCAAGGCTCTGGGGAACTCTGTGTCTCCTAACACCTTCGCTGGGTACGACACCTCATCAACAAATGTCTCTATGGGTATATGCTCTACTCTCTCCAACAAGGTGTCAATTGGTGCTATCAAAGAGGTCTCCAACGATGGTGACTCTTGTGCCACACTGGGTATGTCAATGTGCCCCTCACCATCCTGCACGTCCTCCTGCTCAACCTCCTGACATCTAAAGCTCGGTCTCCACCAACAGAAACGCCTCCTGGTCTCACCCTCTAACTTCCCTTTGCATAATGATCCAACCCACGAACCATACTTCCCCTTCTCTTGTTCATCCATGAAATGAGGCATGGTAAAAAGGTCGAACTAGCCATATGTATAGGTATTGTATGGTTGGGATGTGCATGCATGTGCTTAGCTTCTCCGCTGGTTATGTATCATTTGTTGCATCCCCTCTAGGATCTGTTGGTTCTGCCTCACCAATTGTTGGCTCTGCCCCATCAACTCCTCCATGAACTTGCTAACCTCCCCAAAGTTGACCAAGATCATGCTCTGATACCACTGCAATATTCCTAATTGGAATTTAATAGCTAATACCAAGAAATGGACTAGGAACAGTAAATAAACTAGAACTCATACACAATAATTAAAACACCAAAATGTCCAACAACACAATCTGAGCCATTTTATTAATTTTATGATAAAAAGGTACATAAAATGAGTTGAAGTTTTAGAACCTGGGCTTGCTATGCAAGCTATGCAGACCCCATGCAGTACAAATTTGATCTGGAGGAAAAACTGGCCCAAACTGGTACTGCGCACTACCCAGAAAATTACTACTAATGCTGCTAGAATGGGACTGAAGATTCAGCCCTGAAGAATGCTCGGATCACCTTGAAATTGCAGCCACAGACTCCCCTCCAAAACCCTAGAAATACCCAGAAAGGGTTTGGCCCAAATTCAAGCCAAAACTAATCCCACCAAGTGATGTAGATTCCTCAGCGAATTAGTAATTCACCCTGCTATAAGAATGAAGATTTCAAGCCCGAATATTGCCTAAAATATTCTATAAAATTAGTCGAAGACTCCTCTCAATAAACCCACAAAAACCCAAAAAGGGTTTGGGTTGAATCCAACGTGCCCCAGTGACCCCAAGAAATGTGTATGGTTCTAACCAAGGTTGCGGGGGAGCACCCTCCCCCCCTCTCGAACCCACTCCCAAAACGTCCTCCGAGTGGGAGCATTTTGGGAGTGTGCTCCTTGCGCTGTCAAAACGCTCATTGCCTTTTCGGGAGCGTTTCAGGGAGCACTTGGACGCGAACGCTCCCCGAGCGTTGCGGTTTTTTTAAGGAGGGAGCATTCGCTCCCAAATGCAAAAAAACAGAGGATGAGGATGACTTCGGCCTCCGGAAATTTGGAGGGATTGGAGCGGGGGTAGGGGAGGGAAAGAAATAAAAGCCCTCCCTCCCATTCTATTATTCATCTTTGAGAAGAGAGAGCAAGAGAGGAGAGTAAGAGAGGAGAAAGAGGAAGAGAGGAGAGGAGAGGAGAGGAGAGGAAAGGAGAAAGAGCAAGAGAGGAGAGGAGGGAGCAAGAGAGAGCAAGGGAAAGGAGAGGTTGACCGTTGGAGAGAGCAAGGAGCTTGGAGGTCTCTACTTGGGATCGAAATCATCGAAGGACATAGAGGTAGGAGAGTCCAATGATCTAAATTTTTCTTTTCTGTGTTTTTAATTTGTTCAAACATGAAAATTTGATTTCTTTTTCTATGTTGCATATTAACTTGATGAAAAATGAAAAAATGAATTTTTTTTTGCCATGTTGCATTTTAATTTGTTGAAAAATGAAAAAAATCATTTTTTTTCTATGTTGCATTTTAATTTGTTGAAAAATGGAAAATTGAATTTTTTTTTCTATGTTGCATTTTTTCCTATTCCCATTTGCCATTCCTCCATTTTTTTGCAGGTTAAAAACTTGAAAGTTTGAATCTTGAAAGTTGAAACATCATGGCTATATGGCTTGGCATTTTCTTCATATTGGTTCTGTTTTTTGTTATTATGGTGTTGGAGAGTAGGAGAAAGAGGCCTATTCCAGAACAGGAGGATGAAGAAGTGGGTTACAGTGGATATGATGAAAATCCTGAAGAGGAGTACCAACCTGAGGAGGAAGGGGAGAGTGGAGATAATGAGACCACAGTTACACCAACTAAAATTGACCAAACACCATTGTGGAAATATGTTACTAGGCCTAAAGCAGGGAAAGGGGGTGGAACAACTAAATTTATATGCCCCCATTGCAATACACAATACACAGGTTCATACACCCGTGCCAGAAGACACCTTTGTGGGAAAAGTCCATGGGATGGAGATAAAAATATAGGAATCAAAACTTGTGTAAGTGTGTCAGCAATAGATAGAGCCAAATACATAAGGGAGGAGGAGGAAGCCCAATACAAATCTAAAAGATCTAAGTGTTTCATTGAATCTTATGCACCACCTTTGTAGGAAAAGGCCATGGGATGGAGATAAAAATATAGGAATCAAAACTTGTGTAAGTGTGTCAACAATAGATAAGAGCCAAATACATAAGGGAGGAGGAGGAAGCCCAATACAAATCTAAAAGATCTAAGGGTTTCATTGAATCTTATGCACCATCACAACATGGACAAAGAAGTCCATCAACTTCCACCCATGGCAGTGGATATGGAGGCACACCTGGACCAAACATCTCTTTAAGGCGTAGAACCATATCCGATTTCCTTGACGAAGGGTCTAGGAGTGATGTGGATTAAAAAAAAAATCAGTTTCTTTATGCATGTGGGGTACCATTCAATGTTCTTCGCTCACCTTATTGGCATGAAATGGTTTTTTCCATTAATGATGCCCCCAAAGGATACAAGAGCCTTGGGTATGACAAGGCTAGAACCATGGGCCTTGATCATGAAAAAGAAAAAATAACTCATTCTTTGAGTAGAATGACAAGTTCTTGGAATTAGCATGGAGTGTCCATTGTATCTGATGGATGGACAAATGTAAAAGGCAAGACATTGATAAGTGTTCTTGCTGTGTCTGTTAGTGGTGCAATATTCCTTTCATCATATGATTATTCAAATAAGTTCAACACCGACATCAACATTGCAGAACCATTGCTTGACACAATTGAACGTATTGGACCATATAATGTTATCCAAGTCATCACTGACTGTTGTTAATTGTAAGGTAGCAGGAGCAATTATTGAGGATAAATACCCCAACATATTTTGGTCTGGGTGTTTGGTTCACACAATGAACCTTTTGATGCATGATATAATTAAAAACAAACAACCTCAATGCAGATGGCTTGGTGATTTGTACAAGAGAAAAAAAAAAAATGATAATATTTATTACAAATCATAGTAATACCCATGGTCTTTTCCACAGTCACTCAACATTGGAGTTGTTGAAGATAGCAAAGACTAGATTTGCTAGCTATTACCTCACCTTCAGGGGCCTTTTGAAGGTAAGAGAGTCATTGGCTGCCATGGTATCAAGTCCACACTGGCAAATATTAAAGGACAGGGCAACAACATCAGTTGACAGGCAAGGTTTTGAATAGGTGGAGGATACCACTATTGATCCTTTGTTTTGGGCACGTGTGAGGGAAATTTTGAATTTCACCAAGCCCATTTATAGCATGATTCGCTTTGCAGATACAGATAGACTAGTGATTGGGGAGGTGTATGACCATATGGATAGCATGTTGGGGTAGATAAAAGATGTTGTTAAGGAAAAAGATCCAAACTTGTATTCAATGATTCACAATTGTGTGTGTGCACGATGGAATAAACTTAATGTTCCACTACATGCTTTGGCGTATATCCTTATGCCAAAATAATACTCTCCATCTTGGTTGGGACAACCTGCACCTGGGGGTGGGGTTAGGATCAAACCTCATACAGATCTAGAGGTACAAGAGGGATATATGAAAGCATTAGACAAGTTGGTCCCTGATAGGGAGGAGTGTGCTAATCTGCGCCTTGAATTAGGGAGATACTTCAGTTGCACTGGTTTGTTTTGTTCTTTGCATGCAATGGAAGATAGAGACAATTTTGATGCTCTCACATGGTGGGAAGCATATGGCGGCATGGGACTTTTGCCAAAATTGGCAAAAACAATTCTCTCACAGGTTGTAAATACTTCTTCTGTAGAGAGGTGTTGAAGCACCTACAACTTCATCCATAATGTGAGAAGAAACCGACTCAACGAAAACCGAGCAGAATGCTTGGTTTATGTGCACTACAACTTGAGGTTGTTGAGTCATTATTGTGATCGGGCTTATGAGGATCTCTCATATAAAGTTTGGGACAACAACCCAGAGGACGATAATTTGGAGTACGACACTATACATCTGGAAGAATTGGAAGCAAAACTTTTGAGAGATGAGGATGAATCAGCAGCAGCCATGCCATCACCACACCCACCATCCGATAGTAGTTCCAGTGCCAATGTCAATGCTCGAGTTCCAACTATTGTTCCTTTGTTGACGCAGCCTCCACCTACATCCTCACGTGGAGGGCATGGGCCTTCTAGTTATGGTCGCAGCACTTCCTACAAGGAGACTGGTGGAAGACCACCATTACCATGAGCTGCTCATAAATTAGATATTTCTCGTGGCAAGAGGCCAAGCAATAGATAAAATAGATTTACTGTCTACTATTCTTTTCTATTTTCTAGTAGTTTTTAACTTTTTATAACTGTTGAAACTTGACTCTTTCATATTTAATGGTAGATATTTTTTGTAAACAATATATGACAATTTAAGTTTGAAGTTTGAAATTTTGAAGTTGGCAGTTATAAGTTTATAAGTCATTATGAATTATGAATATGATGCTTCATGAAAGTTGAAAGTTGTTTCATTTCGTTTCATTTTATAACATTTCATTTCATGTTAAATATTATTAGTTGTCATGGTTACACTTAGCTTACAAGTACAACTATGTTGATCAATGAATCAATGATGATAAATGTTATATATTGAATTCTGATTCCTGAAAGCTTGAAACTTTAAGATTGATGAATCATGAGACTCGAGTTAATATGTTGTATGTTTCTAACTTGTGGACGTGGTTGATGAAGATTATAACTTCTAGATGATTGATGTTATATGGTTCAATCTATGTTTTTATGTTTTTTATTTCTAATTCATCATTTATTCCACATGCTTTTGCTGACATATATGCATCAAAATACAAAAATAATATATATATATATATATATATATATATATATTAAAAAAATGCTCCTGAAACGCTCTTGGAACGGGATCTTTTGAAAATGGCACTTCCACTCCCGCTCCCAAGTAACCTTGGTTCTAACTAGCTGGAAAAATGCCCTGTAGAAAGAATTCTGCTCTAGAATTCTGTAACGACCAACAGTCGTATACGCATCGGAAATATTTAAAATACTTCGTAGACAAAGACATCCAATGTAGGATAGTAATTGTAAATTGTATATTGTATAAAGAATTGATATAGGATGAGTACAAATGAAAATGAGGGACTTCTTATATACCCGAGGCAAGTGCCCTTTCATGAACGGTCATGTCTCTAAGACAAGGCTATTCATTATTAACTAACTAACAATCAGTTAATTACTTATTATTTATTATTACATTTATATTTATATTTATTATTATTTTATATGAATTTTATTCATAACAAATTCCAATCAATTACTGGAAAAATGTTCTCAAACCCCTGCAAATCACTCCTCCAAGCCTCTTTATTTCTCCTTAACCTGAACTCCCCAAATCTCCCTGTCAAAATGTCTGTGTAGTAGCTTTCAAGAAACCCCTAAAATAGATAAATTTGGCCCTCCAAAATGCAACACTCTTGGCCCTGCAAATCACCAAGGGAAAACTCGCCCTCCCTATGGATAAATCTCTACAAATTCTCCGACCAAAACTCCACTATTTGCTAGCTTCTCTCAGCCCCTTCGAATTTCCTTCTGCGCCCTAAGTGAAGCACGCTCCAGCTGGAAATGGTGTGTAATGTAGCTCCTAGAGAAGCCCTAAGATGGGCTCCTTCTTGCTCCCTTAAGGTGACGCTCGAAATTCACTGAAGGTAGAGGTGGAATTCCTACTGGGAATTCCTTGTGTTGAACAACACGCTTGTCTTGGCTAAGCAGCTCGAGAACTAATGTTGAAATTGTAAAATGACCAAAGATAATCCACAAAATGAGTCCATCGTCTTTTAAGATTTCTCCTCATGCCTCTAGACTCCTTTTCTTTTTAATATTATTTTATTGGTGGGGACTATTTTCCACTAAGTCATTTTTGCCACCATTTAATAAAATAATAATTTGCCGCTATTCTCCGATAAAATAATATTAGCCACCTTTCTCCAATAATATTTGCTCCTTTTTAATTAATATTACTAAATTTGGGCAAAATTCCGTGATGACTCCCATGCTCACAAAATTGGGGATATTACAAAATCCTTCACCAAGTCTTCCCCATGAATTTCTCCACCATGAACTTCGCAACCCAGGACAACTATTGGGCAAGCCTCTGCAAGGGACTTTCGACCTGAGCAAAGCACACTCTCCCAGCCTATAAATTCTCCAGAAATTGACTAAGGGTAATACCTGCAAAGGCCCAATGCTCTCGTCACTAGAATGCTCTCCCACAAGACTAAGTGGCTTCCTTTCCTGCGTTCAGTCGGAGGCAAAGGAAACTCGTACCACATGCAAACTACTCCCCAAGCCTCCATGAAATTATGGCAATACCTCCCTAGGGCGGTACTCGTGGTCCACTGAAGAAAAGGGTGAGATTCCCCTCGAAAATCTCTGGTGCTAAACAACACTCTGTGACTTAGGTAAACAACTTGAACAACAAGTGAGAGCTCCATCTTCCATTTATAATTTATGCTCCTCTTGCCTTGTGGGCTGCACCCATCGAATTTCCTTTTCCCTTCTTGTCTCTCAAAGTTGAGCTCTTTAAGGGTGCGTATTTCCTCATGGAGTGGCCACCACCTTCCACTAGCTCCACGATTTTCCCCTTTTCTTTTAAAGTCGGTCCTTCTCTTTGCCCAAAAATAAAATCTTCCTTTGGTTTGTCCATTCTCCTAAGTTGTGGGACAAAATATCTCCCAATTGCCAAAATTGCAAAAACAGAAATTCTTCTTAAAAAAATTAATTAATTTGGGGACATTACAAACACCTTGTCAACGAACTTCACCCTATCTTTGGGGTCTAAGCTGGAAGAAAAATTCTGTCAATTATGGGTGTTTACAAACACACATAATTTGAGGAGGTTAAAAAACATCCTAGATGAAATCATTTGCCAAAATCAGAGGCTTACCTAGGTGTTGTTACATAATTAAATGGTCATACTAGTATCATTTACAATAGACCTTGCAAAAATTGGGTTTACAATGATGAATGATGGCAATTGATGACTTTGATCTTCGAAAAAATTTCTCCACTTCCTTGTACACTGCTTTCTCGAATTGTTGACAAAGTCTGGTCAACAAGACCTACAAGGAATTGCAAAACCATACTGCTAACTACAAGAACCTAGAGACCCTTTATATCCTTAACTAAGTGGACCCTTTCAAATGATCACAAAACACATAGAAATCATACATACCTTTTGTAACCTTACTTTACCTCTTCTTTTGCAGAAATATGACCTTGAACAACTTTCTTCAAGTCGCCTTCATTGACATTGTCCTTTCTTAAACCATGTCATCATACTACTTGAAGATGATTCAACCTATTGCCACTGCCATTGTCTTGTGAATACCTTCTGGTTACTATCACAGTTATATATTCAAACTTCAGGCCGGTTTTCCCAAGTCATCAAACTAATTGTTGTGAAAATTTTTGAATATTACTTATGCAGAAACCCTACTATTAAATCTTAATTTACTTCTCTTACTTAATCAAGTTATTAATTTGAAATATTCAGCAATAACATCGAAGTAAACGCATTAACAGTCTACACAGATACAGATCTCAACTGAATAAATGCACAATGACAAAGTGACCGATTTTCCCCGAAAAACCCAATGCGGGAAAATCGGTCTTCTAGCTACTGGAGGGTTTATATTATTAAGTAGATTCTAAGTACAACAAATCTGGGCACCTTACTGGTTAACCCAACAGAGAAATACAAAATCTGCAGCAATACCTATGTTCCGGAGACAGAAAATTTGACTGATTCACTCTCGAACGGGATTTACAGAACTCAGCCCTTTTCAGTCTTCAGAAACCCCAGTGTTGCTTTGAAGCCCTCTGCGTCAGCTCTACTAGGCTATGGTTGCCCCTGCGATACTCAGGAAGGGCCTGCGTCAGCCCTGCTGGCCTCCTGCTGCCTCCTAATCTTCCTAAGTTAGACTTAGGGAACTTAATTAAAAAGATTAATTAATTAATTTTCTCTTAAACTGGATGGAATTTCTCAAATCTCTTTCTGGGTCTTGGAGATCTCATGTACTCTAGTCCCTCCACAATGTTTAGGATCTAGAGCACATCCGATGCTACCCCAACACTCAAAAATCTCAACACTCCCTCTTAGCGAGGAATGTGCTCTAGCACAACACTTCACCCTGAAGTTCTGCACTGATCTCTGGTGTGGGTCTCTGCGCTGATGCTTGGCCTACTACCCTTCATCACTGCGTTGCTACTGCTCTCCTGTACTGCTACCCATGACGTTCCCATTGTCGCTGCCACATCTGTACTGCAACTCCCTCTCAATTTGTTGCATCGTGTTGCCAACTCCTGCATTGCAACTTAGTTGCTGCTGCCACATCTGTACTGCAACTCCCTCTCAATTTGTTGCATCGTGTTGCCAACTCCTGCATTGCAACTTAGTTGCTGAGAGAAACAACTAAAAACTCCTGCTGAATCTTTGACAGACAAGTCAGTTGGGCTGCATCCTCATCACTGAAGCTCCATAGGCTACTGCTCTATGCTGTCATCTGGAGGTTGTTGCATAGCTACAGCTCTGCACTGTGTAAGCAGACCTCCTCTGCGTTGCTGAATTCACATCAACCCCTCTGCGCTGAAGTCTCCTACGTTGTTGTTGTGTTGCGCTATCCTCCTGAAGCCTCTACATTGTTGCAGCTCTGCTCTGCGTAAGCATGCCTGCTCTGCATTGTTGAAGTCACATCAGCCCTTGCGCTGCCGCTACATCTGCACTTCGCTGCTCCCTTTAGCTTCCAGCTCTGCCTCTGCTCCATCTATGATTCTCTGCACCCACTGCTCCACTTGTCCTGCTACTGTCTTAAGGCTCTCGTAGCACGGATGTGATCCAGGAGTTGGGCTACTCAAGGATCCAGCCACCACTCTGTAGCTTCTCTACAAATCCATGTCGCCCCAATTTCGTGGTTCATGAGCGCTCATGGCCATGTCATCTTCGGAGCCATCGTCTGCCACAACAGCCTTGGAGCTAGAAGCTTCCTTGTCCTTCTTCTTCTGAGGACAATTGCTGGTGAAATGTCCTAGTTCACCGCACTAGAAACACTTGATCTTTGACAGATCACGCTTCTTTCTCTCGTGCTGCCTCTTTGATGCCAAGGCTGCATCTTCCTCTTCTTCCTTCTTTACTTTGCCCGAACCAGTGTTGAATTGCCTCTTGGTGATCCGACAGATTTCTTCTTGTTGAAGGATAGCCCACATATTGTCCCAGTTGGGAAGGTCCGCTCTGCCCAAGAGACTTTGGACAAAAGATTCCCAGTCCTCTGTGACAGTATTTAGAGTCGTCCTCACCATAACATCGTCCTCCACCTTTACCCCCATGCCAGTCAATTGATCCCGGATCGCTTGAAGTCATGACAGAAAAGGATCAATCTCCTCTTCCTTGGCCATCATGAATATCCTCAATTGATTCTCCAGAAGCATCTTCCTCTAGATGGATCTTCCTTCATATAGTGTGGTCAGAGCCACCCACATCTAATGCGCTTTTTTCTTCTTGGCTTTGTGTGGAACCACATGATCTTTGACCCCGTCCATTATGAAGTGCTTGGCATGTGTCGCTACTTCTTCATACTTGGCCAGGAGATCCGCATCGGTCGGCGTGGCCAGGACTTTCTCTGCATGCTCCCTCAGACCATATGCCTCCCTAACTACTAGGATTCTGGCCTTCCAGATTGCAAAGTTGGACAAGCCATCCAACCTATCCTGATCATGTAGTCCTTGAGGTGCCATCTGCTCAGAAAATCTGTCGGAACGAATCCTCCTCTCTATGCTAGAGACTCGGATCTAGGGTCCTTGGCGAGAAAGGCACCCTTTGCTCCCTCTGACAACTGACTCCCTCTCTTGGAAGTATGCCAAATCAAAATGAATCAGCTCTCTTCGATCCTCTGATCGATCTATAGATTTCTTTGGCTGGAAATCCTCTGAGAAGTTGTTCTCCTCCCACTCTTTGTCAACATGCTCAGGTTAAATTTTGAATCAACAGAATTTTAACCCCACCAGCAACTACTAAAGCTCTGCAGCACGGTTTCCGGCACTCTGAATCAGCAAACAGCTTCAGGACTGGTCACCCTAACCGGCCTCTGCATGAGCAAATAGTCCCAACACAACCTCTACGCTGCGTCTACGCAGTAAGTGCATGGGCCTGCATGGAGACTACGTCACTCTAGCCTCTTCGTGGCTCTGCTCCCTTCTGTTGCAACGTTTTCCTCTCTGGTCTGGCTATCTACGGTTGTTGCTGCTTTCTGCAGCAAGGATTCTTTAGTCTTCTTGCCGGTGATTCAGCTAGATCTGCAATCGCTCTGATACCATGTGAAAATTTCTGAATATTACTTATGCAAAAACCCTACTGTTAAATCTTGATTTACTTCTCCTACTTAATCAAGTTATGAATCCGAAATATTCAGCATTAACATCGAAGTAAACACATTGACAGTCTACACAGATACAAATCTAAACTGAATACATGCACAATGACAAAGTGACAAGATTTTCTGGACAACTGTCCCCGGAAAAACCCAAAGCGGGAAAACTGGTCTTCTGGCTGCTGGAGGGTTTATATTATTAAGTAGATTCTAAGTACAACAAATTTGGGCACCTGATTGGTTAACCCGACAAAGAAATACAAAATCTGCAGCAATACCTCTATTCTGGAGACAGAAAATCTGACTGGTTCACACCCTAAAACGAGATTTACAGAACTCAACCTTTTTCAGTCTTCAGAAACCATAGCGTTGCTCTGAAGCCCTCTGCGTCAGCTCTGTTAGGCTGTCGCTGCCCCTGCACTGCTTAGGAAGGGCCTGCGTTACCCAAGACTACGTTACGCTACCCTAGCTGAGCCTGTGTCAACCCTGCTGGCCTCCTGCTGCCCTTTCTAGGTTTGCGTAGCACCTGAAGCCCTTTGCGTTGCGTAGCTACTGCATAGTTGTTGCTCCCTCTGCGCTGCTCTGACTGTTGCTTCTCTGCCTCTTGCTGCACTCTTGGCTTGGGATCAGATCATCTCTCTCGCCAATACTACCCCTCGCTACAGCTGAAACACTTTTGGAAATTCTTAGCAAACAACGCCCTAGAATTCCAGCTTAGTCTCAGTGCTCTGCCACTGTGTGTTCTCCAACTGACCCCAAGCCTTTCCTTTATACTTTTCTTGTAGGGAAACCAACGGTCGTGATCTAATCTTGAATTGACAGCTAAGATTAAAAGAAAGCTTGATCTGTGTGACTTAAGTCATTTCCATCACATGTTTAAATTAATAACCTTTAATCTTTTAATTTTCCTAATTTAGACTTAAGGTCTTTAATTAAAAAGATTAATGAATTAATTTTCTCTTAAACCGGATGGAATTTCTCAAATCCCTTTCTCGGTCTTGGAGATCTCATGTACTCTAGTCCCTCCACAAAGTTTGGGAGCTAGAGCACATTCGATGCTACCCTAACACTCAAAAATCTCAACAATTGCCACGCCATACAACATTGTTATTGTGTGGACCCCATCCATACAACACATGCCCCTATGAATAAGCAATCACGGTTATATCATCACTGTGCATGCCATCGATCTATAGATGCGGGCCATCGTATTAACCACAGTCAAACATATGAAACTGTGAAAATTTCTCAATACAAAATTACAGAAATCCTACTGCAATATCTCGATTTACTTCTCCTACTTGTGATTTAATTATACAAGTTATTTTCATAAATATTCAGAAAATATCGAAGTAAACACAACTAGCAACCTACACATATATGAATCATTTACTGAAACATAGCGCACATATGACAAAGGACATGTGATTTTTCGAACAAATATCCCTGGAAAAAACCAATAAGGGAAAACCGGTGTAGCAGCTCTTTGAGAGTTTTATTTACTATGCAGAATATTTGAATACATCTAGGGCACCAATAGTGGTTTACCCCACAAAGAAATTCATGGCAGTTGTACCTTATCACTCGGAGACAGAAAATATGGTTGATTCAAACCCTTTAGGAATTACTGAATACAAGCCCTTTTTGACCCACTGGAACCCTCAATGCAACTCTTCCAGCCTCGGCATCAGCCTCTCCTGCCCAACGCAACCTTTACGCAGCATAGGCTTCCCCTGCATCACTCTGAAGGCCTCTGCGCTGCCTCTGCATCCCTCTCTACGTGATCTCTGCGTCAGCCTGGCTAGGCTACGTCCCTCCTGCTGGCCTCTGTGCTGCCTGGTACAGAGTTTCCTCTCTGATGTATGTATTCTCGGCCTCGGATCAGAACATCCCTTGTCGATCTTCCCCTCACTAGCACTGCAAGCTCACTCGAAAATTTTGAGCAAACTGTGCCCCAGAATTTCAACTTAGCTCAATTGTTGCTACTCTGTGTATCTTCTCCAACTGACCCCAAGCCTTCCTTTAATACTTTTCTCGTTGAGAAATCAACGGCTAAGATTAGAGAAAGCTTTATCCACTTCACTTAGAACATTCTCACCACGTGTAAATTATTTCACTTTAATTTTTCAATTTACCTAAGTTAGACTTAGGGTCCCATTAAAAAACTTAATTATTTGAATAATTTTTACACCGGGTGGAATTTCTCCAAACGATTTATGGGTCTTGGAGATCTAATGTGTTCTATCCCCTCCACAAAGTTTTGGAGCTAGAGCACATCCGATGTTACCCAAAATCTCAACAGAAACAACGAGAAAATCCAAGTGTAAAATCATAGCGATTAAGAGCAATCACTATACAGATGTCAACTCCTCAACTGTGAACCACATAAACTCAACGAGTCATGGTTGTCAAAAACGCATCCATAGATTGAAACTTCATTTCCAAGCCATCGTGATTACACAACGAACTATAGATCCCAAAGCGATGCTAATCCATAATGCATCGTGCAATAAGAACGAGTGCAAGCTTTGCATATTACATTAGTCACATAGAGCAAGCATTGTATAAAGTTAACATGACACAGTGTAATGATCGAATTATAGCCAGTCTTGGATTGCATTTCTTAGAGTGATATAATGTGCCATCATACTGAGATCATCGAGCCACTGTCATCTACTCTCTTCAACAACTACAATTCACTATGTGAATCACTGTGACTAAAGTGATGCCAGGTGTTGTGATAAAAGTGCCACCGAGAATCATTGTGTCACTGTATTTCGTGTGACAAAGTGAGAGTATTGTGAATTTCAATGGAAAGCAAGTCCATTGTTTATGCGAGATGTGAATACCTAATAAATAACATGATGCCACAGAGTCAGATGCCATAGACCATCAGATTCTTATGTATGTGACGGCAATGTTATAACAAACAATGAATATGTGTTTCCATGCCACTGTTATATAGGTCGAAGATCCGAAATACGTCGAGCCTCTATGATGTCATCAAACGATGCAACAGAGATTGAAATTGTACACAACTGTATCACCCTGTAGTGAGTCATTTAAACGATCCTCATGCGAGCTAAATTGTATAGTATGTTTTTGTTGAACCACAAAGAGATATGTTCGATCCTTAAGCCATCACAGAAAGTAGGATCCGAGTTTTGTATAAACCACAGTCCATATAGAAAATGTTCATTGAGCCTTTGTTGACCAAAGTGAGCTTTAGCAAATTATCTGTGAGTTTTTAACCATAAGAATGAGCCATTGTAAGGACAATGCGGACCATAAAATCACAGACCCGAATTTTTCCAGAAAGCCACTGAATATGAGATTTGAGTTACAGTCATAGGATGCTTAATACTTCGATTCCAACAAAGTGATCTTCAGGCCTCCTTGTTCAACCTTAGCTCTGATACCATGTTGGAAAATCGAGAGGCCTATATATTAGTTTATATTTTCCTTACTATAGTAATTGCTTGTGAAATTAGTTTTCTTCTTTATTAATCTTTATTCTGATTCTTTCATCAAACAAGTACCATAACTTGAACATGAAGATCACGGAAACAAAAGAACACAAAATATAGACTCCAAGCTAAGGAAAAACCCCTCCAAGGGGAAAACCCAAAAACTTCTCTTCTTATAGAATCAAATCAAATGAGATATCCAAGACCCATAACCACAAAAACTTCCACCTCTAGATGCCAAGTCAAACCTTCCATCTTTCTAGCAAATTCATCAGCAAGAGACCAACAACAAGAGATATACCAAGGCAGATCTTCCACAAACTCTAGCTCAAGAAGATATCCTCTCTTTCAGACTTCGACCCTCCACTTCTTCTCTACGCTCTTTGTGTGAAAAATTCTTAATCTAAGAAACCCTACTGCAGTATCTTGATTTACTTTTTCTACTTGAATTAAGTTACAAGTTAGCGAAGTAAATACAACTAGCAGCCTACACATACAGATCAATTACTGAATAGCATGCTCATATGACAAAGTGACACAAGATTTTTCGGACAATTGTCCCCGGAAAAACCCAATGCGGGAAAACCGGTGCAGCTAGCTCTGGAAGGTTTTATTATTATGCAGAATCTGAGTACAACAATTTCTGGGCGCCAAACATGGTTGGCCCTACAAAGAATAATACGGCAGTAATACCTCTATCCCTTGGAGAGAAAAAATATGGCAGATTCTGTTGAAAAATGTAACTAGGTCAGTCTTCATGTTGACTATGTAATTATGTACTTATGTAAAGAAGTCAAAAATAATGAAATGTGTTTTTGTCTTATGAACAAAAGTGTAATTAAGAGTCATGTAAATGGAAGAATATCCTCCAGGACAATGCGGAAGAATGGCCTTCCAGACTGCCCATATTCAACATTGAAGATAAGCCTAATTGCTGCAAGGAAGTCGGCCTACAAACTGTGTGGAAGTCGGCCTAGATAAAGGCTGGAAGGTCAGCTTATTATCTGGCAGAAATAACTATTTATACCCTACATATGCTGCGTAGAAGAGACATAATTTTGCGGATCTGTCTGAGGATTTATAGCAGCCAAAAAGTGTGGATCTAAGGACAGAGTCTAGTGCAGATTGAAGGTACAAATTGAGGAAAGGACAAGTAAGTTCACAACAGTACAAGTCTGAAGGTAAAAGCGAAGTCTGAAGGTCTGAAGGTAAAAGCGAAGTCTGAAGGTCTGAAAGTCTGAAGGTAAATCCGAAGTATAAAACCTGAAGTGCTGATGGTTAATGCGAAGTACTGAAGTGCAGATCTGAAGTGTAATGTAAGGAAGGTAAATCTGTGATTTACCTTCCTACAATAAAAGTGATTACTTCTGCTTAAACATTTGTGTCCTTTGCATTTTGATAATTCACTTGATGAAAGATTAACTAAGAGAATACAAGCTCACAAGTAGTTATCAAGAAGAGAATTTGCATTAGCTGTAACCCCTCCAAATTCTCAACATCGTATCAGAGCTATGGTAAAAGAAAATCACCCTTATTGGCAAGAAGATTTTTGAATTAGATAAAAGTTACTGTCTGAGATCAATTTCAGAGAAAAGAAGTTTGCTGCTATTACAAAGAAGAAGTTGGGTGCTATTGCAGAGATACAAGCTTGGTGGTATTGATACAAGGTCGGTGCAATTGCAGAGATACATGTTTGATGCAATTTCAGTGATACAAGTTCAGTGCAACTTCATAAAACAAGTTCGCTGCAATTGCAGAATAGAAAAGAGTTTGATATATCTCAGAGATCAAGTTTGATATCTTAGAGAGGGAGTTCATAATACTATTTCAGATAGAAGTATTATATAACTACAAACTGAGATATTCAAGCTGTCACAATATCCTAGTGTAAAACCTTTTCTATATTTCCATCAAAGTAATAAAGGATCAAGTCATATATATACTGCCACCTCATGACTAAAGGAACAGAGATACGTATATATTGACACTGCAATCTTGGATAACTTACAGTACGATTCACATGTGAAGGGAGATTGATACATAACAATAATCTATACAGAGATGCGAGTGCATGGGTAACAATAATGTATTGATATCAATCTATTTAGGCAGCCACTATAACAATTAGGCTGAAACTACAGGGAAAGAAAAGAAGGCCGAGCTTGGGAATTCACTGAAAAGGAGCTATAACAGATTCGATATATAAGAAGGTCTAATGCAGTTTTGAGCATAAAAAATTAATCCAATATGCTACAATATACCGTTCTAAGGATATCCGAAGCTCTGTCATGAAGTTCTAAGGATCCAAAACCCTGAGGTCTCTATCCAATGAATGCAGATGGTGTGATAACAATCTTTGGTATGATGCGAATTGTAATTCTAAGGCATTATCATCATTACAACAAGGATATAATCTTTGCCCTTGAAGAAGATCATCCAAAGAGAAAGTACTAACACATCTTTTCTCCACCGCCATCAAAGAAATCAAGCTGAAGACTTTATCTTCACTTATCAAGTAAGTATCTTTCATTCTATAATCAAATTTGGTTAAATGACTTTGTTTTTGCAGGGAGATCTATAAGCTGGTTGGGTTACCAAGAATCCTTGCATGAGGAGGATAGTCACTGTCCTCGAAGAAAGTAAAGTCATGAAAAGCCTATGAAGGATTGGAGACATCAAGAGAATATAAGATAAGCTGAAAGAACTATTCTATGCAATAAATAAGGTTATGTCACTTAGACCCGATTTACACAAAATTGAGGTATCAAAGAATGAAGGGATATCTTCATAAGATCTCAACTGTGAGACCGGGAAAAGATGATAAGATGGACAATGTAACAAATAGACAAGAAAATTACCTCATTCAACTTGTGGTCTCCATGCTAGATCAAGGGCAAAAATGTTGAAGGATAAAAGACTCAAACATTTGTTGAGAAAATGTGGAAGACTTATGGACATTACAAGAAAGATGGTCCTAAAGGGACAATCTCAATAGGAGAAAGAAAGGAAGCCCGTATCATCGAAAAGAATGGAGGAAGCTGAAGAAAAGAAGTTCAAGGAAAATCACGCAAACTTATGAATAAGGAATTGATTTCTGTTGGTAGGAAGCAATGTAGCATCCTGATCGAAACATGGCAGGAGCTCCTGGTAAATCAGCTCTGGGGGAAAACCTCTAATAACATTACTAATGGAAAGCAGTCATCAAGAGCAAGGGTCATCATGGAAACATATTTCTGAGATGTGATATAGATAAAGCAGGCCAAGAGAATGAAGCTCTTCATTCCTGAGAAATTGCTACAGGATGACTCAAGGGAAAAAGGGTATGAGGTATGTATATATTTATACGCTAACATTGGATGTTGTGAAGTCATGTCATATGGTTGCAAGTAATGAATTTCTGTGTTTTGAAGTATGATCTATGGAGGAGTATCTCTTAGTGCATGGACAGATGAAATCAACATAATATGTCCTCATGGAATATGAGGTGGTTGTATATGAACGAGAAACTAGAAAGGGTGTAAATCCCCGAGTATGTGCAGAGAGGAAGAAGATCATGAAATGCAACCATGTCAAGAGGCAATTATCATTCGGAAGCCAAGAAGATGTGACTAAGAGATCTCCTGGGAGGATATCTAGACTTTGACAAAAGTTTGGTAAAAAGACCCTTGATAAAACATATCATTAGGGGATGTGTCAATCTGTATGAAGGATGTCAATACCCACAGGAAGATGTCATGGTGAAAGATCATCACTAAGGTAACTTTTGTGCTAAAAGTTCATATGTATATGTTTATCTGGATGAACTTGTGCAGGGCTGCTAATCATAAGAAAGGATGCATGATCCTTGGAGATGATTCAAAGGAAAGCAGCATGGCATAACAGTGGACCAGATAAGGAAGTCTGATGAATCACTTTCTGATAGCCGACATGACTTAGGATGAAAGTGATGAATGATTTGTGCCCTATGAAGCTAAAAGTTGGAGATTCCTCAATATCGAAATCCATGACATCGAGGACAAGAATTCTTCATGGGCAACTGGGTGTCTCACCATTGTTGCTGGAGGTCCCTGGTTAAGAGGGAGCTTGATGATGAGTTTCTTACTTGGAAGAAACTTGGTAATTCCTAAGAATGAGCTTAGGTACATTCCTCGTATAGGAATGAGTACATTCCCTTGTGGAAGGGAGAGATAGACACATCATTCTGGTCTTGGGAAGACAGAATGGAGAATTGGGTAATCATCAGGCATTCAATACTCTTTGAGAATGTGTTAGGGCATTCAAGATAAGAGTTGTCGGGGACCGATATTCTTTGAGGGCTAGCTACCCAAGATAAGAATAGTCCAAGAAGGTCATACTTTGGGAACACTCGAGTGGAGTATGTACCTTGGAGAGATAATGACGAAGGTGCCCATAAGTCATGTGTCTCACTAGCATTGAAGCCCATTGTCTTGTTGAAGAGATGGGGTTGTTAGTCAAGGCCTTGCACTAGGACAATGTTGGTTGATATGATGCTATACAAATGCGATTACCAATCCGATTCTTTTTATGAGATTTTTCAGTTTGAAAGTAACCATGTACTTGTATGAATACCTCCCTAGTTAAGAGGGAGTGTTGAAAAATGTAACTAGGTCGGTCTTCATGTTGACTATGTAATTATGTACTTATGTAAAGAAGAAGTCAAAAATAATGAAATGCGTTTTTGTCTTAAGAACAAAAGTGTAATTAAGAGTCATGTAAATGGAAGAATATCCTCCAAGACAATGCAGAAGAATGGCCTTCAAGGCTGCCCATATTCAACGTTGAAGATAGGCCTAATTGCTGCAAGGAAGTCAGCCTACAAACTGTGTGGAAGTCAGACTACATAAAGGCTGGAAGGTCGGCTTATTATCTGGCAGGAATAACTATTTATACCCTACATATGCTGCGTAGAAGAGACATAATTTTGCGGACCTATCTGAGTTCTATAGCAGCCAAAAAGTGTGGATCTAAGGACAAAGTCTAGTGCAGATTGAAGGGTACAAAGGGAGGAAAGGAAAAGTAAGTTCACAACAGTACAGATCTGAAGGTAAAAGTGAAGTCTGCAGGTCTGAAGGTCTGAAGGTAAAAGCGAAATCTGAAGGTCTGAAGGTCTGAAGGTAAAAGCGAAGTCTGAAGGTCTGAAAATATGAAGGTAAATCCGAAGTATAAAACCTGAAGTGTTGAAGGTTAATGTGAAGTGCTGAAGTGTAATGTAAGGAAGGTAAATCTGAAGGTAAATCTGTGATTTACCTTCCTACAATAAAAGTGATTACTTTTGCTTAAACATTTGTGTCCTGTGCATTTTGATAATTGATTTGATGAAAGATTAACTAAGAGAATACAAGCTCACAAGTAATTACCAAGAAGATAATTTGCATTAACTGTAACCCCTCCAAATTCTCAACAGATTCAACCATATGCAGGGAATTATGAATTCAAGCCCTTTCTGGCCCACCGTAAACCCCAGTGCTGCTCCTCAGCCCTCTGCGTCAGCCTTCCTGGCCTGCTTCAGCCTTTGCGCTGCTCTGGAAGGGCTTGCGTCACCCTTGAAGGGCTTACGCCGCCCTTGCACTACCCTGACTGGGCCTGTGTCAACCCTGCGTGGCTCCTACTGCGTTTGTGCTGCCTCTACTGGACTGCGTAACACCCGTCTGCATCTACGCTGCTCTGGTATGCTACCTCTCTACTGTTGTTGTACTCTTGGCCTGGGATCAAACCATCCCCTTGCCAATACTGCCCCTTGTCGCACTGCAAACTGCTTCTTAAATTCTTAGCAAACCACGCCCTCGAATTTCAACTTAGCTTCAGTGCTCTGCAAATGTGTGTGTTCTCCAACAGACCCCAAGCCCTTCTCTTATACTTTTCTTGTTGGCAAACCAACGGTCATGATCTAATCTCTAATCGACGGCTAAGATTAGAAGTTGCTTGATCCGTGTCACTTAAGTCATTCTCATCACATGTTTAATTTAATTCACTTAATTCTTTTAATTTTCCTAAGTTAGACTTGGGGTCCTTAATTAAAAAGATTAAATTTAAATATCTCTTAAACCTGATGGAATTTCTTCAAATGCTTTCTAGGTCTTGGAGATCTCATGTACTCCAGCTCCTCCAGAAAATTTGGGAGCTAGAGCACATCCGATGCTACCCCAAAATCTCAACACTCTGCAATATTTCAGACCATAATGTGTCCAAACAAACTCGATCTTCCCTCTATTTATATAGTTTAGAGGGGTACGAATAGACATGTCCATTGGGGCATGGCCGACTTGACATGTAAGCTAACTTTGCACCGATAAGGGTTTTTGACCCAAAATTACATATTTAAAAATTCGTTTTCTTTTTTATTTACAATAGGTTCAAATAGGATTTTGACTCTTTTGACTCAATCCTAGAAGCATGAAGAACATGCTTGTCTAGAAAAATAATAATAATTTTTCTTTTTCTTTTCTTTTGTTTTTTACATAAAATACATAATGGTACAAATTATGAAGACTGAAACTAGTTACATTCTCCAATAGTTACCACCCACCATGGGGGAGTCGACAATACCATAGAGACAGACATATCATGAAACAAACAATATCAAGAATAGTCATGGTTGTCCACATCAACGGAGATCCAAGAGTAACTTTCACAAACAACACACACCCACATGGCTTTACAGGGCTATAAGGCACATCCTTTGGTCTTGTATGGCACAACCAAAAAGTTTTGGAGTACCACTACTAAAAAAAGGGCTAACACAGGGCAATCGATCCCAAGTTTGCGGGACGTGGTAGCGATGCAACCCTGTCTTAGTCGGGGCCAGTTACTATGTCTTATAAGTTACTAACTAATGTAATATTATAATTAAGTTATATATTATGTATTATAATTATTAAATTGGAATATATATAGAAGTTCTGCATTATTAATGCTAAGTATTATAAATATTATGTTTAAAAATTATATATATATATATATATATATTTTTTCACATAAATCTTACTTTTTTTAAAATATAAAAATATAATTATTTTTTTTGCACTTGCGATTTCCTGCCATCTCTGGATCCTGGCTTTTCAAAACACAAAAAACTAGTGGATCTGGATCCGGATCTGCATCCACATCCATATCTGAATCCTGGTAACTAAGGATCTATCCAATATAAGGTATGTCTACCTTTTCTGGATAACCTGAATGCATTATTTTGATAATTATAAAACTATTTACTGCTCATCATTTATTAATTAGATGTGAACAAATAATTAAATAATGTACACACATAATTATGTACAAACAGAATTGACCATTTATATCACAAGTCAGCACTTTGACTTTGTTGGTTTTGAAAAATTAGTTGCAGATCTAAAAAAACAAGTATATTGCAGGTTTGAGGCAATTTCTCCCAACACTTAATGTTCCAGCTTCAAACTGTTCAGGCAGACCTTCTTCGGGTTGGCAAGAACCAATCCAGAAGTGAGAGGGACAGTGATTCAGTAAGAGGGAACATCCTAGCGGTTATCCAGCAGCTTGCATTTCATTCTGTCCAAGGGTTATTTTGGGCATAACAGGCCTCAATGCTAAAATAGCTATCGTTATATATGGCAGTGTCCATTGAAGATTTCAATTCCACAAAACACTTTTAAACGCTTTTGCAATTTCACTCTTAGCAAATTTTCAGAAAATTGTTCGAAAATAGTTTCATATCAAAATGTACAATCTATTAACATCTGAAAAAATTAGAAAATGAACAAATGCATTTTTATCATATTCTGTTCCACAGCAGTTCTGAACTCCTTCAAAAAAGCAGAGAAAGACAACCATCAAGCGAAAAAATCTCATGAAATAAGTTTCCATGTGTAGTCTTTCTATTTCTGATGTAATTAACTAGTATGTTCAACAATCATTCAGGTAAGGTGAAAAATCTAAAAGTACATGATTAATTGCTCCCAAGAAAGAAATGAACAAGGAGTGGGACCAAGAAAAACAGGAGAGAAAAAGCAGAAATACATACCTGTTGAAAGCGATATTTATCTTCATTTTGAGTCATTATTTCCTTCTGCAATCAAGAATGTGCCATGTTAATGTCTTACAAAAGCAACAAAATTACATAAAACGTACTAAAAAATGTACTCAGTGCACCACTGTTCATTTTATAATGGCTTAAGTAAGAATACAATATGATGCCAATCACTCATTATTGCAATGCGAAAATGGTTTAAGGTCAATGAAATTTAGGTGTAAAAATGTTTTAGCATATTAAGTATATTGGAATGAAGTAACATCCAAATACAAAACACAGCTTGTAGTTCAGAAGATATTAAAGAGTTCATCCAAAAATTTGACAAGGTAGTTAGAGACATCCCTGATAACCTTAGGCCTCCCGATGCAAATATCCTTGAAAAATTCACTAAGGCTGTGGGTGGTCATCTAATATATGCATTAAAGAATAAGAAACCTAAGAGCCTTGCTGAGGCCAAAGAAATTGTTATGGAAATTGAGCAAAACCTGAGAATTTCCAAAATGTAGGTGGAAGAATATCCTAAAGCCAAGATAGAAGCTAAGAAGAGTAAGCCCAAAGACCAAACTGAGGAAACCCTTTTGGTGGTCCTTAAGAAGCTTGACAAGCTATTTGAGGAAATGAACTCAAGGGATAGGCTCTAAATGAAAAAGTTCACCACCCTTGAAAAGGCTCAAAATCAAATTTTGTTCCCAAAAATAAGCCTTTTCCTAGGAAAACTAATGATGAAGGCAAGCCAAGCTCCTAACACTTTAGCCCCGACCAATGTTGTGGATCAATAATCACCTTCTGAAAGTGAGCAAAGTGATGAAGCAGAAAGTGAAGATGAAGAGAGTGATGAGCAAGCTAACGTTGTGGAATCCCGCGCCTTCAACATTATGTTAAGTGGCACATAAAATCATCCTTTGATTAGTGAAGTAACCCTTAAAGAAGAAAAGGTTGAGCCAATCCTCAATGCCGATGATAGTGGGAGATTTAAAGGGGTCCAATATTCACATAAAAACAATAAAGACAACCCTCAAACTCAAAATAACCTAACAAGAAAGAATCTCCTCCTAAGCAGTCTCCTCCTAAAGAACCTTCTCCTAAGGAATCTCCAAAGAAGGATCCTCCCAAGAAAGATATTGTTGACAAGTTGCATGGCAACCCTGATTCCAAAAGAAACAAAATAAGATTTGGCTATTCAGATTTCCACTAGAATGGACCTAGTGCAGATGAATCTCATTGCTTCTGTAGGAAAGGGGGGGCCTGGTTTGGCCTCTCTGTGGCACCTAGACATGTTACTATTCATACATATGAAAGCTGATTTTCAGTGTAATGTGTGATGCATTTCCGACACACAGGTTGACAAAATTAAACTCCCATGTCTAAAACCTTGGATCACTACGTAGGCACATACCATAGTAACAATACACTTTCAAATCATTTATCTACATAATTCTCCAATCCATGTGAATGTACAAATAAACTCAGCAAGTCAGCTATATTAAGTTATGCAAAAACACTTGGATCAGGCATGGTGGAAATGGACCAAGTCAAAATTAGAGAAATTTCCTATGCACTTCTTTGGCAAGTGTTTCTTGTGTTCCCCACTAAAATATCCATCCTCGTCATATTCAACAGAAATTCAATGAATTTCACTTTATCTGTTATTTATAAATTCTATTCCCAACAGCCAGAATCACATATCAAGGCTACAAGAACTGTAAGAAGGTACAATACCCTAAGCAATGTTCTAGGTCTAAAACATATTGATAAAAGCAGCTGAGCAGTTGCAGACATACTTCGAGTTCCTTAATTATAGCAGCAGTTCGCCATCCAGCCTTTGTAGGTCCTCTTAAATCACTAAATAAGTGGTCACCAAAATATATCACCTGTTATCACAAAAACTATTATAAAATGTTAGATCAATGACCAATTGAGACTGTTAGCTGACCTGAAAAAAAGAACCATCTTTCGTAGGGGCATTGGCATCACAAGGTATTAAAAGAAACAGATATATAATGTCATTCCTATAGATTTGTATAATATAATGATAAAATTGGAGACATACAGAATACATTATGGAATCAACAATATAATTCAAAATTAGAAAACCAAAAGAAAACATAAGTTCTTGTCATGTGCAAAACACAACGTAGGTCTTATACTACACAATAAATCCTTAGTAAAGGCCAATATCTGCTACAAAGGCCTTAATAACATTTGAATGGCCATAAATATGCTTAATTAGAGAGAATATTCCATGTGTTTGTAGTCTAGCAGCAAGCAACAAGGTGATCAGGCATGTGTTAAACATGGGTGATTATGGAAGCATAGAAATCTCCCTCATAACATGGCAGCGTGGGGTGAAGGAGAATTGTAAATTACAATAAGCCAACATTTTCAGAAAAAAAAATGGATTAAATAGGACTAAAAACCATTAAATATCCCCAAGTTTCAACTAAACCTTAATTACACATTAAATAGAAAGCACCCTCATAACAGAGCTTTAAGTAGATTGAAATAAGATTTAAATAACCTTAAATTAAACTTCATAAGCATTGTGACGACAAGGTTAACTAAAGAATCATTCCCCTGAAACGTCTCTCCTTTTGAATAATTATGACATTTGAGTAGTGATGCCCCACTTTGCACTATGTTGATCATGTACATGTCAATTGTTCCAGGAAGCAGGGTATATAGCAGCAGATCAAAAATTTTAAGTCAATATCATCATTGTAATCCCAAATTCTGCAAAATTATTGTAAATGATTCTAGGATGACTATTACGCTATGTAACAACACCTAGGTAAGCCTATGATTCTTCTCAAAGTGTTTCATCCTAGGGATTTTTTTAACCTCCCCAAATTATGTGGGTTCGTAAACATGGATAATTGGCAGAGTTTTCCTCCCATATATACCCCAAAGCTAGGGTGGAACTCATTGACGAGGTCTTAGGTGAGTCCTAGTGTTTATCGAGTCTATGTATTTTTCATACTAGATCATGTGTCTTGTCGCAGAATTTGGTTAAGTCTCAAGAGTCTATGTCTATGTGTATTTCCCCTTCTAAGGGTTGAAATTCTAAACTTTGACATAAAAATGTGTCTAGGAATAATTTAGTGCATGGTTACTCATACATAGACACCATGGCTAAATTTTTTTTTTAGATACACTTAAAGGGTGGAAAAATAATTAATCCCCTCTTGAGTCTTTTTAATTTTATTTTTCGGCAAAAATAAATTAAAATTTAGCCAGAAATTATTCAAAAAATAAAATGAAGGGAAAATTAATTACCTACAAGTGGAAATAAATAAATTTTGGAGAAGAGATTTGTGGATCCAAAAGAAAATAAGTTTATGAGGTCCTCCAGCAAAGAAAAAATCAAATTTTTAAAAGAAAATGACCCTTTGGAGTCTGGACCATGGTGGTTAAGTCAAAGAAGATATTTTGAGGGTAAAAGTTTAAAATATTATTTTTTCGACTAACAAATAAGGGGTTTAATGTGGAATTCGAATTTTTCCTCAAAACTAGGGAATGAAATTCAAATTTTGACAGGGATCAAAGAATTTTCTCCATCAACTAAGGAGATCGAATTTTTTCAAGAAGATCAATAGATCAAATTATTTTGACAAGGTTCAAACCACGGATCAAGGAACTAGCCATTATTTCCACTTGGAGGGGTTATTCCCTTTCATTTTTTCTATATGAGGAAGTTATCAAGATCCTCTTGTAAGCATGACCTAACAAGATTGAAATTATCTTTGTACTGAGCAAGGCTCTGCTAGATTTTGTAATAAAAGCATAAGACTTTGGGGTTCAATTCAAGGTGTGTTTGACTAGTTGATCTGTGGTATGTGTTGCATGATTTATTTTTATATGCTTTCAGCTACTATATTTCATCATTATTATTTCAATTACACGTAGTAGGAACATCTATTAGCACAAGTATCATGCTTTAGGCGTTGGGCTAGAGTAAGCACTCTAGGTCTAGTGGATCTGGCAGGTATCTCTAGATTTCTAGATCTCTTGTGTCAATCGAACCCCTTTTGATCTAATAATCTATTTTTCAAAGTGCATTGAACTATAGGTTGCTCCAGCCCTTGAAAACCCCAAGTTCACAGGCTGTGAGGGGATAACACATCGTTTGGCTTCAAGTCTTGATCTGATGAATATTTGATGCAGGAGGGTTTTGCCAAATTTTAAAATTATTTAAAAATTCTCTCATTTATTTACTTGTGCTACAAGGGTTTAATATCCTAATAAGAGCAATTTCATTTTTGTAAATATTTGTAAATAAATTTGTTCTCTAGAGTCTAAGCCTTGTATTTTAATATTAACCCGTTGTTTCTATTTTGTATAGCATTGTGGTTTTGGGGATTTATTTCAAAATTTTGTATATATATATATATATATATATATATATATATATATATATATTGGGTATTTTGGCTTTCTATTTTTCATTTGTGTAGGTGCTAGCTCAAGCAATTGAAGAGAAATCGATTTTTTGAGAGCCCTAGCCTCACCTAGCCTAAACAGCTAGGGTTTCAATGGTTATTACGCCTCTATAGGAGTCGTCTAGCCCAAGTGATCAAGTCGTTCAAACGAGAACTGATGCGAGGTGTAGAGGGCTAGATCTAGCCTTCCCAAGCCTTATTGGCTCAACAATCAGCTATTCAAGGAAGTTCGTAGCCCTTAGAGGGTTTGTAGAAGTGATTTTTATCGAATTTTTGGGCTCATATTATTTTTGCAGGGGTGTCGTAGCCTTTGGAGGTTGGTCGCAGGCCTTCTGAGGACATTCTCTCCTAGCCGCAACCCTTTTAAGGGATTTTCTTGTGTTTGAAGCCCTAATAGGGCTTAATTCCCTTAGCCACATGCCTTAGAGGGCTTCTAGCCTTAGGTTGCAGGCCTTTTCTCCCTCTCAAAGCCTTACACAGGCCTCATTTGGCCTTCATCTCCTTAGCGCAGTCCCTTATTAGATCATATTTGGCTTTGCAATTGATTTTGGCACTAATTTCTTGTGTTTGCAGGCTTAGGGTAAGTTTGGCAAGGGTTTGAAGGTGGTTTTCATATCATTTTTTCCATTGATCTATTGTGTTTCAAGCTAACACTTGCTTTTGCAGACCTACCATTGGTTTGAGGAAGGATTTCAAGGGCTTGAAGTCTCACTAGTCCATCAATTAGCCCTAGAAGCCCTAACCACAATCACAAGAAGGTTGATCTATCATTTTGTGCTTTCTATCAAATTAAAATTGTGTTGCAGGTGTTTGGAAGAGTTCAAGTGCACATTGGAAATCCATCCATCCATTCAACAAGGCCTCTAGGCCTAAGGGTTTGCCTCTTACCCCCTCTTCTCCTCTTTGTTTTGATAACCAGATCTTGAAGTGGCTCTCAACAGTGGTATAATCTCAATAAAATCATCCATAATAGCCCTAATATACATCTAATATATTGCATAAGTGAAGCAAACATTTATGCTTTTCTATTGATGATATTCCAAATTTTCTTGGGGTCTAATATAATTTTTTTGAAGTCTGACATGAGCATATAAAAGTCTGATATATAAAGTAACAGTTGTAAGAAAACATCTTGCAAAAGGCTTAACATTCAATAGAACTCATCTAAGTCTTGGGAACATTACCTCTCTTTCTAAGTTTATGGTAAAGTGTTATAGTGATTGCCTTTATGAAACTTGTTTATTTTTACAGTGGTAAAGAGGAATCATTGGAAAGTACTTCTCTTGCATTTCATTAGTGTCCCTTATCCTTGATGATCATTGTTAGCTATCTCATTTCAAGATAATTGTGCTCTAATTGGTTTTCATAATAAGCATTGGTTTCCTTATTGCAAAAAGGCAATCCTAAGTGGCATAAATAAGAAACTTGGATAATTATTGTGGTGAATGTAATTATTTTCTCTTTTGTCTCTAATTGACATATCAAGTTTAAAGAGATATTGCCATTGTTCTCATAATACATCTTGCTATTTATTGGTTCATTATGGTATTGCTAATTCTTCAAAATTGAGTGATAGTAACATTTTTTGTTGTCATTGAATATCATTAAGAACATTGATCTATTGGAGTAGCTCAAAGTGTGTTACTTTTTTACACTTTGATATTGCAAGTTGAGCATCATATCTTAAGCGCTTTCTTTTGTAACAATTTAATCTCAAGTTCCTCTTGCTGATTGTGCATCATAATAAGTGTTTGGAAATCAAATAAATCTTGTTGAGGAACTTATTTTGGTTAATAAATCTCATTTAAGCATTCACTCACATCTTGCATTTCATTCCAGGGCTAGAAGTGCATTTATAAAATCTACCTCCAAGCATAAACTTGGTTGTAAGAAGATAGCACAACCCAACTTGCAAATTTTAGACCCTCATTTGTGGTTAAGATAGGTGACCTTGCAGTTCTCTTGCAGTCAATCCCTTGTAGGAACGGAGACACTTGGGTGATTAGAACTCCATGGGAGGTATCGTTAATGAGGCTTTAGCATCCTTCTTTTGGACTTCTCTCTACAATCTGTTACCGCTCAAACTAGTAGGGGCTCATAAAGGGGGTCCTTGGAGGGATACTACCAGATTAAGGGCAACAAATGGAGCAATAGCCCACTGTCACTGCGGCTAAGGCTCCCTACTCTTTACGGACTTTCACCGATGGGAGAAGACCCGATATAATGAGGACCACAAAATAAGTAGACAATGATAGGGTGACGGGTGATCCTAGGGGCCTATTCACGAGAGAGGCTCAGATATATAACTTGCTTGCTTTGGAAGGCAAGGTTGAAAGCTCTCAAGGAAGGGCTCAAGGGGAATTTCAAGCTTAAGGTTTAGGGAATGTATCTTATAATGGAGGCGCTTACGTGAAAATTCCACAAATTTGGAATCCTATTACAGCAATTGGTATTAATTCTTTTAATTGATAAATTAATTATTCAGTTTATTGCTATGGCAACATTGAATTAAACACACTGCAACCTTCACTAAATAAACTGCGGAAAATACAAGTGCAAAAACAAAACTGAACAAGAGAAAATCATAGACACATCTGACACAGTTGTTTTTTGACCAATGTCCTCGGAAAAATGCAATGTGAGTAAACCGGTGTAGCAACTAAGGGTTTATATATTATGCAGTAATTTTTCTGAATACAAACTGGATGCCTTTCTAGCTATCCTCGCAAAAAATCTAACTGACAAGAAAGCTGGTGAGATTACCTCACACACTAACACTGGAAGCCCAACTGGCCAAAACCCCGAATGGCAAGCCCTCCACTGCCTCTGCGTTGTCTTTACGCAGTCTTTGCGTCACTCTGCATGGCGAATGCGTGGCTTCTGTGTTCTGGCACTTCTACTAGTCGGATCTGACCCTCTAGCCCCTTCCGGTCTCACACCCCGGCTCTCCAGCCCTGGATCTAACTAATCCTCAGCTGATCAATGGACCTCCTCAAAACTCATCACACATTCCCTCATTGTGATCTGATTGGTTAGATAGCCTTTGGAGGCCTTTTTCCCTCACACGTGTGGAGCGAAGCTGCTGTTTTCTACGCTGATCTATTTAGGGCTTTCAATTTTCTGCGTTGATCTGTTTAGGGCTTTTCTGCTGCAGCGTTGACCATGGTCAACCCTTGGTCATTTGACCTCAATCTTCTGCAAAAATTCTGATTTTAGGTCGTACAGTTGGGCAGTAAAATCAAGGAATTTTGGGTTGTTTAACTGAAGCTCTAGTTTGTTGCGTTGACTTTTCTGAAGCTGGCTGCGTTGACTTTTCTGCGTTGTCCCTGGTTTGACTTGCGTTGACTTGTGATGAGGGCTGTGGGTGTGACACATGAAAGTGTTGGCTGACTGAGAAAGACTTTGTTGGTTGAAGCATCCTGCTGACCGTCGTAACGCCACAATATCTCATATATTTGCTGGACAAAAGGAATTGTAAATCTAATATTGATCTATTATTGTGTTCTATCAGCATTTTACTTTCAAGTTTATGTGATTTCTATTTTGTATTAGGCCTAAGAAAGATTGAAGTAAAAGTGCATCAAGCATAGAACACCATGGTTATCTATATTTAACATGGTATCAGAGCTGAGGTGAAGAGAAAGTCCAAGAGTCCAAGTTGGTGTTAGAAGCTATCTCTGAAGGAAGAAATCCTAACAAGGACAAATGGCCTCCTCAACCTACAAGGGTTTCAAGGCTGATGATAAATTGACTGATAAGTCTGATTATCATGCATGGAAGATGTCATTGGATTTGGCGCTAGAACATCAAG